>JAQISU010000108.1:17912500-19112500 GCA_029339505.1 Unio delphinus
TATGTCTGCAGTGGGGCTGTTTGTTGTCATGTTTAGACCTGTGGTATCATGTCCATCCTGTTACATTAACCTGACACAAGGCTGACCGGTCCTAAAACTAACTTCTAAATGCTGCTCGTCCTGTGAGTCATCTGCTAGTATGGTTTTCTGTTTTAAGAGTAATTCCGATGTTTGAACAGTACTAGCCTCACAAACATAAATGAAACCGAAATGCACATATATGAATAAGTAATGTACAAACCCGTATTGATGAGTAACATCGAAATTCTCGTGTATGAATAACTAATATACAAACCCGCATTGATGTGTAACATCGAACTCCTCATATATGAATAAATACTATACAAACCCGCATTGATGAGTGACATCGAAATCCCCATATATGATCAAGTAATATACAAACCCGTATTGATGAGTAACACAGAAATGCTCGTGTATGAATAAGAAATATACAAACCCGCATTGATGTGTAACATTGAACTCCTCATATATGATTAAGTAATATACAAACTCGTATGGATGAGTAACATCGAAATGCTCGTGTATGATTAAGTAATATACAGACTCGTATTGATGAGTAACATCGAACTCATCACATATGAATAAATAATATACACACCCGCATTTATAAGTAACATCGAAATGCTCGTGTATAAGTAATATACAAACTCGTATTGATGAGTAACTTAAAAACCCGCATTTATAACTAACATATAAACTATGCAATAATCATTGAAGTTCGCTTATTGTTGTAGAAAATATTATTAATAGGGTAAAAAATATTGATTAACGTTTTAATCACGGAAATGGAAATACATGGTGGATATGAAACGTTCCTTTATTAATAGCTATTATTGGCTTAAAACTTAGGCGGCTTAAAGTAACAAAAATAGAATTAAAAGTATTATGTTTAGAAGATGGCACATTAAGTAACTATTTTCTTACTAATTGTCAGAGCTAATTGTTATGTATGTGTGCGCGTAATCCCTGAATATTCATTCATTGCATGACTTTATGCTAATGCGACCCTATTGACATTATTGTGCGGCATAGATATGTATTGCTCTTTCTTACAGGTGACATTATCTTAGCAACCACTTATGGGAACAGTGTACATATTTATTGGGAAAATATAAGACCTGCATCTAATATTAAATCAGTCATTAATTTAATTAATTCTCTAACAAATATTGTTTTATAAAATTATTACACTTTTTATATAATGCTATAATCATAGGAACAAAATCCTGCACTTCTAATAATCCTTCACAAATTTTCTGGTTGTTGCAGCAAATGTGGATTTGGTGGACTTCCTGTCCGATTAAAAGTGGATTCGTCCTGGATGTACGTGTACAAGTGGATTCGTCCCGGATGTACGTGAACAAGTGGATTCGTTCTGGCTGTACGTGTACAAGTGGA
Source organism: Unio delphinus (assembly GCA_029339505.1). Lineage (NCBI taxonomy): Eukaryota > Metazoa > Mollusca > Bivalvia > Unionida > Unionidae > Unio > Unio delphinus. The sequence continues at coordinate 17,913,920 of JAQISU010000108.1, forward strand.
TTCGCTCTGGCTGTACGTGTACAAGTGGATTCGTCCTGGATGTACGTGTACAAATGGATTAGTTCTGGCTGTACGTGTACAAGTGGATTCGTCCTGGCTGTACGTGTGCAAATGGATTCGTTCTTGATGTCAGAGTAAAAGCTTATTCATGGGATAAGTGATAAAAAGTACATAAACCAGTTGTACCCAAACTAACATCATAAGACATTGTCTACTATATTTTAAGAGGATATATATTTCCAAAGAGTCTGTGCCGAGACACTTCAACACTATGGGGCGCTCTACAGATATGACGAACTTCTGAGAGAGTGACATGTGTAAGGTGACGTTGTTTTCATTTGCGACATGCGTAATGGGGAGAATGTTGACACACCTCTATGTTACTTATATGTACTGTGGCATAATTTATTTTGATATTGTACTTCTGGAAACTCTACATGATCTAAGTACACAGCTAACCATAATGACTGCCCCCTTGTGCTACAAAAAAAAAATCAACCCTTGATTAACCTAAAGTAAACCATCTTTAGCAGTTATTAAAAAAGGGAAAATAAATGTTACCGGACTAGATAATATCAGCTTTTGAAAGTATAAGGTATTAATTGCCAAATACATGAAAGGTAAATTAATCATTGGTTCTTCTTGTTTGCAATTTACTTTAAAGTCTAGGAAGAGAAAATGACCAAGCAGAGCTAGCATTGTTTTTACAGATCACATCTAAAGTAAGGCCAAGCTGTGTACTTCATAAGACATATTAAACCAATCAGGCACCAAAATAAAGGAAAGTATAAAGTTCTTTTAACAATACCTAAGATATATTATGTCATTTTTTATACAAAGTTAGTACAACCAGTGAAGTAAAACGGGAAATTTGTTTTCTTTGATAATTTGACCATATGCAAAATACGAAATATAGAGGGAAACCAAATTAAGAAAAATATTGGCAAACCTTGAAGAAAGAGTTCACTTCGTCCAATTCACAAACTCTGCTGGGTCTGCCTTGGTTTTCTTCAAGACCAATTGCAAAACGTCTTCCATGCATCAGTTATGGCTATAGAACAAATAGCTCCGTTTCTAGTATGGTCATAGAAAGGCCACGATACTAGACATGTATGACCATAGCAAGACCATGATACTATACTTGTATCGCCATAGGAATACCATTATACTTTATTTGTTTGACCATAGGAAGACCATGACACTATACTTGTATGACCATAGGAAGACAGTGATACTTTACTTGTATGACCACAGGAATATCATGGTATTATACTTGTATGACCATTGGAAGAACATGATATTATGGTCAATTCGAGAATATATTATTCTACATCTCGTGCACGTTTGATTCATATCCCATAAGTGTGCATAGTTTTTGATGCAATAATGTTTTTCTTTATTTTCATTTTCCTCGGTGGGTATTTTTGGGGTGGGTGGAAGGGACTACCAAAGGATCGACAATCAAATTGCAAAGAAAATTACGCCATGGTGCAGAACACATACGGTTGTATTATTCGTCCCTGCCGGAGAAGAGAGAAATCTTCAACTTTGCTTTTAAAAAAAGCACTTCTCGATGACAAGATTACTTAGGTCTATTCGTTGTAAGAAGCTCCTTGTTGTAAAGCCCCGTTTCCTGGAGTTATTCTTTGACTGTATATCTGTTGTAGACACGGTAACGTAGCCCATGACTGTATATGGTCTTCAAAGAGCACGTAGAGATATCGCAACATCTACAACGTATTCACCATCACTCAGCAAAACCTTTTAGTCTAGATAGTTTGTGTTGATGAACATTGTTTATGAATACTGTCAAGTAATGAAGGATTGATGGAAGACAGATAGACCACACCACGGTCTTAGTATTTTCCTTCTATATTTAACCAGTTTAGCCAGTAGGCGAATCATGGGTATAGTGTAAACCAATCTATGACGTCAAAGACCTTGATCTGACTCCATAATTTAATGGAAATAGGCTGTATTATTGTTTCAAAGTCATGTGTAGTAATTATAACTTAATCGAATTAGGCTGTATTTTGTTTCAAAGTCATGTGTAGTAATTATAACTTAATCGAATTAGGCTGTATAATTGTTTCCAAGTCATGTGTAGTAATTATAACTTAATCGAATTAGGATGTATGTTTGTTTCCAAGTCATGTGTCGTAATTATAGCTTAATCGAATTAGGCTGTATAATTGTTTCCATGTCATGTGTCGTAATAATAACTTAATCGAAATAGGCTGTATAATTGTTTCCAAGTCATGTGTAGTAATTATAACTTAATCGAATTAGGATGTATTTTTGTTTCAAAGTCATGTGTAGTAATTATAACTTAATCGAATTAGGCTGTATTTTTGTTTCCAAGTCATGTGTCGTAATTATAACTTAGTCGAATTAGGCGTTATTTTGTTTCCAAGTCATGTGTAGTAATTATAACTTAATCGAATTAGGATGTATTTTGTTTCCAAGTCATGTGTAGTAATTATAACTTAATCGAATTAGGCTGTATTTTGTTTCAAAGTCATGTGTAGTAATTATAACTTAATCGCATTACGCTGTATAATTGTTTCCAAGTCGTGTGTCGTAATTATAGCTTAATCGAATTAGACGTTATTTTGTTTCCAAGTCATGTGTAGTAATTATAACTTAATCGAATTAGGCTGTATAATTGTTTCCAAGTCATGTGTATTAATTATAACTTAATCGAATTAGGCTGTATTTTTGTTTCCAAGTCATGTGTCGTAATTATAGCTTAATCGAATTAGGCTGTATAATTGTTTCCATGTCATGTGTCGTAATAATAACTTAATCGAAATAGGCTGTATAATTGTTTCCAAGTCATGTGTAATAATTATAATTTAATCGAATTAGGCTGTATGTTTGTTTCCAAGTCATGTGTCATAAATATCATTATTGCCAAGTAATCAATCTTTAATTTAATGGTATAAAGAACTTACAAGAACAAAACAAACACTTTAGAAAGAAAACCGACAGGAAACATGGCTGGTACCTATTCGAATAAAAATCGACACAAACGGCTTCGTATATGTTTGAATGAAGTAGGTAACCTACAAAGCATGGCTAATACATGGTTGAATGAAAAGGATAATCTACACAACATGGTTAGTGTCAAGTGCCAAATTTTTCGCCAGTGAAATTCATTAATTAATTCTTAGTCTAGCCGACAATTAACTGTTTTGGAATAGGAGTTTGGACGAAAAAATGTTTACTTAACTGGGTCAGGCTGTTAAAATATTGATAGTAGAACCGAACTTGGTGTTTGACACGCTTAAGAGAGAGAATTTCTCACGTATAGATGTCAAAGTGATTTGAAACAAATGGTAGGGTGATATTTCGACCCCAAGTGGCATTTTTGGCCTCTTGATTGACGGTTTTTCAAAATGTTCGTAGGAATAGCATTTATTCCGATTGGTCAAATGTAGAAGGAGGGGGGGGGTGTTGAATCGTAGGATCGGGGAAATATATTCTCTGAGCTTATGAGTTTGAATTAGTCTAAAAATTTCTCTGCAAGAGAGAAACCGAAGGTAGAAGAAATTACCAGGACTTTAGGAAAGGACGTTCGTAAAAAAATATTGGGTTCCAGGGAAAAACTGAATGTGGAACGATTGTAAGACGCCAAAAACACAAGGAAAATAGTTTGTTTGGAAAGAGTGAGAATTAGCGAGAAGTCAAGAAAAGGAGGGAAAAGAAGTCAAGAAAAGGAGGGAAAAGAAGTCAGAAGTCAGAGTTGTGGAATTCCCCGTTCAATCAAAGGGCAAGCTAAAGTCGTGACGCACGCAGAAGGAAAAAATCAGTCGACGAACAAGGTCATTGTGAATCACCCAACAGTCCAATGTTAATGAACATTCGATTTCATGATGAAAGTTACTATCAGTTATTAACGGTTAAATTCATCTATTTTATTAGTGTTTGAATTTTAATTAACGTATCTGCTATTTTTAAAGCTTCGGTTTAGAAGTACTTTCTGAACGAAGAATAGTCAGAAGGAAAGAAAATTGTAATATATATTTACTGTGTCATTCTTCTCTTAATTGTATTTTAATTAAATTCACTTTTTATCTTTACGGGGGCTCGTGTGTTGTCTTGTTCAAGATACCATCTCAGATTACCATATCCACTCTATGACCGGGCAAATTACACCGTAGAGGTCATTCCTTAGAAAAACCTAGTATTAACGGGAAGCGGTGTCGAGTGTTATTTTTCCAAGTTGCGCAATACCTCTGACCAGGGACTTGTGCAATATTGTACTGATAACCCTTGATACCGAGCCAGCCGTTACAGTTAGTATATTTTTTAATGAAATGGGTAATCAACACAACATGGTTAGTATATTTTTGAATGAAATTGGTAATCTACACAATATGGTTAGTATATTTTTGAATGAAATGGGTAATCAACACAACAAGGTTAGTATATTTTTGAATGAAATGGGTAATCTACACAACATGGTTTGTATGTTTTTGAATGAGAGGGGTAACCTACATAACGAGGATAATTCAAAATGCATAGTGCAGCAATAAGATTTGAATAATCTAATTTTGATATTCAATGAACAATTCATAAATTTACGTAGAAGCATGTTTATGTACACAAAAATCTGAAATATCTGATGATACCTTCATCATCTGACTGGTTGGATTTTAAAACGTGACCTATATACGTACAGATGATGACGTAGGTAAGAGCAAGGCTGTTAGTACATGTTTGAATGGAAGTAAAAACCGTCACAACCTGGCTGGTACGCTATTAAATGAACGTGCTAACCTAACTACACAACCTCTCTAGTACATGTTTGAATGAGCGTGATAACCGTCACAACTTGATTGGTACGCTATTAAATGAACGTGCTAACCTAACTACACAACCTCTCTAGTACATGTTTGAATGAGCGTGATAACCGTCACAACTTGATTGGTACGCTATTAAATGAACGTGCTAACCTAACTACACAACCTCTCTAGTACATGTTTGAATAAGCGTGATAACCGTCACAACTTGATTGGTACGCTATTAAATGAACGTGCTAACCTAACTACACAACCTCTCTAGTACATGTTTGAATGAGCGTGATAACCGTCACAACTTGATTGGTACGCTATTAAATGAACGTGCTAACCTAACTACACAACCTCTCTAGTACATGTTTGAATAAGCGTGATAACCGTCACAACTTGATTGGTACGTTATTAAATGAACGTGCTAACCTAACTACACAACCTCTCTAGTACATGTTTGAATGAGCGTGATAACCGTCACAACTTGATTTTGTGTGCTATTAAATGAACGTGCTAACCTACCTACACAACCTCTCTAGTACATGTTTGAATGGAAGGGATAATCTACACAACATAATTAAATCGTGAATAAGGAAAGAAACAATAAAACTTGAATGATAAATGGCTTTCAAAAGAGGGAACTACATGTCGGTGTTATGCTGTTGTTAGAATAACAAACTCTCTAAACAATAATTAAAAATGGGATACTGTGTGTACCTGCTGATGGGATACTGTGTGTACCTGCTGATGGGATACTGTGTGTACCTGCTGATGGGATAATATGTGTACCTGCTGATGGGATATACTGTGTGTACCTGCTGATGGGATATTCTCTCTCTCTCTCTCTCTCTCTCTCTCTCTCTCTCTCTCTCTCTCTCTCTCTCTATATATATATATATATATATATATATATATATATATATATATATATATATATATCCGGCAAAATTTCAACGGCATATTTCATTATAAGACTTGTAATGAGCTACTTGTAGAAGTTATAAAAATTTTAACGGTTCATTCAATTATAAGATATTTTCTGATGCGTTACATGTAGAAGTTATCATTTCAACGGCATATTTCATTCTAAGTTTTCTGCTAACGAGCTACTCGTAGAAGTAATAATTTCCACGGCATATGTCATTATTATAAGATTTCTCCTAATGAGCTACTTGTAGAATGGATTGTTTCTACGGCATATTTGTAAGATTTTTCTTTTGAGATAATTGTAGTAGAATTGTTGCATTTGTATATTTTGTTACATGCATCTTTTAGTAGAATTTAGGTTTTTCTTTCAAGAACAAACTTTATCAGAATGAGTTCCTATAATTAGCCTAATTCAGTTTAAATCTCTTTGCCTGTGTGTGTCTGTGTGTGCATGTGTTTGCGTGTCTCTGTGTGCATGTGTGAGAGCGTGTGTATATCTGTGCGTGCGTGCGTGTGTGTTTACTCAGTATTGTCTAAATAGACTTACAATAAATAATTAAACGAATTTAGAGTTCAAGGTAATAAATTACTATCAAACGACCACAGTTCAATTAAGTTACTTCATTTCTTGAAAGCCAATGGAAGTAAATAATTCAGAAAGGTTATATATAAACTAGTATTTTTGTTGGTCAGGTGAGAATGTTACGAAATGTTACGAGAGCGTGGACAACAAAATACCTCATCTTGTTTTAGTATATAGTTTGCCTTTCTGGTATCAACGCCAAACAGCAGATGTACGGTTTCATGTATTTCGTTATATTAATGTCATGGTAGATATTTCAACATTTTACAAATCAAAATCTTTAGCTATTCAATTTAGCAAAAATGACTAGCAAGTAATGGAGCAATGGCATTTTTAAATTCTACCCGTTACAGTGAATACTTGGTAAGGTATTGCCGAGTGTTCTACTGACCCCATGGGTGTCATTAAATCCTGTTACAGTGAATATGTGGAAGGAATTGACAAGTGTAATTACTGACCCTCAAGAGAAATCTAGATAAAAAGTATTTCTACCTTTCTAAGTTTCTTTTATGCACCCATTGGTCAAAATGCATAGGCACAAAAACTTCTCAATGATCACTACAAAAGATGTATTGCACCACCAAGTGGATTTCCCATGACGTTAAACTTAGCACCAAATTCTTTTTGTAAGTCATACTTACCTTATAAAAATAAAATTGTATTTTTTTTAATTCTATTCAGTCCTTAGTCATTATTGTTATATTGAGGGTCATATTTCTGATTGAATCATCTGAAATTAGTAATAGTAATAAAACAAAGATTTAGTTTTTTTTTAAGTGCAACTATACTGAGAAGACATATTTATTTAAATGGTTTTCTTACATATAAATCTACAGATATTTTCTTTCTATTGTAAAACTCTCACCGATATAGCAATTTGAAAACTAATTGTCCCCTAACCTCATATCTGGAAAAGGTTACATTTAATTGAATGGAAATATGCTATGGATTAGCTGCTACATGCTATTGTCATTATTTGACAACTTCGACAGACCAGCTAGTTTAAATGTACAAGTTTAAAATATAAATTGCGTGTCCTGACGGTGTGGTTGACCCATTCTTTATAAGTCTAATATAAGCATTCAAAGCAGAATACTTCAAAGCATTAACAAATTGAAATTACCGTTTATAAACTACCTACTTCAATACATTAACAAATTGAAATTATCGTTTATAAACTACATACTTCAATGCATTAACACATTGAAATTACCATTTGTAAACTAAACACTTCAATACATTAACATGTTGAAATTACCTTTTGTAAACTACATACATCAGTGCATCAACACATTGAAATTACTGTTTGTAAACTGAATACTTTAATATATTAACGCATTGAAAGTGCCGTTTATAAACTACATATTTCAATGCATTAACACATTAAAATTACTATTTGTAAACTAAAAACTTCAATAAATTAGCATGTTGAAATTCCCATTGGTAAACTACGTACGTCAATACATTAACACATTGAAATTACCATTTGTTGCCGAGTAGGAATAGGGGGATAAAATTCTTACATGTTTTGAAAATTATTCTCTTAAGAAATCGTGGTGGAGATACAAAAAGATAATTGTGACCATTACGCCACAAATCCATTAGCCACTTTGTGGATTAAAATGACCAAACATACAATATTAGGATGGAATGTGACAACTTATGTCATCAGTCACAACAGGTCACTCTTATGTGGTTTAATGAATGTAAGTTGACCGCAGGGGAATCTACAATTTAGCTGGACTGCACAAGATAGAGACGTGTGTCTCGTAGTGGTTTGGAGAGACTATATGGCCATTCAATTTGGGCCTGTGACGAGAGGCTGGGTGGCTTGAAAGAGGTGATTGACTGTATAACATTAGTACACACATTTGACAGTACATACATTGATAGATTGTATTTACATAATTAGGTCACAAGTCCTATACAAATTTGACAGTACATACATCGATACATTGTATTTACATAATTAGATCACAAGTCCTATACACATTTGACAGTACATACATCGATATATTGTATTTACATAATTAGGTCACAAGTCCTATACAAATTTGACAGTACATACATCGATATATTGTATTTACATAATTACGTCACAAGTCCTATACAAATTTGTAATATTCTCTTATCAAGTAACATAAAAGTCACTTCTTCTATGATCATTAGCACTTAGCAAAAACCTAACTTAGTGTATGGCGAATTAAATCCCAAATACTTCTAGAATTACTAAGACAATTAAAGTTCTGAACATACGTATTTCAAATAATGTCCAACACTGAAGGTGTTGATGTGCCTGCAGTGACCTGAATTTTCTATAATTCTCAGCAGATGTATCTTTCCATAAATATTATTAAGGCGCTTTGTATTTAATTCTTGAAGATTCAAAATCATTACAAGGTAAAATATGTTGCTAAAATTATAATTTAGGATGTAGTAAACAGAAAATAAATGTTTAATTCCATTGATCATGATTTTAATATTAAATTCACACCCAAAGAGAAAATATTAGAATTGTATTAGTTGTTTACAGAATAGTCAGGTACAAATTGAACATGATTTTGGACAAGATCGGCACACAATATACAATTTTGTATAACCCACAATATATATGTACAATTAAATTGTAAGTGTTAGTTTTTTTTCTCCATGACTAAAGGTTATGCATAGTTGTATTTTGGACTGGACCTTGTCAATAAAAATAACCATTTTCATTGTGTACCTTACTAGAAACCAAACATTTTCTAGAAATGAACTTTGGACATACATCCTGTCTCTGTTCTTGTGGATAATATTAGTACACACATTTGACAGTACATACATTGATATATTGATACAATCTGAAATACAAAGCAAGTTAAACATTTAATTTTGTGAAATTACTTTCATCATGTTATTTAGCCCGTGGTAGAATGGGCTACTTCCGTGAGGTGGATTCTAGAAGTAAATGGTTGTGACTGTAATGTGAAAATGAAGGTTAAGTCGCCGGATTGTATGTATGCCATGGTCATCTGATCTGCGTTGGTACGTTACTTCTTTTGAATGAAGGGTTGTGGTCACGCTTGCACTCCTTGTGTTCATTTATAGGGTGATTTCATGTCGTCATAGATTTCACTTTATTGATAAAACGTCAGACTCCTGTGAACTGACGTTCATATTAAATAGGTTAGCAGCGAGACCTGTATTATTATTTATTTCATCCCAGATCGGATATTTTGAAGACCTGGCAGTTTCTGACATTTTTAAGTGAGAAATTTCGCTTGTATTACGTAACTGAGTTGGTACTAATGAATAACTTTGAAATAGGTTTTGATATATTTATATTTTTGACACTTTTTAACAGTAATGATGGTAGTTTGGAATAGGCGTATAAATATTCCAATTTATGTTAGATAAATAAGATTTTGGTAACCTGTAACTTTTTTATTACCTTTGAAAAAACAAAATAATAATAATAATAATAATAATAATAATAATAATAATAACAATGAGGACTTTGTATAGCGCCTAATATTTAGAAGCTCTAAGCGCTTTACAAATCTATAATGATATGACTACAAAACAAAAATTAAAATAAACACCATGAAATTAGAAAACATAAAAAATGCTGAAATTATTTAAGGTAGGAACATTATTAGATCTTTAAGTTTATTCCTGCAGTCGCAATAGGGGAGTTTTAAGAGCACTCTTAAATGGGACCACTGTCTCGTTGAGACTAATTTCAATGGGCATTTCGTTCCACGTTGCTGGGTCCTGGTATGCAAAAGAACGTTGTCCATATGACTTCGTTTTTATAGTGGGAATAATGAGAATGCGATTGTCAGAAGAGGAGCTTAAATATCTTGATGGTGTCTATACATTTGTGAGGCCAGATAGATATGTTGGACTGGAGTCTGTCAGTAAAACGTAGCACAGAGAACAAATTTTGTGTTTGATTCTGGATCGACGGGATAGCCAGTGTAGTACACGGGGAGGTGTGCAGAGATCGTGGTACTCTTATGATAATCCGAGCAGCTATGTTTTGAACTTTTTGAAGTTTCGGGAGTATATATTGAGACCAACCAGACAGAATTGAGTTACAATAGTCCAGTCTTGAAAGTACTAATGAACACACACGTGTCTTAGCTGCATCAACTGAAAGATATTTTCGTATGGAGCTGATGCATCTCAGCTCAAGATACAAAACCCATTTTGGATTATTCTTGACTGAAGCCGCTGGGTTTCAGTATTTGTAAGCAGGCGAATCCAATAGGTTTATTTATATCATATAGTATGTGCAGCTAGACAATTCTTTATTTCTCTCTCATTTTTAAAGGAGCTGGACAGTTTGGAAAACAAATTATGGTCTTTGCGAAACCATGTACGTTTACTAAAAACATGTTCTTATAAACAGATGTATAACCTTCATTAGACCTCTGATATTTGGAGTAGACGTGTTCCTAATCAAGCGATCTATTTTGAATCAGATTATTATTAAGAGGCCGCTTTAATTTTATTATAAATGCTTTTTGTAATAATTTGTAGGTTATACAGAGGTATTTAAAGGTGATTGCTGTAAATTGGACTATCAACAGTAATAAAAAATATGACCTTAACAGGAGAGTTTGGGTATGTTTCGATGCTAAATTGATAAGGACAAGGCTATGCCACGTTGCTTAATTTCAGAAATATATTGGTTGCTTTGTTTCAATTTTCAGGAACTTTTATATACTTGCATGTGGAAATGGAACACAATGGTTTTAAAGCAATCTTAGTGATCACTTAAATTCTACTCAAGGATCAAACAGTAGCTAATTATTTCTCTATATCACTCCTTATAGCAAAGCACTACGTAAGACTTCAATTCCCAAGGTTTAATGATGTTATAATTAGAATTTCGAAGAAAAGATTTCCTTGCGATTGCTCTCGACAACTAGAGAAGATCACGCAGTCTAATCTTTGAATCAATGTACCTGCATAGAACCTTGGTCAAACACGCTTGACCTTCTCAAGACGGAGAATTATCGATCTAGCCAATCATGACTTGTTGTAGATCATCATCGAATTCTACGGTAAATTGTTACGATATGTAAAAGCTACGAAAACCAGTTACAACTATACAATCCTAATACTTGTACAATTCGACACTTTAATAGACGAAATCTACGAGACAGATCAGCATTTTATAGTAGATATCTGAGAGACCTTAGTATTCTTTTTAAAATAATTAATTTACATTCATTTGCCCTGATAACAACCTTGCTTTCAACATGTCAAGGTTATACGATACAAGAATTACTACTTGTTACTTGCACGGGTGTCTTTATCATCATTCACATAAGGCGAGGAATACTCCCATATTATTTTAATCTTAAAAGCACTTCAACCATCTTTGATTCTCCGTCTTAAAGCCACTCACCTGGAGTTCAAATGTAGTCTGCTTACTAAGGCTGTGTGAGTTTGTCATTATATCAGTCAATTGTACCCTAAAATCAGATTTATGTTCCAATAACATCAATAAAATCAAACTTATTTTTAACTATTAAACTGCTAACAATTTAACACATGCCATGCCAAATTAAAACGGTATTGTTGTTGTAGGGTTTAACGCCATTATTCAGCACAAGATATGCTATACATGGCGGCCGTTATAAATGGTAGAGGAACAACCTGGGTAACGGTGAGCATTTTTGGCCACTCGGTCACTCGTGTCCCCCAAATTAAATTGTAAGGAACTACCAAAAGGGTCAGTATACTATTTCATACACAGTAGGTCATTTACTAACGTTAATCAATATCTGATGGTACCATATAAGACATGTTTGATTTTCTAGTACTCATGCATGTTTTTTCCCTTTTCATAACTTATATTTCACCTTGTTATACTCAATTACACGGTTTTTATGTACACTAATATGTTTTATGCGCACGAGTACATGTTTAAGTAACACAAGAGAAAGATGTGAGATGCCATTTTTGAAAATACATCACTTTCCATTCTGTTTCTTTTCCAAAAATCAAGTAAAGTATAACCCTTCTCAGTCAGCTTTGACAATCATAATGACGTGTGTTAGTGTACCTATGCATACAGTATGAGGGTATCTTAATGTATCTATGCATACAATATGATTGTGTGTTAGTGTGTATGTATTTTCAGATTATGTCTTGATATTTTGATATACAATATTTTACGTATTTCATATTGAACCTCTACGTATGTACGTTTTGTCCTAGACTTGTTATGTACATTTACAACTTGTCAGGAGCCATAACTCGTCTACCTTCGACATCTTTCAAATGAAATCAGATCAGCCAAAAAGGTTCTACTTTTAACAGAGCAATATTTTATCTTTAAGATAAAATACCTGAACGCGAAGATCAAATTAAAAACTGCCACCCTGAAAAAAATGTCTTGTATTAGTTGACAGCTAACGAATAATACAAGTAGATGACCTTACATTGTAATCCAATAACGTTGATTCTAGATCTAAGTTGCTTCACAATTAATCCCATAAATCTTCCTTTACGTTACTTCTTCACTCAAGCAGGGGAACGATACGATATTAAGATGAATGGTACTGATAAAATGACACCAATTCGATAGAAGAATCCCGGCAAACCATTGCAGAAAGATCTTTGCATAGTTAACATGAAGGAGTTCATACGAAGAGATTGTCCTGATGACTCGTTTTCGTGCATGTAAAATGTCAAATTTTCAGTCGCTCAATCGTCTGTCGGAATATAAAACAGAATGTAACATGTTACATTTTAGCCACTCAAAAATGAATCTTCTTTCGGAATATTATGAGAATGTAAAATGTTACGTTTTAGTCGCACAAATAATGGGTCAATCTCTTATCTTTAAGCAAATATATGTGATTCAGCCTTTCTCTTCAATGTTCATTGTATTCAGTGTTACTACATGCATTGCATTCAGTTTTACAGTCATTGCATTCAGTGTTACAGTGTTACAGTCATTGCATTCAATGTTAGTCATTGCATTCAGTGTTACAGTCATTGCATTCAGTGTTACAGTCATTCCATTCAGTGTTACAGTGTTACAGGCATTGCATTCAGTATTACAGTCATTACATTCGGTGTTACAGTGTTAGTCATTGCATTCAGTGTTACAGTGTTACAGTCATTCCATTCAATGTTAGTCATTGCATTCATTGTTACAGTCATTGCATTCAGTGTTACAGTCATTGCATTCAATGTTAGTCACTACATTCAGTGTTACAGTCATTGCATTCGGTGTTACAGTGTTACAGGCATTGCATTCAGTATTACAGTCATTACATTCAGTGTTACAGTGTTACAGTCATTGCTTTGTTGTTTTTGTTTTTATAGGCACATTAGAATATCACTGGAGTTCAGTTGGAACTTTGCACACTTGGTCTTGTAAAGAACGTTTAGGACTATTTTGGATTTAATTCAGAATACTTTAAGTTCTTTGAAAATGTTCCTTTTGTATTCTATAGAAATAAATTATTTATTGAATTTGTATAACAAAAGATGGTTTTGTATTTCTCATTTACTTAGAATAAGACTTTAGAATCATAACAATTACTGCCACACTTAACCTCTTGTGATGAAACAATTATGAAATGACGTCAGTTTAATTATCCACTTATAAGTTGGGACTTGGATGAAATATCCAATGACCTCAATGTAATTATCTACTCAAATGATGGGACTTGGATGAAATATCCAATGACCTCAATGTAATTATCTACTCAAATGATGGGACTTGGATGAAATATCCAATGACCTCAATGTAATTATCTACTCAAATGATGGAACTTGGATGAAATATCCAATGACCTCAACGTAATTATCTACTCAAATGATGGAACTTGGATGAAATATCCAATGACCTCAGTGTAATTATCTACTCAAATTATGGGACTTTATATGAAACTATTTATTCAATGACCTCAGTTTAAAAGCCAATACACAATATTCCCCGGAATCTAAGAATTGTAGACAATATTTCTCTTTACACTTAAACTAAAACATTTCAGATCTTGCTATGTTATCACGCAATCGTTTAATTTATACATGATCTAATTTGTCCTTATAAGATCATGTGCCATATATTTACAATAATCCATCAGGTAGTATTTATGCTGGCAGATTTGTCGTTTTGTACATTGACTAATGACTTAGAAAGGAGAAGAGTTTGACATTTGAATACAATCCCGTTAATCTTGAGGTTCAATTAGGATCGAGGATGTTAATATATTTTCTGATATATGATTGAAACCTTCGATTAAATCCATTTACAATAACTAGTGTCACCAAAATTTATAAAGTAAGGAAGATATTACATTGCACAAAACAGTATGAATCCCTAACATACATTATATCTACAAAACAATAATTTATAAAATGTCGTATCCAGTATGATGTTATAAACAATAAGGTAAAATACATGCGTTTGTTTGCGAAGACTTTTTAGAGAATAGGGCTCAGCCCAAAAATGCCTCAGAAAATGTCAATCATACATATTTCTGCAGATTATCTCACATAACGTTTATATTATCATAGTAATATAGAACTATAAATTTATATTTTTAAATGTTTCATTAAATTCAAATATATATGTGATATAATATGTTTTTAATCATTAAAATACTGTGGAACGTTAAAGTACCAGACTTATGGCTGCTTCCCAACCGAGCATCCATTTCTAAGAGACTACAAGAAATGTTGTCTCTATGATCGTAGTCAAAGATCTAGCCATCGTAACTGTTAACATTCTTCAGCCATACTTGAAGGATAAGAAGGGCTGATCACTTGGAACATGAATATGTAATTTTGAATTGGGTTTGTCAGTTATGGCTCGCTTTATGCAGATTTTACGACAAGAGAAGAAAAAAGGCAATAATATTAGATGCAAACATATGAGATAAAACAGGAAGAGCTGCCTGAGGGACCACTTAGACGCTCCCCCTGGTGGTAATGTCAGATTAAATCAGCGAGATAGTTGTAGCCCAATTTGAAGTAAATATATGCCAGTGTTTAGCATGATAGGCTTTTAGCACCCCGTGCCTACTGTCATACTTAATTAAAATATATATAATTTCCTGTATAAAGAAAATATAGTTTACATTTTCAAGACATGCTGCACATTCTTCATATGCTTCGAATTTATGCAACACAGAAAAGTTCTAAATGAAATAAGTGTTGGACTAATTTTCAAAGTCATCAATTTGTTTCGAAAGACTAGTTTTGAAAACGATTATTCATGCAATGGAATTCTTGCTGTTTCGAGCAGAAATAAAATGAGAGTAATCTTAATTGTCAATGAATTTACTATGTCATCAGGCAAGAATTTTTAATACTATTGTTAGCTTTGTTTGTATACAACAGTATTCCTCTGTATTTCTATTGTACAGTATTTTCTATCTCTTGTAATGTATTATTCCAAAACATAAATGTAACTTTTATTACCATGGCAATAGATAAATAATGCAATCAGTAATACTGTCTATATTACATATAAAAATTAAGAAGCCTCTCTTTAATTTATTTTATTTTGACGCACTTGATAAAAGAGTGTATATAAACCATGTTCAAACAAATGGTGTCTTACCTGGAAAGTGAATCATGTTCAAATTAAGTGTTTTAGGTGGAAAATATCAATGATGTTCAATCCACGTGGGTTTTAGGTGGAAAATGTCAATGATGTTCATTCCACATGGGTCTTAGGTAGAAAATATAAATGATGTTCAATCCACGTGGGTCTTAGGTAGAAAATATGAATTATGTTAAGCAGCATGTGTTTTATCAAGAAAAATATAAATCATATTCAAACAAAAAATATGAATAATGTTCAAATTACATTTGTCTTACGTGGAAAATATGAATCATGTTCAAACATCTTTTGTCTTACGTGGGAATTGTGAATAATGTTCCAACCGCATGTGTCTTATGTGGAAAATATGAGTCGTCATCAAACTACGCGTGTAATACATGGAAAATACGTGATCTCCGAAGATCGAAAGAGCAACACTTTAGACCGTAACAAAGTGTTCCGAAGATCGTAAACGCATATTTTTAGACCGTAACAAAGTGTTCCAAAGATCATATAGGCATCCCCTTGAACTGTAACAAAGTGTTCTGAAGATTGTAAATGCATCCTTTTAGACTGTAACATAATGTTCCGAATATCGTATACGCATCCCTTTAGACTGTAACAAAATGTTCTGATGATCATATACGCATCCCTTTAGACTTTAACACATTGTTCCGAATATCGTATACGCATTTCATTTAGACGGTATCAAAGTGTTCAGATGATCGTATACGCACCTCTTTAGACTTTAACAAAGTGTTTCGAATATCTTATACGCATCCCTCTAGACTGTAACAAAGTGTTCCGACGATTGTATACGAGTCAAAATTAGACAGTAACAAAGTGTTCCAAAGATAATGTACTTATCACTTTGAGCTGCAACAAGGTTTTCCGAAGATCGTATATGCGTCCCTTTACACTGTAACAAAATGTGTTCTGAAGATTGTAAATGCATACCTTTATACCGTAACATAGTGTTCCGAATATCGTATACGCATCCCTTTAGACTGTAACAAAATGTTCTGACGATCGTATACACATCCCTTTAGACTTTAACTCATTGTTCCGAATATCGTATACACATCCGTATAGACTGTAGCAAAGTGTTCCGAAGATCGTATACGCATCCCTTTAGACTGTAAAAAAAAGTGTTCCAAATATCGTACACGCGTCCTTTAGACTGTATCAATGCTTTCAAGATATAAAATGCATCATAACATATATTTTCCAAAAAAATATGGCATCGGTTCCAAACAGCAAAAGATTGACAGCCATGTTTAAAATTGTTTGACAGATATATGAGTATATCGTATTTATATCTGTTGACACAGGTAGATGAGTAAATATTTTTTTAATCTGCTGTGACAGATATATGAGTAAATAGTACTTATATATGTTGTCACATATAGATGAGTAAATATTATTATTAACCCTGTTGTGACAGATAAACAAGTATATGGTATGTGAACCTATTCTTGCAGATGCATAAGTATATGGTACTTAGTTAATGTTTTTTATTTTTTGGTTTAACAGCATTTTTAACAGAGTATTGGCAATATCATGCCGAAGAAATGGAAACAAAATGTCTTCATCAACGACACACCTAGGCAGCGGACCCGGGCGATAATGAACCTGCGACTCTTCAGTAACGAGTCCGATGCTGTCAATTGAGCCACCCCGACGTCTAAAATATGTCATCCGATTTTGACACAGAAAGATACTTTCGTATAAAATTCTCGTCTTTGTGGCTTATTTTTGTTGTCGTTAAATCGGACACGCTCTCAGTCATCGTATTTCATCCCCTTATCACAAGATCATTAATAAGACTAATTACAACAAAAAATTTCACACGTGTGATCGATTACTATTATTTTACCGACATAAAAATGTCAGGCATCAGACCAAAAAATGAAACACCTGCAGTCAATATTAATTGTTATTGTTATTTGTCGTAGTTCTTTTGCTTCTCGTGCTAACATGTATCTCAGTCCAAATACCTGTCCGATAAAAGGTAACTTAAAGCACAGAATAACAAAGAATCATTGAATCTCACCATCATTAATCATTTCAAATTTAATAGATTAACTGAAATTCGGAAAATAACTTGTTCGAACGTTCGAAAGAAATTAATTTTCTTATAATTCAACACAGTGACAAGTAGTTTTTGATATTCACTGAATAATACACAACATTATATACTATCTGATTTGGTTTGGTGTTTTGTGCACACCAACCTTTCGAAGGTCATTTAGTGCTGAGCTAATGGAGTAAGGATATGGGTGCTATCTTTTGTGAGCTTAACGACATTTTCCAGCACAATATAGGCTATTCTTGTCGGCCAGTATAGTTGATGGAGGAAGAACCCTGGAAAACCAAGTGAAAACCGCTGACCTGTGTGTGTGTATATATATATATATATATATATATATATATATATATATATATATATATATATATATATATATATATATATATATATATATATATATATATATATATATATATATATATATATGTGTGTGTATATATATATGTGTGTGTATGTATGTATGTGTGTGTGTGTGTGTGTGTGTGTTGTGGATTTTTAACGTAGCTTTAAAAAAATTCAGTCATATCACTACGATGTTTGCATTGTGGCAGTTTATAGCAATGTCTAGCGCTGGTGCATCATGCTTAGACATGAAGCATCATGTCCCACCCAGCCACATATCATGACACCAGACCGACCAGTCCAAACACTAATCTCTTAATGCTGAGCGCCAATCAAGGCAGCTGTTATTACCATTTTTATACGTTTTTGGTATGATGTGGCCAGTCATGGAACCCACGACCTCCCACATTTGAGGCTGACGCTCTAACTTACTATAAACTACTGGCAAGCTTACTGGCTAATGGCTTTGTCTCATACCCACGTTAACCGAGTCAAACTCGAACCCAGACATACATTTTCCAGCGAATAATATATATATATATATATATATATATATATATATATATATATATATATATATATATATATATATATATATATATATATATATATATCATACTGTTTAAATGTACAGTGGGTTTGTATTCAAGTACATGTCTTTAATGGGCCAGCACTTTTAATGTATCCTACATTTCTTGCAAATACATAGGTCCCGGTGTGTGTGCGTGCGTGTGTATGTGTGTGTGTGTCTTCCTCAATTATCTACAGATTATGGACTAGTGAATATGTTATTTTAAAAGAAAGGCACGAAAATAGCTTTGCATTTTATATTGTAATACATAGAGAAGAGTCTCTACTGTTTGTTAGATAATGCATCTTACGGTATAGGTCTCTACTGTGTGTTACATAATGCGTCGTACGGTATAGGTCTCTACTGTGTGTTACATAATGCGTCGTACGGTATAGGTCTCTACTGTTTGTTACATAATGCATCGTACGGTATAGGTCTCTACTGTGTGTTACATAATGCATCGTACGGTATAGGTCTCTACTGTTTGTTACATAATGCATCGTACGGTATAGGTCTCTACTGTTTGTTACATAATGCATCTTACGGTATAGGTCTCTACTGTTTGCTGCATAATGCATCGTACGGTATAGGTCTCTACTGTTTGTTACATAATGCATCGTACGGTATAGGTCTCTACTGTTTGTTACATAATGCATCTTACGGTATAGGTCTCTACTGTTTGTTACATAATGCATCGTACGGTATAGGTCTCTACTGTGTGTTACATAATGCGTCGTACGGTATAGGTCTCTACTGTTTGTTACATAATGCATCTTACGGTATAGGTCTCTACTGTTTGTTACATAATGCATCGTACGGTATAGGTCTCTACTGTTTGCTAGCAGCATAACAAGCATCAATCTGCTTAAGCAGTATGCGATAGCAAATCGCAGATCAGAGCCTGTGTTGTTTGCAGTTGGACCTGGCTAATATGCGAGCATACGAGATTGACTGCGTAAATTAGAAAGGCATTGGACTAATTATGAGAACACTATTTATATGGAGAAAAAAGTACATTGTTAAATAAACTACTTCAAAATGCACTTGTCTATACTTTGTTTATATTGATATGTTATCATCAAGCAAATGTTAAAAAATCAGTGTCATGCTAAGCCAAATGCTAGTTAACTCTGACTACAATTTTGTATGATTGCATGTTTTGTTTCGTTTTGACAATACGGTAGCTAACACAGTACTACTGATGCATTTTTGTCACTTTTTTGTTGTATTTCATGATCTTGTATTATCCTGAATTTGATTAGCAAGTCATACATACATACATACATACATACATACATACATACATACATACATACATACATACATACATACATACATACATACATACATACATACATATATGCATACATACATGCATTCATACATGCATACATAAATGCATACATTCATACATACATACATAAATACATACATACATACATACATACATATATACATACATACATACATACATACATACATACATACATACATACATACATACATACATACATACATACATACATAGGAGTAATGTAAGTAAAATGCATATAAACTATCAGTTGTATGTAAAATGTATATAAAATATCAATTGTATGTAAAATGTATATAACATATCAATTATATGTAAAATATATATACAATATCAATTGTATGTAAAATATATATAAAATATCAGTTGTATGTGAAATATATATACAGTATCAATTGTATGTAAAATGTATATAAAATATAAATTGTATGTAAAATGTATATAACATATCAATTATATGTAAATATATATACAATATCAATTGTATGTAAAATGTATATAAAATATCAGTTGTATGTAAAATGTATATAACATATCAATTATATGCAATATATATATACAATATCAATTGTATGTAAAATGTATATAAAATATTATTTGTATATAAAATGTATATAAAATATCAATTGTATGTAAAATGTATATAACATGATCTGAATACAAAATGTATATGAAATATCAATTGTTATGTAAAATGTATATACAATATCATTTGTATAAGAAATATATGTAAAAAATCAAATGTATATAAAAGGTATATCAAATATTATTTGTATATAAAATGTATATAAAATACCAATTGTTATGTACAATGTATATACAAAATCATTTGTATAAGAAATATATATAAAATATCAATTGTATATAAAAGGTATATAAAATATCAATTATATGTAAAATATATAAACAATATCAATTGTATGTAATATATATATATATATATATATATATATATATATATATATATATATATATATATATATATATATATATATATAATATTATTTGTATAAAAAATGTATATAAAATATCAATTGTATGCAAAACGTATATAAAATATCAATTGTATGCAATTGTATATAAAATAACATTTGTATATAAAATGTATATAAAATACCAATTGTTATGTATGTATATACAATATCATTTGTATAAGAAATATATATAAATATCAATTGGTATCGAGGTTGGAAAAATGAACCGAAGTGAAATTAATCGCTTAGCTAACATTAAGTTGCTGGTAAAAGTTTGAATTGAATTATAATTAATTGAATACGAATTAATTCAAAACTAATTAATTGAATAATGGGACATCAGTCATCGTTTAAACAACAAAACATACAGTAATAAAGGTATTTCAAAAGCAAGAGAAAGAGAAAGGAAAACAAAGATTATAAAATCGCATGCTAAGATTGGAGAAGAGCGTGATCTCTGGTGAGTTTCTTCTTTCTCATTATTATTTATATGTTCCATGTCATTGTTTATTTACATTGAAATACAAAAATCCAAAGCTTTACAAAATAATCAGTTGAAGTAACAGAAGTAATCCACTGGTACTCAAAGTCACGTCACATTTAATTCTTCAAACATTCAAAGCAAACAAAGCATCCATGAGTCTTTTTTTTTTAAAAAAATCTCAAATGATACGAGATAACTATGGATGTGATTGCTAGCCGTGAGACTTTTTTTAAAAAAAAATCTCAAATGATACGAGATAACTATGGATGAGATTGCTAGCCATAACAAACTCCATATCACAAAAGCAGAATAAATAAAGCTTAATAAAAGAAACTTCCGATTTGAGTTTTGACCACTCACGCTTACCAGAGACATTTGAGTCCAGATACCAACAAGAGTTTGCATTGCCTCTGGATAGAACAGTAGAACACGGAACGATAAAATTTGTAAGTCTGCAGTTTATTGCCGTCTTTAAATATCATACGAAAGTAGTATTTCATAATACAAAGCATCATAAATTCATTAGCCATTCATCCGAGAAAGATACATTAACCGATAGTGTCATTAGATTGGTCACAGTAACCTAGTGTAATCAATGAAGAAAGTCTCATGACCCAAGGGGAATCTCGACCAAGAATAAGCAAAGAATTTGAAGTTATGTTCCTGGTAGTATGATTTCAGTACTGCCTGTGAATGCCTTTAATAGCTTGATGTACAGAACAGAGTCAATACGTTGAATATCAAATAATTAAATGGTACATTTATTCTCTTTGTTAAAATGTAAGGAAGTAAAGACAAAATGGTACTAAATACAGCTAAAATTCTTTTCTTTTCTTTGGTACATTCGGATTTAAATAGAGAACAGTTTGAAAATCAATTGAGAAAGCTATTGAAATACTGGAAGCTATATTACTGGCTTTTATAAATATTCGTGTCAACTAGCGTGTTAAAGGTGATAAACATACTGACATGAAGGAAATGTGAATCATCGGAAGAAAAGAGCAAACATTGGGGGAAAAAAAAAACCACAATTTTAACCGATAAAAACTGATCCCTGAAATTTGCATTATCGGAAACTTCATATATAAACATCTAGTAGCATACTGACAAGTGTTCTACCTTCTTAAGTATAACTTTGTCAGTATGTTCAAATTAAATTTCATCTTTCAAAATCATTACGGTCAAGCAATGAACAACAAAAGATCCAAATGAGCAATTTGTTTTCATCAAGCAGCGTATGAAAACAAAAAAAAAATGAAATCTAAAAAATATAATTAAAAAGAATTTAAACTAAATAATTAAAACTAAAAATATATGTGATATGAAAATTCCCATTCTCTGTCTTAACACAAAGAAGAAACGTTAATGACTGAGACGGGGGGGGGAGCTCTGGCTTCGACTTTTTTCAAGGGACTACTGTGCCTGGTTGTCTCAAATCCTTTAAGCACAGTGTCTGTGTCCAATTCTTTGTCTGGTAGTGTCCAATAATACACATATTATACATGTCACAATAACAACTAGAGTACAGACACTAGTACATGTTTCCGTTCCAAAGGTTAGAAATGTGTCTACACGATGGGCATTGGAGCCGATTTAGTCAGTTCCTTTTAAAATGGCCATCTGGATAACATAACAACAGGTATAAACGGACCGGTTTGTAGTGATGATTGTCATTTGCCGTCGTTTGCTTCGACTGAAATTGTCAACGTTCGATAAAAGATTGGTTTGTTATAAAGAAATTGCGTTTGTATGTAAGATGCCTAACATTATCCTTAATTTGTGTATGATTATTTAGACCTTCATTGAATACGATGGAATCCTTTCTTGTACGGCTAGTGTTCCGTCTGCATTTGGTCGAATTTACGCAAGCATCCTTTGATGATGTCATACAATCCGAAAAACAATGATAGTGAACGTTGTGCTGATTCC
Source organism: Unio delphinus (assembly GCA_029339505.1). NCBI lineage: Eukaryota > Metazoa > Mollusca > Bivalvia > Unionida > Unionidae > Unio > Unio delphinus. The sequence continues at coordinate 17,937,483 of JAQISU010000108.1, forward strand.
AAGAAGATTCTAACCCATTAGGACAGAATTAAAAAAAAAAAACGTTTGGTTGTGTCCTGCATGATACGTAAACCTTGAAATTTGAAATGTAACCATTTTGGTTTGTATCTACTATGGCCAGAAACCTGATCATGTACTCGTAATTAATTTCAGTTAAAGACCGTCTGGATTGAACATATCCCCTCAATTAACTTCTTCTCGATGCTAGACTGGAAAGAAATATATGCAATGTCCTTTTGTGTACTTTTAGGTTCTTTTAAAGTGTGGGTATTGTTCAGGTCCTAGGACACTAATATTGTAAGAAATACTCTCAAATAAATCCGTCCATTCACTCAACGCCAATTTCATCCTTCAAGTACAGAATGGCCCTTCAAGTTTGTTCTCCATATTCAAAGGTACCGTAATCAATTATGGCTGCGGAAATGGTTAACCTAATTGATAGCTATCGATAATAGGGCATATTACAGTCATAGAGTAGCAATTTAATCAATACACTTATACAGAACGTAGCTAAATGCATCAACCAACTATAACTCAAAAAATGCTCTCTAATTATCATACATGATTGTCAAGCTCTCCATTTTAAAGGTTGTACAAAAATTGTAGTGAAGAGAAATTTTTCAGGTGAATTGAAACCAGCTATACACTTTTTAAAATTCTTTTCTAATAGACTTTGTGAGATGTACTAGAGAAAGGCACTATATCATCATAGAACTTAGTGCATTTTATTGTACAATGGAAGGAGAGTGGTTGATCCATTACACTTCTATTTAAATTGTTTTCAGTGAAGTCAGTCATCCTCTGTTCAAACTGCCAGGTGATCATTAAAGAGGGCTACTAATTAACTTTTTCAAAATTACAGAACATTTTTGAGAGAGAGAGAGAGAGAGAGAGAGAGAGAGAGAGAGAGAGAGAGAGAGAGAGAGAAAGAGAGAGTATAATTTTTAACCTGTTCCTTTTATAAAAGGAACCTAATTTATTTTCCACTAGAAAATATTTGTCACGATCACTACAAGATCAATTAGGAAAATGAATGCCGTTGGAGATTCTCACAATTAAGATGTAATTAAAAATAAATTGAACACTATGTACAATAATAGTCCACTTTGCAAAATTTATTTTATCCAAATTAAAAATCGGAATCTAATATCATCATGGTCGCTACAAAAAAAAACAAAAACAAATTGTTGATTACTTGTACAAGTTGCATCTTCATTAAAATTTTATAACAAAAATCAACTGGGTACTAAGATAAAAATTGAATATCATAAATAAAATAATATAAGTTGTTTATGTTAAATAATTTTCATTTGCTTCTTAAGTCAGTTATTTGGTAAGTAATGTATACAAATTTGTTATTTAGAATCAGTGACTGATCAGTTGCTGGCTAATTACTTTAACAGAATAAAGGATTGAAGCAAACTAACCTTAAATAACAGATTTAAAAGCTTAATTTGAATAAAAATGCTGGACAATTGGTATTGGCTTTAAGGCCGTTTGTTTTCTAATACCACAGTGTATCATATCAAAATAGATAATCAAGTCCAACACACTCGATAACTGCAACTCTAGTAAGTAGATGTTAAATTCATGTTAAATTCTGGGTTAAACTAATAAATCACGTATTTTACCTTAGTAACACAACATCAGTCAACATGTACTAAATGTATGTTATATATTGTATAAAGATTGATATTGTACTTTGAATCTGAAAAAATGCCATGGCTGGAAACATGTACGGATATATCTGTAAACAGATTAATACTAATATTGTTATATCATGCCACTTCATGTTTGGATTATCTTTATATTTATCGCCCTTTTACGTTTGTTGCTTGTAATGCAAAAATTGTATATCAGGCATTGACCTTAGAACTCGTTTGGTTCTTTTCACATCCTTCACTTCGTAAATATACCGACTGTGTTGATCAAATAGGCAGTTAAATGCAAAGCATCCCAGTCACAACAGTTTAACATTTTCCAAGCTGGTGTTTATTATTTAAAGGAGAAAACAGAACTTTGAAGCCAAGTTCTAATTGCACTGATAGAACTTACACACACCTGTGTCTTTCAAGCCCAAACCCAAGCCTTTCAGCAAAGCTGTTAACGGCCTGGTGAGAGAACAATAAAGGCCTTGGGGAAATCGTTTGTAATTGGCCATCATTCAATACCTAGCCACCATAAAAGCTAGCGTTTTCTTACCTATTTCATTACAACAATGGGTGTAATATAACTAAAGGGAAATCATCTAAAGTAAGCGTGCTAACGTTTTCATACTGAAAATGTAACTATCTTTCAATAAAAGAAATTTTTTATGTGAACTATATACATCTTTGAATTAATATACCTGTATAGCATGCAACAGGTGCAGATATATGCATCTTCTTGACCAAAATGCTATTTGCCAAAACATATGTATGAAACTATGAGTAATTTGTATGTACTGTAAGTAGTTTGTATGTACTATGAGTAATTTATATGTACTATGAGTAATCTGTATGTACTATGAGTAATTTGTATGTACTATGAGTAATTTGTATGTACTGTAAGTAATTTATATGTACTGTAAGTAATTTGTATGTACTATGAGTAATTTGTATGTACTATGAGTAATTTATATGTACTATGAGTACTTTGTATGTACTGTAAGTAGATTGTATGTACTGTGAGTAATTTGTATGTACTGTGAGTAATTTATATGTACTATGAGTAATTTGTATGTACTGTAAGTAGTTTGTGTGTACTATGAGTAAATTGTATGTACTATGAGTAATTTATTTGTACTATGAGTAATTTGTATGTACTGTAAGTAATTTATATGTACTGTGAGTATTTTGTATGTACTATGAGTAATTTGCATGAAACTATGAGTAATTTGTATGTACTGTAAGTAGTTTGTATGTACTATGAGTAATTTATATGTACTATGAGTAATCTGTATGTACTATGAGTAATTTATATGTACTATGAGTAATTTGCATGTACTGTAAGTAATTTATATGTATTGTGAGTAATTTGTATGTACTATGAGTAATTTGTATGTACTACGAGTAATTTATATGTACTATGAGTAATCTGTATGTACTATGAGTAATTTGTATGTACTGTAAGTAATTTATATGTACTATGAATAATTTGTATGTGCTATGAGTAATTTGTATGTACTGTAAGTAGATTGTATGTACTATGAGTAATTTATATGTACTATGAGAAATTTGTATGTACTATGAGTAATTTGTATGTACTATGAGTAATTTATATGTACTATGAGTAATTTGTATGTACTGTAAGCAATTTATATGTACTGTGAGTAATTTGTATGTACTATGAGTAATTTGTATGTACTATGAGTAATGTATATGTACTATGAGTAATTTGTATGAAACTATGAGTAATTTGTATGTACTGTAAGTAATTTGTATGTACTGTAAGTAATTTATATGTACTGTGAGTAATTTGTATGTACTATGAGTAATTTATATGTACTATGAGTAATCTGTATGTATTATGAGTAATTTGTATGTACTGTAAGTAGATTGTATGTACTATGAGTAATTTATATGTACTGTGAGTAATTTATATGTACTATGAGTAATTTGTATGTACTGTAAGTAATTTATATGCACTATGAGAAATTTGTATGTACTATGAGTAATTTATATGTACTATGAGTAATTTGTATGTACTATGAGTAATTTATATGTACTATGAATAATTTGTATGTAATGTGAGTAATTTGTAAGTACTGTGAGTAATGTGTATATGCTGTGAAGTCTGTGAGTAATTTGTATGTACTGTAAGTAGATTGTACTTACTATGAGTAATTTGTATGTGCTATGAGTAATTTATATGTACTATGAGTAATTTGTATGAAACTATGAGTAATTTATATGTACTATGAGTAATTTGTATGAAGTTATGAGTAATTTGTATGTACTGTAAGTAGATTGTATGTACTATGAGTAATTTGTATGTACTATGAGTAATTTATATGTACTGTGAGTAATTTGTATGTACTGTGAGTAATTTGTATGTACTGTGAAGTCTGTGAGTAATTTGTATGTGCTATGAGTAACTTGTATGTACTATGTGTAATTTGTATGTACTGTGAATAATGTGTGCGTAATATGAGTAATTTATATGTACTATAAGTAATTTGTATGTACTATGAGTAATTTGTATGTACTGTGAATAATTTGTGCGTAATATGAGTAATTTATATGTACTATGAGTAATTTGTATGTATTGTGAGTAATTTGTATGTAATATGAGTAATTTGTGCGTACTAGGAGTAATTTGTATGTACTATAAGTCCGGGTAAGTATTGGCGAGCATCATTGATTTTGCTCATATTTTGCGAGTTTTGGCAAGCCTTGTCGAGCATTAGTAAGCTTTGTCATGCCTAGAAAAGTATTTGCGAGCATTGGCAAGCAAAATATTGCAAAAAAAAACCCGATCATTTTCATAATTTTCATTTACATTTTGGACGAGCATTCAAGAAAGATTATACTTATCAAATGACGAAAATACTATTTTTATTAGACCAAACGACAAATTATCGTCGCGAGATAACTTGATATAAATTCGGAATTCTCGGTCACTACGCCTACATGATGTCCAGCTGTCCATCGTGACGTCATGATTTGTATTAATGCATGTACATTCTGAGACGCCTGATATTAGATAAAAGCATACAACGGTTATGACGTTTTGTTTTCTGTCCATGCTATGTCCTTGTCAATACTGAATATTACCAAAACATGGTGAATATGCCTCAAACGCTATAATGCATTTTGGCATTGTAATTCAATCTGAAATCTACAAACTATATCCTCTCACCATATAAATATTTTTCCCAGCGCGTGGCTTCAAATGTCAAACACCACAAAAGCGCTGTTAGCGTGATTCTGTCCAAAATGGATCGCCTTGCTTAATTAAAACCTAACACAATATTATGATATGTATGTGTGCGTGTGTGTGTGATATGGATTTTAACGTAACTTTAACAGTCATATCGCTACTATGTCTACAATGTGGCAGTTTAAAGTGTCATCTATCATTGGGGCATCATGCAATATGCATGCAACATGATGTCCCACACAGTCACATTATCCTTACACCAGGCCGACAAGTCGTAACAATAACCGTTTAATGCTGAGTACCTAGCGAGGCAGCTGTTAGTACCATTTTTGTTATAAGTCTTTGGAAAGACTCGGCTAGGGTTCGAAACCGTGACCTAACCACTAGGCCACCGGAGCGATTCACAGTAATACGGATTAATGGTTTCTTAGAAATATCAGTTCATAGAGGATGTAATTTAATAAGTAGTTCCAGATTTATGTTAAGTCTCTTCTTTGTTTGAAGGATATGTTCTGGACACAGTTCGTTGGTCTTTATGCTGATATTTGAATACACTAAACTGATGTCTAAACATCGATGTACATTAAAGATCAGGTAAGTTATTAAATATAAATATTCTTATATGGTAAAATAAATTAAATATTCTCGTCAGGTAAATAAATTAAATATTTGTATGAATGTTTCGAACTATACAATGATCTTGAATTGATTCATTGCATTGCAAATGCTAATTGAAATTTTCAACTGAACCATCATCTACACTAAAAATAGATATGCATATTGTATCTTTATTTGACCTTTATTTTACCTTTATTTGACTTTTTATGTTGCTTCCTTGTTTGCTTTTCTTATTGTTGTTGCTTGTTTCTTATTTTGTGTTCTTTTCTTGCGCAAAATTTAGATAAAGTAATGATTTCTGCTTTTGTAAGGATTTCTTAAAAAAATGTAATCTAGTCAGTACTTATCAGTAAAAGTAATATTATGTAGTTCGTACTTATCAGTAAAAAAAAAATATTGTTACAGTGATCGAAACTAAAAATTGAAGGTTTAAATTGCTATTCAACTGAACTAACCATAATTTTATTGCTGTTTATATGAAATATATGCAATACAGTTATTATTCATTATACTCGCCGTAAGTGTTCTTTTCAACGGTATCTTCCCTCTTTGAGTCAGTGAATAGGTGGGTGAGCACGTGCGCGCCTTACAAGAAATACGTCTTGTGTAAATCAATTCTCTATTGAGCAAACCCACCCCACCCCACCCTCTTTGCTGCTATATACTTCAAAAACACACTCCATTTGACGTATTTATTTAATCTACCCGTCGTCTAGATGCTTATGTAAATTGTTTACTTAATGATAACAATCTAATAGACGCTGTACATTTATTAGACACATTAATTCGGATCTCCCGCGTCGAAAATGGTCGTTGTATCTGCAACATCATATTGATCATTACAAGAACACGCAATATTTCTGATTCAATGCGTTTCCGATTGGAACAATAACTTTGTTATCTAATTGAATCAAATTTGGCATTGAACCTATGTATAGTTTGGCTTGACTAGAGCCCCACTGTACCTTGTAAATGCTAGGGTTTTATCAAAACTGTATCAACTCTTCCTTCTTACAGCTGCGAATCCTATTAAACAGCAGGTGATCTTCGTTTCTAATTTCTTTTACAACTTCGCTATTAGCAAAGGAGGCCACCAAAATCAACCAATACAATAAGAGCTATATTTATATAAAATAAACTGCTTCATAAATCATACCTTAAAATAAGAGCTATCATTGAGATAAAATGTCTCTTTGTCAAACACATTATTAATAACAACCCCGTGATAAAATCTATTTTTGGTGTTGCTAATTAAGAGATAATATTAATGAAAGAAAATCACAATGAAACATGCCGTTATAAAATAGGAAAAAGGGAAATTGTTGACAGATTACACATTTATATTAAACTCTAATGTCCTTATATACCATTTTCTTTCTAATTGTACTGTTTGTTTTCTAAAACCAGTTTAAATAGGTAAGGCTCCTTAAAGATATATTTTCGTCTTTTATAGATTTTATTAAAAAGATAATTCGAGTATGATTCTCTGTTACTATGACACTAGACTTGGAATACGAAATAACAGTCATGTATTCACGAAATCGGTCTGCAATCCCTTATTTTAACGTTAAGGGCCTATTGACGCTTAAGCGGTCCTGTATTCCCATCTCACTGTCGCTTAAGCGGTCCCGTATTCCCATCCCATTGTCTCTAAAGTGCCAGCACTGTGTTCCCCATGTAAAAGATCCATTGTCGCCAAAGTGCCGGCACTGTGTTCCCCATGTTAAAGTCCCAATGTCGCCTATTTTGATATACTTAGTTTTAACATTAAATCCCCTTGTCGCTAAAGCGGTCATGTATTCCCATGTCAAAGTCCCATTGTCGCCAATGTGCCGGCCCTGTATTCCCATGTTAAAGTCCCATTGTTGCAATTTTGATATACCCATTTTAAACATTAAGGTCCAATTGTGGCTAGGATGACCCGATCCCTTGCCATGTTCAGTTCCCCTTATTGCTATTTTGTCCCAATCCTTTGTCGCTATGTTCCAGTTTCCTTTGTAACCGCCTCCGGTGGCCTAGTGGTTAGAGCGTCGGCCGCGGAAACGGGAGGTCGTGGGTTCGATCCCATGCCGAGTCATACCAAAGACTTACAAAATGGTACTAACAGCTGCCTCACTGTTGGTGTTAGAGGTTAATGTTAGGACTGGTCGGCTTGCTGACAGGATAATGTGACTGGGTGGGACATTATGTTACATGTCTGTGGTATGATGCCCCAATGCTAGACATCACTAAAAACTCATGCAGACATTGTAGCGAAGAGATTGAAAAATTGTTAAAGCTATGTTAAAATCCTAATCACGCACACACGCACTCACGACCCAGTTTCCATTGTCGCTATATAGTCCTAAATCCTTGACGCTAAACAGGCTCACCTATGTTAAAATTCACCATTTAAATACCTCTTGACGCCAAAGTGCAGGGGCCATTTTTAACATATAATTCGCCTTGAGGCTAAAATGACCCGTTAAATTCCCCACGTTAAATTCTATTATCGCCAAAGTGGATATACCCATTTTAACGTTGAAGTCCCCTTGACGCTCAAGTGCCCCAATCTCTTGTCGCTATGATCAATTCCCCATTCACGCTATATTAAATTTCCATATGCTATATTGCCCTTGACACTTTAGTGACCCACGACATTTTTGACTTGTATCTCACTGAGGCTAACGTGACCCCATACACTACTCTTCTTCCATCACAACATATCGCTTCATTTTTTTAAATAAATTTGTAAGGTGTTTAGCTGATGTGTATAAATCGCCATAACCGTAACTGTCTCTTTTAAATCGTAAATAATGTAAAGCATATCGCTGACTTTTTCCTCGAGGATGTCACACTTTTACAGATGACAGTTAAATAACATTTTGGACACAATTCTTGCACGCAAATATAATGCATTTTAAAAATTCATAAGTTATATCAAACTTTGCTTCTTGACACTTCAAACATATTTCCCTTTTAATTTTTTTGAACTTTTCTAAGATTTGATGTGTTATGAGAGGTGCGAGAAATGTAAATATACTGTGTTGTAATAGATACGTGCAATGTAGACATGTACGTGAAATATAGATATACTGTGTTATAATAGGTACGTGACATGTAGACATACTGTACTATAATAGATACCTAATATGTAAGCATATTGTTTTATCATATGTATATGAAATGAAGGAACATTTCTCAACTACGCTTTGCATATCGTAGAAATCTGACAGTTCTGGGTGTGTACTTACATTGCGTAGAAATGCATGTCTGTATAATCTGATGCATTTTGCCAGATTACAGAAGAACACACTCCACTATTTGCCTTTACATGTTCCATTAGTGAGAAGAAAACAGTGTTGATTAGTATTAAGTTTCTTCAGCTAATGTTAACGTCCGTACCGAACAGTATCAGTATCTACCAGTTGCTAGAGTTTAGCCTGGCGTTTTAACCTTAACGCTAAATTGAGAACTGTATTCCACCTACACTTTTTCCCAGAGTTGGTTTGAATTTTAAAACAAGACAAAAACTACTATTTACAGAATTTCATGTTAGAGGCTCATACTTGTAAACCTGGGCACATATCAAGCAATCAAAATATCTTTGTATGTAAAACAACACAACAGATTTTCACGTATCTGATAACATATAGACAACACAACAGATTTTCACTTATCTGGTAAAATATAGACAACACAGCAGATTTTCATGTATCTGGTAAAATATTGACAACACAACAGATTTTCACGAATCTGGTAACATATAGGCAGCACAACAGTTTTTCCAATATTTTGTAAAATAAAGGCAACACAATAGATTTGGTATAATACAGACAATACAGTTGATTTTCCCGTATTTGGTAAATGTATTAGTTTAATTCCATCCTTTACAATATCACAGCGAAATCCAAATATAAGCAAAGAAGATAAGTCAGATCTTATGTCAACAAATCCTTCTTCTAAAAAGTATTTACTGCTTTCGACCGTTTCTTTTTTAGACCCCAAATCATCCCTGACTCCAAAATAAATATCAATTAGCAGACCTTTTTTTCTTAATCTCCATCATAATTTTAAGTATTTATACTACTTATAGTATAATTGTAAGTATTTATACTACTTATAGTATAGTTCTTTTTAAAGCAATCTCTGCTTTTCTGATTTATACTACCATGTTACTCCAGTATACATCAACATACTGACCCCTTCTATTTGCTAAAGAAAGAAAGACATTGGAAAACGGCGACCTTTCTCAGCACGAGCAGATACATAAGTACCTACCTACAAGCTTGCCGCACGCACGCACGCACACACACACTACATACATGCATACATACATACATACATACATACATACATACATACATACATACATACATACATACATACATACATACATACATACATACATACATACATAGTTTTGAACAAGAAGCTTAAATACAACTATAACTCCAACTTATGTGTAAATGTATGCGTAGCAAATTAAGCTTTCACGTGTTTATTCGTGTAGGATGAGATCGTAGATAAAAACATACATAGGTTTGAACAAGAAGCTTAAATACAACTATAAATCCAACTTATATGTAAATTTATGCGTAGCAAATTAAGCTTTCGCGTGTTTATTCGTGTCGGATGAGATCATGAAATTATTTGTCTCAGTTTTTATTACCTTCATACAGATGTATTAGCGTAATTTGTTTCATACTTTACATATACGGTTTTATCTCAGACTTCAAAGTAGAACTAATGTATCAGTGATACATTGTATAGGAGTACCTTTGAACCATAATATCAGATCTCATTAAAAATTTCCACTCCATTACACTCCCAAAGCATCCTATACAGCAAAAGCATATAACCCAAAAATTTTATATCTTAGCTCAAATTCAAAACTGGTACCCTGTAAAAATGTCTTTTCTTAGTTCCATTTTAAACATTTAAAGACATGTGTGAGTTGATAACCATAATAAGTAACTCAGTACTATTGGCTATATTGAAAAACCTTAATCATAGAAGCAGATTAACATCTTGACTGTAAAGTTACCCCGGCAGAGTAGAGATTTAAGATAATGCCTGATAAACAGACAAGATACCCCTACTACCATTTAGCAAAACATAACAAAACAATCCCGAAATACCGGTTAAACTGTGCAGGAAGATTTGATAGTGTTGGATAGATGGTATAGACTGCTCTTTTAGTACCAAAATATCTGTAAAAAACACTCAACAAGCAAACATTCAACTGACGTCTTCATTGTGTTAGCTGCCTAATCATATAATGAAATAAGAACTCTTCACACTATCGATAAACTATGTTACTATCTATTATCGATGGTACTATCGATAAACTATGTTACTATCTATTATTGATGGTACTATCGATAAACTATGTTACTATCTATTATCGATGGTACTATCGATAAACTATGTTACTATCTATTATCGATGGTACTATCGATAAACTGTTGCGATAAATAGTATATGGATCTAAATTAAAACTATAATGAAAAAAGGACAGCAAACGATAGAACAGACTTACATTCAATACATGTAAATAGAGAACATTTTACGATATTTTTGCTTTTGGAACGAACTCGTATTGAATAGATTTTCTTAGTGCTCAGTCGACTGAAAGGGAGAATTTGAGGGTTCAGTTTGTTTTACCAAATAAAGATATCGTGTAAAGAGTTATGTTTCTTTTGCCAAACGGGATATCATGTAAATAATATTAGAGATATCATGTAAATAATATTAGAGATATCATGTAAATAATGTTAGAGATATCATGTAAATAATATTAGAGATATCATGTAAATAATATTAGAGATATCATGTAAATAATATTAAAGATATCATGTAAATAATATTAGTGATATCATGTAAATAATATTAGAGATATCATGTAAATAATATTAGAGATATCATGTAAATAATATTAGAGGGACCTATACTTCTTCTCAGTTCCAAACTTTACACAATTTATTTTGGAAATAAACAGTTTTTGTTTAATTGTTTTTCAAAATATAGTGCTGTCTTTACGTTCAAAAGCTTTCGGATAAGAAAATACTTTCTCCGACTTATATGCGACAATCAAATATAAATAAAAACAGAACAATCAGACAGACAGACAAACCTAAATGATTAGTTAGAAAAATCAGACCAATTTGCATGATATATTAGTGATTTAGATCAGAAAGAAAGAGATATATGTTGGATTATTGTTTTGAAATACATTTTTCTGGGAGAAATATACTTCCTGTTATATGTAGCCAATTAGGTGTGTCATATACTTGCTATAATGTTACAGACCACTCAAACCACTTGACATAGTTTGTGGCCAAAAAAAAGATGAATATTTTTATACTATCCTGTCAAATGGTTTGACATAGTTTGTGGCCAAATAAATGTTGAGTATCTTTAAACTATCTTGTCAAACTGACAAATTTGGTCAGCTGTTGGCCTCAGAGCAAACTTATTTTCCTTCTGTTTTGTAAATAACCATTCATCGTTGTACATTAGTTACTATTGCTAAAAATTCTTTGTAATTTACTGCACATAATAACTAAACTTAGTGTACGAAGTCCTGAAAGTTTTATTCGAGGTTGACCTACTCGTTATTTGTACATTAATGTGGCAAAGAGACTGACCCAGGTAAGATAACAAAACAACGCCTGAATAACATGTAAATAGGAAACACTTCCTTACCATTGCGTTCTTTGCATAACAGGCATGAATCAAAACCATTTAAAAACCTTCAAGTCTACATGTTGATAATCAACATTACTTGTAACACTTCAAAATAAGCCAGCTTTAAAAAGTAGTTTTTAATTTAGTTTTAAAAACCAATTACATGTAGTACTTTTGCCGAATATTTTGCTAATTTTGAACAACATCGAGGGAAGGGGAAGATAACTAGTCTGAGACCTGCTTTCACGTGTAGGTCTGCTGCGTCGGCCTCAGATACTTAATACGTAATTCATAGCACACAAGACTGTAATATGTAATTCATAGCACGCAAGACTTTAATACGTAATTCATAGCACCAAAGACTGTAATACGTAATTCATAGCACGCAAGACTGTAATACGTAATTCATAGCACACAAGACTTTAATACGTAATTCATAGCACACAAGACTGTAATATGTAATTCATAGCACGCAAGACTGTAATACGTAATTCATAGCACACAAGACTTTAATACGTAATTCATGGCGCACAAGACTTTAATACGTAATTCATAGCACGCAAGACTGTAATACGTAATTCATAGCACACAAGACTTTAATACGTAATTCATGGCGCACAAGACTTTAATACGTAATTCATAGCACGCAAGACTGTAATACGTAATTCATAGCACACAAGACTTTAATACGTAATTCATAGCACACAAGACTTTAATACGTAATTCATGGCACACAAGACTTTAATACGTAATTCATTTAAGAGTTAACGTTGTTTTTTCTGCGTTCATCGTGGTATAAACTGTCAGTTGCCGAATCACACAGCAAATAACGCCCGATGGGCGTTATATAAGCTGTGTGAGTCGGCATCTGACAGTTTATACCACGATGAACGCAGAAAAAACAGCGTTAAACTCTTATAATTGAAATTTCATTTGTTTGCTATGTTATTTTGTTTCCATCAGTAAGAAACATAAATCTTAACTGAGCGTAGTAATACATAATTTGGTATTTTTTTTTACGTGGCTATTTATAGCACTTGGAGTTGTCCTCCTTGATCGTAATAAGGTCATCATAATACCAGTCCTTGATTCAATGGAAAATGATGTATGGAATTTGCTACCGTGATTTTGATATTTTACCTTAATTAACACGTGTATTCAAAGTGGAGCTCTATATTTAAAGTCAGGATTCATGGCCAAGAATGTATGCGTTCATATACTGCCAGTGTGATTTTGCATATTTATCACACGTGAGTGATCTAATTTCGTTCTTCAAAACCTATTTTCGTGTATATAAACAGGCTTGACTAATACATCTAGGTGTATTAGCTTAGGTTATAGAAAGTGTGTGATCATTTTTGTTGGTTCAGACATACACAGTTAAAAAATAATTGAGTACTTATTATATCTCTCAATTTTTTTTACAGGATTTTGTTTAGTGACAATGGTTCATAACCATATCCCTCTCATTAAGTTTGGGACATCAGTTTAGAAAATTTATATAAAATTTTTATTTGGAAATTGACATAAAAAAGTACCAGGAGTTATACATGACAAAAATCATTGTTCTAGACTGGACAGTTGACACTTAACTTGCATATCATGTATTTTCTTAACTTGTTTGCACTTTGTTTAGTTGCATTTAAACTGGAAGGTGAATTTATTGAAATGATAGTTGGATGAACTTGTCATAGAGTTCATTGTATTAGCATATAGTGTTTGATAGAGATTTTGAGCAGATTTAGTAACAATTACTTGATATGTACTGCTTGGGTTTATAGGGGTCATTTGAATATTTTCTTGAGTTAGATTTCTTGAGTTTGTTGAGGTCATTTGAACATTTACATTTGCATGAAAGTGAGTACTGCAAAAGATTATTGAGCAGACATTGTTACATTTGAACATTGGAAAGAATGTTAATCATTTATTTTTTACGTTGAGTGCTGGGCCTTGTGTATGGTTTCAGTGATAGTTCATTGGAGTGGTCAGACAGATACATAATGTACCTAGCAGGAAGGTTGGTGTTGAACATTGCATTCAAAGCTTTGGCACAAAGAGAGTGAGCAGTATATCTTGCAGATATATGGGTATTTTTGCATATGTCAGGCATAAAACTGCTTAATTGTCTCTGTCCAACTCATTTTGTGGTATACCATATTTGACAAAACCTTTTTATCAATGTGATAAAACAGTGATTCAGCTCATGGATTAATGTGTATGAGGTAGTATTTTACTGACCTGACTGGGCAGTTTTGACCACCAGCTACATACATTCCCATGTAAGAATTTTCCTCCTTAGCATTTAAGTCTCCATGATGATTTGTTTCCATAGTTTGATGGGTCAAATTGACATATTCAGCCCCTGTTTCATCAAATCTGATTTTGAGACTGGTGGGTATTAACTGGCTGTGGAATTCTAATCCATGTGTAACATAGTGGATGGAGAGGTATAACCAAACCCTGTATCTGAGTGTGATAGGATTATCATGCATCAGGTATTGATTGATAGCATACATGTCTGATGGAGGAGTAACTGGCATATGTCGAGTTCAACTTTATATTTCCATTTAACATTTAACATGTTGTTTGATTTTTAAACTCAGGGTGTGTAACAATAAATTATTATTGAATGACCACATTCAACCTGAATAAAGCAATTAATAATAGCTCCAACATTTTTAAAAGTGTTTTTATGGTATTCTTTAGCTCGGGCTTCAGGAAGCATCCTCTTTCATGTTGTGGTGACCTTAGGGGCTGCTTTGGCATAAAATATGGTTAACATTTGGGCCAAATGTGCAGGCTCAGATGACTTCAGTTCTATCTCTATATTCTTATCTTTGTGTCCTTCTGAAAGTCATATGTTGTTCTGCTTGGTAGAAACTATTTTATAACATTTGAAATATTTAGATCTTTGGGAACAATCATTCTTGCATATCTCCTTTCCATAATTTATATTTATATAACAAATTTGTTACATTTTTTATGCTGTCACAAATATTACTTTAAAGATAAACTACATTTTATTCACTTAAAATCAAGTTAAGTCTTTTTGTATAAAAATGGCATGAATGAAACAGTATATTGCCTTTTCATAATATATAATTTAAGAAAATATAAGAAAAAATTAAGTATCAAGCAATATTTCCAATGCTCATATTAATGAACAGTCCAGTATACTGGTCATTATTATTATTATTATAGTTAATTTATTATGATTATTGAATGAATGAATAAATCTACCTGTACAAGTTTTGTAGCCCCATTTAGTGTTTTTATTGGTAGATTTTGAGTACCGTTCTTCTGATATGTTTTAGAGACTTTACTAAGTCTTAAGCTATTTGAAGCGTTTTGGTTTGTGATCATCCTGTAGGCCGCTAAATCAGCCTTTCACCCGTCAAACGAAATGATAACTCAGTTTGTAATACTTCTTCCACTTAAAAAGGCACGTCAAATATAGAAGGGTCAAAATTATAAATATCATTATGCGCGAAATCTTTCTGATAAGGCAAAGTTAGCGAACGAATCTCCAAAATTCTGACGTGATTGCCAAAATGCCGGTGACCTTGATTTAATTTTCATCCATACTTGTAACATATTTCAACAAAGAAATAATATTTTTATTTATAAAAAATGTGAAGTATATGTCGCTTTCAGATTAATGTAATTCAATTATTGTTAAAAGAAATTGTAAAACTGTTCTTTTCCTTTAATGTTTACTTCGTTTCTGTCTTCACTAGCATTGTTTATCGTCTGCTGTACACGTGACTCTATTTATAGATGTGGGTATTCTTTGAAAAGTAGTTCTCCTAACAGTTCATACTGAAATGAACGCAATTCATTTTGATCACGTGGTAACATTCTGACCAATCGAAACATTACTTTCCAATACTAGCTACATTGATTGCAATTATAGCACGCAAGACTGTAATACGTAATTCATAACACGCAAGACTGTAATACGTAATTCATAGCACGCAAGACTGTAATACGTAATTCATAACACGCAAGACTGTAATACGTAATTCATAGCACGCAAGACTTAAATACGTAATTCATAGCACGCAAGACTTAAATACGTAATTCATAGCACACAAGACTTTAATACGTACTTCATAGCACGCAAGACTGTAATAGGTAATTCATAGCACGCAAGACTTTAATACGTAATTCATAACACGCAAGACTGTAATACGCAATTCATAGCACGCAAGACTGTAATACGTAATTCACAGCACGCAAGACTGTAATACGTAATTCATAGCACACAAGACTTTAATGCGTAATTCTTAGCACGCACGACTTTAATACATACATAATAAATAGCACACAAAGTTTTCTTTGAGCGAGACCGAATTAAAACTTTTTAGTCTGATGTAAAATCTGTTTTATTTTATTTTCTAATATTTCGGTCACAAAGGCAGTCCGTTTATGTATACAATATGAAGATGTATAAAGAAGTGACTGTCCACTATACAGTGTTACTGGAATCAAATATCGACTTACTGTCATGGAAACCGATACACGTCAAAACTCCTAGATTCCATTCCTGTTTTCAATCTTATACAGTCAGTTAACCAACCCACCCATAAACTTGGTCGTATTTTAGACTGGTTTCTTTATAGACCTGATAATAATATTCTGCAATCCACCCTTGTATCCCACGAACTTGCATCGGATCACCTCTGCATTATATACCATCTCGACGTATCAGTCCCTAACCCTCCACCTTTATTTGCTACTAAGAGAAACCTCCGTGTGATAAATAGAATTATAATTCATGCATGACATCAAAGAAAATCTAACAACTTACTTACATCCTACAGCAGAACAACTCGATAACTGCCTTCGTTCATTGCTTGAAAAACATGCCCCAGCCACCAAATGCAGAGTATCAATAAAATAAAGTGTTCTCCATGGTATAGCAGTGTTAGCGACCAGCTTCGCACTGCTAAAATACATCGCCGAAAAGCGAAGAGGTTTGGGCTTTCCATCAGACTCACTATTCATAAACAAATCTATGATGCCGCTAAGAAGAACGTCACAAAGAAAGTCCATTTAGCAAAATTGTCACACTACACTACTAAGATCACGGAGTTCCAGGTGCAAAGAGCTCTTCGAGATAACTAACAAACTAATGTCAAGGAACAAATAAATGTACACTACTTCCTACTACCTTCTCTCCAGTAGACCTTCCGGACCTATTTGCAAATTTCTCCACGGACAAAGTATAAACCATTGGAGATTCGCTTGACAATACAATTATAATCGACTCGTCACCATGCAATTATGATACAGAATTGCAGCGCCAACCATTAGGAGCATTTGAACCTGTCTATATTGATTTAGTACAGACAATTGTGATGAAGAGTGCATAAAAGTCTGGTGAACTTGATCTAATTCCGACATCACTGCCGCTTGAGTTCTGAGAACCAATATTGCCTTCACTAACTGATTTATAATCTCTCTGAAATCGGGAACATTCCCACCAGTTTTTAAAACTGCCAATGTAAAGCCTCTGCTGAAGAAACCAACACTTGACCATAACGATTTAAAGAACTGCCGCCCAGTTTCTAATCTCCCATTCATATAAAAAAAATCCTAGAAAAAGTTGTTCTAGCCCAACTTGTATCTCATTTAAATTCAAACAGTCTTTTCAGCAATGTACAGTCTGCATATAGCCCTTACCACAGTACTGAAACTACACTTCTGAAAGTATTTGATGAAATTTTCTCTGATTTGGATAGCGGAAATATTACAGTCCTTGATTTGTTTTCAGCATTTCACACAATAGACCGTGATATATTACTTCACGTCTGCAACATGTATTTGGCATTCAGAAAATAGCCTTACAGTGGTTAAAGTCCTACTTAGTCAACAGGACATAAATTGTATCTGCAAATGAAATACATACCAGCCCAGTTGATCTATGCTGTGGTAAAACACGGGGGTCTGTTCTTAGACCTGTTCTCTTAATTCTATACACTCAGCCGATCTCAAGTATCATAGATCATCACCCAGTGTCTCATCAATTGTACACTGATGACACCCAAATATAAAAGTCTAGCCATCCAACTAAAGTTGATGCTACCATCCAAGGAGTAGAGAGGTGCATTTCTGATGTGAAATCATGGATGACATGTAACAAGCTGCAGATGAATGATGATAAAACTGAGGCTATTCTGTTCACAACACAAAGACTTTCTCATTCACATCCTTTACCTCAGACAATACATTATTATCAGCAACACCAACATTAAATTCTCACAGTCAGTACGAAACCTATGTGTTACTCTAGACAGTATTCTCGCATTGCACCAACATGTCAAGAACATATGCAAGGCTGCATATCTTGAATTGAGACGCATCAGTTCCTTTCGCAAATATCTTTCAGTTGATGCCACTAAAACACTTGTGTGATAATTAGTACTTTCAAGACTGGACTATTGTAACTCAATTCTGTCTGGTTCGTCACAATATCTACTCCAGAAACTTCACAAAGTTCAAAACACAGCTGCTCGGATCATCTTTAGAGTACCCCGATCAGAAGAGCACCCCTCACCACTGTTCTGTACCCTACACTGGCTATCAATTTGATACAGAATCAAACACAAATTTGTTCTCTCTGATATGTGTCACTGACAGACTCCAATCAAACATACCTATCCGGCCTCACCCATATGTATACACCAGCAAGATACTTACGCTCTTCTTCTGACAGTCGTATACTCATTTGTTCCCACTATTAAAACTAAGTCAAAGGTACAACGCTCTTTTGCATACCATGGCCCAGCGATGTGGAACGAATTGCCCATTGAAATTAGACACAAAGACACAGTGGTCCTTTTTAAGAGTTCTCTTAAAACTCACTTTTTTCGACTGCAGGAAGAAACTTAGAGACCCAATAATGTTTTGTGTCTTATATTTTTTTTTTCAGCATGTTTTTGTTTTCCAATTTCATGGTTTTTGTTATTTGTTTTTCTGTAGTGTAGTCATATCATTATAGATATAAAGCACTTACAGCTTCTAAAGATTAGACGCTATCCAAAGTCCTCATTATTATTATTATTATTATTATTATTATTATTATTATTATTATTATTAACTCTATGTAATACATTATACACAGTGACTGAACTCAAATATCGACTAACTTCATGTAATACATTATACAGTGTGACTAGTCAAATATCGACTAACTTCATGTAATACATTATACAGTGTCACTCCAGTCAAATATCGACTAACTTCATGTAATACATTATACAGTGTGACTCTAGTCAAATATCGACTAACTTCATGTAATACATTATACAGTGTGACTCTAGTCAAATATCGACTAACTTCATGTAATACATTATGCAGTGTGACTCCAGTCAAATATCGACTAACTTCATGTAATACATTATACAGTGTGACTCCAGTCAAATATCGACTAACTCCATGTAATACATTATACAGAGAGACTGGACTCAAATATCGAATACACTATATAGTGATTGGAGTCAAATATTGACTAACTCCATACTATGTACTATTCGGAGGGACTGGAATTCAGTGGATATAAATAAAGATGCTTACTGTGACCGAAAGTACATATGTAACATATTCATTATACCATAGCAAATGCTAATTGGGTGTTTACATGATTGTTTCTGGCAAAGCTTTACATTGAGACAACTTAGTTCCCGACGAAGAAGAAAAATATTTTGAAAGATAACAATAAACTTAAAACCTTTCACAGGATATCGAGTAAGCGATAATTAGTATGTTATTGTTTTGGACTGGTTTCACACGTATTTTATTTTAACTTGTTTCTATGTTTCCCTTTAGATAAAATCTTTTGCACAGGACATTAAATTCAAGCGATGAAATGTAAACAATGATCTACATGGCAATATTTCGGGATCAAGTAATGAGATGCTAAGTTGTTAATGAAAGTACAGAGTAGTATAAAATAATTAATGCTATATTCCACAATAAAAACTATCCAAAAGGGGATAATATGATGAAGATGTTATTTGGGTGAAATCAGGTTCAACAGGAAGGGGCTATATACAACTTTCTGCCGACATACTTTGACCCCGAATGTTACAGCAAGATCGAAGTTTTCACGTGACTTTGCCAAGTACCTGCCGATAACCTTTGATCCAATAAATGAATCTTCCCACCTTTTTCAGTAAACAAAGCAATATCAGTAAACAAAATGGTGGATCATTGACAAAAATCGATATCAAGAAACACTGGGCATTTATCAAAGTGGAATAACTCCAATATGATGATAAAACTATTTGAAACTCAAGAACAATGATTTTGTCTTTTTGAAGACTATAAATCACAGCTAAAATATCGGCATAAATTTTCCCGTAGTTGCAATAAAACTATTACAAACGTCCATGACATCATAAGCATGATGAATATCATTAATTTGATACTAAATAATCCTTTTTTTCTCTGGTAACATTTCATTAGCAGAAAAGTGCCGTCTTTTTTTTATAGTGTACTGCTTCATACTGCATGACAAGTAAAATAGTATCATGTGTTAGGAATTTTTTGATTGCATACGAACAATGAACGCTCTTGTCGCAGACGCCTGGGTTTTCTTACGTTTTTAGATCTGTCTGTGGATGCACTAAACTATTTGTTTAGTCCATTTAAAAGTAGAAACGATAAAGGTGACGATGAAGATGAATTAAATGAGGCAAACATAAATTTGAAACCAACAAAGCGAATGATCGTTATATCTGCAATGTTCACAACAATTGCGAGGCGCGCAGTATTGCATTCTAGTCATTTATGAGACATATTCATAAATATTTGCAAATTTAATAGTTTAGACTAAACCCTATGCTCTCAAGGGACTATAAAATAACACCGGACGTAACATTAAGGCCAAGGTCTCTCCGGTCTCCCTCATAGATGTCCCACTTTACAAGTCAATCCAAACATTAAATTTTAGGAAAACAAATGCAACTGAAAAAGACGGGGCTTTGGTAGAAAACCAAGAACCTCAGATCCAAAATGCCAAGAAGACTTAGAAATGTTATTTCCGCTGGTAAAATGGGCTTTGGCATCGTAGCTTCTTTGCAGTTTCTCCGTGCTAATGTTTGAAACATTATTTGGATTTATGTACATACCTGGGGTCGCAATTTTTTGTCTTAATCTTACTTTGAATTGGAAACGGGAATGATATAACTGGTTGCACATTTTTCTGTGTCATTATAACAAACACATCAAAACACAAACCTCAGACATCTCGCACGATCTAGTACTAAATCTGTTCCTTTAATCTGATATACATTGCATCTTGCCAGATAATACGTCTGAGCATTAAAAGAAAAATGAATTTATTTTATCGTAATGGATCGCTCTGGTCGATAACCTGTCCTCACAGTGTACTTTTGTCCGTACGGATCGCACTGATCGACAACCTGCACTCACAATATCCTTTTGTATTTATGGATAGCACTGGTCTCGAACATGTGGCTGCTGATTTCATCTTGGAGCCCTATCCACTCTAGCCGTTGACTTCAATTTGGAAGACTTCCGCTATGTGATGTCATGTTATGCTACCACCACTCTAGTTATCCCATAGATGTATAGACAATAAGACTAATGGAGGTGGGAGTGTCTTCAATCTTCCCTTGAAAGTTTAATATTGCCTACTACCTGTCCGGTCAAAACAAGTTCTTAATGTTGAGGGTCAAGCGAGGCATTTCTTGGTGCCATTTTTTATATCTTACGATGGCTCTGCCTCGATTCGATTCGGAACCTCGTGCATACAAGGCCGACACTCTCACCACTAAATCACTGGACCAGATATATGTGTTAGTTTCATCTTGAAATCAAAGTTCGATAAAAATTCCTACATGCGATACTATATCCCTTTTAATGACAACGTCCTGTGAGAAAATTGGTTTACATTGAACTCGGCTCGTCAAATTAATATTTTTGCTTCTTCTTGTTTCCTTTTCAGATTGAGAAAGAAACAGTTTTGAGTGAATTTATGAGTTAAGAGCCACAATGTAGAAACCAAGTCATTAACTCTCAAAAATGGAATGCATATAGATATATATAAGCAACATGGCAGACATGGAGGTGGACTGGTGCGAACTATATATCTTGTTTTATTATAGGAACTGAGTAAGATAACAGACGTATTCTTAGTGTACTATTTATGCTAGTCAATAAGTCTTCGTGTCTAGCGTGACTAAGTATTGTTGGTCGGTTAAGACGCCTTTAGGCGGTAGGCCAAAATACAGCTCAGACAGATTGTTTTGGGTGTGATAATCTGCCTTTACTAATCCTCACCACACCACACCCCTAGTATCCATATTGTCATCTCAGTACAAACAGGAGTGATTATAAATGAGACAAACAACGTACTTGTTATATACTGTCACTGATTCTAAACATCTTACCTCCATTGGTAATAATTTTATCATCATTAACCTGGACAATTAAAAGTGAATCCCTACTACTTCATTCCACAAGACTTGAAGTGATTTTTATCTGCATTGTCCCATCATAAACTTGCAGAAGCCACACATGCTATCCTCTAATGGCAAGGTTGGAGCCGGTCATTTATCGGCCAGCGTATTCTGGTAACAAAGATGTATACCCCGGCAACACTAAAATCGCCGCTTAACTTTATGTACTGCTTCACCTACGATTCGTCTCGAACAAATTTGAATGCCACACCATACATAATGACAAGAATATTGTGGATTGATACAGAACGAAAGGCACAATTAAATTATGAAATCTTCAGCACAAAATCAATGCTTTTACGGATCTCAACCTCAGTCTTTTGGATCAAAATGTGTTTTTTTTGTGAACATCGGGCTATTACAAGTTAGTTTTATTTTGTATACATCAGGCTATTAAAATTTGGGTTTATGTTGTGAATATCAGGCTATTGCGATTTGGTTTATATTTTGTACATCAGGCTATTGCATTTGTTTGTGTGTACGTCTGGCTATTGCAATTGTGTAATATTTTGTGTACATGCAGTATATTGCAATTTCGTTTTGTTTGTACATTTGGCAATTGCAATTTGTTTATTTTGTATACATTGGGCTATTGAAATGTGTTTTGTGTATATCTGGCTCTTGCAATTTTGTTATATTTTGTATGCATCAGTCTATTGCAATTTAGGTTTGTTTGTGTACATTTGGCTATTGCAATTTGTTTTACTGTTTGTACATCGGGCTATCGTAACTTGTAGACTATATGCAAAAGCAGCACATGTTGACATATTGCTACTTATCAGCTTAAAGAGATACAATGCACTGAAGTCATTCAATAATATTTACTATGGGGAAAACAGCGTTGTTTCCTGAAAAGGAGCTTTCGGTGCAAAAGATGAAAGTTTAGCAGTTAACATTTTGTACCCAATATAGGGCGTTAGCATTCATGTATACGCGATGTTGTATATTCTTAATTAAATATTGTTTACATCATCGCGTACTCTCATCTTGTATCTACTGTGATATCTTCCTATCTGCATTTACCCAAATTTTGCGTAGGTTCTTTTCATCTTTATAGAAGAGTCACACTTACAAATACTATGTGCTGATCAGTCTTCACAGCTGTTTACAGATTATGAACAAAACCCACAGCAGTGTGAACCAAAGATAAGCACAGAATATCACACATAATTAACTCTAAGGCATTTTTTCGTAGCCTGTCAAAAATTAGGACTTATAGTACTAACATATGACAGTATGGTAAAAACATTTTCCTTCACCCATCCTTTCTACACATCAGTTATCGCCTCTATCATAGCGCTGTACGAAAGGGGGAAAAGGCGTTTGTAATGGACCATCATTCGACGCTCGTCATCCCTATCGATTCTACCGTGCTTAAGTTTTCTGGTATAAGTGACTAGGTTAGTCTAATTTTGACCCATTGTTCATGTGCGTTATTATAGTCTAACAAAACCTTTTTTATGCATGTCATTTTCCTGGTATATTTTTTTGGGCAGAAAAATGTACTGTATTCATAATGTTATACAGTCAAAATATCAAGTTGTGAATTTTCGTCTTACAACAACGGAAGTTGAACGGCAAAGATAACCAGACAAGCATGAAAACATAACCCCTTAGAAAAAAACAGCTGTTTAGCTTCATCTTTCATGGAAATCCAATTAAACGTGTATGCAACATTTTCAAATTAATTTTACTCTTAACTGTCTATATAATTATACCACATGTAAATAAATATGTTACCTTATCCCTTTCAGAAGAATGTCTTAATCAACGTTATTGTTTAGCTGTAATATTTATAAATATGTAAATATGTGCGAATTCGTTATACATTCAACATGCATTCTCTTCTTCCTACAAGAACAATAAAAATATCGAAGTTTACAATTTTCCATGGCTTTTAACGCTGTATTAATTTCATTCAAACTTTTGAGACCGCAGAATAGAGTAGTTGAAGTGATAAGAAACACATGTGTGCTTTTACAGTTTTTACACTGCCCATGTCAGGTCGTTGTGAATCTGTATATGTCCGAAACAGTACGTTTATAATAAAACCTGCAGTATGTTTTAAAATATATCTTTTTAAGTTTAATGTCTTATGTTTAAAAGCATGAATTAGATCATATATAACTGCGTGTTGGATGATGTATTTTTACATAACAAGTATATCAGTGACACACACAGCACGATCTAATCTTTAAGATTTCCACAATACTATGTCAAAAATCCTGATAGCAGAACATGATACGAAAGCCACAAGAATGTATCCACTAAAAAAGGGCTTGCTTCAAAACCTGTATATGGTTCTAACGTACCATACATAGTTCGCCGTCTCAAATGTAACGCATTGTGATCCTTAATAGTACAGACTAGTTACTGTAATGTGTTGCTCGACAAGGATGGCTCACATGATTGCACCATAAACAATAGAAGGGAATCGGGTTACTACGGGGAATGACTTCATTGAGTTTAACATTTGCACCTTAAGAGAACAAAAGTAATATGAAAACCGGAAATGATCTAATACATGACGTATGTGATTTTTTGACTAAATGCATCTCTCATTACTACTCCCAGCTTTTGTGCCAGCTTCAATGAACGTTGTTTATCATGCAAGTCAATGGACTGGTTAGAAACTGTACTAACATTATGTAGCCATTAGTTAATGCATAACAAATAATACATACATACATACATACATACATACATACATACATACATACATACATACATACATACATACATACATACATACATACATACATACATGCATGCATACATACATACATATATACATACATATATACATACATACACTATATGTATATATGTATGTAGACCAAAACTAAGACTGGGATACTGTATGCAATGCACAGTCGGTCTTTTGAAGTAGAAACTCATTTATTTTTATCTATGATAGAGATCTGCACTTTTAAGAAAACACCCGCTGCTGAAACAAATATAACTGTTTTGATGTTTGCCTAAAACCAAACTTCTTAAGTAGAAACAGATTGAGTTTTGAAGGACCTTGCTAACAAGTGAACTAGTTTCGAGCATTCATGGTTTGGTTGGATGTGCATAGTGTGCCGTTTCATGAATACATCTTATTTAGACCCTTTTCAGACAGCCAATGAGAATCGTGTTAAGTGTTTAGGCTCTAATAAACAATAATGCAGAAAAAGTGAAAACAACAAACTTTTCAAAAGTTAACAAATAATATGTCCCTGGATAAAGATTGTAAAATGGAAAAAGAACTTACCGTTTAAAGTATCAAATCCAAAAATAATCGAAGAATAATTCACGATTTAAATAACAAAAGTCCTAGTAATGAAATGTTTTAATATATTCAAGTTCGAGACTTGATGGAAAATTCAAGATGGAAGACGATGATGTATGATGAAGTCTGTTCTGTGCTTATCTACAGTTTCTTGTAGGAACACAATATTTAACACTCCGGGGTTGGATATCCGAAAAACATTTGATAAACTGTCTTTGTCCAACTATTTTATATGAGTACATCAAATATTTCCAGAGATATGATTTTAAAGTCCAACTGAACTGAATAAAAGATAACATGATTCAAAAACTAGCAACAACAGAAGAACTTGACTTAACGTCATTTGTAAAGCCCAAAACTGGGAATATTGCACTAAAGCATAGATAATATCGTATTCTAATACGCAATTTTAAAAATATTCCCAAATTGCAAAATCGATAAATAAAATGGGGGAGTCACGGGATCATGACCCTGACGAGAACCAATCATTTTATTTTAAAAACAAAATGATGTTTACTTCTTAATTCACTAGTCTCATCATGTCATTGAAAACAAACATTTTAAAATTAAAATAAAACCTGTTTACATGGTTTCCACTAACCCTGAATCAAGGTCAGGACCTAGACTACATTACTTGTTTACCAAAGAATAATTCAGTCAACCGATGTCTGAATAAAAAAATAAATAAATAAAATTACAATGCAATAACAAATAATGAGAAGAAGAAAAAAAAAACAAGAATTTAAAACTTGGAAACAAGCAAACAAATTGAAACAAATATATATGAAAAGGATGCCTCATTAAAAGAGTATAATTACTGGATCCATTAAAAGAGTATAAGTACTGGATCCATTAAAAGAGTATAAGTACTGGATCCATTATAGAGTATAAGTACTGGATCCATTAAAAGAGTATAAGTACTGGAACCATTAAAAGAGTATTAGTACTGGATCCATTAAAAGAGTATAAGTACTGGATCCATTAAAAGAGTAGAATTACTGGAACCATTAAAAGAGTATAATTACTGTAACCATTAAAAGAGTATAAGTACTGGATCCATTAAAAGAGTATAAGTACTGGATCCATTAAAAGAGTATAATTATTGGAACCATTAAAAGAGTATAATTATTGGAACCATTAAAAGTATAAGTACAAGATCCATTAAAAATGTATAAGTACAGGATCCATTAAAAGAGTATAAGTACTGGATCCATTAAAAGAGTATAAGTACTGGAACACGCACTTTTGGAGAAAATTTTTGTGAGAATTTCCAGAATTTATCAAACATTTTTTTGTGGGCATGATTGAAAGTGTGTATTTTCTTGAAATGCACATTTTACAAAATAATTACGTGCGCGAAACCTGAGCTTTCATATTTAAAGAAGCATTCATCTGATCGTGTCAAGTTTTGACGTTAGCTTTTTATACTGCAAGCAATACGACTGTAAAAAACCTCATTTTTCATAATATGGAAAGATTCTCCCTACATGTATGATGGTGAGAGGGACTTGAAAACAAATATTGGAAACATCCAATAAAATAATCACCGTGTGACCAGTGAAGTACCATTTCGGTCCAGAGATTTGGCATCTTCCAGTTAATGAACTTGGATATTGTGCATTTGAATTTGAGGCGATACAGACATCGGTACAAATGTTTCCTGTTTTCCATTCCATATTGAAAATGGTATGACACTGTAAACAAAATCTTTTTGTAAAGAACAGCCAGAAAGGCAATTATATCGCACTAACAAATCATACTTTACTGGTTAGCCAGCAATAAAGTATTTCATGTGGAATAGATACGGATAATTAGGGGTCGGAAGGACATGTACTTGTTCATACCGTATTCAAATCATACCAAGCTGTATCATACATCTATTATGGCTATGTGTTGAAGTTGATATTTATTTTATTTGTACACCCTAAAAGTACCGGTTAGCCAATTAAACGCCTAATGATGCAATTTGTCAGTTTAAGTTTGAAAACCTCATTTCACATTTTGGTCAAGTGAAGACTAGTTTTTCAAGCTTTAAAGGTACCTATTAAAACATAGTTGCCTTTGGTACGGAATTAATACTTCCCGTACTTATCGTACTCTCATTTGGTAAATTGTCTCGTAGATTTTTTAAAAAAAGAAAGAAAAAAATATAAACTTTCCAACTGTTTGTAGCGAACTTAAATTTGACACCATTTAACAAAGTATCTGCAGTAGTTAAGATCCCAATAATCTTCATGTATATTGTAAACTTTTATATATCGATGTTTGCTCTTATTGAGGAATTAAGTATGTTGTAAACTTTATTACATCGATGTCTGTTCAAATTGTGGAATTAAGTCTGATATGATGATGCCATGTGTGATAGTTTTCACTCAAGTATAAACTTATGCTAGGATTTATCGATTGAATTTGTGCCAGTTTTTGAGATCTCCCATCAATGAACCTTCAAATGAGCAGCTGGTTTGGAACAATGAGGGATCGTAGCCAATTTTCTTTCCTTTAGTCCGATAGGTTGCAACATTGAACAAAGCGGTCCTACATTATTTCCGGCATATATTTCCTGCTTAACAAGCAAGCAATAAAACAAAAAAAAATTGTTTTGCTTTACAAAATGTTTCGTTATCGTCGGTAAGAGAGGACTGAAAAAAGACGAGAAGCTAAGTTATCTGGTTGACAAAAAAGAGGTTAATTGTTACATAAGTATACGTTGGACATAACCAGTGAGTCGCAAATAGAGAATACAAGTTTTCGTACCTTCATAAAAATAAAATACTTATTTTCATATAAGTAGCTCTGTGCCATGTTATTTATAATTTTCAAAAGATGCATATCCCTAAAAAATAATAATTCATGGACGATTCAACAACGTATTCTAAATAATTCTTTAGATAGTTACTTTGTGTGGTAATTTAGTTAAATATGTTCGACTTCATTAGGAAGCAATTTGAGCTTTAGTTTCGACATATACAAGATTCTCGTTCAATAATTTTTACATTAAACATATATCTGATATGTTACTAAGGTAATATCATATATGCATTACATACAACTGTAAATTAAGGTAATATCATATATGCATTATATGCAACTGTAAATTAAAGGTAATATCATATATGCATGATATACAATTGTAAATTAAGGTACAATCATATATGCATAATATGCAATTGTAAATTAAGGTACTATCATATATGCATTACATGCAACTGTAAATTAAGGTAATATCATATATGCATTATATACAATTGTAAATTAAAGGTAATATCATATATGCATGATATACAATTGTAAATTAAGGTACTATTATCATAGATGCATAATATGCAATTCTAAATTAAGGTACTATCATATATGCATGATATACAATTGTAAATTAAGGTACTATCATTTATGCATGATATACAATTGTAAATTAAGGTAATATCATATATGCATGATAGACAATTGTAAATTAAGGTAATATCATATATGCATGATATACAATTGTAAATTAAGGTAATATCATATATGAATTATATGCAATTGTAAATTAAGGTAATATCATATATGCATTACGTGCAACTGTAAATTAAGGTAATATCATTTATGCATTATATGCAATTGTAAATTAAGGTAATATCATATATGCATGATATACAATTGTAAATTAAGGTACTATCATATATGCATGATATACAATTGTAAATTAAGGTACTATCATATATGCATTACATGCAACTGTAAATTAAGGTAATATCATATATGCATTATATGCAATTGTAAATTATAGGTAATATCATATATGCATGATATACAATCGTAAATTAAGGTACTATCATATATGCATGATATACAATTGTAAATTAAGGTACTGTCATTTATGCATTATGTGAAGGGGAGCATTTCTGACGATCTATCAAGAATAAATTAGTTGAGACCAGATAACCATTAGTTAGATTATAGAGACACGCGCGTATCATATCGCTATCCTGCCGTGTACAGCTATGTTCCTTTACAGTGCGACTGTTGCGCTAATTAGAACCGTTGATTATTCAGCAGCCAGACTGACTGTTAGGGACTTGGTATACTTCATTTTTATGGTTGAGTTGTCAAAATTGAGAAATCGCAGAAATTCTGTTACTTAAAACTACCAAGTCAGTAGATGACCCGACTTTAGGGACTCTGAAAGAAAGGGCGGCAAAGACATTTGATTCTGATTGGTCACATGAAATAAGGGATTATTTTCACACAAAATTTCATAGGATTTAATATCGCCGTGAGATCCGAAGTTCTGAACAGCAACAGAGGAAACGTAAACTGAGGACTACAAGGTTATGAAATCGTACAAGGCGTTGACTTCGATTGTTTCACTCGATCATATGATGAACTAAAGCTATCAGAAACAGTTCGGCTAGTTTATTTAAATCTATTTGAGTTTTCTTGTAATTCGGTGAGAGCTATATTTCTAAAAGAAAAGTATGTTCCTAATGTAAGGAATTTTCATAATTGTTTATGTAATTGATTAGAGTATTTGTCTACGTTTACGGGGACTCGTATTTGTTTGTTCAATATATCTGCTCAGATTCACTATATCTATTTCCATCTATAAGTTTCACACCTATCTTTACTCGAACCGGGGTAATTATATCGAGGGCGGTCATCTCTTAGATAACGAGTATCAAAAAGGGGAGGGTTATAGTATTTATTATTATTATATTTATACAACCCTTGACAGTAGGAAATCATAGAAAATAATCAATCCATCATCATCAAACCCCACCCCATTACAGTAAATGTATGTATATATATATATATATATATATATATATATATATATATATATATATATATATATATATATATATATATATATATATATATATATATATATATATATATAACTACTGATTGGTCACGTGAAATAAGGGATTGTTTTCACACACACACACACACACACACACACACACACACACACACACACACACACACATATATATATATATATATAAACACAAGCCCAGGCTCGAACGAAATATGACATTTAATATGGGACTTATGTTGGCGTCAGGATAAGATTATTATGTCTGCATTACATATTGTTTGAGTGTTTGTGACCTTGGTTTCAATGCATTTGTGACCTTGGCTTGGGCGAAAAGATACGATTCATGTTAATAATTTTGGGACGAAGTCCATAAGATTCATAAAAATTAATTTTGACACATGCCACGTTCCTTGTGTCTGGTAGCTATTTACCTTCTCGCACGATAAGGTGTTATGTGGTGTAGTTAAATTATATGCCGTTTGAAATAAGTTTTAATACCGTATTCACCTTTCTACCTCCCCTATCAGACCAGTGGCAATTATTAAGCTTTCCATTGATACGGAATCAGTTCAATATAATAAGCTACTTATATACCATATCTGAAGGGTAAACTACAAGTTAGACTTAGATCTTCAGTTCAGTAGGGAGTTTCAATCCAATCTATTAAGCATCTCGTTTACTTCTTTAATATATATATATATATATATATATATATATATATATATATATATATATATATATATATATATATATATATATATATATATATATATATATATATATATATATATCACACATATGTAATTCTTTAAATTAGCATGAAATATAATCTATATAAGATTCAGCCTGACACCATCATGAAATAGATTATATTACTCAATCCAGTTTGACATTAGCGTGAAATCGAATCTGTACCCTACCCAATCTGACATTAGCGTGAAATCGAATCTGTACCCTACCCAATCTAACATTAGCGTGAAATCGAATCTGTACCCTACCCAATCTAACATTAGCGTGAAATCGAATCTGTACCCTACCCAATCTAACATTAGCGTGAAATCGAATCTGTACCCTACCCAATCTAACATTAGCGTGAAATCGAATCTGTACCCTACCCAATCTAACATTAGCGTGAAATCGAATCTGTACCCTACCCAATCTAACATTAGCGTGAAATCGAATCTGTACCCTACCCAATCTAACATTAGCGTGAAATCGAATCTGTACCCTACCCAATCTGACATTAGCGTGAAATCGAATCTGTACCCTACCCAATCTGACATTAGCGTGAAATCGAATCTGTACCCTACCCAATCTAACATTAGCGTGAAATCGAATCTGTACCCTACCCAATCTAACATTAGCGTGAAATCGAATCTGTACCCTACCCAATCTGACATTAGCGTGAAATCGAATCTGTACCCTACCCAATCTGACATTAGCGTGAAATCGAATCTGTACCTTACCCAATCTGACATTAGCGTGAAATCGAATCTGTACCCTACCCAATCTGACATTAGCGTGAAATCGAATCTGTACCCAATCTGACATTAGCGTGAAATCGAATCTGTACCCAATCTGACATTAGCGTGAAATCGAATCTGTACCCTACCCAATCTGACATTAGCGTGAAATCGAATCTGTACCCTACCCAATCTAACATTAGCGTGAAATCGAATCTGTACCCTACCCAATCTAACATTAGCGTGAAATCGAATCTGTACCCAATCTAACATTAGCGTGAAATCGAATCTGTACCCTACCCAATCTAACATTAGCGTGAAATCGAATCTGTACCCAATCTAACATTAGCGTGAAATCGAATCTGTACCCTACCCAATCTGACATTAGCGTGAAATCGAATCTGTACCCTACCCAATCTAACATTAGCGTGAAATCGAATCTGTACCCAATCTAACATTAGCGTGAAATCGAATCTGTACCCTACCCAATCTGACATTAGCGTGAAATCGAATCTGTACCCTACCCAATCTAACATTAGCGTGAAATCGAATCTGTACCCTACCCAATCTAACATTAGCGTGAAATCGAATCTGTACCCAATCTAACATTAGCGTGAAATCGAATCTGTACCCAATCTGACATTAGCGTGAAATCGAATCTGTACCCTACCCAATCTAACATTAGCGTGAAATCGAATCTGTACCCTACCCAATCTAACATTAGCGTGAAATCGAATCTGTACCCAATCTAACATTAGCGTGAAATCGAATCTGTACCCTACCCAATCTGACATTAGCGTGAAATCGAATCTGTACCCTACCCAATCTGACATTAGCGTGAAATCGAATCTGTACCCTACCCAATCTGACATTAGCGTGAAATCGAATCTGTACCCTACCTAATCTGACATTAGCGTGAAATCGAATCTGTACCCAATCTAACATTAGCGTGAAATCGAATCTGTACCCAATCTGACATTAGCGTGAAATCGAATCTGTACCCTACCCAATCTAACATTAGCGTGAAATCGAATCTGTACCCAATCTAACATTAGCGTGAAATCGAATCTGTACCCAATCTGACATTAGCGTGAAATCGAATCTGTACCCTACCCAATCTGACATTAGCGTGAAATCGAATCTGTACCCAATCTAACATTAGCGTGAAATCGAATCTGTACCCTACCCAATCTAACATTAGCGTGAAATCGAATCTGTACCCAATCTAACATTAGCGTGAAATCGAATCTGTACCCTACCCAATCTGACATTAGCGTGAAATCGAATCTGTACCCTACCCAATCTAACATTAGCGTGAAATCGAATCTGTACCCTACCCAATCTAACATTAGCGTGAAATCGAATCTGTACCCTACCCAATCTAACATTAGCGTGAAATCGAATCTGTACCCTACCCAATCTAACATTAGCGTGAAATCGAATCTGTACCCAATCTAACATTAGCGTGAAATCGAATCTGTACCCTACCCAATCTGACATTAGCGTGAAATCGAATCTGTACCCTACCCAATCTAACATTAGCGTGAAATCGAATCTGTACCCAATCTAACATTAGCGTGAAATCGAATCTGTACCCTACCCAATCTGACATTAGCGTGAAATCGAATCTGTACCCTACCCAATCTAACATTAGCGTGAAATCGAATCTGTACCCTACCCAATCTGACATTAGCGTGAAATCGAATCTGTACCCTACCCAATCTGACATTAGCGTGAAATCGAATCTGTACCCAATCTAACATTAGCGTGAAATCGAATCTGTACCCTACCCAATCTGACATTAGCGTGAAATCGAATCTGTACCCAATCTGACATTAGCGTGAAATCGAATCTGTACCCTACCCAATCTAACATTAGCGTGAAATCGAATCTGTACCCAATCTGACATTAGCGTGAAATCGAATCTGTACCCAATCTAACATTAGCGTGAAATCGAATCTGTACCCTACCCAATCTAACATTAGCGTGAAATCGAATCTGTACCCTACCCAATCTAACATTAGCGTGAAATCGAATCTGTACCCAATCTGACATTAGCGTGAAATCGAATCTGTACCCAATCTAACATTAGCGTGAAATCGAATCTGTACCCTACCCAATCTAACATTAGCGTGAAATCGAATCTGTACCCTACCCAATCTAACATTAGCGTGAAATCGAATCTGTACCCAATCTAACATTAGCGTGAAATCGAATCTGTACCCAATCTAACATTAGCGTGAAATCGAATCTGTACCCTACCCAATCTGACATTAGCGTGAAATCGAATCTGTACCCTACCCAATCTAACATTAGCGTGAAATCGAATCTGTACCCAATCTGACATTAGCGTGAAATCGAATCTGTACCCTACCCAATCTGACATTAGCGTGAAATCGAATCTGTACCCTACCCAATCTGACATTAGCGTGAAATCGAATCTGTACCCTACCCAATCTGACATTAGCGTGAAATCGAATCTGTACCCTACCCAATCTAACATTAGCGTGAAATCGAATCTGTACCCTACCCAATCTAACATTAGCGTGAAATCGAATCTGTACCCTACCCAATCTGACATTAGCGTGAAATCGAATCTGTACCCTACCCAATCTGACATTAGCGTGAAATCGAATCTGTACCCTACCCAATCTAACATTAGCGTGAAATCGAATCTGTACCCTACCCAATCTGACATTAGCGTGAAATCGAATCTGTACCCTACCCAATCTAACATTAGCGTGAAATCGAATCTGTACCCTACCCAATCTGACATTAGCGTGAAATCGAATCTGTACCCAATCTGACATTAGCGTGAATTTGTTCATCTATGCTCAATGCAGTCTCTTTGTCGTCTTAGTTGATTGTTCCTGGAATTACACAACACTATTACTCAATGAGTGGTGCTAGCCAAAACCTGTCTTTAATACTGTGTTTTCATAGTGTTCTTGACAGAACGGTCCTCATTAAAAACGTGCATTAAGTACTCACATTGTCTAATTACCTATATCAGCCTTAATCAAAGTCTTTCTATTGGCTGTATATATCGAGATAAGGATAAGAATAGGACTTCGTCATATTATCCTATTAACTTCATCAGGCCTAAGTAAGTAGTCTTCCATTGGCTGTATATAGCGAGATAAGGACACGTAGGCCTCCGTCACATTTTCTAATTACCTTCACTAGGCCTAAATAAACAATCATTTTATTGGTTGTAGTAGGTATGTAAATATGGAGACGTATTTTTCGCTGAGACATTATCCTATTACTTTCACCAGGCTTAAGCAAGGACTCTTTCCATTGAATGTAGGCAATGAGACAAGGAAATACTCAATGCTTTGATTTACATCGGTTAAGTTAATTTTATAAACACCATGCATTTCAATATATAGACGACATATCAGTATTCCTGCCTATCCTAAATTATATTCATGATGTCAAACATCATTTAGCACCTCTTAATTAAGAAATGTTTGTTCATTAAAACAATGAAGGTCGAGTTTTCGTGTGATTTATTCCAAATGAGAGTAATTTGGTCTAGGATGATTTATTACGTTGGGTAATACACATCCCCTCTATCTTCACTCTAATTATCTCACGTTCGATAATTGGATGTTTCTAACATAATTTCTGATATAAAATTACTTTAGTTAAAGAAATGTATTACCAAATTAAATCAATTTCTTTCTTCGTTATGTAAATATGTGGCATGGTTTGCAAACAGTGAATCCGTAACTTCCGATCGTTCTTCAAACATCTCGGTGACAGCGGGATAGAGCTGAAAGGAAATATAAATAATTAATGACTTGATATGTTTAAACTATCAATCATTTGTCACCAATTTTCCAATATTAACATCACTCTTCTACGAGAAAATATTCTATTAGGAATAAATTTGCTTCAACCCTCACTGACCAAACCCTATCTGCAGCGATTTGTATTGTCATAAATTAAATATTTCTGTCGTTGAGTTCCACAGCAGCGTTATGATTTGTATGGCTAACCAATGAAGCAAACAGAGACGAGACACAGGCCGATAATGATATTTTAATTTTATCTCTGTAGTGGACACGTTAAGAAACAAATTATGGGCATAATGGGAATGTTCACACAAATATATTTATATTTGAAAATGCCTTTCCTTTAATAGCTCATCAGCTTTGAATGTTTTATATAAATTCAAATCTGTTGGAATAAAGTGGTATTATATTTGAGTTTCATCTTGAGGACAGCTTAAGAGACATTGTTAATAAATGTAGGAGATTGTTTATATGACAGACGCAGATCCATGGTGTTATGTCTAAAATGGTGTTATCTTTAAAATGGTGTTATCTCTAAATTATATTCTCTTTAAATTTCAAAAGCAATCGTACAAAACATATCAAACTATTAAATATATGGTTTGCTTTAAATGATTTCGGACATGCAGTACAAAAATACACATTTCAGTTATTTAATAACGTGCAATCAGCTTTTACATTTACCTAAATTACCAAAGCTTACTCGATCCCGTTTAACATTTTCTTCATTCACCGAATTCATTCTCAATCAAAGCTTTAGCAGCTTGAGTAAGTTCGATAAGTTATAAAACTTTGTTGGAATTCTTTTGGTACCAAATTATAGAAATCGGCACATTCACATTTTCTACCCAAGTTTGCAATGCATCGTTAGACAGAAACTCAATTATCATTTTTCCATGGCATAGTTTTAATTTAATTTACTATGCACAGATTTAGTTTGATTTCCTAGGCACAGATTTCTTAGGCAGAGTTTTATATGATTTTCCTAGGCACAGAGTTAGTTTCATTTCCTAGGCACAGATGTCCTAGACACATTTTTAGTTAAATTTTCTAGACACAGGTTTGCTTAATTTCCTAGAAAAGTTTAAATTAATTTCATAGGCATAGTTTCAGATTAATTTCCGTGGCATAGTTTAAGATTAATTTCCTATGCATATGTTTAGATTAATTTCTTTGGCATAGTTTTAGATTAATTTCCTAGGCATAGTTTCAGATTAATTTCCGTGGCATAGTTTTAGATTAATTTCCTATGCATATGTTTAGATTAATTTCTTTGGCATAGTTTTAGATTAATTTCCTAGGCATAGTTTTAGATTAATTTTCTAAACATAGTTTTAGATTAATTTCCTAGGCATAGTTTTAGATTGATATCCTAGGCATAGGTTTAGCTTAATTTTCTAAACATATATTTAGATTAATTTCCGGTGCATAGATTTAGATTAATTTCCTATGGATAGTTTTAGATTAATTTCCTAGGTATAGTTTTAGTTTAATTTCGTCCTAACGATCATTTGCCAATACTTAGACCTATTAGAATGTTTCACCCTCTGCGTAGTCCGTTTTGGTGCATCGAGATGCTGAACAGATATGCTCGTCCTAGTCCACCTACCCCGGCTGATGACAATAGTCGTGAGGTCTGATCAGGGCGTCAGCTCAAATGCAGTGGTACATGATTGGCTTCGACTGCATCTAGACCTGTCAACAGACATCTTGAGAATATCGTCCCACTGGATTGATGCACCCCTAGACAAGACAATGAAGACTACTCTACGCAATGTTTCCTCACTTGAAGTCAGTTCACACTCAAGTCATGACACTATTCCTTTTCCACACTAGGTTCCTTCAAGTCCTGTGACGACGAGCGAGATGCAAATCAGCAAGTGTGGATACATTTGGAGCTGCATCTGCACACATTCTTTCTGCGGGGTGGGGTGGGGCGGGGGGAAACTGAACAGCCTATTTATGGATCAAACTTGCCACTTGTGTAGAACGAGCTAGATATGGTGTCATAAACATTGCCTGCTTTACCGTAATCCTGGGCAATATTTAAGAGATAACAAGAAGACAAAGGTGACGCAGCTCACAATTGCTGTCTGGAACGTAAGCAAACGAATGGACAGTACATCAATAAAAAGAACAGCGAATAAAAGCTCTCTAGTTGATGGAGAACTGAATAGATTGTAGGTGTGGGTTTGCCGTCAAATCACTGCTATATAGCACGATTACAAATCTCCCAAAGGGCATGAATGACAAACTGTGACTACAACTGTCTGGATTAAGATGTCCAACCATCATCAGTGCCTATGCACCAGCCCAGATGAAATCAAGGACAAAGTTTATTAAGACCTAAAGTCTATTATTGGAGCAGTACCAAAGGCAGATAAGCTCACGATCGTTGGTGAATTCACTGCTAGAGGTGTCACAGACCACTAGACATTTCCAGACGTCATTGTCAAAATTTGATTTGGTTAGTACGACAATTGACTCCTACTGAGAAAATGTGCTGCTCACAACCACCACCACTAATACCGTCTTTCGTCTGCCAATCCGCAACCTACACCAACGCAACCAACATCACACGCACTGGCATAATATTGACTGCGTAATTGTCAGGAGAAGAAACATGCATAGTGGGAAGGTAATGAGACATGTAGATTGCTGGAATGACGACTGTACCATAATCTCCAAGCTCTATATCCGGATTCAAACGATCACAAGGTTTATAAATTTTAAAATAGTAATGTGGATCGGAATTTGTTGAAGACCTGAAACCAGTCCAATGCAATCTATATAAATTCATAGAACGTCAAAGAAAATGGGGCATCATTCAGAGATTGTGTGTGCTCAACTATACCCAAAATACGCGGATCAACTATACGTAAATATAAACAGACTTCTAAATGAGCATCATCGGCAGACCTACTTATAAGATACATTAGCATCATCTAAGAAGGCAACCTTTGAAACATTTGGAGGTCTGTTTAATGCAAACTCAAAGAGTCTCAAGACTTTTGGTTAAGCAATAAATCTGATGATATTCAGATCCTAGTGTCATGATACTTTGAAAACAATCTACGGGCCAAAGACATACGAAACATCCTTAGTAATGATTGCTGACAGCGCCTCACTGCTCACCAACAGGGAAACTATAACTCAAAGATTTACAGAACACTTCCACAACATCCTTAAAGAACAGCCATATATTAGCGAAGAGGCAATTGATCGAGTGCACCAAGTTATCAACGTAACACTTACTGAAACTGTGAGAAGAACCACCTACTGTCAAATGCAAAAGCAGACCAGATGCAATACCAGCAGACGTCTGAGAAGCTAGACACCTAAACATAGCTCATAAATTAACTGAACCATTCAGGCAAATGTGGAATTAGGGAACTATATCCCGGGTGTACAAGGATGCTTCCACTTGTATAAGCGGAAAGGCTTAAGACAATCCTACGACAACCATCGTGGAATCTTCTCGACTTGCTGTCAGTAACCGGCAAAGCTCTTACCGGCACTTTGGAGCCAAACCTTGATTGCTTAGAAAATGAAATCATGATGGTCTGGCAATTCCAAGATGGCATGGTTGCTCGTGTCATGGACGACGGCGAGACATATGAACCATTCTTAGTCAGCAATGTAGTCAAGCAATGCTGTGTGTTGGTGTCTGCCCTCTTCAGTATTATTATTTGCCAAACATACAGATGCATCTCAGCATCACACTTTCAAGTGCAGATCACATCTGTGATGAATTCAGTACTAGAATGTTTACAGCAAATGTATCCTTGGCAGACTAAATGTATATGAGTGCAGAATGACCAGTATATAAACAAGCCTGAATGTCTTCACAGCCCTTGTGTTTCCAACCCTGATGTATGCTTGTGTAACCTGGATGATGTACATGTGCCAGACCAATAATGAAAATAAGATGGCGGGAAGGAATAGATCTGAGGCACTAAAGGTTGGTCCAAGCATCCAAACTCTGCTGATGAAATCACAGATGAGTTGGGCACGCCACGTCACTACGTCAGAAGAACGGCTACTAAAGATCCTTTGTGACGAGCTGATGGACGGAAAGATATCTCATATTTCTCAGAAGAAACACATAACGAATATTGCAGATATAGCCGTTACGTTTAAATTATGCTATTAATTTTTTCTATAAAACGCTATCAACTCTAGCCATTGCTATTCCTTATTCTTTGCAAATATCACGAACAACAGGACTTGTTATTCATTATTATTTGCAAATACCACGAACACTAGGACTTGTTATTCATTATTATTTGCAAATACTACAAACACCAGGACTTATTCCTTATTCTTTGCAAATACCACAAACACCAGGACTTATTCATTATTCTTTGCAAATACCACGAACATCAGGACTTGTTATTCATTATTATTTGCAAATACCACGAACACCAGGACTTATTATTCATCATTTTTTGGAAACACAAGGAACAACCGCCCTTTCTTAACTCTACTTCTGCAGAAATACCGTATTATGAAATAAACAATGGTCATCCCGATAATTTGTTTTTTTTTGGACCAATCAAACTGTAACTTTGCCTAAATGCAGACTCTGTAATATGTGATGTACTTTTAAAGTTAAACCTCGTAATTCTCAGAGTGAGCCTTAGGTATAAGTATTATATACAAGTGGAACATTTGCGTTTCACAGAGTCACGCCTAGGTGTAATAATTAAGTACAAGTTGAATTCCGGTGCATATTTATAGTGTAATACGTCAAAGAGGGTTTCTTTATCGAGCGAATTCAACCTTGGCGTGAATTCCGCTAAAACTCACTTGTTTCCACTGATTTCCATGGACTCATATACAACTACTTTTGTACACTGGGAATTCCATCACACCCAGTCTAAAAATAATTTTCCTCTAATTATTACAGATTCACAAAACTCAAAGCTTCAAAATTTGCTTGCCAACCTCACAACTGCATCGTTTCTCCCCATAACATTTCCGTAGTGTAGTGCTAGTATTTCATGCCGTGAATATAAACAACTCAACCACCTAACACAGGGAACTATTTAGGCCATTCAAATCATCGTCTTAAACATAATTTTGCCTGTACCTCTACACCATTTATACCACCATAACAACAATAAACGTCTCCTCCCGATGACAGATCAGTCCCTTCTCGTTTGTTCCATTGTACAACTGACCAGTCCCCAATCACAAAGATGGAGTCACACAATCAAGCCACAGAATTAGATTTTGATAGAGACTACACTATACGTCTCTGCCCTGAACTCACTGAAATTAAACCACGTCATCAAGAAATCTCACACCAACGCCGCAGTTCGTGACGTCCGCTAGTAGCAATTGACTAATTATTCGGGCTGTGGACTATGTCCCCAGCACCGACATCTCCTAATCAACCAATTAATCAAAAAAATCTAAGAAGTCCTTTAACTAGAAAGCTATATAACCCACCTTTTTTACACTTGCAAACAATAGTAAATTATGCTTACAATGAAGAGAAAGGAAAGTTGTACATTTGTAGTGGCAAATAAAAGTGAAATGCGAACTTTTTGTGTAAATTATTTCATTATTTTATTCAGACGTTTAACATGCCTTTTCCAGTTTATTGATAAAAATAATTTTAACAATATAAAATTGAAAAGGACACGCACTTGAATTAATTTTGAACATATTTGCCTTTTTCAGTCAATTAACTTTGCATTAAAACTATTTTCTCCAGTAAAACACATAACAAATTCTTATTTTGGCATTTAAAATTTAAAGGAAAAAATATTACGATTTTTATTGCTTGTACATTCACACTGAAACGAACAAACATTATCTACATCTTCAAGTAAACAGGTGAATTTGCTATATATGGATACCATCCATAATATTTAATCCAAAGTGACTTACAATATTGAACGGTACCCATATAATTTTATTTGAACGTCTGGTTACAACACTGAATGCTACCAAAAATGTCTGACTTCATAGTCAGCCTACAGCAGTGACGGGTATACATTTGTAATAGTTTGAACGTCAACCTATGACATTGAATGCAACCAAAATGGCTAACTTGGGTGTCAACCTACAACAGTTAATGGTATCAATACTATCTGATTTGAATATTACCCTACAAAAAGGAATGATGCCCAAATTGTTTTATTTTAGCCTCAGTATATTATAGTGTACGATACCGATAACGTTTGATTTGTACGTCAGCTTACAATAAGGAATGTTGTCGAGAATGTTCGATTCCAACCAAAATATACAGCAGAACACAATGTCCATAATGTTTGATTTGAACGTCATCGAACATCAATAGATGTTAACCAAAATGTTCACTTTTAATGTCGACCTGCAACAGTTCTCATCGGGATTTCCCGAATTCCTTATAACATTGCAAACTTTCGTTTGATCTGAACCTACAACAGTAGTTGTTATCCGTAGTAATGTTTTGCTGTGACTGCCCAACTATAACATTTAATCCCATCCGTAACTGTTGACTCCAACTTCATAATGTGTAATCTATCTTCAATTTATATCAACTAATACTGTCCATGATGACTGATTAATTTGTCAATTTACAGCAATTAATTCAAATCATTAGTGATATTTTATCTCTGATCGTTTTCAAATATTTAGGATATACACTTTTTCTAATTTAAGTAATTTACGACATCTTTGCGAATTTAGTAAAACTTTAAAGTGAAACCAATATGAATATATATGATG
Organism: Unio delphinus; assembly: GCA_029339505.1. Lineage (NCBI taxonomy): Eukaryota > Metazoa > Mollusca > Bivalvia > Unionida > Unionidae > Unio > Unio delphinus. The sequence continues at coordinate 17,980,175 of JAQISU010000108.1, forward strand.
AATATGAGTGAAACTCAACCAGAACGCCTGTACAAACGTGTAACAAGTATGAAATGAATATGCTGAACGCCTGTACAAACGTGTAACAAGTATGAAATGAATATGCTGAACGCCTGTACAAACGTGTAACAAGTATGAAATAACTATGTTGAATGCCTGTACAAACGTGTAACAAGTATGAAATAACTATGTTGAATGCCTGTACAAACGTGTAACATGTATGAAATAACTATGTTGAATGCCTGTACAAACGTGTAACAAGTATGAAATAACTATGTTGAATGCCTGTACAAACGTGTAGCAAGTATATGACTGTTGAATGCCTGTACAAACGTGTAACAAGTATGAAACGACTATGTTAAATGCCTGTAGAATCGTGTAACAAGTATGAAATGACTACGTTGTATGCCGTAGAAACGTGTAAAAAGTATATAATGACTGTTAAATGCCTGTAGAAACGTACCAAGTATGAAATGACTATGTTAAATGCATGTTGAAACGTGTAACAAGTATGAAATGACTATGTTGAATGCCTTTACAAACGTGTACCATATATTAAATGAATATGCTGAATTCCTGTAAACACGTGTTCCAAGTATGACATGGCTGTATGTTGAATGCCTGCACACACGTGTACATTTTCCTGTACATTGAACGTATTTACTAAATTGTAAAAAGTATGTAAATACTGTACATTGAACTCCTGTACAAAAGTATGCAAAGTATTTGATATAATGAAAAATTATATTCCCTCGAAAAGAATTGTTCTGATAATTTGTAACAAATTAACGAATATTTAGAACTATCAGTAAACGCCCATCTAGATAGTGAATCCCAACGGGTTCCAAGATCGGTTTAAGAGTACTCTTCTGGCGGTTTCGGCTTTTGACAAGTGCTTCATTAATTTGAAATCCATCAGAATTAGGCCTCTTGAGAAAGCACTTCCAAGAGATCCTTAGAGTGGCATATGATTCTTTAGAAGTATTGATTTCAGAGATATCACATATTCAGTCAGAAAAATCTGATAATATTATACACGATCTGTCATGGCTGACTTTTCCTAATGATAATTTGGTGTTTCATTCAAACGTATCTGACTAGATAATAAACAATAAATAAATAATAAACTAGATAATAAACAATAATAAATAATAAATTAGATAATAAACAAGCTTCCTTGTTGTTGTTTTTTTTTTTTTGAATGATAATTTAGTTCTACCTTCAACAAAATATGTAATTCTACCTGATAAACAGACAGCTCTTATTCAGAAATATATCAAAACTTGTTATTTTGATTAGGACTTTTAACGTAGCTTAACAATTTTTCAGTCATATCGCTACGATGTCTGCAGTGAGGCAGGTTATAGTGATGTCTAGCAATGGGGGCATCATGCCGCAGACATATAGCATGATGTCCCACCCTGTCACATTATCCTGACACCAGGCTGACCAGTCCTAACACTAAACTCTTAATGCTGAGCGCCAAGCGAGGCAGCTGTTTGTACCATTTTTGTACGACATTGGTATGACTCGGTCGGGGATCGGACCCACGACCCCCCGCTTCCGCGGCGGACGCTCTAACCACTAGGCGATCTTGTTATTTTGAAATCTGTTCTAAAATCAGTTAGTATGACATAACACACATGAGCTAATTGTATTTCAAAAATGTATAATTATGTCAGTCATAATTTTTACAAAGATTTATCCTCTCTGACGTAAATTTGAATGAAATTAATTCCTTTCATTATTATTTTCTCAAACAATATGAGTTTGATTGGAAGTCCTTTATACTATTAATTATATATTTGCATGGATTTAATACATTTTATTAAGGATATATTTACACATATGAGTGTGACTGGCAGTCCTTCAATATTTTAAGGATATATTTACACGTGACTGTGACTGGATGTCATTTATAATAGGAAGGGTAAGACGAAATAATACCACACACGCGCGCACATACATTCATACATACGTACCTACCTACGTACCTACCTACCTACCTACAAACATACATACATACATACATACATACATACATACATACATACATACATACATACATACATACATACATACATACATACATACATACATACATACATACATACATACATACATACATACATACATACACACACATGTGTGTATATTCAGTGATTTTACATAAATTGTTATTATTATTATTATTATTATTATTGTTATTATTATTATTATTATTATTATTATTATTATTATTATTATTATTATTTTTATTATTATTATTATTGTTAGTAGTAGAAGTAGTAGTAGTAGTAGTAGTAGTATTAGTAGTAGTAGTAGTAGTAGTAACAGTAGTAGCAGTAGTAGTACTATGTTCCGCATCACACTACCATGATTGATTGATTAATTGATTGATTGATTGCTTGATTGATTGATTGATTGATTGATTGATTGATTGATTGATTGATTGATTGACTGACTGACTGACTGACTAATGTATTGATTGATTTTAAAGTCAGCTCTTAAGCAACCGTCTGTCTTCAAAAGATAGTTTTGAACAGTTCCTCAGACAAAGTCATCGTGAAAAAAATTGTCTTAGCGCTTTATATTCCATGCTTCTGAAAAGTTTACTGTATATTTAATTATATTTGTAGAATAGGTATTATTGTGGTCCTTCAATCAAACTTTTCATCGGATTTATCTTTCACTTATTGCAAAATTAATATACCTTTAATCGTCACTAACCTCAGTATGTATGTGTCATATTGTTTTGTTATGTGTCATATTTTACCCCAAAAAATATGACAAGAGCCATTTCTTAACGTTGCTATTTTAACATTCATATATTCAGTTCTGATCATAAATGTATCGTCTATATGACTTCATGGAGCTGCGAAACCATTATTATGTATACAGCATTGACTGAAGTAAGTTCAACGAAGATTTTACTTTGATAGGTGCATTTTGTCCACTCCTAACTCGTCGCTCTTTATATGTCGACTCCAAACTCGTCCATTACCAACTTACTGTATCAACTGAGTTATTCGCAACTCGTCAACAGTGTTAAACTTTTTATTATTATAATCTGGTTGACTGACTGTCTTTCCAAATTCAACATTTGTTCTCCTATCTCTATCTCTCTCTCTCTCTCTCTCTCTCTCTCTCAATCACCCTTTTTGGTCATCACCATTTTTTTGGTTGACTCCTCTCTTTGCCATACGTATGGATGTTTATTTAGTGTTATGTCCATTTTTAAAGTAAATACTAGGCATATATTCGTCACGTTTTTACTTCTGGAATCAATCATTATATACTCTCTGGTGACATGAGATATCGTCTTAGCATAAATTAACAGAAACTAGGATTAATATGGGTCAATATGCAGCCTCACAACTGTTAAACAAACTCTCGTACAGAATATGTATCTTCCTAACTGCTATTCAGTACCCCAAATTGAACTATGGCATTATTTAGACCTCCTAATAAACCATCCCAACGCCCTGTTGTGGACTATACATAACTAACTGGACTAAATGTTAACCGGCAGCCGTTCGTAATGTTAATCGTAATGCTAATCGTAATGCTAAAACCTTCGATTCTTGGTACAATATTTACTAATTAACAATTCACTGATATAATATTTCCAGACATAGTAATATCAATTCCTAGCCTACATGATTCGCATTACATATAAACAAGTAAATTCAAAAAATTATCTCAGTATTCTTATCATAGAAAATATGTATGAAATTCTTATTAGAAACAAGCCATATAACATTATGGATGAATAAGTGCAAACAATTAACTTCCAAACTCATCAAAAGGAAAGTTGATGCACGATTTAAACACAAATTAACTGAGTGTAGATATGTAGTTCGTTTTATTCCTTTCCACAGACATCATCGGCTGAGTTCCATATTCCTTCTTATCTCGGAACACCATCCAGATGACGGGGTGGCAGTAGTGATAAGTTACTACCCGCCTTTGATGGCTGCCATATTTTGTCTTCACGTCTGACCCAGAGCCGATGCATAGATCCGACCTGTCCATCAAATCCACAGATGTTGACCAATCGGATAAGAGCGTCCGATGCTACGGTAAAGTTACAATTTTGATAACTGCAGTTTTCTTTTCTTTTTTTTTTTTCTTTAATGCAGCTGTCTGAGATTCCAGCTTATGTGAGCTTACCTCATCCAAACATATCCATTTACGTAATTTAACATGTTTATGCCGAGTGTACATCTTGAACAGTGTGTATATAATGAATTTCTAAAGGAATATAGATGTATGAGGATCCAGATAAAGTGAATGCTCGCCATTTAATGTGTGTGAAATCAAATTGTAAAAACAAAAAAATCACATTACTTAAATAGTCGGTACACATCGGCTACATGACCTGCATGACTTATACTATAACAGTTGCCATTACTTCAGGGTATTAAATAGTTCAAACATAAAAAATAGTTCATGAAAAATACAAAACATTAAATTCACATCACTTTACATCAACAGTATGCATCTTCACACTTTTCTTCCATAATTTCGATGTGCAGACGGTGCGTTGGCTGCTTCTCTTCAGAGATGGACAGCGTCTAGCTATACGCGAATCTTATTTTCAAACTCCAAAACTTTGATATCGTGTATATATCCTTACGTAAAGTAGATCAAAGTCTTCTACAACACTTTACTGGAAAGTTTCTCTAATCAGAAAAGTATTTAAGTGAAATTTTTTTTAGGAATACGCGAGAGAGAATCTGACATGGTACCTGTATTCTGTGATAAGTCAGCCATTTTAATGGGAAGCTTGGAGTTCGTATAACTGTCTCTAAGGTGGCGGAGTTTAACTAGTCATTTCGGATCTATTCATTACACGCTTTCTCTGCGGCCCTGTCCATTGCCTGCAATGCTGTCTTGCAATCTCTTACTTTAAATTCCCTATGCACTGAGCGTCAATCAGACTGACGGACCTGAAAACATGCATAAACAGCTTCCACAGGGGACAACCATGTTTTCCAAACTCTTCACCTGCAAGACTCAATCATCATATCGTGCTATGCCCCGTGTAGCTAAATCTTGTGCTTAACATTGGGATAGTGCCTTTTTGAGTATGGAGTAGGTCTGACACAAGGTGAGATCCTATCACCAATGTTGTTTATTTATTGATGATCTGCAATCATTACAATCTATGAGTGATATCTATATAGAGTTAGACGAATTGTCTTTATTATTGCAATTATTTGCTGGTCATTTAGTTTGATTTTTTGGAAACATTAGAGGTAATGTTCACGGCTTCTTTTATGAATGCTTTGATACAACTAAAGGTATTGCCTTTAGACAATGAAATATAGCTGGAAGTAACATTGATATTATTGAAATTTGTAACTACCTTTGGTCTCTATTTTTCCAGCAACGGAAATTACTTTAACGCTCAACAAACATTGGCTAATGATGCACTAAAGGCAATGATCAAGCCTTTTGTAATTTGAAAAAATCGTTTCAAAAAGTTTAAGATAAGGTTGAAATTGTTTTCATTAACCTTGTTCCATCTTTACATTACGTGTCAGAGGTATGGGGTTTTCACAAGGATGACGACATTGAACGAACAGAACTAGTTATTATAACAGAGTATTTGACAGCACAAGCATCGTTCAAATCCACTACTACAATATAAAACTTAGGAATTATAGAAACGTGATGTGAGCTACAATGGTTTATATGTTTCTTCTAATGGACTGTTATGTCTGTAAATCATCCTCTACTTACATTCGACTGGTAGGTATGCAAATATATTGCCTGTTTGCCACTTATATTGGACTGGTATCCAAATGTGAAACCTTATCCGTGGAATGGCAACATACATTTATTTTCATTAAACAAAATAGTTGGTCTTGTGCGTGGTATTTCTGGTAGTTTGAAATACTATCCAATCAACCCTAGTGTAAAACTCTTTTGCAGGTACTTTGCTCTTGTAAGAAATCTTGCACTTTAGAGTTCTCTTATCACATTTCTCTTCAATGTTAAAACCAAATATAGCGCAAATTACAACATTATTGGAGTTAGGCACGAATAGCTTTCCCTGTTGTGTACACGCACACATACAGAAAATGTGCCATTTGACAATGTTAGACAAAATCATACTCATCATTTACTGGCATATCATTTCGATGTACAACAATAAAACTTTTTCTTGATCTAGAATATATCATGTTATAAGTAGAATCTCTAAAGCTTTACTGTCACGAAAAACATCAGTTTTAAATATGATGACAAGTTTGGAATTGTTTCCCATTGGACAGGTCGGTCAGACGAGTTCTTAGAAGAAGAATTATATTATTTTCAATTTAATGGGATAGGCCAGTGGGTTATGTTATGATATTGGTTATTTGCAAGTTGTCCCGTTGTAGTAACAGGTGCAAATGCGTGTTAGTTATTTGCAATTTATCCAGAAGTAGTAGTAGGTTCAAATGCGTGTTAGTTATTTGCAATTTTTTCCGTAGTAGTAGCAGGTGATAATGCGTGTTGGTTATTTGCCATTTATCCAGAAGTAGTAGTAGTAGTAGGTGCAAATGCGTGTTGGTTTTTTGTGTGCAATTTCTTCCGTAGTAGTAGCAGGTGATAATGTGTGTTGGTTATTTGCAATTTCTGCCGTAGTAGTAGTAGTAGTAGTAGTAGTAGTAGTAGTAGTAGTATTAGTAGTAGTAGTAGTAGTAGTAGTAGTAGTAGTAGGTGCAAATGAGTGTTGGTTTTTTGCAATTTCTTACGTAGTAGTAGCAGGTGCAAATGCGTGTCAGCTTGAATTGCCTTCATCTGACCTAATTTCATCACCAGTTATGTTGCATCCAATCAACAGTCACCTAACCACACTAAGTCTGTGGGAGCCAATTAATAGACACCCAAGCACATTACGTTTGTGACAGCCAATCAGAAGACATTTAAGCATCCAATCAATCAAAACTGAAACACACTAAGACTGTAGATTCAAATCAATAGACACTCAAGTACACTAAGACTGTATAATCCAATAAATACACACCCATGTACACTAAGACTGTAGCATCCAATCAATAGACACCCAAGTACACTTAGACTGTAGAATCCAATTAATAGACACCCAGTTACACTAAGACTGTAGAAACAAATAAAAAACACTTAAGTACATTAAGACGGTATAATTCAATCAATAGACGCCTAAGTAATAAGACTGTATAATCTAATCAATAGACACCCAACGTTATTAAGACCGTTGAATCTAATCAATAGACACCCAAGTATACTAAGACTGTATAATCAAAGCAATACACAATACAAAGAAAATTAAGACTGTAGAATCCAATCAATAAACACCCAAGTACACTAAGTCTGTATAATCCAATCAATAAACACCCAAGTACACTAAGACTTATAATCCAATCAATAGACACTCAAATACAATAAGACTGTATAATCTAATCAATAGACACCCAAGTAAACTAAGACAGTAGAATCGAATCAAAAGTACACTACGATTGTACAATCCAATTAATAGACACCCTTTTACACGACGACTGTACAATCCAATCAATAGACACCCAAGTACATTAAGATTGTATAATTATATCAATAGACACCCAAGTACACTAAGACTCTAGAATCTAAGCAATAGACACCTAAGTACACTAATACTGTAGAATCCGATCAATAGACACCTAAGTACACTAAGACGTATAATACAATAAATAAACACCCACGTACACTAAGGCTGTAGAATCCAATCAATAGATACTCAAGTACACTAATACTTTAGAATCCAATGAATAAGCACCTTAGTACACTATGACGGTATAATCCAATCAATAAACACCCAATACACTATGACTGTATAACAGAATCAATAGACACCCAAGTACACTAAAATCGTATAATCCATTCAGTAGTCACCCAAGTACAATAAGACTGTCGAGTAGTATGTAAAAAGCCCGGTTCTGGACCACTTTTGATAGAAGCCTTGGATTTACTTTTTAACACCTCCTAATAGTAAAAAATAAGCTGATTTTAGCAAAAATAAGTTAAGTGTCAGATTGATGACTCTGTCATTATGGAGGCTTCTACAACCCTGAACCATTTAGTCTCAGATTAGCAAATTAACACTTAAAAAAAGAATTCTTTAGGGATATCAATTTAGTATTAGATTGATGATGACTCTGTCATTATGGAGGCTTCTACAATTGACAAATGAAAAATAGTAAAAAGCCCGGTTCTGGACCACTTTTGATAGAAGCCTCTGATTTACTTTTAGCACCTTCTATAGTAAAAAAATAATGGCATAAATTTAGGTTCTGGACTACTTTTTAAGAAAATCTCTGATCTACTTTTAGAACCTTCTATATGAAAAAACAATAAACTGATTTTAGGTGGTTCTGAACCTTCTATAGGGAAAAAATTATTGGTATCAATCTAGGTTCTGAACCACTTTTTCAAAGACTTTTACGAAGTAGTATGTAAAAAGCTCGATTCTAGACCACTTTTGATTTACTTTTTAACACCTCCTATAGGAAAAATTAAGCTGATTTTAGTAGTATTAAATGTCAGATTGTTGATGGTTTTACCATTATGACTTTGTCAATGGCTCTGCCATCGACTTTGTCACTGGCAATGGCTCTGCCATCGACTTTGTCACTACAATAACTTCTACAGAAATCGCTGAACTACCTCTTGGTTTATAGTCTGCGATAAATTCTTCTATCGTAGGAGGATTTTCAACTATAACATGATGCTTGTTTTTTCTGTTTTTATAATACGTCAAAATAGCTCGATAGGTATTTCTTCCGCATTTATCACAAAGATGGATTTTTCCCCTCACACCAACACCACAACCTACACAAGGATTTGTACCAGCATTAGTACTATTTCGTAACAAATAAGCATGCACTCCGCAGTATTCTCCATAACAAGATTTCCCACAGCGATTAGTCGAATTCTTTAACAACCAACTGCATGAACTCAGCGTGAGCATCTTATATATAACTCTTATCATATCTTTAATTCACATTTAACAATATGGTTAATTTCGCTTTAAAGCTATACTAAAATATGAATTAGAGATATGGTAAAATATATAGAAATGTTGTTATCAAAAATGGACCCCAAAAATGATCCAATCCCCAAAAAGCCTCGCCATATAGTTGCGAGGGAACTTGTTGATGAGTACTATGAGTTAACTAAAACAAAAGCTGTCTGGCCTAGATCTAATAAGCAGCTAGAAGAATTAAAAGATCAGTTAGCAATTTTACGACGAAAGAAGAAAATCAACGAAGAATTAAAAAATCGTCGTCATATAGTTGTTAGGGAACTTGTTGATGAATACTACGATCTAACTAAAACAAAAGCTATATGGCCTAGATCTAATAAGCAACTAGAAGAATTAAAAGATCAGTTGGAAATTTTGCGACGAAAGAAGAAAATAAACGCAGAATTAAAAAATCGTCGTCATATAGCTGTTAGGAAACTTGTGAAAGAGTACTATGATCTTACTAAAATAAAACCCAACTGGCCAAGAACTAACAAACAACTAAAAGAGTTAAAAGATCAGTTGATAATTTTACGACGAAAGAAGAAAATCAATAGAGAAATACTTCAAGGAGGTTATATAATCGATGAAGCATTTTCTGGTTCTGATAAATATATCAAGTTCATTCCTAAAGGGAAGTACTATAACCACTTTGTTATCGGTGATCTGATTAAAATCATCACTAGTGTTATTCCGATAGTGCTACTTGAACGACCTCTATTGAAAGTAAATGTAACATACAATCTTAATATGTATCTAGCATCCAATCCTGATGTAATAATAACGGTTCCACTACGAGCAGAACCACGAATTATTCTACAGTCTACTGATTTAGAAGAGATAGCAAAAGATTTCTTCGCGATTATATCAAGACAGTACGAGGTTTTCACATCACAGAAAACTGGATTGGTGTTTAAAAAAATCAACTTCATTGAACTCTCGATACACGATTTTAAACCAACTACTGGTGCATCCTACAAACCATTGCCTAAAAAAATCCAAGCATCGAAATCCTGTATCAACGTGAAAAATGACGACAATAAGTGTTTGTTGTGGGCGTTATTATCAGCATGCTTTCCAGCACAGGATCATGTAGATCGAGTTAGTAAGTACAAACCATATCAATGTCAAATCAATATGACTGGAATTGATTATCCAACACCAATCAAACAAATACCTAAAATAGAAAAACAGAACCCAACATTATTTAGTTCTGGTATCAATGTGTTTTCATTAGATAATCAATTGCGAGTATTTCCGTATTTAATATCTCCAGCCAGTAAACACATCACAGATGGTTCTACAATCAATTTATTGTGGTATAATGATCACTATGTTTGGATAAAGGACTTAAGCAGATTAATGAGTTCTTCCATGTCGGGTTATGACCATAAATCATATTTTTGTTACAGTTGTCTCTGTGGTTTTACAACACAGGAAAAACTAATTGAACATAATAAATACTGCTTCGAAGTAAAAGCGGTTGAAACACCAAAAGAACCTGATAACTTCTGCTATTTTAAGAAGTATGAGAGAACACAGAAGCTCCCTTTCATATTTATTGGTGATTTTGAATCTTTTATTACTCCAGTGGCTCCGCGATGTGGTTGTACAGAGATGTGCAAATGTGAGTTTAAAACGTTATCAACACAACAACATGTTCCAGCGAGTTACCGAATGAATACAATATGTACCAATAGCGAGTTTTCAAAACTATCACCGTGTTACCGGATTAACGATTGGTCTGATACTCCACCAGAAGTTCATATGTTAAAATATCTGTTTGAAGAACAACGCAGAATTGAAACATTATTATCACTACACGATGAGAGATTTACTAAATTAGGTTCTTTTATTAACTCAACTACATGTTTTAAATGCAAGAAGAAGTTTTCCCAAATGACTTCGTCATCAGAGAATCCAAGAGTACCATTCTTCAACGTAGTCTCAGGAAAATATATCGGTGCTGTTCATAAACGCTGTAGATGTTTCCAAGAGTTCTATCCGGTAGTATTTCATAATTTGCGAGGATATGATGGTCATTTCATTCTTCGTGCGCTAGGACATCCTGAAATCTCAAAATACTGTGTAGATAACAACTTGTTCTTGAAGTGTATTCCAAACAACACTGAAAAATTGATGTCTATAACAGTTGGAAAGATTCGATTTATAGATAGCATACAATTTATGAACACATCGCTGGAACAACTAGCAGCGAATTGTACTGATTTTCCAATAACAAAGAAATACTTGAAGGATAGAAAACTTCCGGAATCAACATTGAAAAACATCACCGTGAAGGGAATATTTCCATATGAGTATTTCAATAGTCCAAACCGATTTTCAGAGACATCACTACCAACAATCGATAAATTCTACTCATCGTTGACTGATAGAGATATTTCTGATGAAGAGTATCAACGAGCATTAGCAACATGGGATATTTTTAAGTGTAAAAATTTTGGTGATTATCACGACTTGTATTTAACCGTAGATGTGTTGTTGCTATCTGATATTTTTGAACACTTTAGAACAACATCGATGAACAATTATGGGTTGGATCCAGCACATTATTATTCGGCACCAGGATTATCCTGGGATGCGTTATTGAAATCAACGGGAATACGATTAGAGTTATTAACAGATGTTGATATGTATCTCTTCATCGAGAAAGCAATTCGTGGTGGAATCACTATGATTACTAAAAAACATTCATCTGCCAACAACAAGTATCTCTCAGAGTATAATCCAAATAATGATGATAATTTCATTATCGATTTTGATATGAATAATCTGTATGGAGGAGCTATGTCAAAGTTGATGCCATATGGAGGTTTTAAGTGGATTCCTGTAGAAGAGTTTGATATTAAAAGCAATAATGAAAAAGTTGGTTATTTTGTTGAGTGTGATATAGACTATCCAGAACATCTTCATGATAAACACAATGATTATCCCTTTCTTGCTGAAAAAATGATAATCACCGATGATATGTTATCCCCAGAACAATTATCACTACGAACAACGAAATATACTCCATTAGCAAAATTAGTACCGAACTTATTTAATAAACGCAATTATGTCTGTCATATTGATATACTCAAACAAGCAATAGATGCTGGACTGGTTCTTAGAAAAATTCATAAAGTCTTACAATTTAATCATTCCAATTGGATGAAACCATATATCGATGGAAATACTTCAAGAAGAGCAGCAGCTGTTACAGATTTTGAAAAAGATTTCTTTAAGCTGATGAACAATTCTGTTTTTGGGAAAACCATGGAGAATATAAGAAAACGAGTTAATATCGAAATCGTTAACAACAAAGACCGTCGAGATAAAATAACACGTGGAAATACTTTTGTGAGTAGTAAAAAAATAACTGATTTATTATCGTTAATCACAAAAAAACAAACTCGGTTATTCTTGGATAAACCTGTCTATGTTGGAGCTGCAGTGCTAGAAGTATCTAAACACATGATGTATCAATTTCACTATGGATTTGCTAAAACGGTATGGCCTAATTGTAGATTGTTATTCACTGACACAGATTCGTTAGCATATGAAATCCCTGGTATTGATTGTAATAACGATGTTTATAAACATATTTATGAACACCGAGAATTATTTGATTTATCAGATATAGATGTTAAAGGATCATTAGGATACTACCACGATGCTACTAATAAAAAAGTGATTGGAAAGATGAAAGATGAATTTGCATTTAAACCAATAAAAGAGTATGTTGGTCTTCGTTCGAAGATGTATGCGATTCTTACTGATACAAATAAATCAACGCAAAAAGCAAAAGGAGTTAATAACAATTATGTGAAGAATAAATTGAAATTCAATGATTATTTAGCAGCATTAAAAAGATCTCCAGGAGTTGCTCTACCAACAGTAACCACACATGGATTTAGATCTCACTATCATGTTATTTTTACTGATAGACTTACAAAAGTTGGTTTGTGTAATTTTGATGATAAACGATACTGTGTTGATGGAGTGAATACTCTTGCAATAGGACATTATCTCACTTATAATATTTAAAAAGAAGTACTTATTATATGTCGTACTACAACATCGACTCACCTGATCGTGTAAAAGCAATTATGGACAGTATTCCATCCACAAACAATATTAGAGTCAAACAGTGTGATGATAAATTTAGATTCTATAGCAAAATACCGCAAACGGGAAGTAAAATAGTTATGAGAATGATATCAGATAGAAATAAAACAGCTAGATTTCGTCTTCAAGAAAAACTAAAGAAAACAACAGAGCCAGTATAAAATGATTAGTAATCATCAATGGTTCTGACATCAATTTTATCATCAATGGCTCTGCCATCGACTTTGTCATAAATGATTTATCATCGATGACTTTGTCATAAATGATTTTATCATCAAGTACTTCATTAATTTCTTTTAATTCTCTCGATATGATGTATCAGATTGATGAATGGAAAAGTGAGGAAACTATCAGTATTATTTTTTTATATACAATTTTGTTACTTTCCTCATCATTGAACGAAGCTATCTCACGACGAAATAACACTTCTACGGCAGAGATTGAAATCCATCTTGTATTATTGTTGTTATTGTTGTTATTGTTATTGTTATTATTATTATTATTGTTAAAAAATATCTTTTAATCGTATAATGCCTGTTCGTAGATTACTAACCCGCGATGACATAAATGCTATCAAACAATTGAGAAACCGTGTTGGAATAGCAGAAATCGCTGATAAGTATAAAATCAGTTATCAGAGGATTTATCGAATTTGGAAATCGGATGAAATCGGAATCGGAAATATTAGCTCTGATGGTGCTAATGATATACCCATCGAACATCTTATTGATGCTGAAGTTGAAAACGAAATAAATCAAATGTTGAATGAAAAAGTGTATCAACACGTTGATGCTACCATAAATGGCTCTGCCATTAGTGACAGAGTCACCACTGACAGAACCACTGACAGAATCATTGATAAAGAAATGATATGTCAATTACAATCTCAAGTGACCAATCTAACCAATCAGAATAATTTGCTGCAAGGAAAGATAACAGCGCTACGACAACAACGACAACAACAACAACAACAACAACAATCAATCAATGATTCGTTAAATGATCTACAATATCAATTAAATACCACACAACAACACCGTAGCGATGCAGTTCGAGATCGCAGTAAACTTATTACTGAACTCAATGATGTACGACGTGAGTTAGAGGTTATTAGAATTAAATACTCAGAACTCGCTAGTAAGTACAATCAACTTTTGAATCAAAAGGATGAACAATCACAACTAAAAGGTAAAGAAGACCGACGAAAGGAGAAAAAACATAAACGAAAACAACGTGAAGATAACACATGGATGCTATCACTACCCGAAGAAGATCGTGAGTTAATAAAAGAAATCAATGAAGTACTCAATGATGATAAAGTTGATAAAGTTGATGGTAGAGCCATTGATTATGACTAATCTCAGTCGATATGCGTAAATGATTTTTGTTGGTGACTCTTTCACTATCGATGATTTCAACGTTATATTTATTTCCAGTACTTGCTAGAATCTGATGATATTTTTCACTGAGACGAAAACACACCTCTGAGTTTCTATTCTTATAATTGATATCATCAAGACCTTTTTCTGTTATAATTCTTAAACCAGTGCCTGTGATCTTATCATAAACAATTAATTTTGGATTTCAATTGCTATAATCGTTAAGTTCAACCTCAAACTGTGACATATAATAAAGCGGTTATTTAAATAATTTATTAAAATGAAATCATAATAATGTGTATCATAGATGATATGTTCTCGTACGACCATTAACAATAATCGTAGAAGTATTATTTCACTGTGAGACATCTTCGTTCAGTGTGGAAATCCTTATAAAATAATATCACACTTTATCCATTCTACGCTGATAAATCTGATTTATCATTGATGATTTTTGATACGATCATTTTGTTGTTTTAACGGCTTCTATCTATGATGAGGAAAGTAGCAAAATTGTATATAAAAATAATAATACTGCTAGTTTCCTCACTTTTTCATTGATCAATCTGATACATCATTGATGATCATGGAATCGTTATTTCATTCTATAACAACTTCTACGATCAATGGAGAAACGGCGGATTACATTTTATTTTATATGAAAATCCGCCGTTTCTCCATTTTGTTTTTAGTGTATCTGATACCATCAAATATGGAATGTTATTTCATCTATGGATTCAACTTCAATAATATGTCTCCTTATTACAACCACACATCATTATAGTCACGTGATTATAAATCAGAACTGTTTCACCGGCAATAACGCAAGTGTTGAATACAGCGCGATTAAAATTATATCTAAAAAATGAGGTGACTGAAAAATTCATAATAAAATATTTTTTCTCACCCAATAATATATCACTGCTTTTTATTGTTGTTGTTGTTGTTACTATGTTTGTTTTTAGGTATATACTAATGGTACTTAACAACAACAACAACAATAAAAAGCAGTGATATATTATTGGGTGAGAAAAAATATTTTATTATGAATTTTTCAGTCACCTCATTTTTTAGATATAATTTTAATCGCGCTGTATTCAACACTTGCGTTATTGCCGGTGAAACAGTTCTGATTTATAATCACGTGACTATAATGATGTGTGGTTGTAATAAGGAGACATATTATTGAAGTTGAATCCATAGATGAAATAACATTCCATATTTGATGGTATCAGATACACTAAAAACAAAATGGAGAAACGGCGGATTTTCATATAAAATAAAATGTAATCCGCCGTTTCTCCATTGATCGTAGAAGTTGTTATAGAATGAAATAACGATTCCATGATCATCAATGATGTATCAGATTGATCAATGAAAAAGTGAGGAAACTAGCAGTATTATTATTTTTATATACAATTTTGCTACTTTCCTCATCATAGATAGAAGCCGTTAAAACAACAAAATGATCGTATCAAAAATCATCAATGATAAATCAGATTTATCAGCGTAGAATGGATAAAGTGTGATATTATTTTATAAGGATTTCCACACTGAACGAAGATGTCTCACAGTGAAATAATACTTCTACGATTATTGTTAATGGTCGTACGAGAACATATCATCTATGATACACATTATTATGATTTCATTTTAATAAATTATTTAAATAACCGCTTTATTATATGTCACAGTTTGAGGTTGAACTTAACGATTATAGCAATTGAAATCCAAAATTAATTGTTTATGATAAGATCACAGGCACTGGTTTAAGAATTATAACAGAAAAAGGTCTTGATGATATCAATTATAAGAATAGAAACTCAGAGGTGTGTTTTCGTCTCAGTGAAAAATATCATCAGATTCTAGCAAGTACTGGAAATAAATATAACGTTGAAATCATCGATAGTGAAAGAGTCACCAACAAAAATCATTTACGCATATCGACTGAGATTAGTCATAATCAATGGCTCTACCATCAACTTTATCAACTTTATCATCATTGAGTACTTCATTGATTTCTTTTATTAACTCACGATCTTCTTCGGGTAGTGATAGCATCCATGTGTTATCTTCACGTTGTTTTCGTTTATGTTTTTTCTCCTTTCGTCGGTCTTCTTTACCTTTTAGTTGTGATTGTTCATCCTTTTGATTCAAAAGTTGATTGTACTTACTAGCGAGTTCTGAGTATTTAATTCTAATAACCTCTAACTCACGTCGTACATCATTGAGTTCAGTAATAAGTTTACTGCGATCTCGAACTGCATCGCTACGGTGTTGTTGTGTGGTATTTAATTGATATTGTAGATCATTTAACGAATCATTGATTGATTGTTGTTGTTGTTGTTGTTGTTGTCGTTGTTGTCGTAGCGCTGTTATCTTTCCTTGCAGCAAATTATTCTGATTGGTTAGATTGGTCACTTGAGATTGTAATTGACATATCATTTCTTTATCAATGATTCTGTCAGTGGTTCTGTCAGTGGTGACTCTGTCACTAATGGCAGAGCCATTTATGGTAGCATCAACGTGTTGATACACTTTTTCATTCAACATTTGATTTATTTCGTTTTCAACTTCAGCATCAATAAGATGTTCGATGGGTATATCATTAGCACCATCAGAGCTAATATTTCCGATTCCGATTTCATCCGATTTCCAAATTCGATAAATCCTCTGATAACTGATTTTATACTTATCAGCGATTTCTGCTATTCCAACACGGTTTCTCAATTGTTTGATAGCATTTATGTCATCGCGGGTTAGTAATCTACGAACAGGCATTATACGATTAAAAGATATTTTTTAACAATAATAATAATAATAACAATAACAATAACAACAATAACAACAATAATACAAGATGGATTTCAATCTCTGCCGTAGAAGTGTTATTTCGTCGTGAGATAGCTTCGTTCAATGATGAGGAAAGTAACAAAATTGTATATAAAAAAATAATACTGATAGTTTCCTCACTTTTCCATTCATCAATCTGATACATCATATCGAGAGAATTAAAAGAAATTAATGAAGTACTTGATGATAAAATCATTTATGACAAAGTCATCGATGATAAATCATTTATGACAAAGTCGATGGCAGAGCCATTGATGATAAAATTGATGTCAGAACCATTGATGATTACTAATCATTTTATACTGGCTCTGTTGTTTTCTTTAGTTTTTCTTGAAGACGAAATCTAGCTGTTTTATTTCTATCTGATATCATTCTCATAACTATTTTACTTCCCGTTTGCGGTATTTTGCTATAGAATCTAAATTTATCATCACACTGTTTGACTCTAATATTGTTTGTGGATGGAATACTGTCCATAATTGCTTTTACACGATCAGGTGAGTCGATGTTGTAGTACGACATATAATAAGTACTTCTTTTTAAATATTATAAGTGAGATAATGTCCTATTGCAAGAGTATTCACTCCATCAACACAGTATCGTTTATCATCAAAATTACACAAACCAACTTTTGTAAGTCTATCAGTAAAAATAACATGATAGTGAGATCTAAATCCATGTGTGGTTACTGTTGGTAGAGCAACTCCTGGAGATCTTTTTAATGCTGCTAAATAATCATTGAATTTCAATTTATTCTTCACATAATTGTTATTAACTCCTTTTGCTTTTTGCGTTGATTTATTTGTATCAGTAAGAATCGCATACATCTTCGAACGAAGACCAACATACTCTTTTATTGGTTTAAATGCAAATTCATCTTTCATCTTTCCAATCACTTTTTTATTAGTAGCATCGTGGTAGTATCCTAATGATCCTTTAACATCTATATCTGATAAATCAAATAATTCTCGGTGTTCATAAATATGTTTATAAACATCGTTATTACAATCAATACCAGGGATTTCATATGCTAACGAATCTGTGTCAGTGAATAACAATCTACAATTAGGCCATACCGTTTTAGCAAATCCATAGTGAAATTGATACATCATGTGTTTAGATACTTCTAGCACTGCAGCTCCAACATAGACAGGTTTATCCAAGAATAACCGAGTTTGTTTTTTTGTGATTAACGATAATAAATCAGTTATTTTTTTACTACTCACAAAAGTATTTCCACGTGTTATTTTATCTCGACGGTCTTTGTTGTTAACGATTTCGATATTAACTCGTTTTCTTATATTCTCCATGGTTTTCCCAAAAACAGAATTGTTCATCAGCTTAAAGAAATCTTTTTCAAAATCTGTAACAGCTGCTGCTCTTCTTGAAGTATTTCCATCGATATATGGTTTCATCCAATTGGAATGATTAAATTGTAAGACTTTATGAATTTTTCTAAGAACCAGTCCAGCATCTATTGCTTGTTTGAGTATATCAATATGACAGACATAATTGCGTTTATTAAATAAGTTCGGTACTAATTTTGCTAATGGAGTATATTTCGTTGTTCGTAGTGATAATTGTTCTGGGGATAACATATCATCGGTGATTATCATTTTTTCAGCAAGAAAGGGATAATCATTGTGTTTATCATGAAGATGTTCTGGATAGTCTATATCACACTCAACAAAATAACCAACTTTTTCATTATTGCTTTTAATATCAAACTCTTCTACAGGAATCCACTTAAAACCTCCATATGGCATCAACTTTGACATAGCTCCTCCATACAGATTATTCATATCAAAATCGATAATGAAATTATCATCATTATTTGGATTATACTCTGAGAGATACTTGTTGTTGGCAGATGAATGTTTTTTAGTAATCATAGTGATTCCACCACGAATTGCTTTCTCGATGAAGAGATACATATCAACATCTGTTAATAACTCTAATCGTATTCCCGTTGATTTCAATAACGCATCCCAGGATAATCCTGGTGCCGAATAATAATGTGCTGGATCCAACCCATAATTGTTCATCGATGTTGTTCTAAAGTGTTCAAAAATATCAGATAGCAACAACACATCTACGGTTAAATACAAGTCGTGATAATCACCAAAATTTTTACACTTAAAAATATCCCATGTTGCTAATGCTCGTTGATACTCTTCATCAGAAATATCTCTATCAGTCAACGATGAGTAGAATTTATCGATTGTTGGTAGTGATGTCTCTGAAAATCGGTTTGGACTATTGAAATACTCATATGGAAATATTCCCTTCACGGTGATGTTTTTCAATGTTGATTCCGGAAGTTTTCTATCCTTCAAGTATTTCTTTGTTATTGGAAAATCAGTACAATTCGCTGCTAGTTGTTCCAGCGATGTGTTCATAAATTGTATGCTATCTATAAATCGAATCTTTCCAACTGTTATAGACATCAATTTTTCAGTGTTGTTTGGAATACACTTCAAGAACAAGTTGTTATCTACACAGTATTTTGAGATTTCAGGATGTCCTAGCGCACGAAGAATGAAATGACCATCATATCCTCGCAAATTATGAAATACTACCGGATAGAACTCTTGGAAACATCTACAGCGTTTATGAACAGCACCGATATATTTTCCTGAGACTACGTTGAAGAATGGTACTCTTGGATTCTCTGATGACGAAGTCATTTGGGAAAACTTCTTCTTGCATTTAAAACATGTAGTTGAGTTAATAAAAGAACCTAATTTAGTAAATCTCTCATCGTGTAGTGATAATAATGTTTCAATTCTGCGTTGTTCTTCAAACAGATATTTTAACATATGAACTTCTGGTGGAGTATCAGACCAATCGTTAATCCGGTAACACGGTGATAGTTTTGAAAACTCGCTATTGGTACATATTGTATTCATTCGGTAACTCGCTGGAACATGTTGTTGTGTTGATAACGTTTTAAACTCACATTTGCACATCTCTGTACAACCACATCGCGGAGCCACTGGAGTAATAAAAGATTCAAAATCACCAATAAATATGAAAGGGAGCTTCTGTGTTCTCTCATACTTCTTAAAATAGCAGAAGTTATCAGGTTCTTTTGGTGTTTCAACCGCTTTTACTTCGAAGCAGTATTTATTATGTTCAATTAGTTTTTCCTGTGTTGTAAAACCACAGAGACAACTGTAACAAAAATATGATTTATGGTCATAACCCGACATGGAAGAACTCATTAATCTGCTTAAGTCCTTTATCCAAACATAGTGATCATTATACCACAATAAATTGATTGTAGAACCATCTGTGATGTGTTTACTGGCTGGAGATATTAAATACGGAAATACTCGCAATTGATTATCTAATGAAAACACATTGATACCAGAACTAAATAATGTTGGGTTCTGTTTTTCTATTTTAGGTATTTGTTTGATTGGTGTTGGATAATCAATTCCAGTCATATTGATTTGACATTGATATGGTTTGTACTTACTAACTCGATCTACATGATCCTGTGCTGGAAAGCATGCTGATAATAACGCCCACAACAAACACTTATTGTCGTCATTTTTCACGTTGATACAGGATTTCGATGCTTGGATTTTTTTAGGCAATGGTTTGTAGGATGCACCAGTAGTTGGTTTAAAATCGTGTATCGAGAGTTCAATGAAGTTGATTTTTTTAAACACCAATCCAGTTTTCTGTGATGTGAAAACCTCGTACTGTCTTGATATAATCGCGAAGAAATCTTTTGCTATCTCTTCTAAATCAGTAGACTGTAGAATAATTCGTGGTTCTGCTCGTAGTGGAACCGTTATTATTACATCAGGATTGGATGCTAGATACATATCAAGATTGTATGTTACATTTACTTTCAATAGAGGTCGTTCAAGTAGCACTATCGGAATAACACTAGTGATGATTTTAATCAGATCACCGATAACAAAGTGGTTATAGTACTTCCCTTTAGGAATGAACTTGATATATTTATCAGAACCAGAAAATGCTTCATCGATTATATAACCTCCTTGAAGTATTTCTCTATTGATTTTCTTCTTTCGTCGTAAAATTATCAACTGATCTTTTAACTCTTTTAGTTGTTTGTTAGTTCTTGGCCAGTTGGGTTTTATTTTAGTAAGATCATAGTACTCTTTCACAAGTTTCCTAACAGCTATATGACGACGATTTTTTAATTCTGCGTTTATTTTCTTCTTTCGTCGCAAAATTTCCAACTGATCTTTTAATTCTTCTAGTTGCTTATTAGATCTAGGCCATATAGCTTTTGTTTTAGTTAGATCGTAGTATTCATCAACAAGTTCCCTAACAACTATATGACGACGATTTTTTAATTCTTCGTTGATTTTCTTCTTTCGTCGTAAAATTGCTAACTGATCTTTTAATTCTTCTAGCTGCTTATTAGATCTAGGCCAGACAGCTTTTGTTTTAGTTAACTCATAGTACTCATCAACAAGTTCCCTCGCAACTATATGGCGAGGCTTTTTGGGGATTGGATCATTTTTGGGGTCCATTTTTGATAACAACATTTCTATATATTTTACCATATCTCTAATTCATATTTTAGTATAGCTTTAAAGCGAAATTAACCATATTGTTAAATGTGAATTAAAGATATGATAAGAGTTATATATAAGATGCTCACGCTGAGTTCATGCAGTTGGTTGTTAAAGAATTCGACTAATCGCTGTGGGAAATCTTGTTATGGAGAATACTGCGGAGTGCATGCTTATTTGTTACGAAATAGTACTAATGCTGGTACAAATCCTTGTGTAGGTTGTGGTGTTGGTGTGAGGGGAAAAATCCATCTTTGTGATAAATGCGGAAGAAATACCTATCGAGCTATTTTGACGTATTATAAAAACAGAAAAAACAAGCATCATGTTATAGTTGAAAATCCTCCTACGATAGAAGAATTTATCGCAGACTATAAACCAAGAGGTAGTTCAGCGATTTCTGTAGAAGTTATTGTAGTGACAAAGTCGATGGCAGAGCCATTGCCAGTGACAAAGTCGATGGCAGAGCCATTGACAAAGTCATAATGGTAAAACCATCAACAATCTGACATTTAATACTACTAAAATCAGCTTAATTTTTCCTATAGGAGGTGTTAAAAAGTAAATCAAAAGTGGTCTAGAATCGAGCTTTTTACATACTACTTCGTAAAAGTCTTTGAAAAAGTGGTTCAGAACCTAGATTGATACCAATAATTTTTTCCCTATAGAAGGTTCAGAACCACCTAAAATCAGTTTATTGTTTTTTCATATAGAAGGTTCTAAAAGTAGATCAGAGATTTTCTTAAAAAGTAGTCCAGAACCTAAATTTATGCCATTATTTTTTTACTATAGAAGGTGCTAAAAGTAAATCAGAGGCTTCTATCAAAAGTGGTCCAGAACCGGGCTTTTTACTATTTTTCATTTGTCAATTGTAGAAGCCTCCATAATGACAGAGTCATCATCAATCTAATACTAAATTGATATCCCTAAAGAATTCTTTTTTTAAGTGTTAATTTGCTAATCTGAGACTAAATGGTTCAGGGTTGTAGAAGCCTCCATAATGACAGAGTCATCAATCTGACACTTAACTTATTTTTGCTAAAATCAGCTTATTTTTTACTATTAGGAGGTGTTAAAAAGTAAATCCAAGGCTTCTATCAAAAGTGGTCCAGAACCGGGCTTTTTACATACTACTTGTCGAATCCAATCAATAGGCAACCAAGCATTCTAAGTCTTTAACATCCCATCAATTGACACCCAAACACACCGCTCTGTAGCATCCAATTAGCAGAAACTTAAGCACACTATTCCTGTTACATCCAATCAATAGACACAACAAAATTATGTCTAAAGTATCCAGTCATTAGATAGAATCAAAGTATGTAACATCCAATCAATATACATCCAAATGCAATAAATCTGTAGAATCCAAGCAATAAACAATGAAGCACACTTAGCTTGTAGCATCCAAATCCATTGACACCCAAACAGTACACGTCTGTAGCATCGATTCAACAGACATCCCCAAACACTCTTTGTCTGTAGCATTTAATCGATATACACAAATGAACATTGAGGCATCCAATTAGTATGGTATCAATAGACACCCCAGCACACTGTGTATGTAGCTACCAATCAATAGCCACACAGACATAATGTCTGAAGTATCCAGTAATTAGACAGCCAAGCAGATTACGTCTGTAGCATCTAATCAATAGCCACACAGACATAATGTCTGAAGTATCCAGTCATTAGACAGCCAAGCAGATTACGTCTGTAGCATCTAATCAATAGCCACACAGACATAATGTCTGAAGTATCCAGTCATTAGACAGCCAAGCAGATTACGTCTGTAGCATCTAATCAATAGCCACACAGACATAATGTCTGAAGTATCCAGTCATTAGACAGCCAAGCAGATTACGTCTGTAGCATCTAATCAATAGCCACACAGACATAATGTCTGAAGTATCCAGTCATTAGACAGCCAAGCAGATTACGTCTGTAGCATCTAATCAATAGCCACACAGACATAATGTCTGAAGTATCCAGTCATTAGACAGCCAAGCAGATTACGTCTGTAGGATCTAATCAATAGCCACACAGTCATAATGTCTGAAGTATCCAGTCATTAGACAGCCAAGCAGATTACGTCTGTAGCATCTAATCAATAGCCACACAGACATAATGTCTGAAGTATCCAGTCATTAGACAGCCAAGCAGACTAGTCTGTAACATCCCTTCAATAGACATTTAACCAAACCGAATCTGCAGTATCCTATCAATAGAAACCCTTACGCAGTAAGTCAGTAGCATGCAACCAAGGACTTCTTGATGAAACACTTTAAGCAAGTACCACAAGCTCACTTTAAAAAAAAATCGGAATCAGACGTCGTACTAGGTCTACGACGTCGTAATGAGCAATATCTGACGTCGTACTTGGCCTATATCTCACGTTGTCATGGGCAATATATGACATCGTACTTGGCCTATATCTCACATCATCATGGACAATATATGACTTCGTAATTGATCTATTTCTCACCCAAGCGACAGAGAAATCTAGCTGTTTTGCTAACCTTACTTTTCTTATCTCAGTCTAGTCATCTCAAACCAATCGTCTCAGCCATGGTGTCCACGCGCTCAGAACTACTTTAAACAAAAGAAATCCTTCTTGTCTTCTGCTGTGCCATAGTTGTTCTAAAATAAAACAGCAACAACAGCAACAACAACAAATAATAATGTATAATCAAAACATAGTCACTTTAGATGAATCTGTCTTAAAAACACACCAAAACAAAAACATTTTGATAGAGACAAATATACACACGCATACTATTTCGAGGTTTTGATATTATGTTAGTTCGTTTTAACTAGCATGGTCAAGTTTATCCTATATGCAGGACTAGCTCAGTACATTTTCAGATCATTAAATGTAGCGAAAGCAACTGAACTAGATGTAAACACCTCGTGTGAAACATTGTCTATACTATTAGCTACATTTTATGAAGCTGGCCTCAAAATTTACTGTGCTACAGATAGGATAAAATTCTCAATGGTGTTTGAAATGAACTATGTCAGAAAACACTGATCCATGCCAAAAAGACTATATACCTATACACTTCACAGCATCCCAACTCTCTAAACAACAAGGGAAAACTTAGCAACAGCCAGAAATGTGTTATGTCAAACATGCTCTATTATAATTTTGTTAAGCATCTCCGTTGTGCATCTCCGTTGTGCTCCAGCTGAATATACCTGCAATATTTATTGACAAATAATACACTTACCAGCCAGAAGGAATCATTTATCCCTCAACACAATAATCCATAAGCGAATTTCACTGCATCACTTGTCATATGTCCAAGACAGAAATATAAATTTTCAAAGAATCAGTGAACTTGAAAGTTTAGCACATTGTTTTCCTCTGGGGTCCGCATATTATTTGGAGGGTGACGAGGGTCTTTTATACGGGAGAGTGGGGTACTCAAAATTGGAAATGATGAAAGGAAACAGTTTCTTTCTAATAAATTATAACTATTTATTGTTAATTTCATATAACATCCATATATTAAATGTGATAATACCACATTACTATGCAACGTTTTATGTTGTTATTTTTTCTTTGCTCACGCGTATGAACTGTGTACTTCGGACGCAACGGTCACACCACGCCCCTTATTAGCTTATTTTTATTCATGCGCCACATGTAATCATTGCAATGTACACACTTGTAAAGAGTTCTTTTTACTTTAAAGGATAATATTTGGTGAGAAATATAATCTACGTTGGTGCTTGGACCGAGACAATGAAATCCCAGCCGCGGGGTTACATTTTATGTCTCCCTCGTCGGACAAGCCTCGTGGGTAAACAAATAATATAACCCCTAGGCTGGGATTTCATTGTCTCGGTCCAAACCCCAACATAGATTTTATATATCTCACGTCATCATGGCAATATATGATGTTCTTGGCCTATATCTCACGTCATGGGCAATATCTGACGTCTTACTTGGCCTATAGCTCACGTCGTCATGGGCAATATCTGACGTCGTACTTGGACTTAATCAGGCTTCGTAATTGGAGTATCTATGTCGTAATACTTGGACTATATATATATATATATATATATATATATATATATATATATATATATATATATATATATATATTACATTAAAATCTGATATGCAAGCAGAAGATTCGAATTTAGAGAAATTCTGAACAATCTAAAATCACTTGAATCAAAGTTACATGACGTCAAATATTTGTAAATCAAAGCTGAGCTAATATCATAACTTTCGTTAAAGAAATATAAAATCAAAATATATTGCTCGGAGTGCAGTTATTTGGGAAACAAAAGTCATCATTAATGGAAACTATCTTATAAAATTCAGCATTAAGCATTAACGAAAACAATCTCACGAACGTCACCATTAACAGAAGAGATCTTAGGACGAAAGTCAGCATTAATAGAAAAGATCTTATAAAGGTCAGCATTAATAGAAATAATCTTATGATGGTGAGCATTAATAGAAACGATCTTATGAAGGTCAGCATTAATAGAAATAATCTTATGAAGATCAGCATTAATAGAAACGATCTCATCAAGTCAGCATTAACAGAAATGAAAGTCAGCATTAACAGAAACGATCCCATGAAAGTCGGGATCAACAAAAACAATCTCATGAAAGTCAGCATTAATGCAAACGATCCCATGAAAGTCAGCATTAATAGAAACTATCTTATGAAATGTGCTTACAATTATAAGAGGGACTAAAATAGCTGCCAGCTACTGCCATGCTAAGCAAACAATGCAACCGGCGTCACCCACCCCCGTACAATGTCTCGCCCCGGTCACCGATTCGTTCGCCCATAAGCTTAAAAGTCACTATAATGGAAACGATCTTATGAGATGTTCAATTTTCTTCAGGTTAGTATTACCCGATATTAATTTTTAAGATCAGAACTTAAATTTACCATTCTGGCTTAAAACATAATTTTTGAAAATAACAACTGAGATATAACTCAAAATGAGTTTTTACTATTTGCAAAGAGTTGTAAAGACAAAGTATGTACAAATTACTAAAAGGATTTCAATATAATATACTGTTTTGTATTAAAATTAATAAATATTCGAAAAAAAATTACAGTTTTGTATTAAAATTAATAAATATTTGGATATAATTTACTGTTTTGTATTATAATTAACAAAAATTAAAAAAAAATATACTCTTTTGCATTAAAATTAATAAATATTCAAATATAATTTAGTTTGCATTATAATTAATAAAAATTCAAAATAAAATACTATTTTGTATTCAAAATAAATAAATAATCGAATATAATTTAATTTTGTATTAAAATTAATAAATTAGTCGAAAATAATTTACAATTTTGTATTAAAATTAATAAATGTTTGAATATAATTTACAGTTTTGTATTATAATTAATAAAGGGTCGAATAAAATATATTGTTTTGTATGAAAATGAATAAAGATTCGAATATAATTTACAGTTTTGTATTAAATAATGATTCTAATATAAAATACTATTTTCCCCAAAAATAAGTTTGTAAAGTCAGATCCCCTCACGAGGTACTATCGGGGTAGATTGTAATCTCAGAGACAGCATGCAAACAAATATAGATGGAGATGATGAAAGCAATCTCCATCTTCTTGCCTAGCCAAAATAAGTAATTTTTCAATGCGTGTCTAATAAAGGACAAAAAACAAGTGTCATGCTGCATTTCTTTATTGAGGTACAATAGAAGTACTCTCATATCTTAACGATCAAAAAATATATATTTACAAAATAAATAAAATATTTACCAATATGGTAGGATCTCAGAATGAAAGAGCAGTGAATTAAGCACAATAACAGTGAGAACAATATTGTCGAGATGAAGAAACGGTGGAACATTTTGCTGTTATCAACACAAGAAATATCGAAAAATTCAGCATTTTTTCAAACATGCTAGTAAAGAAGTTTGTTAATGTGTCTTTACACCTCTGTGAAAAAAATAAAGAATTCGTTTTGTTCTTAATTAGACCTGTCTGAAATGTAACATATAAAGAACCATGCAAAATGTCTTGTGTCTTGACTTTCTATAAGTACACTGTATTAATTGACTTTGCCAGGTATCTACCATACATGTTTTCAAAGCTCTTTTCTTACTCTAATGTATGTAAAGATACATACATAAAGATAAATTTCAACACAATATAAATATCGAATCAAACGAATATGAGAAATGACTAGATAATACATAAATATATGTACAGATATATCCCCATTTTACCAAAATGGATGGGTAGAGTGGAATTACATAAAGATTTATTTCTTGAAATATTTGTAATTTTAGTGATTATATTATTTGTAAATTATACACATTAAATAATATGCATTAAGTATCTATATGACACAGTTACACAGCAACACAGTGACACAAAGATCCTGAAAACACAAAGAAAATATTTATATGTGCAGTTAACTAATACCATTGGAAGACAAACTATACCTGAGATGTTACAACACACACACACACACACACACACACACACACACACACACACACACACACACATTCATACATATATAGGGATAGATTTCGAGGTTACAATCTGTAAGATGAAGCATCACCTCATACCAGAACGTCTCTAAACTTTGTAACATTCAATTCTTCTCTAAAATCATCGTAAGAGTTATCAATTGTGTAGCTTCCCGACGTTGTTGTATTGTCATCGTCATCAAACGTTGTCGCCATACTGTCTATGGTATCGTTCATATCAATATGGTGGTTAGAAGGATAACAGTTTCTTTCACGATTATAAGTTTCGGAATCCCCTCTGTTATTTTTAAAACCGTCTGATTTGTAACTCGGATATCGAGTGTTCATAACGAAGTATTTAGAATTTTGTAAACATTCCTGAGGAAGTTGATTTGAATGCATTACTGAATACGTTGGAGCCATTTTAGACTGCGTCTCAGTTTCTTTGATGCAACTTGGACTAGCACATTGTCCTCGCAGCTCTGACCTGTCCATTACAGAATTCATTTGTCCATGGAAATCCATGGAATCGTCTTTGAGTGGGGATGAATTATAATGCGGCTGACTTCTGTAATTATTGATAGAAATGGAGGAAAGTCCCATCTGAATTCCAAGACCAGTCTTGCCCCTGGGGGATGTGCAGACTGGTTTCTTGAGCAACATTTTGTTCGAAAATTTTGATTGGTCCTTGTGTGGTGGTAAACCCCGCCTTCCACTTTGACAAACATTGTTCTGTAACTGTAAAATCCTTGAATCATCTGAAAGTAAAAAAATATTTTTTAATTCCAGCGGTTTTATTTTCACACTTTTTAACTTATATCATTTTTAATTCCAACGGTTTCATTGATACGTGTTCTAACGTAGTGCCCATCATTTCGAGTGTTCATATTCGCTGTTCAATAAGAGTTCGTCACTTTCAGCACATTGGATAATACGACAAAATGTTTGAAGAAAGGTAATGGGTCTACATTCAATATTCTCAAACTGTCTTTGAAATATCCAGCGAATATTGAATGGTACAACTACTGCGTGATGATGCTCTTGCTATCTTCAAATTTAAGTTCACAGACTTGACATCATGGGAGTTAACTATACTTCTTACTCTCTTTGTTTATATCTTAATTTACAGGACATGCCGGAATGAAAGCAAAAACGTCGGGTCTCAGACGCACTAAAGCGCTTTAACTTCATTAAACGTTATTAGCTTAAAATTAGAACATTTTGCATATCTGAAATTAATATACAAAAACGTTTTAGTCTCACTGATTAAAAACTTCTCATGTTTAGACATTTATAAGTAATTACAAAAATGCCAAGATTCAGCATGTTCATATCTGAGATCATATTGATAATAAGTTCCTGATTTTAAATCACTTTTAATTTTCTGTTGAAAGCAAGTGAGTGTTTCATAGTGTTTCTAGTTTTATACCAATTTTCTATTGTCTAAAGCAAGAATTTTCTATTTTTTAAAGCAAGTCAGTGTTTACTATTGTCCCTAATTTTATACCAATTTTCTATTTTCTAAAGTAAGTCAGTGTTTAATAGTGTCCCTAATTTTATACCAATTTTATATTGTCTAAAGCAAGTCAGTGTTTAATAGTGTCCCTAATTGTATACAATTTTCTATTGTCTAAAGCAAGTCAGTGCTTAATAGTGTCCCTAATTTTATACCAGTTTTCTAGTTTAATAGTGTCCCTAATTTTATACCAATTTTCTATTGTCTACAGCAAGTCAGTGTTTAATAGTGTCCCTAATTTTATACCAATTGTCTATTGTCTAAAGCAAATCAGTGTTTAATAGTGTCCCTTATTTTAAACCAATTGTCTATTGTCTAAAGTAAGTCAGTGTTTAATAGTGTCCCTAATTTTATACCAATTTTATATTGTCTAAAGCAAGTCAGTGTTTAATAGTGTCCCTAATTTTATACCAATTGTCTATTGTCTAAAGCAAATCAGTGTTTAATAGTGTCCCGAATTTTATACCAATTGTCTATTGTCTAAAGTAAGTCAGTGGTGTGTTTAATAGTGTCCCTAATTTTATACCAATTGTCTATTGTCTAAAGCAAGTCAGTGTAAAATAGTGTCCCTAATTTTATACGATTGTCTATTGTCTAAAGCAAGTCAGTGTTAAATAGTGTCCCTAATTTTATACAATTGTCTATTGTCTAAAGCAAGTCAGCGTTTAATAGTGTCCCTAATTTTATACCAATTGTCTATTGTCTAAAGCAAGTCAGTGTTAAATAGTGTCCCTAATTTTATACAATTGTCTATTGTCTGAAGCAAGTCAGTGTTTAATAGTGTCCTTAATTTTATACCAATTGTCTATTGTCTAAAGCAAGTCAGTGTTTAATAGTGTCCATAATTTTATACCAAATGTCTATTGTCTGAAGCAAGTCTGTGTTTAATAGTGTCTCTAATTTTATACCAATTGTCTATTGTCTAAAGCAAGTCAGTGTTAAATAGTGTTCGTAATATGATGCAGCCTGTAATTCTTTAATGAAAGCAAGTCAGTAATTTGATTACAATTCTTATTACTGACCTGAGTCTTGTGACATTCCCATGTTGCTTTGCAGATCGGAAACACTTCCTCCTCTGCCGCTGTCACATGTGCCTCCCGTGTCAGCAGACATTTCGCTATGGTTATCCCCATTCTTCTTCTCTAATGTTGTTTCTGGCGAGTTCTAAAGTAAATCAATCACTGTTAAAAATATACTTCTAGTGCATGATTATTTTAATTGTAAATAGTCTGTTAGTATTGCCGTCTTCTACGTCGTCGTCACCGACATCGTCGTCCTCAAAACCACTATGAGTAACTATTACTATTGACGCCAGTGTCGTTTCTGTATTCTTCATCGCGATTCTCATAACATCATTATCGATCGTGTCTTAGTCATTGTTATTGTTCTCGTCTATAACAAACTAATACTAATACTACTAGGGGCCCCAAGTGGCCGAATGGTTAAAAGCGCTCTCCGTTACGGATCACTGCCATCTCACCTCTGTCTGCGTGGGTTCGAGTCTAAGATTCGGCTAATGTAGCTATGTGAGAAAGCTTGCCAGAAGCTTCTCGTGGGTCGGTGGTTCTTACCGGGGGTTTTCCCGGGTTCTTCCACCACCAATAATACTGGCCGCCATGAAATGGCGTTAAACCCTACAAAAACAACAACAACAACTACTAATAATAATACTAATAATAATAATAATTTAATTGCGGTGTCAGCAAAAGGAATAAGCCAACAAGATGCAAAAGTGAGACTAAACTTACATATTCATGTAATTAGCAAATCATATTATTCCTAAATAATTAAACAGAAAAGGGGACACTAAACACGCTAGTCTAAGTCCTAACGAACCGTCAAATGCATTGGTCAATTTTAACCTGTTGGTGTTTTATTATTATTATTTCACACACGCTTCTGCACGGTTGTAAATCATTTGCTTCTTTTCTCATTTATCAGTTTGCTGGACACTCAGTGCCAGATTAAGGCCTTCCATAACCCTAAGGACTAAAATAGTATGGTGCCCCCCCCCCCCCCGAATCTAAACCGCAAAAAATAATAAATAAAATTAAATAAAAGCTAAAAAAGGTTGGGAAATACCAGTGTTGTCATTATTCCATTTCAAAATACACGTAAATGCCGATCGAAATGGTCTTATATAATTTCATTCAATTTTATCATCAACAATTAATCTGAATTTATTCTGATGCCCCTGTTGGGCTGGTGCCCTAAGCACGTGCTTAGTCTGCTTAAGGAGTAATACGGCCCTTTGGACAGCCGATTGCGAATTTATTTTTATAAATAATGCATAAACTCCTCCATTTTCGTTTCGCTGGCTATGTTACATAATGAGTATTATCATTTTTGTTTACCCATATTGTGTTCCTAGTGTACCAAGCTTAAGTCGGTGTTTTACGCCAGACACGAAAAAGGTTTATTTATCTGGAATTGTCAGGTGAAGTGTATTTTCCTGATCACTTCATATATGTTATACAGGCGTTTGTCAAAGAATTCTCAAAATAACAGCTGTGGTATAGTGGTTAGGGCGTCTGCCGCGGAAGCGGGAGGTCGTGGGTTCGATCCACGGCCGAGTCATACCAAACATTTACAAAAAATGGTACATGTACTAACAGCTGCCTCACTTGACGCTCAGCATTAAGAATTTGGCGTTAGGACTGGTAGGCCTGGTGTCAGGATAATATGACTCGGTGGGACATAATGCTACATGTCTATATGTCAAACAAAAATGTCAAATAATTTATTTAAACATAATTAGATAAGTGTGTAATGCCTTAGAGTAAATTATAACTATCATAAAAACAACAACTACTACTAATAATTCCTCAAAAAGTACTGACTGTGTATAATCAATCAGTGACCTGACTTACATGGATCTATTCCTATTACTGGTTTTCTTGGGGGAAAAAGTTCTCAAGGAAATAGCTTACAATTTTTCAGTTATGTTTAATTAATTTAAAAAAAATCAAATTCTGCTATCTCAATCTTTTTTGTCTTGTTCTGATTTTCTGACAGATTGCCAAATGAATATATTTGTCGTTCTGTAGCAAACACATGACGACGATTAATTGTTCCTACTCTTTGATGCAACGAGGTGTGGAATTAGGCAATAATAGGTCCGAGTAAATTAAGTGGGAGAATTTATCGAAATGTGCATTCATGAATAGATACAGTTTAGGAATGCATTATATTGGCATCATCAAAGGAAAGCGATGTTTTTTTTAAAAGGAAAACTTATGTAATGAGTTAATTGCTTAATAGAGCCATCAAAATTCCTGGTTTTAGCTGGCCTTCCATACAAAGATATATACTCAAACATGTATATATAAACTTACTGTAAGGAATTATTAACTTTCCACGATGACTATCATGAAAGATGAACAACTATTTATTTATTTATTTATTTATTTATTTATTTATTTATTTATTTATTTATTTATTTAGCTTAGATTCAATTATGTAATTATATGTTATGCGTTTGTTCATTAGCTACATTATTAAGAACATATAAGTAAAGATTGTTGTTAATAAGGAAGGACGTCGAAATGAGCT
Organism: Unio delphinus; assembly: GCA_029339505.1. Classification (NCBI taxonomy): domain Eukaryota; kingdom Metazoa; phylum Mollusca; class Bivalvia; order Unionida; family Unionidae; genus Unio; species Unio delphinus. Next base: position 18,013,682 of record JAQISU010000108.1, read on the forward strand.
TGCTGTTGTTGTAATATGTGTAAGGCTGCCATTAGCTTGTATAAATCGGAGACCTTGAAAGCAACAACTCACATTGTATCTATGCCCATTATGCCGTAATTAATTCTGAATTAAGACCATGTGCTGGAAAGATGCAAAACGAGCATGTTACCACTTTAGGAGGCACAAATAAATAATGTTGTTTTGATAAATAGTTGATCTATACTTACATGATTATTGTTTTTCCAAGGATTTTCATGAGACTTCAGTAAAGCCTGTTGAATTCTTAGAGAGGCCAAGCGGTGGAGTTGTGAAGAATCAGAGTCTTCAGGAGTGACCAAACTTAGCTGTAATGATCCCATATCATCTCCATCTGCCATACTGGACATATTTCTGGAGTTCTGAGCCTTAAAAGAAAAACAACAAAACCTCCATAAATATAGTTTTATTTAAGGAATCAAATAAGAAAAATGAAGTAAAATTTAGTTATCTGGGCATATTTTTATTACTGCGCTTGCATACAAAACGAAGATATATACATGTATTGTAGAGCTTTCCTGTAGAATAAAACTTTAAAAACTGACTGGATTGACTTCTCTCCTTTCATATTCGTTTTGTTTTCTAAGCCGAGTAATGTCATATTTTCACGTTCTACCATACGAAACTTAACCATCGCATCTAGAAAAATGAATATAAAAATGATAATAACAATGACGATGATCAAGTATTTTCTTTTTTAATTCAAAACAAGTGTCCGTATGTTTTTAATCATTTATGTCCTTTTATGCTTCCGTGCCAATTCAATTTAGTATTTTGTAAATTACTTGTACCTACTTCAGTTAGTTTCTCAATGTGTCACCTTTAATTAAACATTAATTACGTGTTATCTGGAAATTAACTTTCATTTACATTTAGAGGTGATTACAATAATTGCTCAGTTCTATTTAATTATTTAAGTATGTTCCATATTGACAGCCTCTTTAACATCGTGGTCGATTGTGTCATGCGCAAGGTATTCCTGGGACGTAGAGGGATCACTTTTGGTGCAGGGCTCGATGAACATGCCACAGATCTAATGTTCGCGGACGATAGTGCATTTCTCACTGAGGACGAAGCCGAAGCAACAGAAATTCTGCAAGAAATCGCCGATGAAGCAGCTAGATTTGGGTTAAAGATCAACACCGCCAAAACAGTTGTCATGACATCGGACAACACCCCAGCGACCGTCTGCCTTAACGGAGTCTATCTTCAGCAAGTAGAGGAATTTAAATACCTGGGGTCCATAATCCGAAGCAGATCAATAGCGGCCTCCACCGACATCTCGCATCGCCTGGGACTGGCAACGTCTGCGTTCGGGTCACTAGCTTGGTGCATATGGAGAAAAAAGGCCCTTTCGGTGGTGACCAAAGTGCGTCTATACCGCACTCTCATCCTCCCAATACTACTATATGGAGCAGAGACGTGGGTCCTCCTAGACGCGGACCTCAAGAAGCTGGAGGTATTTCAAATGCGCTGCCTCAGACGAATACTGGGAGTAAACCTTCTGGACAGAATCTCAAATGTGGAAATCAGGGCCCGATGCTCTCACCAACCGACAGTGGAATCACTGATTAGACGTGCTAGGCTTCGCTGGTTTGGCCATGTCTGCCGAATGGAAGAGAGGCGTCTACCGTATCAAGCCCTGTGGCGCACCAGACCGGAAACCTGGAAGGTCTCAAGAAATGCACCAAAGAAAACCTGGATCAAACAAGTGGAAAAAGACCTGGCGATCTATGGCATGACCTCGGCACAAGCCAAAGAAAATGCAACGCGGAACCGAAAATGGTGGAAGGAAATAATTGAATTCATCTGCACGGGCAATTTTCGAGCAGCACCCACAGTTTCCTATCAACTGCGACCACGCTGATTGGATGGAAACTACGGGACCAAATTGAAAATTGAATTGATATTGACAGGCTAATATCAATGTCGATTTCGGACCAATCTGAACCAGTCTAAACAATAAGGTCATATTAGATCGCATTAGAGAAAGACACAACTCGGCTCTAAACGCGTACTGGAAACAGGTGTTTAAACTACAAATAGTTCCGGAATAAGAACAATTATTTAATTCATACGTTGGAAGAAAAAAACATTTTGGACTCAAAGTAGTAAAAGCGTAAATGTCTTTGATCGTCACAATACAGTATCATGGGGAATAACTTTATCTCGTATCTCCTGAGTTGCATATATATTCTTTGATACACAAACGACAATATCAGAACACACACACACACACACCTGTGACACAAATACGACAATACAAAAACCTCTTTTGTTATCAAATTACAAAGTCAAGCTCCGATTCTCTTGCCACATATTATTTGATACTATTGGATATGGGAAAATATCACATATATGATACTATTGTATATGGGAAAATATCACATATTATTTGATACTATTAGATATGAGCCAATATCATATATTATTTGATACTATTAGATACGGACAAATATCACATATTATTTGATACTATCAGATATGGGCAAATATCACATAGTATTTGATACTATTAGATATGGACAAATATCATATTATTTTGATACTCATTGATACTGGAAAATATGGATATTATTAAAAATGGAGAAGATATTACCTATCATTTGATACTATTGGATATGGGCAAATATCCAATGGTTTCTTTCCGCTAGTCATAACTAAAACGCCAAGAATGAGAAACGATATACTTCTTGCTGCCGTGGATTCGAAAAAATGGTTATAAACACGGTTTTAAAAAAAAAGTTTAAAAAGATTTTAAAATTCCATATACTAATTACAGTATAAAAGGATTCAAATTCAAATATAAGGAAAATAACAAAATGGTAAATAAAACGCATAACATTCAGAAATTTAAATCTGTATCAAGTACTAATTAGATACTTTGTTTAAATTCTGACTTATGTGGAATTATATTGGTTACTTTCATTCCTAAATTATACAAAATTCCTAACCATGTCGTATTTTATCAAGGTTACTGGATTCATAAACAAAATAAATTCATGAACTATGATCTGGTAAGAAAACGAGACATATGTGTATACCTATGTCGCCATATTTCAACTAAGTGAAAATTGTTGGAGAAAAACTCGTGAACTTGATTAAGAAACAAATAATTAAGTACATGCATTTGAATTATTCACAGTTTGGAGAGCATTGTTGTATCCTAAAAAGCAACTGTCTGCGACTTTTATAAACCCAGGCACTAACATGGGAATCAAATCCAGCAGTACTGAACAGATGCTTGGAGTAAATAAACCAAAATGTGATTTCAACTGATTAGATTTACAGCGACACGTGCAATAAAACTGTGTCTCACGAGATTTCTAAATTACCGCGCCACGAATTCAGATTTTGTTTAGTTATTTAACTCCTTAAGCACATTAGTTGCAACAGGAGAAGAAAAAAATTGTAGGACACCAAGATATACTCTAATCTGGAACAGAACTTGACTAGTACAACCCTATTAGCATTGGACAAGTACGTGTTAACAGTAATGAACAAGTAGATGTTAATAGTGACGGACTGGTCATGTTAACAGATAGCCATTGAATATTACCTGTCAAAAGATGGTAATGTACTAGTACAAGATACTAGCAAAGGATCAGTACATGTTAATAGTAATGGACTAAAACATAATGATAATAATCGACTAGTACATATTAGTAGTAATACTGCATTCTACTAATTTTTTTTTCGTGGCTCATTCCCAAGAGAGAGAGAGAGAGAGAGAGAGAGAGAGAGAGAGAGAGAGCTGCACTTGGTCATATGAAATATATATATACACGTAGTAATCCCAAATGTTGTCGTTGTTATATGAATAATCCTAAATGTCGACCTCTTGTACCAATCATAAACAAATTAATCACACAAGCTGTCACCTTAGCACTTCTGTCTCCATAATATGTAAGATTAGACAAGGGGATGTTAAATCTATGTAAAGTCACTGATGCGCTTATACTCTCAAAGATTCGTCATCTCAAATTTCATGTCAGACAAACTGACAGGTTGGACACTAATATAACCACCAATGGACTTCCAAAAAGATAATTAACTCAATATTATAATAACTTTTTAGTTAATATTCGAGTGAAAATATTAGAGTGAATACATGTACTGCGTATGTTCTTATTGGAGAACATAACACTCTAAGATTGAATAATGATTAACATTGCATGGTCGTTGTATATACGGACCATATATAAGGCTAACAATAAAAAGCGTTGTATCAACTGACCATCAAATAATGAGCAGGAGCAAGATACACGTGTATTTCATAACCATGGTAAATCTGGGAAATAAATCCACTTGCACTGAAATGTATTCCTCTGGGCTGTTAGCCATTAGCAACAACTTACTGTTGTCCCAGAATATTGTACAAAGTGATTTCTGTGGTCAGTACTCATCAACTAAAGTTCAGAAAGACCAGGATAATCAGCGGTCAGCAATGTATACCGAAAGGACAACACGAAATCTCTAGTTTAAGTCAGCATAATAAATCACGAGTATATAAAAACATATCAAACACAAAAATATAAATTTAAATTAATCAATGCTCGATTTTGCACGGTAAAGGAATAAGCAAACTCATCGCCATTTACATTACACATATTATTTTATTATATTTCAAATCATTGTAAGAATATCTAATCGATATTTGGTTGATATGGCATTACAATTTTAAATAATAGTTTTAAACAGCCACGAATCTGCATGATTTTGAGAATAAGAAAGTAGACAATAAAGGTTTTGGAAGAAGCGGTATCTAAATTTCTAGAGCTCTTCATTAATCGAGATGAAAAATATCACATATAAGTAAAAGTAAAATAAATTAATGAAGCATAAGTAAAAAGAATAAATTAAATCTTTTCTAATGTGAAGTGAATAAATCACATATTAGTAAATGTAAAATCCATCTTTGTTATTTTATGGTCGAGTCGAAATTGGAAAAACAAATCTATACTTGTAAAGATTATATGGGGTAGGACTTTTACCTTCAGTCAAATCTTTTGAAAATAACACGCCCGAGGTTATATTAGTAACACCGAAAAACTTGATTGATAACGATCTTAAATTTAGCGTTAATATGAGAACAAACCTTTGTCAAATGGATTAATTGCAAAAATGACCATGGGCAAAATCAAGCCAGCTTTGATAACGCGCGGGTAGAGACACATTCGTGTAAATGAACAAGGCCTTAAAAGAATGCCGGTACGGCATTTAAATCATATTTCGTTATCGGTAATAAAAAAGGGTCATAACAACTGTTGTATGTGAACATGGTAAATGCGGTATTTGTCGAGAAAGTTATATTGCTGATTCCAGTTCTGATTAGCATTGTATCAATTACAAAATGTTAACATGATCTTTAAGGTCCTAAAATATTTTCTCTGTAATCCACCCTTCCATAGGAGGTTAAACTAATCTCGGCCCTTAAAGCTACTGCTTGCTTAAAAAGGGTCATGTCTCACATATTTTGGTTAATATAGTTTTCTTTTAAGAACAATACAGCGGTGGAAGAAAGGTGACCATTTTCATACAGGTGACATTTAGGTAGCATATCTACTTGCATCTTGTTTCAGGTCAATAGGACTATGAGGATACGGGGTCGAGGTAGGGGGAGACTCACTAAGTATCTAAACTGTTACAATTTGTCTTCAGCTGTTGCCTCTTCCAATAACAACTTCATAATAAGACAATCCATACATGTCAATGTGAATCATTCATGATACCGGGTTCTTCCTCCACCACTTATACTGGCCGCCATGAATAGCCTATCTTGTGCTGAAATATGGCGTTAGACCCTACAACAACAAAAACAACAACAACAACATTCATGATACCTTAGTTAGATACGAAAAAAAAATATGTTAGAAAGATTAATGTTGGAGGATGGACGTTTACATTATGAAGACAGCGAGCTGACCCATTGAAACTGATCGAAAGTATCGGGATGTGACAACTATTTCTTGTGACAGAAAGCCAATCATCCGAAGAAAAAGCCTAGAACAAAGATATGTCTGGTCATCAAAGGTTAATGAAAACTAACAGCTGTGTGACACAGATGAAGCCAATAAAGCAGCTCATGTTGAAATATGTTTTCGGAGGCGACTCAAAATAGACGTCCCCAAACTGATTTGAAAAATAGTCCCTCAGTTTCACACGACAGTACATATACATAACATGTACACAACTAAAGTTTTAATTGGATTGTATACCATTCAAAAGACGAGACAATGACCCAATACATAATTATGTAAATGATGACAAGTCAAAGCCATATTTCTGTTCTTACATTCCCATTATGAGAACTATATAGCTGTAACTTGGTAATTTCCCATTATGAATAATATATAGCTGTAACTTGGTAATTTTCCATTATGAGAAATATATAGCTGTAACTTGGTAATTTTTCATTAAAAGAGATACATAGCTGTAACTTACATCATATTTATCCTGGTCACTGCTGCTACATCTTGGATAGACATGGTTGTTCGGAAACGATGATGTAATCATATTCGAGTCCCTTGAAAGAGATATATTCAGAATTTTCTTGGCATCAATGGTAAGTCCTGTCACGACCGCGATATCCCCCGACTGGTTACTGGACGTGTCAGCATCCATGAATCGTGGTTTCTTTCGGTCCATGTGCCTTATCACACAGATGGTTACCAAAATTGTGGCAGCAAGAACGGCGGTGATCAAAACAACAGAGAGTACAATAAGAAGGTTTTGGTTGTGTAGGTCATCTCCAACTTGTGCCAAGCTAGTCTGGTTTTCATTTCTTGCCGTCACATCCAGATGGAGCTGCAAGATGATTTGTTGAGGTGGCAGCCCACAATCAGATACACTTATATTTAAATAGTACAATTTAGCATCCGATTCTGTCATTTTCCTTGAAATGAAAACTTGACCGGAATTATCAACATCAAAAATTGAAGAATCATTCCTTCCTACGACCTGATATATTAATCGCGCGTTTTCACCCTCGTCCTCATCATGTGCTTGAATTTGGTATACTGGAGTTTGTACAGGCGTGGAAAGAGTCACATAAAAGATGAAGTTAGTGTTATCCGGCGGCGACAATATCACCGGAATATTATCATTTTTGTCATTGATTTTCACGGTGACATTTACTGAGCTATACATTCTCTTTGGTATCCCTTGATCAATCGCAGTTACCATAAAAGCATAAAGGCCCTGAACTTCTCGGTCTAATCTTCCTTTTGTTTTTAACTTGCCATCTGGTAAGAGTACAAAAGGGAGATCACTCTGGGCGTCACTGTTCAGATTGTAAGATACGACTCCGTTGAGTGATAAATCACGATCAAATGCATTGACCTCTCCAACAAAAGTGTCCACTGGCTGATTCTCCTCGATTTCGAATTTGTAATACGGCAGAATGAATTCTGGAGCATTGTCATTTGTATCATTAACTATTACGATGATCGTAGCCGAAGAGGTCAAGGAAGGACTTCCACCGTCAATGGCAAAAACTTCGACTCGATAATAATCCTTCGTTTCACGATCTAGCGACACCTTTGAAGTAATAAGACCATTACTGTCCACACTAAATGTTTTGCTAGCATTGGTATCGAGGACGTAATATATTTGTCCGTTTAAACCTATATCCTGGTCGTCAGCATGAACTTGTGTTACCACAGCGTTGACCTTATTATTCTCCGTGATTGCTGCCTCGTATACATATTTCGAAAACACGGGGGAGTTGTCGTTTTCATCTAAGACCTTGACAGTAAAATTCTCCATACTATTTAGAGGAGGTGTGCCGATATCCTGGCAATATACCACCACCTGGTGATTGTCTTGTCTCTCTCGGTCAAGAGATCTGCTGACGATGACTTTGTACTCATTAACATCTAGTCTCTGAAGCAGAAAGAAGTCGCTTTCAATTGAACAGTTAACAATCCCATTCTTGCCCTTATCGTCATCTGACACAGCGATCAGAGCAACAACAGTTCCATCGTTAGCGTATTCCGATGTTTTTGCATAAGGGCCAGAAGAGAGAAGATTGACGCTAATTCTTGGAGGGTGGTTCCTTACATCTTCTATATAAACCTGCACTAAAGTTTGTGTTGTTAATGGTTGTAGTCCTAAATCACTGGCTTCGATGATGATTTTGTACATTCCTGCCGCTGAGTAAACGAAATTTTTGAGAATCCTGAGATCGCCATTTGTAGCATCCAAGGCAAATAGACTTTTGATCTCTTCAGCTTGGTTAGGACTCAGTCTATACACAATTTTTCCGTTGTCTCCTGCGTCAAGGTCTATTGCGGTAACTCTGAGAATTGTGGAATTGATAGCGATGTCTTCCTTTACAGTGACATTATACACGGAACTAGAAAATATTGGGCGATTGTCATTCACATCTGAGATAGTGACATTTACAAGAAGTACTCCACTCTTTGGCGGAATACCTCCATCAATGGCTACCAGTTGAAGCTGATAGTTGTCTTTAGTTTCTCGGTCTAGCGTGGACAGTACAATTATTCTAACCACAGAGCTTCCGTCGAGGTTTTTGCTAAATTCTGCTGAAAATGGCGAAGTATCTGGTAATATCTCATATCTCACCACAGAAAAATTACCACTGTCTTCATCAACAGCTCCGGCAACTGTTATGGAGGCGCCTACTACAACAGATTCGGACAAGGAAACGAACATTGATGAAGAAGAAAATGCGGGCGTATTATCATTAACATCTTCTATCTTAATTGTGAAACTGACTTTTTTAAAGAATGGTCCAATTGAAGATTGTGCTGCAACAGTGAATGGGAAGGTACAAGTAGATGAAAATTTGCATATCTCTTCACGATCTAAAACAGAGGCTGTAAATATATCTCCATTTTCTTCGCTGATGTTAAAATATTTCACCTGTGGCCCTTCCTGGTTGAGGAAACTGAATCGTAGCTGCTCGAAATTCTGTTGATCCACATAAGAGCGTAAGTTTGCATCTGTTCTAATATTTCCTATAAACGTACCTGCTTGTTTTCCTTCAAGAACACTGTACTCAATTCCTTGACACGAATAACTAAATACAAAAATAACAAATACATAAATAATATTCCTGGTCATTTTCGGAAAATGTATTTTCTTCTCCATTTTCTTGCGTGTGACGAATCATTCACTAAATCTTCATTACGCGAATCTTGTCCCTGTGACCCTTGACCCTGCAAACAAATATAAAATAATCTGTTTAAAATGTTCTCTATGGTACACGTGATGTTTTGTTCCAAAGAAAGGATACTTATTTTCGCTAAGAATCCTCATCGCTTATTATATGTGTTTGTAATTGTTTATAAGTGACACTTCATTAGTTTCCCTTACAAGCATTTTTATATCATGAATACCTGTTTAATAACGACAGACAGGTGCAATTTTGTGATCTTTTATTTAGATCAACTTTGATATCATCAATAAATGCGTAAATAAGCTTAAAATGAATATATACATTTCCGAATTTCAGAACATGATGACAACACTTCAAACATACATTACCTTCAAGACTGTTTATCAAGTCGAAAATGATATTCCTAAAGAAAAACACCATGCTTTGTACGGTTTAGATGTGGCGTCCGTTGAGAGCGCAAAACAATTGATATTCTGTCATTTGGGAGTGTAAACCTGAAGATATTTTGTCCCTTGTGAAAGGAAATTTTCTTTCTTTCGTTTCTATAGCAACTTAATATAGTACCATATACACGTTACTCAGTTACCTTTTATTCATTATAATCATTTGATAACGTCACATCTTATTGTTATAATATGCACATGCATGTTGTCTGCATTTAGAGTGTCATAAAGTATTTACACAGGGGATACATATAACACTTATCTGAAATGCTGACTATTCTAGTAGTGTATAACCAATATATCAAATAATATAATGTATAATGTCCTAAAAACAGAAGTAACACATTATGTTGTTTGTAAATAAGTAACAATTATATTTATATAAAGTATAAGCAAATAAAGATAAATATGTATAAATGTGTATGTAAAAAAAAAACATGTTTACCTGTGTATTGTACTAAGTCCTCCACTAGACTACAAATCCCGTTTGTTAAATGACAAGCTTCCAATAAACAGTGGCCCATAGCTGATATGTTTATCTCATATAAATCAATTATCTATGTAAAACCGCCCTAATAGTATCTCAGCCAATCATTACATGCGTAGATCCAGCCCTTCATAGCCTTGCAGCTAATTAGAATTCACAATTGATGAAGCCACGCCCAGCAGTAAAGTTCTCTGTAATAGTGAGGTATTCAGAAACCCTTCACTAAAAGCTAATGGAGCTAACAAAAACAATGATTGTATCTGCTAAACAGCCGTGCACAATATATGCTTAACGGGTGCACACCAGGATAATAAATTTAACTTGCGTACAGCTTGATATGTCTAGGTACCGGCTAATGAGGAAGTGAGAACACATGGTTGTGGAAGTGAAACAGGAATATTATCCTTAGTTTCTTTTCATAGTGATAGGGAAACCTCAACGGTTATTAACACATACAACTGATAGGGGCCAACATATAAAACAATAAGGGACTACCAAATAGGAGACTAGCAACGTCGTAGTAAAGCAATATTTTCTCTCAGCCTTTAGTCATCGTATGAGAAGTTTGTTAATAGCTCGGATAATTCTCTCTCTCTCTCTCTCTCTCTCTCTCTCTCTCTCTCTCTCTCTCTCTCTCTCTCTCTCTCTCTCTCTCTCTCGTGGTACGTGTACGTGATGATTTTTTTTATTGATAGTGGAACATACGACAGTAATCAACTGTATATGGAACAATTCAGTCCGTATTCTTCGTAACAATACACTGACCGAGGGAAAGTATATGCAACATAGGTACATATCTTACAGAAACAGTTTTACCGATTTCATCATGCTTATTTTCACTGTATCAAATACAACTATTACAAAAAATGTTGTTGTAATTATAATTGATCGAAAGAAAATTAAAGCGTGAAACAATGGTGAGTACCTTATATGCCTTCAATTAACATCAGTTTTCAATTTATATCTGCCTTCAAAACTTAAAGGAAGTAGTTTCTCATAGTTTTGTAAACAATAGTTCTAATGAGTTGAAGGAGAAAAACTTATGGGACGATATAAATATATCATAACAAATTAAAAATGCCGCTAACATATCGATTAGGACTAAAGCACTGCAAATTTACGTAGCCCTTTAACATATTGAATACAAAAGAAAATATCCAGTATGAATCAATTTAAAACGAATTTTAAGATCATTCAGTGTCATTAAAGGCCAACCAATTATCTCATTAGCTGTTTGTTATCAATGTCGCTAATTGATACTTGAAGTACATGTAGCCATGTAATTGATTAATGTTCACGAGTTCTATACAATATTAAGCATAGAAAACTGTACAATTAGTCCGTATTATGTTAGCATGAATAACGACTTTAAGCTAAAAACATATACATATCAATTACAAAATATGTCAGTATTCGGATAAAATGTTGAAAATATTTAATACATTTAATTTCAACAAACATTCAAATTAGGCCCATTTTTCTGAGTCTTTTTCTTGTTTTGTTTCTGTCTCTTACACCTTTCCTTGCTTTCTTTCTTACTTTCTGTATTTCTCCTCGTTTAATATTGGAGACATTATGTCACAAACAGTGCTTAATGTACTGGACAAAAAAAGGCCTACACAACGAATAAAAACTAAAACTTGCAAAATAGTTCATACAAGGAACAGAAAATAGAACTTCTAAAGTATTTGTTCTTCTAACGATGAAAATAATTATGATCGTACGCAAGAACTTCTCTACGTTACACTCTGCATCTGTCTGCATGTCTTTCTGCTGGTCCTACATTTGTGACTATTGCTGCTGATTTCTTTTTATCAGAATTACTGAGGTATCCATTACCGTGAGACTTTTCATCTCTGCACATGCTGCAGTTTATTGACATAGAATACCTTATCAGTGATGATGGGATACTTGATCATTCTCGGTAAACCCGTCTGTCTTGAGAGTGTATTACTTTGTAACTGCGATAACTGGGCTATCACTTTGATCTAAATTCCCTGTTTTATAAGATCACCTTTTATCTATTAGCCCATGCTCAACATGGTCGTATTAGTCACTCTGCTGGAGATCGTGAAAAAGATAGAACCGATATTGTATAAAAGAAGACAGGACTGGTATTTCAGATCTATATATGTACGAGAGAGGTTAAGTGGAGATATGTTCCCTGGTACGCAAGACTTCAAATCAACTTGAACCAGAAAACATATAAAATTGTAAAATTGTACACGCTACGTATCAGGAGAACAATTGTTCATTATAATTTACTTAATTGTTTAGTATAATTTACTTAATTGTTTAGTATAATTTACTTAATTGTTTAGTATAATTTACTTAATTGTTTAGTATAATTTACTTAAAAATTGTTAATCATAATTTATTTAATTGTTTATTATAATTTACATATATCGTGTCATAATTAAGACATTAATTTCCGGTGGTTGTAAGAATCATCTCTGTCTGTCTGTCTGTCTGTCTCTCTACATACATACATACATACATACATACATACATACATACATACATACATACATACATACATACATACATACATACATACGCGATGCATATGATAATATTTGTCAAGATTATACCACATGTGACAGACAAATTTCATTATTTATTCCATACAGCTTTTGTCACTTAGGACACCTACACCTGAATAAAGAGTGTTTAATTAAATAAAGGTACATTTTATCACATTACTGATTGTGTTACGTGTCAAATAATGACACGATTATACGGACCTTCGCAGATTTGTATTTTAGTGTCGATTTCTGTTATCTATTTTAGAAAGACGAGATAAGTTGTTTATAAATCTGTTTTATTGTTTCCATAAATAGTTAGGACAAGGATAATATTTGACATTTGTTACCATAACATCAGAAACCCATTAGCTTCTCACAAAAAACTAACAAGTACAGTATACAGTGAGAGAAACGATTGTGTCATGGGCGGTTATTAGTTGTCTGGCTTTGTACAGTCAATGTGGAGACTGCCAATGACTTGAGGGGAAATTCTGGGCAAGACCAAACAACCAATAAACAGATATCTTATATGAGTTAAGCCAGATACTGGAGGTTGGTGGTGGTGGTGGTGGTGGGCATAAGCATGTATCTTATATGAGCGAAGCCAGATACTGGAAGTTGGGGAGGGGGGAGGGGCAGTAAAGTCAGACACTTTTCCGTGTAGAAGCGAAGACAATTTGTCAGAGGCGTAGCTAGAGTATCTGGAGCCCGGGGACAAGATTCATTTTTACACCCACCCACTCACTCTGAAACCCATTATTTTCATCAATAAAATCACCATCACCCAATATAACGCCAACGATTATTAAAGAGAAGAAAAAAAAATTAATGCATAGATGCATATGGTTGCATATTTGGAGCAACATTTCCACATGCAACCTATTTCAAAGCCCATTTTGGCGCCCCCACTAGTCTGGCGCCCGGGGACATCTGTCCCCTTCTGCTCCGCCCCCCCCTCCCTCCCCAGCTACGCCTCTGCAATTTGTAATTTGTAACTGAAAAAATTAATTACCAAACAAATGTCAAGAGAAAACTATTCTAATGACGGTGATTGACAGCCCTTTTATATTAATGTCTTTCCGTAACACAGATTTCAGCAAACGTCATTGAACTTTAATCTATTATGACATTTCATTATTAGGACTTTTGTAATTTAATTCGTGAAATATTCCTTGGATTATTTTGTATTTGATTTCTAAAACTAAGTTTTTTTCCTCCATTTTACAATCGTTTAACAGGGAAATAAATTAGTTGTGCAATTTTACAAAGCTTGTTGTTTTCACTCTTTCTTTGTTACCGTTTATTAGAGCCTAAACTCGTTACATTTGACAAACTGTATTTAGTATAATGTTAAACGCGTTTCCATCTATAGGTTAGCTGTTCCTCTGTACATGTACCAGTGATAGATTGACTGACAGGTCAATAGATAAGACAAAATAAAGTGATAAGTCAAAATCCGATAATTTTGTACAGCTCGTTACAAAGTATATGTTTTATGATTGAATGGGTAATCATTTATATTTGTTTACCAAGTCCCCAACACTCTCTGTCCTTTTAATGAACGATGATTAATCGTAACAGTCGTTCTTTCACAGTATCAATCTTATTTTCAGGTTTCTATGGTAACAAAGAAGCACAATTGCATTTAGTTTTTATTATTTCGTACCAACTCTGCCATTATTATCACCTGCTAATGGCAAGATAGGGGTGGAGAAAAAGTTAAGACACGGCTATTTTTAAGTCATGATAATGCTTTCGATTTTATTAAAGAATCTCAATTATAAGTTAAACATCTTTATTATAAATCAATTGAAGAAGAAAAAAATCACCACCACTACCACCACCCACAAAATAGTGGCTGCAAGACAGACATTTATGAGCATCCCTATTTCATGACGGTTATCCCCATTTCATGACGTTCTTTGTATATACAAGGCCGAAAGACAGACATGTTATGTGAGTATCACCATTTCATGACGTTATTTGTATACAAAGCTGAAAGACAGACATGTGTCCCCATTTCATGACAGTTCTTTGTATACAATGCTGAAAGACAGAGGATATTATGGCACTAGCCAAATTAATGCCTTGAAGAACACAGTGATGCGTGTAGTTTCATGTTTAAACATTTTCCACATCAATTTCCTAATCCACGGCAGGAACTTAAGAGATTGTGTTACAAATTACATCCATATATCTGGCGAGAGGACGGAGGGAGGTAAAAATACAATCTGTTGTGGTTAGTTAAAACATGTTACGTAAACAGGAATTTTTCTCATTGATTTTATATCTCAAACGATGAGCTTTCTAAAATTTGTTTAAACTTTACCATAGTTTGTAAGCACATAAAATGATGAATTGAAAATATATTAGATATTTATTTCAACTCAAACGTGGCGAATATGTATGTATGTATGTATGTATGTATGTATGTATGTATGTATGTATGTATGTATGTATGTATGTATGTATGTATGTTTACATGAAGATATACATGTATGATTTCTATGGATACACTGGCATGTACATAATATAAAATAACATTAGGGAACTAAGTGCTACTATTTTAATTCAGAATGGTGACCGCTGCTCGGCCAATGTGGGGAAGTGAGAAAGCTGGCAGTAACTTCCCTGTCTTGGGCTAAGAAATCGCGTTACACCCAAAATAACAACAAAACCATATATCTAATGCGTATATCTTCCTATCAGCTTTCCCCTTTTCTGAAGTCTCGTTCCAACGGGCCCAGAACGAAACGAAACATGATTATAATAAGTTCGTACTCTAATAATTAGTCCAATTGGTCACTAAAATAAACTACACTAAAACAACAATCATTGTACGTAGGAATTCGACATAAATACCTATTTGTCAAATACTTTTGTCCTGGTGGCATGGCTATGCCAAAATATATTTTACCAGTGGGACGAAGAGTGGAGTTGTTTTTACAGAGGCAAGCAAGCATTGTTGTAAAGATTATTTGGTTTTCTGAAAGTTAATACAGCAACATATTGTTACTCTTCTTTCGAAAATTTCCGTTGAGCATTACTACATGTATTCACACCTTTTTGATTGATTACCGGGGAATGCAGGCGAGAAGGGAAAGCAGCTTGACCGGGAAGGTGATAAAAGGGCGGGAACTAAGGCATTCCACAATATACAGCTATTGCTTTCGTTTTCATTGCTTTGATCTTGTTTTACTTATAGCTACCTGTCTTGTTTACCTAAACCCAAACTCCCTCGATACTGGCCACCCTTCCGTGCAGTATTCACAAGTTTGACAAAAGCCATGAAACTTTAATAAGGCATTTTGCACTCTGACATTTTTACCTTTCACATGAATCTATACAACCCCGTGTGAACAGCAACAAAAATGCTTTCTGCGAATTGTGCCTGACAAAAACAAATGCACAGTTAGCGAATGGTAGATCTAATTACTAAAAACAGGCTTTGAACCTCTTTCCTAATTACTATTACCCCATTTCAGAGGCGGCAAGCTGTGAAAAACATCAATTTCTTATCCAGGCTTTTCAGCAAAGCAATCGACAACAGCCAGGTCGGTGGTAGATACGGGAGAGTTTGGAATCGACCATCAATCGACTTTCCAAATTAAGAATAAATAAACAATGCAGCTATTCCCATACAACAGAAGATTTATTTGTTTATCTACCATAACACATGGCTTCTTCATTATTAAAGCTGTCCTGTTCTGTAAGATTTTTAATATGGTATCCATACCACGACATCAGACTTTTGTTTAAATTCGTATCATTATGAACTATCACACCCAGTAACATTATCCTGATACCAGGCCAAAAATTTCCAGACCAGTCGCAACACTAACCTCTCAATACTGCGCGCCTAGAAAGGTAGCAGTTAATACCATTTTTATAAGTCATTGGTATGACTCGGGGGGGGGGGGGGGGGGGCGACTTCCCACACCGAGGCCGACACACTAACCACTAAGCCATCGGAGCGTTCTCACATATGTCAGAAAAATTACATATACTTAAAATAAAACAAAAATAATATTGTATTGGTTTCTTAAATAATAAAATGCACATGGTGTATAGACAAATATTCTAGACTTACCAATTTCCATCCAGGTGTCCAAAATCATACACCGTTATTTTGATATAAGCATTCGTAATAACAAGTAAAATTTGGAATATCCGGGACATTTTCGTAAAACGTTTTACATTATACAATACAAATATGTAAAGCTGAATCATACTATACTGGTACGTACTAATGAAATAATAAAACCACACTAATGACATCATCTAATGTCTTAATCATTTATATAAAAAAAAAAACATTATTTGCAAAGGCTTGCTTCAACATTGTCTGATGGACATGTATTACCTACTGAGGTAAGGACTGTACTTACAATGCGTAACCTTAAACCTACAAACAAATAATTCACAATAGTTTGATGTATGTTTATGAGTATGATATCATACAGAGAGTTTATGAATAGGAGTACAAAAGAATGCCTCGTCCAACGTACATGCCAGATTGGTTTTGTTCAGATATATGATTATATGGGATTAAAAACAAAAAACTCTATACTTCAAACTTGACTCGATTTTTCATTCAGCTGAATGTATTGTTGTAGTTAGACCATTTATCATTAGCTGAAGTTACTTTAGCTATATAAGAACATCGTTCAATAGATGGCAGAGACTGCGATGCTTACGTACCGACACGATAATCGAAAACTAACGGCTCAGACTAGGGTCATCAAGTGACAAAACTCATCAGAATAAACGTATACTTGTGCTAATTGATAATCTTATTGACTAATTTGCTATCAGTATACCTTGAGATACACAAACGATATGTTATATCACGTGATGAAAATATTAAATAAATTTATGAAACGTTATTTTTCAACGCTATGTGATATCCCGACTTGTCATAACGTAGACTACTCGAATTGTTATCCAAGACTTCATATTCATTCTTCATTAAAATCGAGTCCTCATTTTCCTATTTTAAAATTAAATTTGAGTCCTCGTTTTTCTTCTCGTTAGATACCATCATAGAACGGCCTCTTGTTCAATAATGTTCTAATTCGTACTTAGAAGCAACTATTATGCCAAAAAAAGACACACACACACACACACACACACACACACACAAGCACACATACATAATATTAAAGAAATCAGATTACATCAAAATTGGCAATTTTTTTTATTTTGTAAACACACACACACACACACACACACACACACACACACACACACTCCTTTCTTGACTTAGAAATTCCTTCTTAATTTCTCACGAGGATAAATGTCAAGCAGTTTGAATAACTTGGATATGTTAACGAAACAGTGAGAAGAGTGACAGGCATTCCTACTCCCGAATAAAGCAGACAGCCATTCTACAGCTAATCCAAAAACCTACTTACTCAATACCTCCTAGTTTTAATAGAGTTAGAGAGATGGTCTACATATACTTGTCATGACTTCATAACCATCTCCTGCCTTTTCTTATGGGGCTTTCTCTAATCCTGTTCTCACTTTTTACTTAATCAGCTCACGTAATATTTGCTAATTGTACTATAAAAGTATATGATTGTATTAGTGACAAGGTCATCGTACTCGGATATGTATAATTAATCCCACCTAATACTCTGCTTACATGAACAATGTACCATCATTAGGAAGTTCAGTTCAGTAATAATAATACAAATATCTAGACAAAAATGTATATTATCAACAACCAAACATAGTATAGGAGTGACGGCAGAATGAATAACTCAATGGATTGAAAAGCATGCTGATAGCAAAAGTGTGTTATGAAAGTTTAAAATAGAAAAAGACTACAAACAACTGGAGTTCAATGGACGATTTATGTAAATAGCATGTCTAAATAAATATTTACATTTTGACATTATTATTGAAAGAGACGGCGTCTGGCATTATTAAAAATAGACGGCGTCTGGCAATATTAAAACTAGACGGTGTGTGGCATTTTAAAAAATAGATCGTATATGGCATTTTAAAGGGGATGGTGAATGACATTTTTTTTTATTCAACAGCGTATTCATATTTTAAAGAGACGAAGTTTGGCATTTTTGAAGCATTATGCATGGTTCAGTAGATATATGGAGAGCGAATATGCGTTACAGGTGATTGTGAACGGTTTTATTATTTGTTTCGTTGTTAACATTTGAGATAGAAATGAAAGCGCGAACATCAGCAGCAACCCGACAAGTGATGCAGTTTTCACTTTATATTCCAAACCATTTTCTACACCACCACCACCACCACCACCACCCGCACCCCACCCCACCAGCAGGCACAGTCCTGCCGGCCAGATTGTGGCTACATGTGTAATGTATTTCAGCACTGGCTACATACATGACACAAATTTCTTCACTGGCTACATATGAAACGTATATTTATGCATTTGCTACATATATGACGCATATATCTGCACTAGTTACATATGTAACGTACATTTATGTACTGGCTACATATGCAACGTATATTTCTGTACTGGCTTCATATGTAACGAATATTTTATTCACTGGCTACATATATGACGTAAACTTATGCAATGGATACATGTATGACGTAAACTTATGCAATGGATACATATATGAAGTAAACTTATGCAATGGATACATATATGACGTAAACTTATGCAATGGATACATATATGAAGTAAACTTATGCAATGGATACATATATGACGTAAACTTATGCAATGGATACATATATGACGTAAACTTATGCAATGGATACATATATGACGTAAACTTATGCAATGGATACATATATGACGTATAGTTTTGCACTGGCTACAAATGTAACGTATATTTTTACATTGGCTACACATATGACGTATATGTATGCACTGGCTACATATGTAACGTATATGTATGCACTGGCTACATATATTGTGTTTAGGGCAGAACATACTGACAAATGTCATTGCAATTGAAATTTGTCTACATCTGACGACATTTAATTTCCAGGAACCCCAGGTTTACATTCAGCCGTTTATCACTTCCAAGGATTAAATGTTTACGTTTACATCTGACTTGTTATGACTACCATGAACCTAAGGTGTACATATGACCTGTTTATCTTCCATGAACCCAAGGTGTACATATGACCTGCTATTGCTTCCATGAACCTAAGGTATACATATAGCCTGTTATTGCTTCCAGGGTCCTCAGGCGCGAGAGTGAACACTAACACCCCTCTCGAAAATGGGCACCATCATAACTGTAAATAATTTTTAATTTGCATCCAGGGGTTCAGAGAAATTGTGATAAAAGAAAAATGTACGGGTTGGTGGAGGGGTCCCAACAAAATCCCCAACGCTATTTTAAAACAAGCGTGAGGATAATAACGGTGCCGATAAAGTTACAACAAAGTTTCATGAATTTTTAAACACAGTTTAAATAAATGTGAAAATTACGGACTTTTTTCTTCTTCTAAATCACCAGATAGCGTAAATATCATAATCTGAAGATTTTGTTTGCTATCGTGACACAAAAATAAGTAGGTCATAAGGTTTTGAGATAATTTGAATAAGTCGCCTTACCCATTGATACACAACAATAGTCGACCCAAGCTGAATCTGGTGTTTTGTGGAAGAAACAAAAATGGCTCTTTGATATAAAAAAAATAGTGTTGGCGAATCTCGGTTGGTGAAAGTGACGTTATTACGAGGAAATATCGATTCACGTCAACAATATGCCTGGCTTTAGAAAAAGGGATCATTGTTAGATCTCTTTTCCTGTAAAGCAAAGAAACAAAACTGGAATTAAAACAGACATCACTATTGCACATAATTTTACAAGTCGTAAAATAAACTACTCAGTGACACAATGCAAATCAGGGGCATTAAAAGGAAACACAATGCTGCCTTAGAATACTTGACCTTGACCTTAAAAACCTTGACTATTACAACAGACCTTTAAATATCATCAACCCTGATTTGTGACGATTACTTTCCTAGTGCAGTATAATGGCTATATTTGTCCACGGTTAATGGATTATATGCTAAGCATTTAATTAGGAGGCAATTCATGATGCTATGGCAACGGGGGAAATATTACTCTTTTATTGTGTGGGCTCAAGCAGCAAATGCACAATCTGGTTACAAATTGAGTTTTGTACCTTGTTATTGTGTGTTGTGTTTGAAGTTTTTAGACATCTTAAACTTTAGAAGAAAAATAGAAATGGGATCAAGATGCCATTATTGCAGTTCAGCCATGGGCCCGCATAAGTCTGTAAACATTATTGCGGGGCTTCTATTGGCCCAACTAGCCATTATTGCGGGCTTCTATTGGCCCAACTAGCCATTATTGCGGGGCTTCTATTGGCCCAACTAGCCATTATTGCGGGGTTTCTATTGGCCCAACTAGCCATTATTGCGGGCTTCTATTGGCCCAACTAGCCATTATTGCGGGGCTTCTATTGGCCCAACTAGCCATTATTGCGGGGCTTCTATTGGCCCAACCAGCCATTATTGCGGGGCTTCTATTGGCCCAACTAGCCATTATTGCGGGGCTACCAAGGATCCCGCTTGACACTAGTACATTAAAAACAGCAATGGGATACAACAAGCCCTAAGAACATAGAACATTTGTTTATTAAGAGGCCAACATGTGCTACGATAAGTATTGTAACATTATTGTCAGACTTTTGTGACTGATATATGCAAACTACAATCACTGGAGCAGTATTCTGTTACAAGTGATGTCGGAGGAATAGAACTGTGGCTAGAATTGTTTTCCTTGGTCTCAGAATACGTACAATTGGCTGCAATCACAGGCAAACCCCATTTAACGAGGAAGAGATAACTCAGTTTCACTCTATCGGAAGTATTAAAAGCTCCATTTCTTACTATAAATGAAGCAGGACGCAAAGAGTGGTCATTCATAAAATATTTATATATCAAGTCATTATTCCAGTGTCATGTACTATTTATAAATTTCTACATTGGCATATAAATTGGTTATACCTTCGTCGTGAAGAAATGAAACGAAGAAAATAATGCAAAACAGACGGTTTACTGAGGATATAGAAACGTCATTCAAGAGATTAACACACACACACACAATTATATATATATATATATATATATATATATATATATATATATATATATATATATATATATATATATATATATATATATATATAATCTAAATCTGCTATGGATGCTCAGGTCCAAGCAACAGTAAAGAATAATTCCGTTTTCAGAGCAATACAGTATTTCAAACCATAAAAGCGTCATGTCATTAGATGGATGAGCCATTTCAAAGTCATATTTATATATTAGATCAGTGTTCTTACATTCCAGCTTTAGCGTTTTATTCTTTGAGTTTCAGACATTGTACTTCCTCCTAGTTTCATTCAGATGTATAAAATTACAATAATACAATGAAACACCCCTTAATATGCCCCCTTCCCCCCCCCCCCCCCGCAATAATTAACTAAAATTATTTGTTTCAAAGAAGAAAAGGAAATATTTCCCGCTAAATTGTATATCGGGGGAAAATAAGGATACGATTTTGGTCAAAAGGACAAATGGATTAATCACACCTCATAATAGCATTGAACATTTAAGCGTCAACGGTAAGATTCGAAAGTGACATAAATATTTTGACCCGCCTATACTGTGAAACCGTTATTTCGGATACGTTTACTTCGGATAGCGGCACGTGCACAATATCTAGCTTGCTGAATCTTCTGTCCGGTTGGAAAAAAGTCCACACCGGCCAGGGTTTACCTGGCGTGGCGATATCGGTCCATGGCACTAGCTCGTGTATTAGCTCGATACTTAGTAATCTCAGTCCTTAGCACTCTGCTCGTGTATGTACTCCCTAGGTTTTTAATAATCTCAGCCCATGGCACCCATTCCTCAACTACCTCAGTATTTAATAATCTCAGTCCATGGCACTCTACTTCCGTGCTACCTCGGTATTTAATAATTTCAGTCCACGACACTCTACTCGTGTACTCCTTTGGCACTATATTTTTTTTTTTATTTATGATCTGATTTGCTATTAAACAACAATGAACCAGTTAGTCAATTCGACCAGTTTCATAACGAACACCGAAATATCCGAAAGAAAACCCTAACTATTTCAAAGAAATATGGCTAAAATATTAGGTGCGGTTAAGAGGACATCCGATCTATAAAATCCATTTAACGAGACCGCACAATACATCGTCCTTATAAGGAAGTGTCAGTTAACAAAGTATTTTGTTTAATTGCGTGCTTCTTGTTATCTGATATAAAATATCTTAATGTATCTAAACTCTGTCACCCTGTTAAAAAGTCTTTATTCAGTTTACAAACGCTTTTTTGACCCCTTGGATGTAGTAATAGTCTAATCGGCACGTGATCCTGCATAACGGACTAACATTGATATCGGTATGAACGCTACGTTAGTGTCATTGTAAAGGAATTATAGCAGATATAAAATTGTATAAGGTTAAGAGATTCCTGCAACAAGACAAACAGTTATTACGTACTATGATGGCAAGATGTGACATTCAGGCCAACAAAAAAAGGTTTACATGAGTCAAAAGTAGTTCCGGTGACTCACACGTGACAACATTAGTACTATGACTCAGTTGTGGCCGAATACAGAAAACAATTGTTTTATCGGGTAATATATATATATATATCTTCCTCGCCTAAAACTAGCGCGAATAGAACGACGTGAAGATGAGAAAGTGTGTATGCATTACCAATAATTGTACAATTGATGTATTCTTTTTATAATTCCAATCGAGTCAAAACTATCTCATCAAAATAGGTAATACAATATATATTTGTTCCTTTCGTGCCAGTAACTTATTGGTAAATGTAAAAACTCAGGTGGCTCTTGTCATTGTAGTCAGTGTTGCTGTTGATGATAATGATGATGATCATCATTAAAAAAATTCATGACAGTTGGGGAAACATTTTTCTTAAATTTTGGAATTTTAATGCAAATTAACATGAGAAAAGTGTAGGATCTTCATGAAAGTTACTCGAAAGGCTTCACCGAATGGAAACTGGGGGAGAATATGACCACGTAGCAAACTTTTAGATAGTTTTATTTTCAACAGGAAATGAATGGCTCTAGTGATAAATTGAATGCAAACAAAAGCAACGTGTACATCGTATTCATTCTCTAACGACAATAGAATGATGGAACCAATGATAAATCAATAAAATGCAATATATGATAGTGACCTGCTAGATACATGCAAATGTAATTGATTTTTATTTTGCAATGTGCTATTTGTTCACATTCTGAAACTGTTATGGTAATTTAAAAGTGCATTTACAAAGACAAAAGATGATGCGTTGTGAAAATCTTCGCATTCCCTCGACTCTCAAAGGAGGGTCTCAGCTGGTTAATTTGCCTTCACGATCGTTATCCACGGTTTCTCCCTAAGATGACGCTTTCAACCTGGCCGTCAAGTGACGAAATTGGAAAGAAATTGTCAACAAATGTGACAAACTTTAAATAGAGAAAAAAACACGAGACAGTTGTCTGGAGAAAATATAATAAACAGATACACAATCTGAATCTCAATGGATTCTTCAAATAATTAAATTTATTATTTAAGCTTAGACTACAGCATACAATGTATTTTTCCATTCTTTCTCAGAAGACAGCTACACAGATGTGACAACAGGCACCATTTAAAGCATTTCCTATCAATTTTAAGGACCCAGAAACCAAGACTGCATTATTTTACCTAATCAAATTTTAATGACCCAGAAACCAACATCGCTCTATCTTACCTAGTCCAATTGTAAGAACCCAGACACCAACATCGTCCTATCTCACCTAATCCAGTTGTAAGGACCCAGAAACCACACCACCCTATCTCACCTAATCCAGTTGCAAGGACACAGATACCACACCGCCCTATCTCACTTAATCCAATTGTAAGGACCCTGAAACCAAGACTGCCCTATCTTACATAATCCAATGTAAGGACCAAGAAACCAACACTACCTTATCTCACTTAATCCAATTGTAAGGACCCTGAAACTAAGACTGCCCTATCTCACTTAATCCAATTGTAAGGACCAAGAAACCAAGACTGCCATATCTTACCTAATCCAATTCTAAGGACCAAGAAACCAATACTACCTTATCTCATGTAATCGAATTGTAAGGACCCAAAAAACAACACTACCTTATCTCACTTAATTCAATTGTAAGGACCAAGAAACCAACACTACCTTATCTCACTTAATCCAATTGTAAGGACCAAGAAACCAACACTACCTTATCTCACTTAATCCAATTGTAAGGACCAAGAAACCAACACTACCTTATCTCACTTAATCCAATTGTAAGGACCAAGAAACCAACACTACCTTATCTCACTTAATCCAATTGTAAGGACCAAGAAACCAACACTACCTTATCTCACTTAATCCAATTGTAAGGACCAAGAAACCAATACTACCTTATCTCACTTAATCCAATTGTAAGGCCAAGAAACCAACACTACCTTATCTCACTTAATCCATTTGTAATGACCAAGAAACCAAGACTGTCCTATTGCACTTAATCCAAGTGTTAGGAGCCAGAAACCCCCACCCCCAACACTCTTTTAATCAAATTGTTAGGACAAAGAAACCAAGACTGCCCGAACTCACTTAATCCAATTGTAAGGACCCAGAAACCAAGATTGCCATATCTCACTTAATCCAATGGTAAGGACCCAGAAACCACCACCGCCCATCTCACGTAATCCAATTGTAAGGACCAAGAAACCAAGACTACCTTATCTCACTTAATACAGTTGTAAGGACCAAGAAACCACGACTGCCCTATCTTACCTAATCCAATTTTAAGGACCCAGAAACCATCACCGCCCTATATACCGTATACAGTTAGCACATTTAAATGCAGAATTAACTTCCGATATCAGCATAGGACTCTTGGAAACTGATTTTTACTTTATGTTTGGAATATTAGTTGTTTAGTATAAAACTGATTCAAGGAAAATGACGTATCATGCAAACGGCATGCAATCCTCTTAAAACAATCTATGTTTTATCTTAAAAACGCATTCACATAGTATTCTTTAAAAAATGACATTTGAGAAATGGGTCTGGTGAAAATCTTTGATCACGGTCTCAATAATTTCTGTTTTTTAAAAATATATTTTATATTTACCGTCCAAATGTGCATTACTTGTTAAAAAAAAGAAAGAAATATAGTCTCTTCTACCCGTTCTGAAGTTATGTATATTTGGTACAAGTTTTAACAAAAGCTTTAAACGATTCTTGGCTATAACACACACACACACACACACACACACACGGCACTTAAAATATATCTTTGATTTTATAGTTTAAATTGTTGGAATGTTCTAAAGTTTGAATGTTTTCTTATCTGTAATAGTTATTTCCCTTGTTATAAATCTCTAATTTGATAAATATTAAAGTCCCTGTTCTGATAAATATGTATGTATGTATGTATGTATGTATGTATGTATGTATGTATGTATGTATGTATGTATGTATGTATGTATGTATGTATGTATGTATGTATGTATGTATGCATGGTAGGTAGGTAGGTAGGTAGGTAGGTAGGTAGGTAGGTAGGTATATATGTATGTGCTTAGAAATCATGGAAATAATGCTAGCTTTGCTGAGGATAAAAAAGAAACATAATTTTTTCTTTATTGTACAGAAATTATTCCAGTAGTCAATGCGACTAATTGAGCGAGGCTCTCTCTCGCTCTCTTGTTGAGAGAACCAAAGTAGCTTGCAAATAAGAAATTATGTGTTTTAGGGTACTTGTTCGAGGCTCTGACTCTTGAATAGAGAAACAACATAGCTAGAGAAATAAAATCCACATATATAAAGCGTAAATATTAAATGTCATCGCCAAATTAGTCAAATATCAGTGGGTATTTTTATATCACAATGTGATATCCATATCAGCTAGATATCAGTGTTGTATATTACAATGTTATCCCTAAATCAGCCAGATATCAGTGTTGTAGATTATAATGTTTTCACCAAATCAGCCAGATATCAGTGTTGTATTTTACAATGTCATCCCTAAAGCAGCCAGTTGTCAAGTGTTGTAGATTATAATGTCGTCCCCAAATATGCCAGATATCCCTGTATTATATTACAATGGGGTTTGTTGTGAACACATATAGGGTTAAACACTTAAATAAATATGTTAAATTGTTTTCTTAAAATTTCATTGTGAGCATTTAATCGCTGATATTAAAATCGGGCACATTTTTAGTCTCATGATAAAATAAAATCTAATTGTCTCTAGGTTCTACACAGACAATTATCCCGAATACATCTCGTACTGTCATGTCTGCGTTAAATGAATACTAAGAATTACAACCAAATCCATTTTTTAGTGTCATGTGACCTTTAAATGAATTCAGATAATTACCCCTAACACGAACACGCAGTTCTCATATATAGCTTAAATGAATACAGACAACTACCGACAAACCCAATTCATAATGTCATGTGTGTCTTAAATGATTACAGATAATTACCACCAAACCTGGTGATGATCCGTTACTGATCATTGCCATCTCACCTCTGTCTGCGTGGGTTCGAGTCTCCGATTCGGCCAATGTGATTATGTGATAAAGCTTGCCAGTAGCTTCTCGTGGGTCGGTGGTTCTTTCTGGTTCCTCCACCATTAATACTGGCCGCCATGTATAGCCTATCTTGTGCTGAAAAATGGCGTTAAACCATACAACAACAACAACAACAACAACAATAGCCAAAACAAGTTCGTAGTGTCAGGTGTCCTTTAAATGAATACAGACAATTACCCCCAAAACCAACTCAAAGTGCCATGTGTTCCTTAAAGAAATACCAGTAATTGCCCTCAAAACCAACTCGTAGTGTCATGTGTCCTTTAAACGAATATAGATAATTACCCCCAAAACCAACTCGTATTGTCATGTATGCCTTAAATGAATATATTCAAAGTGGAACTTTCTTCACATCCACTGAGCATCTGTAAAGAAATAGTTCAGTTTTAATACTCTCTACTGCGGTATGGGTTACATAAATTGCTGTAATGGATAGAACTATACGACAATGTATCGATCTATCTACAAACAATTGGTCTACCGATAATCTGCCCTTAGTAACTACGGTAGCATAGCTATAAATAATTCTTTGTATAAGCTGAAAATATAAACAATATACTCAAAGAAACTGCAGTGACAATATCAAATATTCCTTATCTATTGTAGAATTATTTCTTTGTTGCTTGTATATTTGTTTTAGAAAGATAACATACACCATCTACACAATGTTCTGTCTTTTTGAATCAATATTCCACCAATCCCTACCTCACTTGTATCAACATACATTTTATATAATTAACTGAATTTTGGAGCGAAAAAACTGGGGCAATGTTTGGATTTTTTTTACTTAACAAATTTGTCCTATGCTTGGTAATTACGGAATAATTTCAACAAATCTTCGGACAGTATTCAGTCCTACCCAAAATCGCATTATTCGGTTTTTACTAATAGGCACTGCAAAGTCAGAAATTTCTTTGACCATACATTTTACAAGTTTAATGGACTTTGTCCCACAATATGTCCTAAAATGTATCAAGGTACGGTAAAATGTGTCAAGGTATGGTAAAATCTGTCAAGGTACGGTAAAACTCACTTTTACCTCAATTTCCAAATGATTTTTTCAGGTATCATTGTAGATGATGAAGTCATAAAAGTACGCATCACTATCATTTAGACCAGATGTTATCGTGGTCCTTAAACGATGGAATGTTGACAGCTTTTTCATACCAAAATTGGCATCACTTATATTGAGGAACTCCATTTGAAGTTGCAAACGCCGAAATTTATCTTGCTCTGCCTGTGATTGGAATATGCCACAATCCTTTCAAAGATCAAATGTTGCGTCACACGCATTTCAAATTTTATTGATACAATCATCTATTCATGGAACTGGAAGTCAATCCGTTTTGATTACACTGTTAACTTTTCTATAGTCAGAGCAAATGCGGAAAGCATTATCAGATTTAGGCACAAGAATACACGGTGAACATCAGCTACTTTTACCATGTTTGAAAAACACATTCTCCCTTAAATATTTAGTTTCTTTTTCAAATATCCCCGTTTGCGAGAATTCATTATGTAAGGATGTTGTTTCAGATGTATATAATCCACGTGTTCAATGTCACGATAGATTTTATTTGTTCGTGCTGGAAAATAAGTGCTCATATTCACATAACAGCTTTCTTAATTCACCCCTTTCCTGTTGTTGTAGATGCGAATGCGTCTGTCCAACATTTCTGAATTCCGAGGACTAGTGAAATTAGAGTACTGCATACAGCTTGCGTTTTGTCATTTAAAGCTTCTTATAGCAGATAATATGTCATATGAATTATTCCAACGTGTTTGTTAAACAGAGAATATGTCATATAAAATCTCACCAAAGTGTTTGTTTAACAGAGAATATGTTATATGAATTATCCCAATGTTTGTTTAACATAGAATATGTCATATGAATTATCACCAAAATGTTTAACAGAGAATATGTCATATGAATTATCAGCAAAATGTTTAACAGAGAATATGTCATATGAATTATCACCAAAATGTTTAACAGAGAATATGTCATATGAATTATCACCAAAATGTTTAACAGAGAATATGTCATATGAATTATCCCAATGTTTGTTTAACATAGAATATGTCATATGAATTATCAGCAAAATGTTTAACAGAGAATATGTCATATGAATTATCCCATAGTGTTTGTTTAACAGAGAATATGTCATATGAATTATCCCATAGTGTTTGTTTAACAGAGAATATGTCATATGAATTATCCCATAGTGTTTGTTTAACAGAGAATATGTCATATGAATTATCCCATAGTGTTTGTTTAACAGAGAATATGTCATATGAATTATCCCATAGTGTTTGTTTAACAGAGAATATGTCATATGAATTATCAGCAAAATGTTTAACAGAGAATATGTCATATGAATTATCACCAAAATGTTTAACAGAGAATATGTCATATGAATTATCACCAAAATGTTTAACAGAGAATATGTCATATGAATTATCACCAAAATGTTTAACAGAGAATATGTCATATGAATTATCACCAAAATGTTTAACAGAGGATATGTCATATGAATTATCCCATAGTGTTTGTTTAACAGAGAATATGTCATATGAATTATCCCATAGTGTTTGTTTAACAGAGAATATGTCATATGAATTATCCCATAGTGTTTGTTTAACAGAGAATATGTCATATGAATTATCAGCAAAATGTTTAACAGAGAATATGTCATATGAATTATCACCAAAATGTTTAACAGAGAATATGTCATATGAATTATCACCAAAATGTTTAACAGAGAATATGTCATATGAATTATCACCAAAATGTTTAACAGAGAATATGTCATATGAATTATCACCAAAATGTTTAACAGAGAATATGTCATATGAATTATCCCATAGTGTTTGTTTAACAGAGAATATGTCATATGAATTATCCCATAGTGTTTGTTTAACAGAGAATATGTCATATGAATTATCAGCAAAATGTTTAACAGATAATATGTCATATGAATTATCACCAAAATGTTTAACAGAGAATATGTCATATGAATTATCAGCAAAATGTTTAACAGATAATATGTCATATGAATTATCACCAAAATGTTTAACAGAGAATATGTCATATGAATTATCCCAATGTTTGTTTAACATAGAATATGTCATATGAATTATCACCAAAATGTTTAACAGAGAATATGTCATATGAATTATCACCAAAATGTTTAACAGAGAATATGTCATATGAATTATCACCAAAATGTTTCACAGAGAATATGTCATATGAATTATCACCAAAATGTTTAACAGAGAATATGTCATATGAATTATCCCATAGTGTTTGTTTAACAGAGAATATGTCATATGAATTATCCCATAGTGTTTGTTTAACAGAGAATATGTCATATGAATTATCAAATAGTGTTTGTTTAACAGAGAATATGTCATATGAATTATCACCAAAATGTTTAACAGAGCATATGTCATATGAATTATCCCATAGTGTTTGTTTAACAGAGAATATGTCATATGAATTATCACCAAAATGTTTAACAGAGAATATGTCATATGAATTATCACCAAAATGTTTAACAGAGAATATGTCATATGAATTATCCCATAGTGTTTGTTTAACAGAGAATATGTCATATGAATTATCACCAAAATGTTTAACAGAGAATGTCATATGAATTATCCCATAGTGTTTGTTTAACAGAGAATATGTCATATGAATTATCCCATAGTGTTTGTTTAACAGAGAATATGTCATATGAATTATCCCATAGTGTTTGTTTAACAGAGAATATGTACAATAACCAAAAACAGCTTTAACACATAATCTACCACGCGACCTTTAATGTTTGTAATTAAGGGGAAACTGCCAAGTGTTCCGCATACCAAAAATATGTCTCCCCATTTTTATAAATGGCACAACCTTAGTCTAGCTATCTAGTACATATTCAGCATTCGAGATTTAAAAGTTTTACAGACATATTTAATATTATAACAATTGAGCTTGCATACAAAACGGAATGAAAAGGAAAGGAGGAGGTAAAGAACGATAATATTTTGAAAATTTGGTGCTGTCGCCGTTGAAGATGCAACTTTCCTAAAATAAGCGACAAATGGCTTCATGTCGAACCTCTATCCTTGGGGAAGCATTTTAGCTTATATACGCTACACAATATAAACATGTTTAAACATCTACTTAACTTATTGTGCTCAAGTTTATAGCCCCAAAAGTTGTTCACTGTAGCCATTAAGAAACAGTACTGTAATCTGAATATTTGATATGCATCTGTGTTTAATGTGTGCGCTATTCTTCTTGCAAAAAAGTTGAGGTAAATAACATAATATCAAAACATGCAACGCAGATTTCTGGAAAATTCAAAGAGATATTCAATTGATGTCGTTCGTCCGTCGATTTGACAAGGACCACTCTAGTCATCTGAGGGTTGGAGGGCTGGTATTGTTCTGTGAGTGTCCAGGTGGCTGATGATGCCAACCCTTGCACTGAATCTTCGTTTGCATAAGGGACAGCTTATTAGTGGGACATCTCCAGGAGGGTTGACGGCACATGGTTTTCTGGTTCGCCTCGTCAGCTGTTCAACTGCTACCCCTCTAGATTCGCACAACCTGGAGCTTTTGTGACCAGTGGAACGCCAAGTGACTCGATAGCTTACTTTTTTTCTCCCAGGGTTTATGTTAAACGCTTTCAGTGCAGCTTTAGGTTGTCTGGGAAGCGTTTCTTCTGACCTCTGTGGGATCGTTGTCTTTGCTGTACATGCGTAGAACATATCCCGCCCAGCGTAGCTGGCACTGCATCAGGACGGTCTGGATGCTGGGGAGACCAGCTTGGGCGAGTACCTTATTGTCTGGAACCTTGTTTTGCAACTTGAGGTTGAGTATTTTCCTGAGAATTGTGGTCTGAAAGTGGTTCAGCGTCCTGGCGTAACGATGGTACACCGTCCACTTGTCGCATGCGTAAAGTAGTGTGTGCAGCACAAAGGCGCTGTAGACCTTTAGTTTGCTCTGGGTGCTGATGCAATTTCTATTCCAGACATTGGTATACAATCTGCCCAAAGTTCTGGCAATGCAAAGGTTCACATCGTCGTCAATTTTGACGTTCTGTGACAGTGTGCAGCAAAGGTACGTGAAGCGGTTCACCAAATTGAATGTTTGGCCGTTGACGGTGATGTTGGGGTAAATAGTCAATATCTCCGTCTCTGAAAGCATTATTATGCATGGTGGAAAATAATAGAATGAACTGGATTGGTGCCAGAACACAACCCTGCTTGACACCATTGGTAACTGGGAATAGCCCAGATGTCTCCCCATTGTTCTGGACTCGTGCCTGCATGTCATCATGGAAATGCTGCAGTATAAATATATATATATATATATATATATATATATATATATATATATATATATATATATATATATATATATATATATATATATATATATATATATATATATATATATATATAATATTTCTTGGGCATCCGTATTTGACCATTACCTTCTACAAGACTTCTCTGCTGACAGTATCAAACCTTTGTCAAGTCGACGTAGTCGTAGAAAAGGTCCATGTTGTGCTCTTGACATTTATCTCATTTATCTTGTAGCCGCCTCCGTTATGGATCACTTACATCTCACTTCTGTCTGCGTGGGTTCGAGTCTCAGATTTGGACAATGTGAGTATGTTTGAAAGCTTGCCAGTAACTTTTCGTTGGTCGGTGGTTCTTTCTTGGGGTTCCCCATGTTCTTCCTCTACCATTAATACTGGCCGCCATGTAGATCCTATCGTATGCTGAAAGATGACGTTAAACCATACAACAACAACAACAATAATAATAGGATTCTGGCCAGTATCTTTCCCGCAGTTGAGAGTAAGGATACACCCCAGTGGTTATCACAGAGCAAACACCACGTCGAAAGTGCCATTTTCTTTTTTGACTCAACACTGGCTTTCTGGCGGTAGTCCCTGGTCAACGTGCGCAGTTTGGCGGTTCAGTTGGATTATGGCGAGTATCTTTCCTGCAATTGAGAGTTAGATATATACACCGGTTGTTGTCACGAGCCTAGCGGTTCCCTTCGCTCTTACACATTTGGATTATGGAGCGTCTATCAATTCCTGGAGGATCGTCTCTTCAGCAAAAACAGTTGGTGGAGTCTTTTTTTTAATTACGGTTGTGCCTCGTTATTTGTAGACTTTAGCTGCATTGGAGTCTGAACCAGGTCTTTGCCATCTCTGATGGAGCTGTTTCTGTACAGT
This sequence comes from Unio delphinus, assembly GCA_029339505.1. Classification (NCBI taxonomy): domain Eukaryota; kingdom Metazoa; phylum Mollusca; class Bivalvia; order Unionida; family Unionidae; genus Unio; species Unio delphinus. The sequence continues at coordinate 18,047,178 of JAQISU010000108.1, forward strand.
TCTGTCTATGTTGTTTTTACGCATCATTTCTTGAGGTGGACTTGGGGTTGTTGAGGTAGGTTTGAAGGAGGCAGTGTTTCTCATCCAAAAACTGCATGATCTCATCGCAGGTCATCCACGAGAGACTGTTTCGTACTGGTGCATTTCAGCTTGGTCATGTTCAGTCGTTCAGGAGCCTTCTTTCCTTGAATGAGCATGTTTAGATTGATAATGATGAGGAAGTGGTCTGTCCAGCAGTCAGCGCCGAAAATCCTGCCTGTCCTTCTTTCTGACAAAGACGTAGCTGATGAGGTGCTTAGAGTGTGGGTGCATCCATGACTTCCGGAAAACTGTATTGGTGGTCAGCAATTCATGTTCGGCGCAAGTCTGGATCAAAAGGAGACCGTTGCTGTTACAGTGACCCTCTCCGTGCTTTCCTAGCACTCCATCACAGGCAACATGATCACAGACTACTCTTGCATTGAAATCACCAAGAATGACGTGCTTATCTTCCATTGGAACGTCATCAATAACGGATTGAAGATCTCATAGAACTTGACCTTCACTTCTTCTGGGTTGGTAAGTTGCTTTTTTTCCAGACAATGGTGGGAGTTTCATGAGTCTGTCGTTTACTACCTTTGGAGGTCCAGGCAATTTACCAATCAGTGCTGTCTTTACTGCAAAGCCGACACCCGTCTCACAGTGCTCTTCACTTCCTCGGCCGCTGCCAGCCGCGGTATGCTCGCTATGGAAGCATAGACCAAGCAATGATTAGGCACATTTTCTAGCCCATTCCTCATCCCAGGGAGTTGAGCACTCTCTCGAACAAAACTATCTGGGTCCAGCAATATGACACGAGACGTCCGGAGACAGAGTTCAGTGTGGTGGATGACCAAGTTGTCCTACGTGTCTCATCATGATCTTAGCGATCCGCCGCGCTTTGTTGGGAATCGCCTTTCTGCCCGTTGACCAGCTGCTCTTTCCCCCACGCAGGCTGCCGAGTCTTTTACTCATATGCTAGGTAGACAAAACCTAACTCACCGAGGGTTTAAGAGTCCTCGGCTACCCTTAGCCTGGTTTAGCCGTCAGTCGAGGTCGTTTTCCGGGATGTGGCCACAGCTTCTTGGAGCCACAGGTGAGAGCCAAGTGGGGACGAGAGGTGGACGAGCTACCCCTGAAGGAGTGCGACGGCCTATCCAGCTAGAGGTATTATCGATTCCCAGGACACCCCATACACCCCAATTGCATATTTTATTGCATACTTTACATGGTAAAGGCTGCAGGTGACCGACATAATGACATTACTTAGAAAAAAATAGCACTCAGTGCATTTTATAATCATGTCTCTGAACCCCTATTCATGTAAGTAACAGTACTAGCTGCTTGGACTGAGAGCATTGAATGCCATTATTGAAACACGAAATGTGAAAGACCCCAAAACAATTTTCTAAACGACCATGACTGACACGACTCTCTACAAGTGCCTATTTTAAAAAAAAAGAGTCGGCATTTTTAAAATAATAGCAAGCAGGAACAGTACACAATCTGTTCCTAAAGTGATATAGTGAATAAGATCATAAAATTTGTTTTTACCAAAGAGATTTTGTCATTCTCTTGAATTTTTCCTGTTGTTTGTCCTCCATTGACAGGTGAACGTAAAAGTAACGTGCAAAATAGAAAGGGAACAGTGAACTTAAAAGAGACGTGCAAATTAGAAAGTGAAAGTAAAATCAAAATAGAAACATCTCTTTTTTACTCGTTCATTAGGAAAATATGAACACATATATTCAGTGGTTTAATTTTTTTATATAGATAATCTTGATATTAAGTCTGTACTTGCACAAAACGTACTTAGGGGAAGTAATGTTTGTATAATCTATTCCTAGGGGAAGTAAATTTCAAATAGAAGCAAATGACTCTTCTGAGCTGAGTCTGAAACGTCTAACTTGCTTTTATTTTGTGTGTCTGTGTGTGTGTCTGTTTCTTTGTTTGTGTTCTCCATAACAAAATGTATACCTGATGAAGAGGTGTACATGTTAGCATACAAGTTCAGAAATTTTTGTGGTAGCAAAGAAGACAAATTTGCCCAAACTAGGCAATAACCAAAACAAAATTAACAAAGGAAGTCAATGCATGTCCTTATAGCGAGGTATCATGTAAGAATAATGTTTAAACCGTATTTTGTTTTTTAATTTGTTAAAAATATTTTTCAATATTTAATGATGCTGTAAGGTACTTTTAGTGTAGAGCATTGTCTTTGAACATTACCAGAGCATAGTCTTTGAACATTACCAGAGCAGTGTCTTTGAACATTACCAGAGTATTGTCTTTGAACATTCGGATTCATTTCATTTATAGGAGGATAACTTAATGGCTACCAAATATGCCCAACCTCTTAAGCAGGGAATAGAGGGATATCCTTTCAAACGACATGCTAATAAAACCGACACAAAAATTTAATTAAAATTGAATCTCATGAGATTACACACTAATTCAAGGGTTTAGCAAATTTCCCACATTTTGAGATACAATACAAAATTCATTAAAATACAGCATTACAGACGTGTGTTCTGATTTTCAAATAGCACACAGGTAAACAGGGAAAGAAACGAAAATGCGTCTAGGTCACGAATTGTTTATGGAGGACTCACCTATAGCACTTGACTGGTCACGAATTGTTTATGGAGGACTTCCCTATAGCACTTGACTGGTCACGAATTGTTTATGGAGGACTTCCCTATAGCACTTGACTGGTGTTGTTAAAAGACGATACATCAGGATTATGAATCACCTTGCTAAAAAATTAGCTGTAATCTTATGGACACAGCAAACCTAAATGAAATCTTAAGGGCTGAACAAACCTAAATTTAATTTCGTGGGCAGAGCAAACCTGCATGTATTTTTGTGGACAGAGCAAACGTAATTGTAATTTGATGGATATAGCAAATCTAGATGTAATTTTATATATTTAGCAATTCCGGATGTATTTGTATGACAAGAGCAAACCTAAGTGTAATCGAATGAACTGAGCAAATCTAGATGGAATTGTATGGACAGAGCAAGCCTAAGTTTACTTTTACGGACAGGGCTGTTGATGTAACCTTGACCTTTGATAAAGCCATATAATTGTGTACGCAGATAGATATTAAATATGATGTATATGTTTTAACTAGTAATTTAAATACGGTTTGAACTGAAGCCATATAATTGTGTATGCAGATAGATATTAAATATGATGTATATGTTTTAACTAGTAATTTAAATACGGTTTGAACTGAAGCAATATAATTGTGTATGCAGATAGATATTAAATATGATGTATATGTTTTAACTAGTAATTTAAATACGGTTTGAACTGAAGCCATATAATTGTGTACGCAGATAGATATTAAATATGATGTATATGTTTTAACTAGTAATTTAAATACGGTTTGAACTGAAGCCATATAATTGTGTATGCAGATAGATATTAAATATGATGTATATGTTTTAACTAGTAATTTAAATACGGTTTGAACTGAAGCAATATAATTGTGTATGCAGATAGATATTAAATATGATGTATATGTTTTAACTAGTAATTTAAATACGGTTTGAACTGAAGCCATATAATTGTGTACGCAGATAGATATTAAATATGATGTCTATAATCTAACTAGTAATTTAAATACGGTTTAAATTTGCAATAAGGTCCTTAAACCAGCAAAATCTTTAAGCTTGTAAGAATGTAATCAGATAATTTGATAACTATATACCGTCAAAAGAAGGTTGTCAGGCCGAGTATTTTTCAATCCCTTGTCGAATCCAGCATTTCTCAGGTTCTTGACTGGCATAGTTAACTGTATACACCCTGTGTCTTCGCAGTTCAACACAGACCCAGAGGCAATAGCACAACACCCGCTATATACATGCTGTGTATTCGCAGTTCAACATAGACCAGGAAGGGAAAAACCCATAGCCCACTAAATACACCATGTGCCTTCGCAGTTCAACACAGACCCAGAGGTAATAACCCAACACCCACTACATATATGATGCGTCTTGCAGTTCAACACCGATCCAGAGGTTATAATCCAACACCCACTATATACATTATCTATCTTCGCAGTTCAAATAGATTAGGAAGAAAATAACCAATATATACTATGTGTCTTCGCAGTTTAACACAGATCCAGAGGTAATAACCCACGTCCACTATATATATGATGTGTCTTCCTGTACAACACATACCCAGAGGTAATAACATATAGCCCACTATATACAGAACCGTGTCTTCTTAGTACCACACATACTCAGAGGTAATAACATATAGCCCACTATATACAGAACCGTGTCTTCGTAGTACCACACATACTCAGAGGTAATAACATATAGCCCACTATATACAGAACCGAGTCTTCTTAGTACCACACATACTCAGAGGTAATAACATATAGCCCACTATATACAGAACCGTGTCTTCTTAGTACCACACATACTCAGAGGTAATAACATATAGCCCACTATATACAGAACTGTGTCTTCTTAGTACCACACAGACTCAGAGGTAATAAACCATAGCCCACTATATACATAACTGTGTCTTTTTAGAAATCGATTGCAATAGCCCATAGCCCACTATATATAACATCTGTCTTACTAGTACAATATCAGTATAGATCGAAAGGTAAAAACACACATATATACATATATACACCTTGTGTTCCCGTGCGGTGTGTTGTATAAAGTTTGCTTTTGAAAAAAAATATAAATGTGTCAGTATATTTTATTCTGTGCATTTCGTCTTTGACCTCCTCTCATGTAACCAGGGGGACGAGTCAACGATTGTATTCATCTGGCAAGGGGTGAATATGGTAATTAAGGCAGAGATAGAGTGAGGATCAAAATGGTTGAAATGGACGGATTGATTGAATGTATTGTAATGTCCAGTGAGTCTAATTCCAATGTAGTCCGTAGTAAGAGTACGTTAGGAAGGTCATTATAGGCCTGCTAGGTGTTTAATAATCATCTTTCTATGAACTAATTTGGTATAGTTGACCTGGAAAATTATTGACCTATGGTTCACAATTACCTTGACCTTCGGTCAAGCTATGCGTTTGTTCTCCTATTAAAGATATAATGACCATGACCCCATACTTCAGAATATGTTGGGTTCTATAGGTAAGCAAAGATTTAGTCAAGGACGTTAACCAATAACAAACGTTATTCTGTATAACCAGTTTTTCTTTAAGTTACAACGATTTGTGAATTAACTTTCTGACTCAAAATTAATAGACTTGTGCATTTACGTGTTGTGTTGTGTTGTGTTGTGCTGTGTTGTGTTGTGTGTTGGTTTTTAACGTCTCTTTAACACTTCTGCAATCATATTACATGGATGTCTGTAGTGTGGCAGTTTATAGTGATGTCTAGCACGGGAGCATCATGACGCAGGCATGTATCATGAAGTCCTACCCAGTCAAATCATCCTGACACCAGGCGGACCAGTCTTAACACTAACCTCTTAATGCTGAGCGCCTAGTGAGGCAGTCGTTAGTACCATTTTAATAGGCATTTGGTATAATCCAGTCGGGGTTTGAACCCACCACTTCCATCATCCGAGGTTGACGCTCTAAAGACTAGACCACCAGATCGGTCAACAGACCTCTCTAGTAACTTAATGTAAGCCCTCCATAAACTTTGGTAATGGTATAGACCCAATCTAAAATTATTTCCATGTTTTTTTCTTAGTCATAACGATCTTGACCTGTGAACCCCACATCAATAGGCTGATTTCTTACCCAAAGCGTAACTCAGCTAATAACTTCGGTGAAAGTTAAAAGGTAAATAACGTTCATATTCAGAAATATTTTCTGTCTTCAGTCCCATTACTGCTGACCTTTGACCTCATGACCCCAACATGGACGGAAAATGTATATTAGAAAATACGGGAAAGATATTCCTTTGACACCATTCAATTCATCTGCATAGCTTGAGAATTTGATCTCTTTCCACATTTCAATCTTGAAAAAGAAATCTAGCAAAATGTCTGAATTTATTTTCAGCAGATAAAATATCAATATAATTAGCATGATATCGATAATAATCGAGATCTTTGAACGTTGTTTTTCTGATATTTACTTTTTAGATTACTGTCATCGTATATTTATTTTGGCGAGCATCTTAGATGGTGCCAGAGATAGGTCCTCAAAATGGATATTAAGAAAATTACAACTGTCAAACATCAGCGTCTTTAAATCAGACCAACGATTCGTCATCCAGCTCAAGAGAGCCTTTCGACCCCTCTTTAGAATAAATGACCCGTTTAGAGTTATTAAGTCGTAACTATGATTGAGTACTACACATTCGATACCAAATAGCTACTTTTTAAGGTACAATACCACTGTAGATAAAACCTGTCTTCTGGAAAAGAAAAGAGCAAACAAAACTGTCATTATATTCTGGTTATCCATGGGATTAATTGCTATCTCTGATGCTTTCAAGGTTTTCTGTAAAAGTCAGTGAGTAGTACGGCCTTACAAACTAATAGCATCAATGTTTTTAGAGCGGTAATAACACGTTAAAATTTGTTGCTGGTACCGTCGAATCACGCTATTTTAAACCAAATACACAAGTCATTGCTTTAGGTGGACTTTGTGTAAATATCACCGGATGTTATTAAGAAATTAATCAATTATTTAGATAGACGGACGGTAATATTATATTATGATGAAAACTACGTAAATGTTACACAGGAATAACAAAACATTAAAGGCTAGAGATGTAATAAACACAGGAAATTCCTTACTAATATACTTTAGTAGTTGGCTTCTATTGGTCAGCAATCCAGAAGTACGTCTTTGGTTGTACATAAGATGTGGCAGTTTAATTAAGGGAGATTAAATATAAAACAACAATGAAAAGAAAATAATTTGTGGCATCTGATTCTGTATTTTTTAATATATATATATATATACATATATATATATATATATATATATATATATATATATATATATATATATATATATATATATATATATATATATATATATATATATATATATATATATATATAACCAGTAATTACAGTTAGATAGTGGTGTATTTACCTAATTATTTCTCTAATTTGGACTCTGCATGGTTTCTCTAATTTTTTGTCGTCAGTGGCAGAGACTATAATGAGAGTGAATGTTAACTACATATATTGTTTAAATTATTCCATTTGCGAAGCTGAATATCCCACGAAATGCTACCTGATCTTATAGGTACTGGATGATAGATATTAGACATCTACTTTGGTTTTGCGTGGATATCACGTGACATTTGCGATGCTGACATCGTATACTTTTTTATTATATGCCGAAATACAAAGAATTTAAGATTTAAGTTCCTTCCATTCTTGTGAATTGGTTTGAAATTACATCGTCATGAATCTGATCGTCAGAAAACAAAACACAGTAGAAAGTACAGAAAAATGCTTTACAAATTCTGTAATTATGAATATTCTGTCATATATGACTTTCCACCACACTGTAGAAAATATTAATGTGTGCCCATCCCAATTTCATGTTTTCTTCCTTGTATAATCCTGTTCATGGACCAAAGGCCCTATTTATAAATAGAAACAGGAAAATTCTCCTTGTTATCTCTCTACCATTGAACTTATACATACTCTGTGGTGGGTGGGATGAAAAAAAGAAATTGAATTTACAATTGGAGGAAATCTAAATATTTTACTATGAGATATAACTCAAAGTGTAGGGAATTAATTTCAATCCGCAGAGTTTGCTTGACATTTTAAAAAAAGGTCATCCAAATAAAGTTTCATTAATCAATATGAGTAAATAAATTTGATAAATTGCAAAATTGTAACCGAACCAATAATCTAATAAAGAATAATTCCTAATTAGATTCAGTGCGCAAAATCCTATATAGCTTCAAGTAATACATGCAATTCCAATCGATAATGAATTCAACTAAATAATCCATTTCAAAAAGCTAATAATTCAGATAGCTAAAACACGCAATTCCAATCATTCATATTTGCAATTCCAAATTTGATTGTCTTTAATTTCAAGGTGCTGCATATCATCATCATCATCATCATCATCATCATCATCATCATCATCATCATCAGTCTCTTGACCTAGTGTGGTCGTTGAGGCACTGTGCTCCTGAACATCTGACCAGTTCCCTCCACTTGTCTCGATCAGGTGCCAATGTTATTGTGTCTCTGCAAAACTTTTCCTGGTCCATTATGTGATGTTGTCACTCATGTGATGTTGTCACTCCACTTTTTTCTCTGTCTACCTCTCCTTCTGCCACCGTGGATACTGCATATAAAGAACAAGTTGAATCCAGTATGGCGATACTTTAACATCGATATATGTAATACCAATAGTTAATAACCACTAGAACGCCTTGTGTCTCTATCGATATATGTAATACGAATATATTACTAATCACTAGAACGCCTTGTGTTTATATCGATATATGTAATACGAATATTTTACTAATCACTAGAAAGCCTTGTGTTTATTTCGATATATGTAATACGAATATATTACTAATCACTATAACGCCTTGTGTTTATATCGATAGATGTAATAGGAATAGTTTACTAATCACTAGAACGCCTTGTGTTTATATCGATATATGTAATAGGAATAGTTTACTAATCACTAGAAAGCCATGTGTTTATATCGATATATGTAATACGAATATTTTACTAATCACTAGAAAGCCTTGTGTTTATATCGATATATGTAATACGAATATTTTACTAATCACTAGAACGCCTTGTGTTTATATCGATAGATGTAATAGGAATAGTTTACTAATCACTAGAACGTCTTGTGCTTATATCGATACATGTAATAGGAATAGTTTACTAATCACTAGAACGCCTTGTGTCTATATCGATATATGTAATAGGAATAGTTTACTAATCACTAGAACGTCTTGTGTCTATATCGATATATGTAATAGGAATAGTTTACTAATCACTAGAACGCCTTGTGTTTATATCGATATATGTAATAGGAATATTTTACTAATCACTAGAACGCCTTGTGTTTATATCGATACATGTAATAGGAATAGTTTACTAATCACTAGAACGTCTTGTGCTTATATCGATACATGTAATAGGAATATTTTACTAATCACTAGAACGCCTTGTGTTTATATCGATACATGTAATAGGAATAGTTTACTAATCACTAGAACGCCTTGTGTCTATATCGATATATGTAATAGGAATAGTTTACTAATCACTAGAAAGCCATGTGTTTATATCGATATATGTAATACGAATATTTTACTAACCACTAGAACGCCTTGTGTTTATATCGATATATGTAATAGGAATAGTTTACTAATCACTAGAAAGCCAAAATGGGAATTATCAATAAAGTTGACAAAGTATTTTAAGGAAATGGTATTTGTGATCTAAGTCTAGCAGAGGGGTATATACTTTTGTTTACATTGTAATTATTAATTCTTGCCTTAGCATCTGAAGCAGAATCAGTCTTATTATTGTGTTCATATTTTAAATTGCCTGGATTTAATTATTTAAGTTATTATTCACAGGACTTACAGAGTGGTAATTATTTAAGTCATTATTCACAAGGATTACAGAGTGCTCATTAGAGTTTCTAGGATTGAAATATTAATTTGAAATTATAGTGAATTCACTGAAGAACATTTTGGATTATATATAGTCTTCTGAGGCATCGAAATACTGTTTGCACGTAACCACATTCAATGTCGTAGACACATTGGCACATTCGAGATATAAACACGTTAACTATCGAAATTTGTTTGGAATACAAATGGATTTCAACTGAAACTTCATACGTTGGGACTTGTGATGGATCCTTTTGGAATTATTTGGTTTGTTTGTTTGTTTGATTAGGAATTTTAACGTAGCTTTAACAATTTTTCAAATACTGCAGACAAATCAAGGAGGATGAGGACTGTAATCTTTCCGCTATCCCAAGCAGAGAGAATGTCATTAACTACTTTCTGAAGAGTAGTTTCAGTACTGTGGCAAAGGCGATATGCAGACTGTACATTGTTAAAAAGACTGTTTGAATTCAAATGAGATACAAGTTGGGTTAGAACAACTTTTTCTAAGATTTTTTTTATGAACGGAAGATTAGACTATGGGCGGTAGTTCTTTAAATCGTTATGGTCAAGTGTTGGTTTCTTCAGCAGTCTTTACAATGGCAGTTTTAAACAATGATGGGAGTTTCCCGGATAAGAGAGAGGTGAGAACAACAGTTCGTGGAGGCAATATTGCATCTAAGCTCTCGAGCAGCAGCGATGTTGCAATTGGATCAAGTTCACATGACTTTGGTGTACTCTTCATCACTAGTGTACGTACTAAATACATAGAGACGGATATCGGTTGCCGCTGAAAGTCTGCATCGCAACTGTATGGTGACGATGAGTCAATTGAAATTGTGTTGTCAAGCGTATTTCTAATGGTTTGTACCTTGTCGAGGAAGAAATTTGCAAACAGGTCCGGAAGGTCGACTGGAGAGAAGGTAGTTGGAAGTCATGTACATTTCATCCTAGACATTAGCTTGTTAGTAATCTCTAAGAGCTTTTTCCAGCTGGAACTTTCCGTGATCTTAGTACTGTAGTGGGATAATTTCGCTGCGTGGACTACATTTGTGACGTTCTTCTTAGCGGCTTCATATATTTGATTTGTCAACAATTACTCCCTTTACACTAAAGTGAAGGTGATATATCATGAACATTTCAGCTGCAAAATAAGAGCTTCGGCACTTCTCTCCCAGGAGAATTTGCCCCATCCCAACCACACAACCCGTCGAGCCTTACCCGAGTAGGATACATTAGGTCTGATTGAAACAATTTTCCAGCGATCCCAACAGTCACTTGATATCTTACACCATTACCATATTTTTTTGGTTGTTGAGCCATAGGCGTAGGCACATATAAAGGTGTGAATGACTTTTGGCGATAATTTATTTGATGTACGTAACAGCAGGCAACAGATAACCCCATGCGTTAAATTAGTCACACGAATTTGCATTCAGGGTTTTCCTGTTGCTGTTGAAAATGTTTTTATGTAAACAAGATTACATCACTTTATGTCAGGCAATCACATTACCAATGTATTTTATGATTTGTGCTGAGTTGTTCTTGCCCTGTATAACACTTTCAAAAGGGTAAAGACACATTCTCAAAGACCTAGATTTATTAAAGGCAGTCAAGTGTTTGTTGATAATGAAAACTCATTCACACGTTCACCCCTCTGGATGGATATTGCATGATACTGACCCTTTTAGTTCCTTGTTTTAGAAATGTTGCTCATGTTAAAATAGCATAATGTGTACGAATCTGTAACATATAGTTTAAAAGTATGTAATATTATAGTGCATGAATGTGTAATATGTAGTAGATTAATCTGAAACGTATAGTGTATGAATGTGTAGTGTAGGAGTGTATAACGTATAGTGTATGAATGTGTAGTGTTAGAGTGTATACCGTATAGTGAATGAATATATAGCGTTCGAGTTTATAACGTGTAGGGTATGAATGTGTAACGCATAGTGTATGAATGTGTTACGTACATTGTAGGTGTGTGTGATTAGAAGTTTTAACGTAGCTTTAACACTTTTTCAGTCATACCACTACGATGTCTCTAGCTGCAGTGTGACAGTTGATAGATATGTCTAGCACTGGGGCATCATGCCGCAGACATGCATCATGATATCCCTCCCACCCATCCACATTATCCTAACACCAGGCCTACCAGTCCTAGCACTTACCTAATAATGCCGGTCGCCTTGCGAGGCAGCTGTTAGTACCATTTTTTTAAGCATTTGGTATGACTCGGCCAGGGTTCAAACCCACGACCTCACGCTTCTTAGGCGGATGCTCTAGCCACTAGGCCACCGGAGCGGTCGTATGAATTTGTAATGTTTGGTGTATAAATGTGTAATGTATAGTGTATGAATGTGTAACATATAGTGTATGAATGTGTCACACAGAATGTATGAATGTGTAACTCGTAGTGTATGAATGTGTTACTTACAGTGTATGAATGTGTAACGTGTAGTGCATGAATAATGTCTCAATTTGTAACGTTTAGCATTTGCATGTGTAAAGTATAGTGTATGGACTTTTTCTTGGACTATTGTTATCCAGGGTTATATCGGTAAGCAAGTCTATCCTGCTAGTAAGTAAGATGTTTCAATTAACAAAATCAGAGATTTGTAGAGATTACTTTTGAAGTGGTAAGTTTGAATCGTCTTCACGAAATTTAATAAAAGCAAATGGGTTACATAGGTTGACAACCAATATAATAATGACAAGATCGCATCCTTAACGGACACACAAAAGGAGTTAAGGACAACAACATCAGAGATAATTGAATAGTATATGTTCTTATTTAAAATCAATTGGTAGTCCATATCAGAATCGACATAAGGACTGGGGTACGAGTACAAAATCGGCATAAGGAATTGGTCACAAGTACAAACTCGACTTAGGATTGGGTCACAGTACAGAATCGACATAGGATTGGGTCACAGTACTGAATCGACATAAGGAATTGGATACAAATACAAAATCGACTTAACGACTGGGTCACAAGTAGAGAATTGACATAACGACTGGGGATTAGTACAAAATCAACAAAAGTTAAATTTATACGCGTCATATTTGTCTTTTTTTTAATTTTATTTTCAAAATTGAACTTAGAAGCTCAAACGTCTCGACCACGAAAATGCGCCATAATCACAAATGCGAGGCTATGTATCTATTACCAGTCTAGTCCAATTAATCGTAACACTGGCTTTTGGGTCTAATTCATTTTCAGTTAAAATATGTCGTATAACTAGCTTATGCATCTAATTTAGGTCTAGTCTAAATATATCGTAACACGAGCTAATGTATATAATTTAAGTAAAATCCAAATATATAGTAACACGAACTTTTGTATCTAATTCAGGTTCAGTTCAAATATGTCGTAAAAACGAGGTTATGTATCCAATTCAGGTCCAATCCAAAACGAGATTAAATAAAATAAGTAGATAATTTGTTAGATTAAAATGTATTTAATAATAAAATATTTTGCTAACATTATGGGCATGACAAAATATTATTAACTCACACTTTGGTCACAATTGGTAAGAAAACTGGCTCTAAATAGAATGCAAAAGAATAGCCAAAGTGTTTTTGTAACTTTGTGGGTTTTTTTGGGGAGGGGGTACTTTTTATTTTATTATAGTATTTTATTATAGTAGACAAACACTTCAAAGGGCATGTATGTATGTATGTATGTATGTATGTATGTATGTATGTATGTATGTATGTATGTATGTATGTATGTATGTATGTTTGTATGGATGGATGGATGGATGGATGGATGGATGGATGGATGTGTGTGTGTGTGTGTGTGTGTGTGTGTGAGAGAGAGAGAGAGAGAGAGAGAGAGAGAGAGAGAGAGAGAGAGAGAGAGAGAGAGAGAGATTGCGGGATATTTGTATATAACTTCGAATCAATTGAAATCAAATCAAATTATCAACTGACATCGTCCTAATCCATTTGTTACAGTCTAACCTTTTCATAGCACTAAACAAGAGCCACTAGAGTACGTAATTAGTAGTGTACATGAACACGATGTTGTTAAATGATTCCATCTTAACAACCTAGTCAATCATTCTTCTTACACACCTGCTAATTGATGGAGTTGTATTCGTGAAAGTTCAACGTATTGTTATCAGGTAACATGAGCTGTATACTTTTTATTTGTAAATACGGATGATAATTGATGCGAAATCGCACCTGTCTTACTGCAAAAATACCGCATGCACATCTTATGTAACAATTACAGGTAGGAAAGTGACATACATTCAACAGTGAAGGTGATAAAAGCACAACCGCCTAGGTATCAATAATTGGTATGTTATTTTAACTTTTCTTCACCTCGATGAAAATCTTAGGCCCGTAGCCATAATTTAGTATAATTTATTTGGCCCGAAAATGTTTAGTTCTGTTCAGACCTGTAACTATTCAATATATTGACAGCTTGCTTGTTGATAAATATCATTGTAGACAAAGAGTATATAGAGTAGTCATTTCGTCTAAGTATACATACATCTATATTGTTTAATAAAAGCCCCTTCAACAATGCACTTGCATTACGTTCATAGATAAAAACAAATTCTAATTAAATTTCTCTTTGATTTGTTTAAATTATGACGGGTTTTTGGTAGTTTCAATGGAAGCGTTATACATTTTCAAAACGCTAGTACAGAACATAACATAACAGAACATAACCCTTATTTGATATTGAAATCGCAGGCCAGAAAATAACCCTTTTTTGATATTAAAATCGCAGGCCAGAACATAACCCTTTTTTATATTGAAATTGCAAACCAGAACATAACCCTTATTTGATACTGAAATCGCAGGCCACGCGCTGGTTGTATATGCCGAGAACAACAGAATCCTTGCTTACGTTAAGTGGCTGTGTGTGTAAAGAGTAATTATTAAACGGTATAGCGTTTACACGTATAAAGAGTTATTATTATATGGTATAGTGTAAACACGTGTAAAGAGTAATTATTAAACGGTATAGTGTATACACGTGTAAAGAGTAGTTATTAAATGGTTTACTTTACAAACTTGTAAAGAGTAGTTATTAAACGGCATAGTGTACAAACGTGCAAAGTGTAGTTATTAAACGGTATAATGTATACACGTGCAAAGAGTCACGTGCAAAGAGTAGTTATTAAATGGTATAGTGTATACACGTGTAAAACGTAGTCATTAAACGGTATAGTGTATACACGTGTAAAGGGCAGTTATTAAACGATAAAATGTATACACGTGTAAAGAGTAGTAATTAAACGGTATAGTGTATACACATGTAAAGAGTAATTATTAAACCGTATAGTGTATACACACGTAAAGACTAATTATTAAACGGTATAGTGTACAAACGTGTAAAGAGTAATTATTAAACGGTATAGTATATACACGTGTAAAGAGCAGCTTTTAAACTGTGTAGTGTACAAATATATTACAAAATAAACGGGGTGTGCATTCCTATATTATGATGTAAAAACACGTAAACAGTGCATAGTGAAGAACAATTTGTAACTATTATATATGCATATAAATGTATGCCTATCCATACAAAAACTTAAGCATACACATGTATATGTACAAGCGCTCACATACATATACAAATGCACATTCAGTCGGTGAGGCAAATTATATTTTTTATGTGATTAGGTAAACCTTTCCATAAATGTGGAACACATTCAGAAAAACTTGTTAACACAACAAATTTTTAGAGGAAAATAGTTTACCAAACTTATTACGCTATGATTAATGCAGTGAACAGATGGCAAGAATTTAAACTTTTCTCTTGAAAAATAAAGGACTGAAATATAAACAGTGAAATGCGTCACCTATATCATCCCCCAGACACAAAGTACATTTTTGTCTTATCTTGTTTTTCTTTTTCCCCCAAAGCTCTGACTGGACTGGAAGTGGTTGTTTCTTCTAAATTTTAGTAAAGGCACATACCTATTTCTTTTTAGAGATATCAGTTACTTCTCGGTGTTTCAATCTTGTTTGAATGTTGAGAAAATCGTACTTTTCGACGTAATTTCTAATCTTGCACTCCATTCCTGTATAAATAAGTCATTTAACGACTGTGCAACGCTTGCTTTCAGAGCTTGATGATTACGTCATGATAATTGGTAGGGTAGATCAATTCGTCCAACTGAAATCAATATGTCTGTCATATGTACAAACCAATTATTAATAAAACTTGGGAGGATATCACTCAACATGATATTGTATAACGTTTTGTAAATGATGGATGTTCACATCTGTACACCAAAATAGGTAGAATTGTGTGGTCGAATAATTGTAAATGTAAATCTCTTAGAATGGGCGGATTTTTATTGGTTTTTTTTTTAACGAGAAGATACGAGACATTGTGCTTGCGAAACGTTGTTTTATAGCTTTTAAAAAAATTTAATTTTAGAAGAAAAAAAATAATACCTAAGTCTTAAAATTCCTCGCAAACATAAATTTTAACAGACTGCAATAACGCCACCCCAATTTTTTTTTTAATTTTTGATATTTGTTTTTGTTAAATTGAGATTTAATTTACAGATTTTGGTATACTCAAAGCACTAATTGTCAACATCAGTTCCAAATATTAGAGTTTCATCTGCATATAGTAAAATAATTAGCATCAAGTACATTTCGTTCTCCGTACTTTCTGTTCCTAATACAATTGACGTAATGATTTCCTGCTACATATGCCGTACATAATTCTTAATCCGATAGCCGTAATTTTCTTGTTGAAAACACTCCAAATCGTTCAGAAACAGTGAAAATAATAGTGGCGAGATTTTCACCTGGCCTAACATCATGCAGAGCTTAAAAAAGACAGACTGTTGTCCAGAGAACTTCACAAAGGATTAGATGTTTCGTTATAAATTGAAAATGATTCGTAACATAATTCGCAATATGTATGTTTTGTTTCAATAATATTCTCAAAAGAACTGCCCCTGTCAAACCGAATAAAAAAAAACTAATGCTAAACTCAATAAAATAGAAAAATATTGCTTTCTTTTTGGTTTCAAGATGTAAAAATAAAGATCCTTTTTGGAGTCTCAAGCACGAATTCCAGCATGATTTTATGTTAACATCTTGTTATGCTCGATACAAACTGGATCCTTGAGTTCAGTATGGGGGTAACAGTTATGGATAGTATTCGGTTTGGAATGATATCTGCTATAATTATAAACTGGTCTTATGATATTTCAAGCCATCATTAGTGGATAATGCATGTCTCAAGTATTAAACTGAATATAGTGATTTAGATAGACATTAGTAAGTTTTTGTTTTTAAAAAAACCATCGAGAATTACGATGGGGATTTTTTAAAAATATCTTTTACACCTTTAATATATTTAATGATTTCTTCCGCATTTATCGGTGAATTCAGTGTGTTGCCATTGTTGTTCATGTCCACATCATTGAGGTTACTGGGCATTGTTCATGTCCACATCATTGAGGTTACTGGGCATTGTTCAGGTCCACATCATTGAGGTTACTGGGCATGTCAATGTCCACATCATTGAGGTTACTGGGCATGTCAATGTCCACATCATTGAGGTTACTGGGAATTGTTCATGTCCACATCATTGAGGTTAATAGGCATGTCCATGTCCAAATCATTGAGGTTACTGGGCATGTCAATGTTCACATCATTGAGGTTACTGGGCATTGTTCATGTCCACATCATTGAGGTTACTGGGCATGTCAATGTTCTCATTATGATATGTATAAAAATCATATGGCGTACCTAGCATAATGCTTTTAATTACATCTATAGCTTAATAGTTAAAAACAGTCTTCAGAAATGTCTTCATTTTCCCTACTAATTAACAGATTATACATTTGTTTTTAAACCTTGCAGTAATAGCTATGTAACTACTATTAAGAGCATGATAATCACAAAATCATGCTACAACATATGTCTCACAAACCGTGAACATGTTTAGAATGACGAAGAGAGACCTTAAGGGACAGACCATTCAATTTATTTTCATTCCATCGCGCTTATAGTTTTAGCAAAATGTTCTTTAATGAACGAAACCTATCATATACACTGTATTTGCTAAAATCTGTCTTGAGGATAAAATTTGTTTTTAAAAAATTACCTTGACTGGGATGAAACTCCCAGGCTCCACACTCCAAAAAGTGTAAATGTCTGGTCCCTAGCAAACGCATCATAATTAGATCTGCGGACATTGAAAATAAGTCCATCAAGACATTTAACCAATAAATTACAAAAATGGTCCGGTGGCCTAGTGGTTAGAGCGTCCGTCGCGGAAGCGGGAGGTCGTGGGCTCGACACTCGGCTAAATCATACCAAAGACTTACAAAAATGTTACTAACAGCTAATAACATTTTTGTTCCTTTTAACCTGGCAATACATTTAAAACAAATTGATAGACCGAAACAAAAATGATCTAGACCTACACCTGCGACACACCGTACACCTGAACATTAATGCGCGTTATGTAACAGCGGTCGAGGTCAATGCTTTAAAAAGTCAGAGAGAGCGAGTGAACAATTTTGCTACTGAGCAAAGAACAAAATTTTAATTGCTTTCAGAGTATCAAGGCCTACTTAGTCGCAGTTTCGAGAGGGATTTTTTCCCTCATAATACGTCGATACAGAAGATTCGGTCACCCAGGTACATGTGTCTGACTGTGTTACTTGACATCCTTAATCTTCCAAAATGCTCGCGCACTGTGCCCGAGATAGATACTTTCTCCACTGTATAAAAAGCCGCAGCTACCCGGCGGTGATTACAAATTTTCCTTATATTTTTATATGGAGAGTGTCTGAATCCCGTTATAATAGAGTCACTTAGGAGCAGACGATCTGAAATTCGCTGTACGATTGGAATTACACTTAAATAATGCCCAAAATCGAATATCAAATGGGATTTAATAAATGAATATTAAGACTGAAATGGGATTATGTAAATGAATATTAAGACTGAGATGGGATTTAATAAATGAATATTAAGACTGAACTGGATTTAATAAATGAATATTAAGACTGAGATGGGATTTAATAAATGAATATTAAGACTGAGATGGGATTTAATAAATGAATATTAAGACTGAGATGGGATTTAATAAATGAATATTAAGACTGAGATGGGATTTAATAAATGAATATTAAGACTGAGATGGGATTCAATAAATGAATATTAAGACTGAGATGGGATTTAATAAATGAATATTAAGACTGAGATGGGATTTAATAAATGAATATTAAGACTGAGATGGGATTTAATCAATGAATATTAAGATTGAGATGGGATTTAATCAATGAATATTAAGACTGAACTGGATTTAATAAATGAATATTAAAACTGAAATGGGATTTAATAAATGAATATTAAGACTGAGATGGGATTTAATAAATGAATATTAAGACTGCGATGGGATTTAACCAATGAATATTAAGATTGAGATGAGATTTAATAAATGAATATTAAGACTGAAATACGCGTTAAAGATATACACTTTTCGCCTGGAGCGTTGCAAGTTGTCGTAGGGTTTAACGCAATTTTTCAGCACAATATATGCTATTCATGGCGGCCAGCATAAATGGTCGAGGATAAACAATTAATAACACCGTAAAGAACCATCGCCACATTGGCAAAACCAGAGATGCGAACCCACTCAGATCGAAGTGAGATGGTAGTGATCTGTAACGGTGAGCTCTTTAGACCACTCGGCCACTTGGCGCCCGTGCAGTGCTAGTGTCGATATTCGAATGTGTCATATAGTTTCCTAGAAGGGACATCTCTTAAGTCGGGTTGGTTGTAGCTCATAGCTCATATAGTCATGATAAGTTTTTTTCCCATTGCTTTTTTTTTTAATTTGAGTTCCTAAACACACCCCACAAAGATGGAACAGCAATCACAACAACCATCAGGGGTGACAACTCCCTATATGATAGTTTTAGGCTTAGGCAACGTTCGGATACAGTTTTCAATGACGCACAGGGACGTCCTTTCAATTTGTTTCGGGATGGGTGCGGGTGGGTGGTGGTGCAAAACATGGCAAAGCATGACGGGCTTCTTAATATTTTACAGCAATTTTACAACACATGCAAATTATGAGGAGGGGGGGGGGGGGGGGGGCAGCAAACCCCCTCCCCCCAATTATCTCTCTGATGACGCACCACCCTGTTCGGGTGCAGTTTTTAGGCTTTATGGTTCATAATACGGTCAAAAGTATAAAATCGAGAGATTTTCTCCAATATAGGTCCGTGATCATTATTTCAGATATATAGGTCCGTGATCATTATCTCACAGATATATAGGTCCGTGATCATTATCTCAGATATATAGGTCCGTGATCATTATCTCAGAGATATATAGGTCCGTGATCATTATCTCAGACATATAGGTCCGTGATCATTATCTCATATATAGAGGCCCGTGATCTTTAACCCCAAGAGAAATATTGCCTAGATATAGATTAGACTGCGAAATAATCAATACTTCAAGGTCAACCATATTTGTTATCTTCTACAATTAGCACTGCTCGAATGGCTTGAGTGGTTTGAGCGTCGGCCTGGGACGAGAAGTCTTGGGTTCAAACCCCGACCGAGTCATACCAAGACTTTTAAAAATGGTACTAGCAGACACCTCTCTTGGTGCTCAGTAATAAGAGGCTAGTGTTAGGACTGGTCAATCTGGTGTATGGATAATGTGACATGGTGGGACATGATGCTACATGTCTGCAGAATGATGCCTAATTGATAGACAACAGTATCAACTGCCACACTGCATATACATCGTAGCAATTTAACTGAAAAGTATGTTTAAGCTCCTAAAATTCAAAATAACTCTCTCTCTCTCTCTCTCTCTCTCTCTCTCTCTCTCTCTCTCTCTCTCTCTCTCTCTCTCTCTCTCTCTCTCTCTCTCTCTGTGTGTACTGTTATCAAAATGTCCATGACGCCCCCACCAACCGGAAAAACGATAAGGTAACAACACTTGGTTCTCACATGTTTTCTTTGATGCAAATTAAAATACATGTAAATGCAATTAGTGCTTCGGTATGATTTACCAGTGGAAAGAATGCATCAATGTAATGTTGGCAACAGCGGTTCAGTTAATGTATTACAGATGGCGCTGTGCGAAACGTTATTTTCAGGCAGAACAGTTTATGGCTCAGTGGGTGAGTTCTCATTGGATAGTTTCGCATTTTGACACCTCCTTAATATTTAAGGTAGAAGGCATGAGCCTAATTATCACCATCCTAGCATTTTTCAGTTCACACATAAGCTAAATCTGTAATGTGGTTTAGATTTACTTTGAGTTAGGCTTGGAAACTGGTTGACGTTTTGGTGACTGCCTGTCACAGTTAGACTAGAACAGGAGATCAAATGCGTAACTTGGGCTTCACATGAGTCGCAGACTTGGCTTACGTATTTACATGTGCCTGCTACAGAGGTAAATATATAAAAAATCTAGACGGTTGAGGGGTGATGAAAAGTATGCTAATTTGTTACAGTATTAGTGAACTTTATTCATGAATAAGGCACATACTTATTCGTTTAGCTGTCTTGTCACGGGAAAATATTCAAAATACCCCCTTTATGTAACAAAATGAGTGTAAAGAGGGGTTGGTGGCAGTGTTGGTTCAGTATAAATGCCACTTGTTGCATAAGGAATTAACTTTAATTCCTCAGTCAAAATCTTACAAGCATCATTTCAACAAAAATCATTAATTAATTTTTATTTGTGTCTTTAATGCAATATTATTATCATTTTTCTGCTATAGGTCATTGTCGGACAAAAATTTGCCAAAACACTGTCCAGTGAAACCTGAGTAATAACGGATGGAAATAACGACTTTTGCAATTGACCTTCATCCAGCACCCACCCACCCCCCATTCATTTTTTACCGTGTAACAGCAAGCATGGAGTAGTAGTCTGCACATAACCGGTCATAATTCCACATATTTTTTTTCCAAATAAAGAGTTTATTTGTTTGATCAGGACTTTTAACGTAGCTTTAACAATTTTTCAGTCATATCGCTACGATGTCTGCAGTGAGACAGTTTATAGTGATGTCTATCACTAGGGCATCATGCCGCAGACATGTAGCATGACGTCCCACCCAGTCACATTATCCTGACACCAGGCCGACCAGTCCTAACACTAACCTCTTAATGCTGAGCGCCAAGCAAGGCAGCTGTTAGTACCATTTTTGTAAGCTTTTGGTATGACTCGGCCGGGGGTCGAACCCACGACCTCTCGCTTCCGTGGCTGACGCTCTAACCACTAGGCCACTGGAGTGGTTAAATAAAAAGTGTTGACTGACACCTAACAATTTCATTACAAGATTATTTTCATGGAAATTCTCAGTATTTCATTAGTATAAAAATGACAATAATATTGGATAAGTTCTTTCACAATTCAATTAATGACGTGAGCACTTCAATGTGTTCATAAATGAAAGTTTCCGGTAAAGCTTCTGAATGTTCATATGACAGGACAACACCTCGTACAACTGACTTGAATGTACAGCTGACTTGGATATACAACTGACTTGGTCTACAGCTGAGTTGGGTATACAGCTGACTTGTATCTACAATTGACTTGTGTGTACAGCTGACTTGAGTGACTATCTGGCTATAGTAACATTTTCCTTAATTTATTGGTCATTCTTTCATTTTCTCAATGATTGTACTGGTACAGAAATAATAATATACCGAGGTAAGTTTCCGCAGTATAAATACAGTTATATTGTATCTCATGCGTCAACAGGTCACTTTGAATTCTTTCAAGAAAGGTAAACGTTTATGTCAAGACATTTAGGCATGCCAGCAAAACAGTTTACTTTGAATTCTTTCAAGAAAGGTAAACTTTTATGTCAAAACATTTAGGCATGCCAGCAAAACAGTTTTCTAAGTGCTCTAATATCTAAAACTTTTTTTTAATTACCATCATTTGAAGAACAAAAATATTTGTCTTTTCATTTATAGGATGCCTCTACATTTTTAATATGTTTTGTTCAAACCTCCGAAGTGTATAATTTTTGTAACTGGAAGGTTCCAATTAGCAAGTGGTAGTTTTGTATCTTGTAGGTTCAGTTAGTAAGTGGTAATTTTGTATCTTGTAGGTTCCAATCAGAAAGTGGCATTTTTGTATCTTGTAGGTTCCAATTGGCAAATGGTATTTTTTATCTTGCAAGTTTCAATTAGAAAGTGGTATTTTTGTATCTTGTAGCTTACATATAGTGAATAGTATAAATCCATCTTTTAGGCTAAAAATGGTAAGAAGCGAATTCGTATCTTGTTGGCAGGATTTAGGCACAAGCTAAACACACTAAAGCTTAAAGGCCTCATATCCTGCATGGGTCCCTCAAAATGTTCGACTTTTTAAAATTTGTAACAGTTTTATTATAATTTATATTTAAATAATAATTTATCCCTTGAGGTTTTGAATAATATGTTTACTATTATTAACTATGCAATATATTTTAAATAAATTACATTATTTACATTGTAAGTAAAATATTACCAAGTTCAATTGTTTCACTGCCTTACTCTCTGTTAACACTTACCAAATAGGGCCTCTTCACCTTCTCAAAGAAACGCTCCGGTGCCCTAGTGGTTAGAGCGTCCACCTCGGATGCGGAACGTCGTGGGTTCAATCCCCGGCCGAGTCATACCAAAACTTACAGAAAACAAAAATTGTACTAACAGCTGCCTCGCTTGGCGTCCAGCATTAAGAGGTCAGTGTTCGGCCTGGTGTTAAGATAATGCAAATAGGTTGGACATCATGCTACATGTTTGCGGCATCATGTCCCAGTGCTAGAACATCACTATAAACTGTCACACTGCTGACCTCTTAGCGATATGACTGAATTTGTTTTAAAGTTTCGTTAAAAATCCAAATCTCTCTCTCTCTCTCTCTCTCTCTCTCTCTCTCTCTCTCTCTCTCTCTCTCTCTCACACACACACACACACACACACAGACAGAGCTTCCCATAGCTTTGGCCCTCATCATTTCTAAATATAGCCCTGCTAATAGGTTCCAATTAGTAGGTAATAGTTTTGTATCTTGTAGATTCCAAATAGTAAATAGTATTTTTCTTAATTATTATAAAGATGTGTTTAAAACAAATGAAGAAGATCGTCAGTTTGGGAGCTTAGACATTCCATTTCTATATAATATGTTAGCTTAAATCGTCTCCATCTCCTTTATACGTTGTTGATATTGAAGAAGAAGAAAAAATGATGATGATGATGATGATGATGATGATGATGATGATGATGATGATGATGATAACACTGCACCAGTCATGCAGACAAACTGGAACAGTCGATAACACTTGTGATCACTTGTCGCATCGCCACCCCGCAGTATATGTTACTCAATCACACCCAAAGAAGAAACTGATGAAGAGATTAACTAAAATCAGCAGTGGAAAGTGCTTCGTAAGATTTCCTTGTAAAGCATTATTTCAGTTCTAGAGACAGGTGGACATCATTGGCGATGATCTGAGTGGATTACAATATAGTGTATGGATTGATAGAGGTCATCTCTTCACGTCCTACTAAGCTTCTTATGCTGTAATCGTCATTGTTACATTGGGAGGGAATTTTTTAAATTTCATCATAACGGAAGGGTCACAGGTGCAATGACAAAGCAAACTGAAAGCGCATTTGGAACAGAGAATAATTCAAAGCTTCCATTAAAAAACGAATTAAAATTAAATTGTCAAAATTTGGCCGGTTTCTTTGAAGTGTTTTAAGGTGTTGGTCAACGAAACACAAACCTAGCTATACACATGCAATTAAAAACTAAACACGCCTGATAGTAAATAATACTGTATAATTTAATGTATACGTCCTGTATCTAACAATGTCCGAAATAAGAATAAATAACAACCTTTCAAAATGCACGAACTTCTCCCTTCACAAACTTCTTATCTTTGAGAAGATCTTTTATCGAAACATTTGCTTTATTGGACACTATTATAGCAGCAATATCGGTTAAAATAAGAGGGCAATACAACAGAAAATATTTCGTCCTTCACGGCATGCAAAAACCATATTCGCTGCATATAATATGTTGTTTAGTTTGTTTGGTTGGTTGGGGATTTTCTTCCAGACAAATTATCATTAATGAATTTTTGAAATGTCTGTATCATAGCCGGATCTCAGAATCGTCTTTGTGGTTGGTTGTGAAAGGCCTGGATAATGGTGACGTAAAGTGTTCGCTGTTCACCTCTACGGTCCTATCGTCGATCTAACATATGTAAGACTACATGGTCGCCAGTGTAATGTCTGTGGTTTTCTCCGGTTTGTCTAAAATTCTCGACATGCATGACATTGGACCAAATCCATGCTGGCTATAATCTGTTGTAAAAGTTGTCAACCTGCATGATGTTAGACAAATGTAAATGCTGGCAACAACAATTTGTTGCATATGTAAACTGGTGTTCATAGGAAACCGCATTCGGAACATTTGTTACTTTCCGAAGCTACTCGAATGATTTGAGATTCTCTGAAAAATATTAAGGGTAATCGTAATGCTACTTCCCAAATTAAATTAGCTTGAAGTAGATAGAAATGATCCTCACAAGAAGATATAAGATGAAAATAGAATATGACGACGTTTTAACCAGCAATGAAGTAAATTAGCTTTTAATGTGTTATATGTTATTCATGCATTCTTTTTATGTTGAATGTTATTCTTGCATTTTTTCAACAACAACTTGCAATATTAATCAAGCAATTTCAAAAGCTTCTATGTGTTGCTTTCGTTGCCATTATTGCAAATAGGCATCCTGCCTGTCGTAATTGTCATTGCCATTATTGACAGCATAGATTCTCCTGTCTGTCGCAAGATTCGTTGCCATTA
This sequence comes from Unio delphinus, assembly GCA_029339505.1. NCBI lineage: Eukaryota > Metazoa > Mollusca > Bivalvia > Unionida > Unionidae > Unio > Unio delphinus. Next base: position 18,072,612 of record JAQISU010000108.1, read on the forward strand.
TTGACAGCATAGGGTCACTTGCCTGTCGTTAGAGTATTGCCATTATTGACAACATACGGTCCCCTGCCTGACGTATTGCCATTATTGACAGCATAGGGTACCTTGCCTGTTGTTAGAGTCACATTTATTATTGACCAAATACCGTAAGAGTCGTTGTCAGTTTTGATAAAATAGGGCCTCGCACATAACGTAAGTGTCGTTGCCATTCTTGACAAACTAGGGCCTCTCGCATATAATAAGAATCGTTGCAATTCTTAACAAAATAAGTCCGCTCGAATGTAATAAGTGTCGTTGTCGTTTTTGACAAAACAGGACGTCCGGCATGTCGTAATAGGTGACAAATACAAGCAACTTTTTCTCACCTGGTTGCTTTCAATATTATTTACGCTGAGTAGATTGTTCACGTTAAAAAATACATTTTTGTTTGCTTTAGATTGACTTTGTACTTTCAAAATGTTACACTTGTCAACTATGTTTTCTATCAGTAGCGTAGCAACCTCGCAACATCACACTCTCATCTGTTCTGTATGAATTTGTTGCATGCATAAACTTGCTCGGCACTATGTAACCATAGTTTTGAAGATGTGCTTGTTATTCCGGATACATACATATATATCTATATATATTCATACATATATATATATATATATATATATATATATATATATATATATATATATATATATATAGAGAGAGAGAGAGAGAGAGAGAGAGAGAGAGAGAGAGAGAGAGAGAGAGAGAGAGAGACACAGCGACAGACAGACAGACAGACACAAGCACTCACGCACACTCACAAAAACACATACATACATACATACGTACATACATACATACATACATACATACATACATACATACATACATACATACATACATACATACATACATACATACATACATACATACATACTTTGTTTTCATTATTCAATTTTTTAAATCTTAATACACACTTGCATCACAGCTTAGAGTCTCGAAATTTGGGCAGTTGCTTGCATTTTATTTTAGGTAATGCTTTGCTTTTTGGTTGCATAGCGAAGAAAACCGAGGCGGATCACATGACCAGGGCTCAGAGTGTACATGATAAATATGGTCGGAACATTGAAAGTCAACTTGTATATGCGTTGTTTTAACTGATTTTGTTTTCAACGACAAATTAATTTATGATGTAAAGGTACAATTTGTAAGTAAATGCCATGTCTATCCATTTCACTGACTATATATATTTAAAACCATTTTCGGTGAAAATCGTATATACAATATTCACTTGGTGTTTTTTTGTTTATGTTTCTGTTTTTTTTTTTTTTAAATCTTTTAATTTATGAGATTTATCGTTGGAACGAGCAAAAGAACAAAACAAGACAACACAGTACTTTCAAAAGGATTGTAATACATGTGTGTGTCTGTCTGTTTGTGTGTGTGCGTGTGTATGTCTGTGTGTGTATGTGTGTGTGTGTATTTAAGAGACAGAAACATTACTAATTATTAAACAGAAATTGAGATATTTTTCAAAAACAATGAAATGTTGCCCAAGGACACGTGTGTGCAGCAGCGCATTGAAAAAATATTTCTTTTCAGTTGAATAGTGTCGTATTTTAATCCTTTTAATGAATAAATGTAAATATATTCAATTGACTTTGATACATATACAAGGATATACAAAACGTAGATTGATTGATTGATTGATTGATTGATTGATTGATTGATTGATTGATTGATTGATTGATTGATACAAACACGATCCAATATTTGTATTTTCTCAATGTCAAAAAGATGTCAGTTTTCCCCCTCCTGGAGAGCGCACCCATAACATTCTTGTTTTGCACTTCTGAGAGACAGGGTTCGGTCTCCGGTTCCGCCGTATGCAAATATAAATGGTCCCACTTCCAAATATTGACGAAATCTTTCTGGTCCTTCTGGCTCTACGTCCCTTTATCTCTATCTGATACATCCTCTTATCCCTATCTGATACGTCCCCTTATATCTATCTGATACGTCTTCTTATATCTATCTGATACGTCCCCGTATCTCTATCTGATACGTCCCCTTATCTCTATCTGATACGTCTTCTTATATCTATCTTATACGTCTTCTTATCTCTATCTGATACGTCTTCTTATATCTATCTGATACGTCCCCGTATCTCTATCTGATACATCCCTTTATCTCTATCTGATACATCCCTTTATCTCTATCTGATACGTCCCCTATCTCTATCTGATACGTCCCCTTATCTCTATATGATACGTTAAAAAATACTACATCACGCTAACGTGCGTGCAGTCTGAACAGTTCAAACGTTTCCAAACAAAAAAAAAAGACTTCACATTTTAAATAACGGGAAACAATTCTTTAGTTAAAATATGAAACTGGAACTAATGACATTCATACATTATTTCAAACAGTTTGATTTTTCCACCTTGACATGGTTAATTCAAAAATAAGGAAAACTAATTGATGAATAACTTGTTAACTTGTCATTTTATTATTATTATTATTATTATTATTATTATTATTATTATTATTATTATTATTCTGTAATAATAGTAATACTGCGCAGTAGTAGTAGTGGTAGTAGTAGTAGTTGCATCACATATATTTGTAACTTATGCTGCCTTGTAGAGACATGTGATACAGAGAGTATTTAAAGGTGTTGTTTGCTGTCTAATTGCAATTCTATGCAATAGTAACTAGAATAACAAATGAGTCCGTTTCCGGATTTGGGTTTGGTACCGATGTCTTTGCTTGCCGTTTTATTCCTAGACATTGCTGTAGGTTTCTTCTTGAATCGATGTTTGGTGTGTGCTCGTCCAATGCCAGAAATCTCGTTTTGTAAGTGCCAGAAATCTCGTTTTGTAAGTTGATTTCATGTCTTCAGGTTATATTCAACTTTCCTCTCAAGGTGTGACCTTGAAATGTAGTCAACCAGTTTTTCTCAAATCGAATGATTTCCCATAATGCTCTTCTCACTTTTATTTACGGGGAACTGAGTCAAGGAATCATGATTTTTCATCCCATGCATAATTATTTATCAGAACATTATTGGCTAAATGGGATTGTAATTTAATTCATTAACTTTATTCACTGTGAAAAATAAATATTGTAAGTATTAATCTTGCCCCCATCCCCATCCCAGAAAAAATATGGCAGCTTTATCAGAAGTACATTTAATAAAAGTTTATTTTGCTTTTTTATATTTTTTCTTGTAAATCAATTGACCTAACATAAGCCGATTAGCACATTCCTTGGATTAAAGATCTTGCATGACACATCATAAAAAAGAAAAGCGAATTTCAAAGGGTAAACTTCTTTATTTCTATCTTTGTATCAATAAGTCTATGTTTTGCCCAATAATTATACTAATCACTATTTAGGTCAGCAGCGAGAGTAACTGTTCCGTCAAGTTTTGAACCATCGGGCTGGCACCGTCTTCTTCCGAGACAGAGCGGAGATATAGGATGTATGCAAACCTTGCCTTTGGAAGCTGCTCAGTGTATGTGTCAGGTTACTCGCGGGTTATGAGCGTTATTCGTATAGTATTGTACAAGCCCCACTTGTCAAAGGGTACGTGTTAAGTCCCACTTTTCAAGGGGTATTGTACAACATATAATAATAATAGCTATAACCTACTCCCTTTTGATGCTCGTTATCTAAGAGATGACAGCCCTCGATATAATTGCCCGGTTCGAGTATGAGAATTGATAGAGTAAACTGAGCATATATACTGAACAAACAACTCCGAGCCCCCGTAAAGATAAACAAACAATTTAATCAAATGCATACACAATTATGAAACTTCCTTTCATTAGGAATACACGCTGTTTAGAAATACAACTTTCACCGAATTACAATAAAATTTGAAATAGATTTAAACAAATTAGCCGTTCTATTACTGATAGTTTTAAATCATCATAGGATCGAGTGGTACAATCGAAGTCAATGCCTTGTTCGATTTTCATAACCTGTTATTCTCGATCCCGTCACTGTTCAATTCAATGTTGCTCTAGAAGACCCTGTCTCGTCCAATCTCTAGATACTCTGCACTCGTGGATGTTTCCGCTTGATTCCGGACTTGTTCACTGTATCATGCGTTCACTGCAATTTCCGTCTCCCGATTCCCTTTTCAAAGTTTACGTCGCTATTCACGTATCTTCCCGATCTTCCAAAGAAAAAGCTATTTTCTCCCTTTCAAAAGAAAATTAAAACAACCTAAGTCTCTAGTTACAATGGTTACTGTTGAGACTTTCCATTATTCCTGGTTCGAACAATCAGATATTTCTATCAGTGATAACAACTTTACGGCTAGTAATTACCTACACATGTCCTCAAATGAATGTAGTTACACACATTGCGAATTATACATCGAGGCTTTGAATTCGGGCCCCATAATTTAAACAGCACATTAATTGAATACACTGTCGCTAAATCATCTATGAAATCAAAATTCGGTGAATTCACATGTATTCTCGTAACCCATTACCTAATGTAATACATTAAATTCTTAGAACAAAATCATTATGCAAACAAGATGATAAATTCAAGAATTAACGTAACACTTCCTATTCATATCTCAGCATAGTGTTTTACAACATAAATTAACACTACATCATTCTTAACTAAGAATTAAGGTAAGAATTCCAATTCATAATTCAAAAGCACATTATTATACAAATGTTTCAAATGAAATCAATTATACAAATGTATCAAATGAAATCATGCAGACATGTAAACTAAGCAAACATCATATAAATTGCATCAACAATACACATGGAATTGTGACAGTAACTTTGTGTTTTTGGTGTGTCCGTTCCTTAGTTTGGCGAATTTTTTTCTGGACCACGATTCCTTAACGGACCTATTCTCTCAAATAACGTCCGGAGTCCTTACTAAATAATTCTACCCCTGGTTCTCTCTCACAGAGCAATTTCAAGACTAAGTTCTAATATAGCTAGCGCGATATTATGTCCTACGAATTTTCGTGTGAAAGCACACCCCTTTATTTAACCGTGACCAATCAGAATCAAATGTATTTTCTCCCGCTTTTCTCTAAAAGTCGCTTACGTCATGGTTCATATGACATGCTTGTTTTTAAGTAATATAATCTCTGTGTTTTTTCAATTCTGACACTTTTCGTGAGAAATGAAACTTTAAAATGTCGCTAGCAGTCAGTCGGGCTGCTGAGTAAAAACGGTTTAATTAGTAAAACGGTTGCATCCTACTATTCAGACTCCGTTTTACACGGCGTGTCTTCATAAATCTAACTAATGGCTATCTGGCCACAACTAATGTTTAATTAATAGATCTCCTGAAATTTGCCACTTTACAGTGTGGTTTAGCTGCACATAGTCGTAATTCGGGTTATGTTGTTCCGGGTGAATGGTAGGTAGTTAAACTTCATAATATGTATTCCTACACATGTAAAAGTTCCGAATATGTAAAAGGTAAAATTTAAAGATGTCTAATTTTTTTAAACAGTTTATAAAATAAAAATAATTCAGGTATATTCCTCACAATATACGAGGCCAGATCCAATAAGATCCGCGTAGGATCAATATCTTTGCAAGACACGGTATCTATCTAAAGAAACAGCTACAATGTATGCAGCGAGTCAGTTTAGTGATTTTTTGTTTAGCACATGTAACATGATGCCCCACCCAGTCACATTTACCTGACACCAGGCCGTCCAGTCCTAACACTAACTTCTTAATGCTCAAGCGAGGCTTGTTAGTACCATTTATGTAAGTCTTTAGTATGACTCGGCCGGGGATCGAACCACGACCTCCCACTTCAGCGGCGGACACTCTAACCACTAGGCCACCGGAGCGGCCATGGCCGTTATATGGAACGTATTCACCGGCATGAATCTGCTAACGTGATCATATATAAAAAAACATCGAATAAATGCTTTATTATTATGAATATCCTGAATATACGTTTTGCTTGATACGTTTTACATTGTAACAATTATCTGCCAGTTATCACACATCTATTAAATACACCTGACATCCATAGCGCCCGCAGATAATAATCAGCTCAGTTTTCCACCTGGTTAATGTGAAGCTAAATAAAAGAATCATAAATTCACATAAGAATAGCTGTAACCAAAGCGGACTGTATCTTTTTGATAAAATATCCACGTGTGAGGCTCCAATTAAGAACCTGCCACCCTGTGAAAATGTCTTGTTTTGCTTAACAGTTACTAAACAATTTCAACAGATAACCCCGTAAAATGAACAACAATCGTATAATTAAATAGGAACTGGTTCGTGGATTAACATCTAGATCTGTGAATCAGGATTAGCCAAGCAGAGAAAAGGTAAAAGATATGGTGGTGATAAACAGTTGAGATATTCATACATTGTATGCAACAGTATCAACTAACCTTATATTAACATAAATAATTAGCAACGCTCACGATGACTCAGTCAGCCAAAAGCTCCAGATCTTTGAATATATGAACTATCAATAACAGTGTGTTTTTTTAAGAATTAGGATCGATAATGTGACGTTCTAAAATAGTCTCTAAAACTGTGGGCGTGAATGTGCGGATGCTGTCAAAGTGCAATGAGAGCAAATGGTGGATTTGTGAAAGAATTTACGTTTAAATAATAAAAGTTATACAGACACAAAAAACAAGTGAAAACTTGCTTTTGATTGTGTTTCTCATGCTAATTGAATATAAGTTTTGCTAATTGCTACTGATTTAAATTGTTTCACTTTAATTAAAAGTTACACAAATAGGAAGCTACTGGTATCACATGAGGCCTTATAAAATGGTTCTTTAGCTATCTCTTAAGCAGAAGACGTCAAGTGATATTTCTGGCATGTTTTCAGAGTGGAGGTGTATTAGAGTTGGTACGCCACAAAATCCATTTTTAAGTCTCGTACTTTTGATATACATAAATTACATTGTATTGGATATACACTCCAAGAAACATTTATTTGCAGATGTTGCAAATCCAGTCGTAATGACTCATAACGCCAACTCTGAAATTAAATTATATGCGGGAAAATAAATTGCTTGCATCTTTCAAGCCTTAAAAAACTGATCTCCTGACAATTTCTAGGAAAATTAATAAATTCTATATGCTGAACCAAAGAATTAAGGACAATGACCTGCATACACAGACACATCTGGTAGATTTTCTATGAAAGGACTGCTCATGTCACAAACAAATAGACTATATCAAGAAAAGTCATGGTCAAAAATGTAAGATATTGCGTAAATTCAGTTGGACAGGTAATCTTTAGAACGAACAGTTACGTTTCCTTATATGGCTTATTATGGAATAGATTTATCTGGTTTGGGACAACTACACATTACTCAACGAAAGAGAACTCCAAGCACACAAAAAGCCGAATTAGCTAGAATTGTGACTGGTAGAACAAAATTAGTATATATATATATATATATATATATATATATATATATATATATATATATATATATATATATATATTATGCATTGCAATAGGACGCGAGGCATGACTCCCCAGCTCCCTCATAAACGTCCACTATTTTGTAAAATGATTCCACCAGCTGTTCGTGATATTACTCGCTATTCCATACGAAACAAGTTCCTATTGGTACAGGCTAGAACAAGTCTTTATTACAACTCGTTTTTTCCTTCGACCATTCGAGAATGGAGTGCATTATCTAGTGAGACTCGTCAACCAGACTCCACTACAAGAGCACATTAAATAATCCCAAACACTTTAAAATTCTTCATGTCAGACATGGAACAAAGCACAGTTCATATAGTCAACATTTAATTAGAAAGAATGTGATCAGATTACCGCTTTGTAAATGTCGATATGGAGAAAGGACACAATACTACTCGTTGTATTGCGTTTGTTACAAAGAGCAACGCATCGAATTGTTTCAATCCCCCCCCCCCCCACACACACACCAAATGATAATTCAGCTTTAAACACATTCTTGTGTGGTGATATAACACTTCCGTATGAAGTAAACGTTCGAAGTTTCGATGCCGTTTATAAATTTTATTGAAAGTCAAAAGACTTTCTTAAGCGCACATGTTACTATCACAAATGTACTTCCACTGGTCGTGTGCAGCTGTAAACAACACCTTTTCCTATTTTCCAAATGAGTCGCCATTGCCTCTACATACAAATGTTTCACGAAGAGACTCTTCATTTTGACAAATTACATACTCACAAAATTGTCATAAAAGTTAGAACTTACTATCATCCTTCCATATCCTTCCAGTCATACGTATATTTAATTATATTTAAAAGTTTTATGCCTTAAAAAGAGAAACCACATTTTAAACCATTGCCTTTTGCTCTAATACATTGCCTTCTATATGGTTCTTATGTAGTCAACAATTATAAACTAGATGATGTGCCTGCCGTTGCGGAAACTGATTTTCAAATTCAAAGAATTCTAAATAAGTCAAATGAACACTGCACCATTTGGAAATTAAAGATAAGCCTGAAAAAAAAGAAACAACCCTTTTTTCGAAAAGAGGGATATATTGTTAGAGCACTTTACACTTTGTACTATATCGAATGCATGATAGATACGGTATTTTGTTGTGTATTCTCTTCTAAGAAATAATGGTATATGCGTCAAAAACGCTACATTTAGTCACTTTGATCAACTGTCTACAAACTATATTCAAAATATTTCGATACTTAAATAGCACCGATTTCGATTTATGCGTCAAATGTTTTCAAATCAAATGACAATGAAACTGTTCATATATATATTTTTGTAAATATATTAATGGCATCAAACTCATTCACACTCTGAATGTTTTTTCTATTTCTATCTATAACGCCATTGCTAGTAGAAAATTATAGTTGAATGCTTAAGAAAAGTTACAATTATTCCAGATGACTGATGACACATTCCCACAACAAAGCTATAAACTTTGATTGACAATGAGAGAAGTGCGATTGTCTGATAAATAAGATTAAGAATCTACTGTTTCCTTAGGATTGAGATACATTTTGATTAATCAAGGGGTGGGTGTTGAACTCTTGTTCATTATATATGAACAGCATTGTACATTTATTTTTCTACAAGAACTACATGGAGAGTTAAATTCAATTGATAAAGATTTTATGATAAAATATATAACGTTCTGAGTTGTCATTACTGTATAGATTTTTCAACTCTTTTCACTGTGTTTGGTAACTATGTATATTTAGAAATGGAATCTCTCATATAATGCAAAATATAAGTAGGTTTAATATATTCCCTATGTTAAAAGACCGTAAAGATATGGAAAATATCCAATATATAATAATCTGAGAATTGCTTAAACAGTTTTAAATGTTTTTACATATATTTATTGTACAGATGTTTGAAGGAATGTTCAGATATCTACATTTTAATTTGATAAATATCTACTTGATTTGGTTTAGTCTTGGGAGGTTTTGCTTCAGTTCCGGAATTTTAGTTCAAATTTTATAATAGGGCACATTTTTTTAATATAAATTCCAGACTTGTAAAGTCTCCGCCACATTCAATTTCAGCTTCGGAATGTTTGTATAGCTTTAAGTATATGAAATATCCATCTACTAAGTATTTTGTATTATGTCGCCGACATCTTCTTCCAGTGAATGCTGGTCATACAGGCGACAATAACGATACCATGCTATAAACATCCTCCTTCGCCTATATAACAAAATCATTGCCACCATTTATAAACATCACGTGGCACTTTAAGTATTAAGTCAGTTTGAAGATACTGTAACCCTGTATAATAAGAACAGAATGGCAGTTTTTTAAATTCAATTTTAAATTCCCCGTGTATTGTGTAACCCTGTATAATCAGAACAGCGAGGCAGTGTTTTGGATTCAATATTACATGCCTATTGATTCTTCTACTAGTTCACAATGTTAAATTTTGCCTAGACACCATTCTCTCCACCAATTCACAATATTAGCTTCCCATTTGCTGCCATAACAGCTTCTAATGGTACACGCTTTCGACCTTAGTTTCCCAATTATCCCGTACCGGCCCAACCCATAATGGCAGAAATACTCTCCAACAAGCTCGACCTTTTTAATTTTATGTTGCAGCAGGTAACACAATGAAGATTTAGGGAGGGAGGGTGCAAAAGTGTTAAAGTCTTTTTATCAGAGTGTTCCATGCAATCCCTCCATACTGTTGCATTTTATTCTTCCAGTCAGGTGAGGGACTGGTAAACGATGTTTTCGCCTCCATTAATCTACCTTGGTGGGATGAAAACTAATGCTGACCACAAACGGCGGGGGTTATAATTTTATGGCGCTGCAAATCAAAAGCTTGACTTTTTACACGGGTATGCACACAAAAATAAACACCCAGTCAGAAATCGATAGGGGTAATTAGGAAACAGAGGGAAATTCAGGAGTTTACACTGGGGAGTCTGTATTCAAAACGTATTAATATACATGCTTGAATACCCATCCAACATATATCATTGGGTGTACTGTTTTAGATAGTGCCTATAAATATAATTAGTTAATTACATTGCCTGGTTATTAAAATAAGTATTAAACACTACATACATATATTTTTAAAACTTTGTATTAAATACTACATATATCTGTCTTAACAATTAGTGATAAAGAGTAGTATTACATATTGTATACATTTTTGTTCAAAATTAGTATTACATGTAGATGGTGTGTGTATATGTTTTCAACGTAGTTTTAAAACTTTGAGTCATTTCGCTAAGATGACTACAGTGTGACGATTTATAGACTTAATCTTAACGATGTAAGTGATGTCTAGCTGAGGCACCATGCTGCAGACATGTAACATGATGTTCCTCCCACTCAGTCACATTATCGTGTCACCTGGCTGACCAGTAACAACACTAACCCAGTGTTTTTCAACTTTTTTTTTATTGGAACGGAACCCTTCGGAGCGTTGAGATTGCTCGCGGAACCACATGCAGTGACACAAGAAGAAAACACCGGTTGATACAGGAGTATGTGTGTAACACTGTAATTGTAGCTCAAATAAAAAATAAACTCATGTGGCCAAAATAGCAGATATTACTAGTTACTAAGTTACTTTAGTGTTACCCGTTAGCATCAGTTTGCAGTAGCGAACATTTCAGTGCGAAACGTATTCTTGGTGTTTTCTACAAAGCAGTTGAATTCGTGGTCGAATGTTCGAGAGAGACACCTGAAGTTCATCTTCGACAGACAAAAGTCGTTCTCGTTCCTTGTGTTTGATGGTGGTCATAGCAGAAAATCCGAACTCGCACATGTAAGACGTTGAAAACTGCAACAGAAGTCGCAAAGCTTTCTCAGCGATAGCCGGGTACTCGTTTTCATCTAGTAACCAAAACTCACCCAAGTTCAACTCTGCATGTTTTAACTTCAGCGTTCTGTCACTCGCAACGCTAACCAGCTCCTCCTCTTCCTTCAAAATAACCTTTCCTTGACACGGTTCAAATTCTACAAACGGGTTTCTAACCCATTCGTACTGGTCAACAGATATCGACAGAAAATATTTGCTCAGACTATTCAACAGAGCATCCAAATGGGTCACAATCAATGGAAGAATTTCTTGGTAATTTTTCTAAACAACACTGGAAAACATTTTCAAATTTCCAGCAGATGCATGCTTCTTTCAAATTACCAAATTCTTCAGAAATGCGTTTATTCTGTCAATTGAAGTCAAGATGTTCAATTCATGAAATATATCGGCCATAAAAGCTAGTTTGGAACACCAACACTCGCTGCTCAGTACTTCTTCAACATCCTTCAAGTTTTCACGAGAACAGAATATCAGCATCTCCTCTCTCTTAGCTCGTAGAAACGAGATAAAACATTTCCGCGAGACAACCATCATACGTCCGTGTGTTAGATGAATGTGACATGGTCCACTTCAACTTTTACAATTATTATTTCAAACGCGTTATATTTGCGAATAACTTTAATTGAAAAATGACATGGGAAAGCTAAAACATTTGATACTTCATGTGTCAAATACTCGTTTATATTCTGAATTCGACCACCGCTTTAAATCTTCTATGATTCCCGGTTTAGGCTTTCGTTTCTCATTAGATAGGTCATTGTATATGCTATGGCACAGGTAAATGACTTGTCATTATGAATTATAATCATCCTATTTACCTGTATCTTGATACAAAGTTCCGACATTTATCTCCGTTGACACCCAGCAAAGCCATCAAGATTGTCAATGATATTGTGTATCACTTAAAAAAAAATGTATATTCACTTGAATACCGATAAGCTCTTAACTCGTGTGGGTGATCTACCATTCAAGGATTAATCCGAATTCATTTTGTATCCTGCAAGGTGTCCGATCGCTGTTTTAGTATATGTGCATGAACACTGAAAATATTTGATGTACTATATTTTTATGTTTCCCCTTATAAATATATAGCTTTAAACAGGTGTAATTTCATATTTTTTTAAAGAAGGGGGAGGGCAAAACTTGAGGGCTTGTATATTTTCGTATACAGGCTACAGCAATTTTACAGCAAATTCAAATCCATCTCTCTTCCTAAATGAAGTCCATGGTTGTTAATATAGTAGAATATTTAGAAGTAGTTTTCTTATTATCATTGAAATGTTCAGTTTATCTACATTCATCATGAGACGCAAAGCAGAAAATGGTTTAATCATTTTATAACGGATCAACAGCGAATTAGCTTGCATGGAGGATTAGCTTGCATGGATTAGTATGCATGGAGGATTAGCGTCTAAACCGGTCGGTTAGTTTATAAATGGTTGATAATATTAGCAGGTTTGACAAGTTAAGTTCATTTTAGTGTAAATTTAGACCAATTGGTAAATCTAGCTGTGCACGGAGCTTTGCGATAATTTGCGATGTCTAAATCACAGTTAACAGATCTCCTTTTCCATTGATACGATATCTGACGTAGGACTGGTTAATAATTGGAATGACATCACTGATACATTTATGAATAAATAACATGAGCCAGGTGACGTTTTACTAAGAAAGTACTTCCCATAAAAATGAATTGGTTACAAAAATGTATATTCTATACATAATGGAAGATATATTTTTTTAGAAAACTTTACAAAGATCTGAAGTCATAAAAGTCTTTTTTACTATTATTGGAACAAAAGTATGTATACATTCATGTACGTATTGTCGTGTATATTTAATTAATATTTTGTGTGTATTTAATAAATACTTTGTTTGTATTTAATTTATATTTTGTGTATTAAATTTATATTTTGTGTGCATTTAATTTATATTTTGTGTGCATTTAATTTATATTTTGTGTTTTTAATTTTTATTTTGTGTACATTTAATTTACATTGCGTGATTGATCATTGTCAGATTTTTTTTTTTGTCACTTCATGGCATTTGTCATTTTTGTGAAAAGATGTTTACTTCAATTTGAGTTCAGTGTTTAACCATATAAGGGAACTTATTAAGACTTATAATGTTCTTGAAACGAACTTATGTACAATTTGATAAAGATGTTCAATTAAAAAAACAGACATTCTTGTCATTATCTTTGTATCTTAGGTCAATAAAAACTAGCATATATAGGATAACTTAATCGAATATTCATTCCTGTTTTAAGTTTAGTCTGTATAAACGTGTCATAATGTGTTGCGATATAAATTGAGAGAAATCATTTTTTTTATCAAATTATTCATTGATACTACAAAGTGCTCATTAACCTTTTGGACAATGACATTGCTTTGGGAATTTATTGTGAGTTCATTCAAAGACAGTCTGGACTATGTTATTATAATACATCAAGACTATTGGTATATCAACACACTGAATATGGAATTCATTTTAAACTTTTGACCTACGATAGAATATGAAGGGTTATGTGGGACTTAATTTACAATACTGTATGTTTCGCTTAAATGTCACTCTGTAACTAAAAGAAATAAATTACATTGTATCTGTTGATTTTAATAATCCTGTTTGTTTCTCTTATTTTTGTTGTACAAAAACAGTAGGTTATCAACATCATCGAATACCACGATGAGTACAAAAACAGTAAGTTATCAACAGCATCGAATACCACGGCTGATGTACAAAAACAGTAGGTTATCAACATCATCGAATACCACGGCCGATGTACAAAAACAGTAGGCTATCAACATCATCGAATACCACGGCCGATGTACAAAAACAGTAGGTTATCAACATCATCGAATACCACGGCTGATGTACAAGAACAGTAGGTTATCGGCATGGACACACAGTCGTAATGTCAGCAATATCACATTCGCCAAAAAAGGGGTAACTGTACATCTCGCCTTTCTCAGGTACTCCCAGATGAGAGATGAAAAAGACAAATCAAAACAAAAGAATCCATAGATCAACTTACACTTTATGAAGCTTTATGATGGAAAGAATAGGATTGAGAGAAGAAATTCTCATTCAATTTTTAAGGTTTAATTCCTGACAGATACATTAGTAAATGTAAAATAAGTTGGTGGTTTCATTCAAAGTGGAATTTTAAATAATTACACTCAGATTTCGATATTGATTTTAAATACCTGTAAAAACTCGGATCCATGAGATTAAGAAATTTAACACGAATAAGCTGTCAATCCAACGTTTATGAAAATCTGAATCAATTTGAATTTAATGAGATATATCACTCTAATCCAAAGCTGGACAAATAGCCTATTCTAAAAATAACTTTTCACGCATCACACTTCATGTGCCATGGTTTTCAACTCAAGTCAGTGTAAGTGTTCCCTGTTATTAAATTTAACGCGAGTACACAGGAATACAAATGAAGATCAGTGACGGTAACTGAGACTGGCTAATTCTATACGATACTCCACCATTGACATTACAAGATGATTAATGAGAAATAAACGTCTCTTTAAGAAAGAATTAGGCAAAAATCCCTTCAGTGGATCAACTCTCAACGTATATACATGTATTAATTTGTGTGTGTGTGTGTTGAAGTCATGCAATTAAATAAACATAAAATCTATAAATAGGTGATACAATTTTCACATGAACATCACGTACAAAAACGCAACGTTTTCGTTCTAAATAAGCTTAAACAACACACGAACGAAAAACTACAAAGATAAATAGCCACAATTAATTAAGAGATATATCTAAATTTAAAAGAAAAAAAAATCTTAATTGATAATTACCAATTATGTGCAGATTTGCATATTGTTTTAATAAGAAAATACTTTACATAATACATGAGAAAACCAATATACTCGAATGTATTACAAGAACATAAGAAAAGCAATAGTATCTATCCTCTGCAGTGAGATCAATGAAATTGTATATCTTGAGTTCAATTCAGGTGCAAATCACAAATAAATTAGAGATGATTTCAAAGTTTTCGTCATAAAGTAATTAGAAAACACTTTTTTTACCGTTTGCAATTAATAGTACCCATTAGATCCAGTACTCAAACTGTGTTCATTTATAGTATACGTACATGTGTTACTATTTTATACGCATTTTACAAATTGTAACATCTTTATATTTTTTATTTGTTCTTATTGAGCTTAACACTTAACTTAATTGAAAAGTGGTAATCTTCCTATTTTTGTGAAATTCAATTTACAATTTTCAAAATTTGACCTTTAGTTGCTGAAGTGCCCAGAAGTACAACCACGTACACACCAAACACTTTAATGACAAACCATAATTAGGGGACAAAACTCTTACTAAAATTGGAATTGGGTAGTAACTCAGCACACGTCACTAATCTTAAAAATATTTTTTTGCTTTGTAGCTAAAATTTTATGAGCAGGGCCGTAGAGGGTAATTACGGGCCCTTGGGTAAGATACATCCGGGTCCTTCCTAGTTTATGTTCAAGCAAAAATTTTCTTTCATAAATTTTAAAAAAAGTGTTGTTCGGGCCGGGCTCCATACGCGCCCGTGTTCTGGGGGATATATGACGGGTTGCCCACTCCCCCTCATGTCGGTCCTGATTATGTGTACGAGGTTTTATTTCAGATACTTATTTATGGGTACAAATAACATAAACATAATTATTTTAAGATGCGTCCATGCTAAAATGTGCCAGATATGCGATTGCGGTCATCTGTTAAATAATGTTAGGTACTGATATATTCCTGATCGATTTTAAAAGCGTAATTAATGCAATTAGCTTCCTAAGACAGCCAGTCAGATACTTTTAATGTTTTTTTGTCAGTCAATGAAATGCGTGTCATATATTTTCAGCCAATCAAATGCTCTTCATATAATGCTTATATGGGAAAAGTCTTCATATTTTAAAAAAGATTTTTTATATTTATATATATATTGATTATATCACTGACTGAACAAAAAAATAACTAAATTAATGACAGAAAACACGTGAGTTGCTTAAAAGCATCAAAGAAATTGGTTTAAAATAAAGCAAAATAAATAAGTAAATTTACTATTTCATTTGTACTGTATCGTGCGTTGTGCAAATATTTTGAGGCCATGTTTTTTTATTACAATTATCAAGTACTAACAACAGTCCTGTAATTCACATTTCTTAACTCTGATATTCTCATATTCATAATACGGCATATATACAACATTCAAGTTTCCCAAAACTTATAGTAAATACCTCATATTTGCAAATTTAATATTTAAACGAATCAACTTATCACTTTATATAAACTACACCCAATTCCCGTCTTTATCGTGAAGAAGAAAAAAAAAATATTATGACTTCAGCTTTTTGTGCTATGCTGTCGTCAACAATTTGATAATTATGAAACTGTGTTAGAATTCATGAAACTATGTGTTAGAATTCATGAAACTATGTGTTAGAGTTCATGAAACTGTGTGTTAGAGTTCATGAAACTATGTGTTAGAATTCATGAAACTATGTGTTAGAGTTCATGAAACTATGTGTTAGAGTTCATGAAACTATGTGTTAGAGTTCATGAAACTATGTGTTAGAGTTCATGAAACTATGTGTTAGAATTCATGAAACTATGTGTTATAGTTCATGAAACTGCTAGAGCTCATGAAACTGTGTGTTAGAATTCATGAAACTATGTGTTAGAGTTCATGAAACTATGTGTTAGAGTTCATGAAACTATGTGTAGAGTTCATGAAACTATGTGTTAGAGTTCATGAAACTATGTGTTAGAATTCATGAAACTATGTGTTAGAGTTCATGAAACTGTGTTAGAGTTCATGAAACTATGTGTTAGAATTCATGACACTATGTGTTAGAGTTCATGAAACTATGTGTTAGAGTTCATGAAACTATGTGTTAGAATTCATGAAACTATGTGTTAGAGTTCATGAAACTGTGTGTTAGAGTTCATGAAACTATTTGTTAGAGTTCATGAAACTGTTAGAGCTCATGAAACTGTGTGTTAGAGTTCATGAAACTATGTGTTAGAATTCATGAAACTATGTGTTAGAATTCATGAAACTATGTGTTAGAGCTCATGAAACTGTGTGTTAGAGTTCATGAAACTATGTGTTACAGTTCATGAAACTATGTGTTACAGTTCATGAAACTGTGTGTTAGAGTTCATGAAACTATGTGTTAGAGTTCATGAAACTATGTGTTACAGTTCATGAAACTGTGTGTTAGAGTTCATGAGTTAGAGTTCACGAAACTGTGTGCTGGAGTCAGAAAAAGCAAACTGTTTGTCAGTCAGTCAAAGATTAGTAACAAGCCATCTCTATCTTATTCTGTGGAGTTTACATTGATTACTTCTTAGATCAAGTATATTTTCTATTTTTTTTTAAAAAAATATCACTGTATTTCTAAGGTGCTAAATGATAGCCACTGAAATTGGAAGATAATTATATTTTCTTTAAGCTATTTGACATAGGACCTGTTGAATTCAACAGATGCCTCTTTTCCCAAGTAAATGTTCTGAAGCATCATCTATGACAAGATAATGACCTATTAGCCTTATTAAGCTGTAAAAATGATTGAGCACTGTGTGATTTAAAGAAATTCGATATTGGCTTGACACTTTTAAAGTTATAAAATAACCTAGCCCCCTATCAGGGCCCGATTGTAGCTGTCTATATAGAAAATCCCACACTGACATATTGTTCCAACTTCGTGTGTGATCAAAGGAAACCGTAATCGCGGGATAAAGTTCTGAAAGTCATCAGGGTCACAGAAAGAACAAGGATGAGTTTCTCCCAGTAGAAAACATCAAACATTAACTTAGAAGATATTCTCTCTATCTCTAAAATACTACTTTACAAATATGCACAATTTGAAATTGGATATTATATAAAAAAAAATATGCTGGAGTAATTAAAGTAATTGTGGAAACTCATTGTGAATTTGAAAAAGGTACAGTATGTACGAGTTTATAAGTCAACTTGAATTGCTAAGTGCACAAACCAATATCTACCGGTTCATAATGTGCATGGTATATTTGTGTCTATTCAGTTGTCAGTAGTAATCAGTGCAACAAACAAAATAGACTTATCTGTCATCTTGTAAACGTGTAGATATGGTAAGCAATTTACAGAGGCAATCGGAAAATAGCATCTAAATATTACTGAAATATTGTGGAATTATAGGGAAGATCATAAGCCGAAATGAATCTGACATTTAATAAATTATTTTATGATAAATGATAATTATCACATGACATTCTCTGAATCAGTACATAACTATTATACTCAGTGTTACAAAACAACAATGTTACAAAGTAGGACTAATGTCCTTGACAAAAAAAAGTATTCACAACTTTGAGGTCAATCCTACGGATCTTATATCAAAAATGTGGCTAGCTCCCATTTGGGCCATATTGTTTTTTTTAAGAAAAGACGTTAATACTATGAAACAGTTTCTTATTTATTTATTTATTTATTTACAACAGTAACATATCGATCAATCCCACAATCAGTCAAATCACAGAACAAGTCAATTCTGTCCAAATAGATTGGGTTCCATTTTTGGCTGAGAAAGTTCTAGCAAACTAAATTTTCTGTCGCCGACATACATCCGCTACGATGTGTTGACTCTCAGAAATAGTTGATGTTGCGCCGAATGTAGAAACAAACAAATGTAGTCCATGAGAAACACATGTGCATGCATGTAATAAATAAAATAAGACGAAACTTACTGTATAATAGCAAGTCAGACTCTCTCTCTCTCTCTCTCTCTCTCTCTCTCTCTCTCTCTCTCTCTCTCTCTCTCTCTCTCTCTCTACACACATTTATTCACTGGCGCGCGCAAACTGATATTGATAATACATTTTTATAGTTTTGCTATGATCTTTGATATATAAGTATCTCTATGTACTATTATTGTCGTACATCGGGCAATCAATCAATACATTTTTATAGCCAGCAGAACAACTAAAGTAAATACTTTTTTGAAAGTCGTTTTTTTTCTTCTATTTTTCTTTATATATCTCATACATCCTTTATGACATTTATGACAACCCCCAACCCCTACACAAAGTATATTTCACAAAATCAATACAGTTTAAAAGGCATTTTATATTTTGCATCAAGCATTGCATGCAAAAACACGCGTGAGCCTAAATGTATATTTCATCAATTTGTTTTGTGAAAATAAATCCTGTTCCCTGCCACAAGGATTTGAAGACGTTAAATAAAATCCTGCTGTCACAAAAATATTTAAAGAAAAAAACATTATCTGTTACACACACACACACACACACACACACACACACACACACATACGCACACGCACACATGCACACACACACCTCTACCTACCTATCTACAGACATATAGACATACACACAGTCAGACAGACACACATACAGACATTACTGGTAATTTCTAAGAGTGAATTTACAATGATGCTAATTCATGGTTTTGATGTTTCTGAGATTTATGGCAATACAAGTTTTGAGACAGAGATATTTTCATATGGCAATTTCTGAACCTTCCAATACAGCATTTCCAAGACAGAGTGTGCAAATAGGCATTTATGAAATTTCCAAACCTTCCCATACAGCATTTCCAAGACAGAGTGTGCAAATAGGCATGTATTGAAATGTATATGCCTTCTGTACACAATTTTTATGACAGAATGCATAAATTGATATGTAAAAATTATCCATACCTTTGCATACAAAATTTCTATGGTAGTGTGTTCACGTGGGTGTGTATAAAACTTCAAAACCTTTTCATGTACAGCTTCTATGTTAGTGTATTCAAGTGGGTGTGTATAAAACTTCAATACCTTTTCATGCACAGTTTCTATGTTAGTGTATTCAAGTGGGTGTGTATAAAACTTCAATACCTTTTCATGCACAGCTTCTATGGCAGTGTGTTCAAGGGATTTTACATGAATCCTTGTGCTTTAAATGAGTTTAGGCATGCTTCAGTACCAGTTTCATTATGGTACATATTTATAGCATAGGTTTTCACATTGTCTTCATTACAAATTTAAATTACAGTGGAACCTGTCTTGTAAGACCACCCTTTCTGCTAAAACATAATGGTCTCTCATGACAGGTGGTCTCTCATAACAGGTAATAACACTATATAATCAATAAATCTGTACATGGAGAACCTGGTCTCGTAAGACAGATAGTCTCTCATAGCAGTGGTCTCTAAACACAGGTTTTACTGTACTGTTAGGAAGAAAGATATCATATTTAAAATTACTGCTATTATTATTATTATTATTATTGTTGTTGTTGTTGTTGTTGTTACTTACTTTTATTGTCTTTGTTGACACTGTTAAATTGTTGTAAACATTTTCTAATATTCACTCAGGAATGCATACATACAAAAATCATAATTTTTGACCTACAAAAACTGACACATATGACAAGCTGCACATTCCAATATATATTTGCATATTGACAGCTTTTGCACACCATGTGCACATTTTATGCAGGAGAATGGAGATTGAGAATTGTTGCTGCTGTAGGGTTTCCTGCCATATTAAGCACAATATAGGCTATACATGGCAGCCAGTATAAATGGTGGAGAAAGAACCTGGGAATACCATGGAAAGAACCACCAACCCATGAAAAGCTAATGGCAAGTTTTCACATCTGCCCACATTCATCAAATTAGAGATTCGAATGCAAGCAGACAGTCATGAGATGGCAATGATATGTAAGAATGAGTGTTTTTGACCAATTGGCCACCTTATGCCTCTAGAGAAAGATAGAAAGAAAGAAAGAAAGAAAGAAAGAAAGAAAGAAAGAAAGAAAGAAAGAGGAGAGAGAATGATGGAGATAGACAGGCAGACAGAGACAGAGAAAGAGAAATACATACACAGACAGACAGAAAGACAGATAGAGAAAGAGAGAGAGATACAGAGACAGACAGACAGAGAGACAGACAGACAGAGGGACAGAGACAGACAGACAGAAAGAGACAGACATAGAGGGAGGCAGACAGAGACACATAAACAGACATACAGAGATATAGAAACAGACATAAAGAGACAGATACAGAGACAGATAGACAGAGAAAGAGACAGACATACAGACATAGACAGAGACAGACAAATAGAGAAAGAGAGAGAAATGTTATTATAGTAAATTGGTTTCAGTGTTAGAGTGGTCATTAGTCTGGTTCTTAGTGCATTTTATCATCTTTTATGACACTATCTTACTTATATTGAACTGATATTCTGTTATTTTCCATTCAATCAATCAATCAGTCAATTCTATAATATTTAATGAAATGACATCAACAATTACCAACCATATTTTGCAGCATAATGTCAAGAGTCTTTCATGAAAGCAATCTATCCACATCTGAAGTGCATGTGAAACATTATGCTCTGTAGATCATTTTGTATTCTTCAATTGTAACACAGCAATTTTTTACATCAACTTGTTCTTCTTAGAATTCTTGAAATAAACAGTTATTGTACTGATAAGCGGGCTCTATGTTAATTATTTCTTTCCTGTTACTACCTTCTATAATGCAGAAAAGTTTATTTTATGTTGAGAAAATCAGTTTATAATGAGTTACCTACCTTTGTTTATATTTTCACGTGTCAGTTTTGACATCATGCTACCAAAAATTATATGCTTTGTCCAAAATTTCTAGCCAGAAAACATTTTCTGATCTTTTTAAATATTTTCTTTTCACCTCATACAGTATCAACAGAGGTCACTGAAAATCAGTGAAACTATACATTTTTAGTTATTGCAATTGCTTTAACATGGAGTCCAGTGGCAAAGGGAATTAACTCTGCATTTGATTCAAACTTTGAATCTTTGAGATAATCTGGTAATCTGTTTGTTCTCTGAATATGTGATGCAAAAAATAAATAAAAATAAAGCAAACAGACAAATACACAGATTGATGGATGGAAAGGTTGGTACAGAAAAAAGGAAAAAATGAAAAAACCTAAAACAAATGGCAAATCTTAATTGAAAACAGAAATGCCAGTCACCAATATCTCCATATATGATTAACAGAATCAGAATTGATTAAAAATTTATTTCATATAAAGCACAGAACAAATTTGTAACATTATGAAGACTTGGTAATTTCATTTGGCGCTTTCATACAAGTAAAATTATCAATATTTGTGTACCAACTGACACCTTAATTATTTTATTATAAAACATTTCTCAGAAAAAACTATCAGGTCTGTATACAATTCATGTCAAGGTATTTTACCAAAGAATGAATAAAACTGGTACTGAAGATACTATACTTTCTTTCATATTATAAGCCAATTATCAACAAATTTCAATATGTTTTCACATTAAGCATCTGAAAATGATTAGATGTCAAAAAACCGATTTTAACATAAAATTTTCATCTCCATTATGGAAGTTTGTTGAATATATTGCACATAATGTTGATATCACAGATAGGCTTTTTTACATTGGGTGATTTGTCTATATACACATGTGGTCACACAGAAATCTCCATGGCAACAAATTTGTCATTTTATGGTAAATTGGTCACTTTGGCACTTGCTGAACACTGAGTAGACTCAAAAGACAGTCATTGTACAGTCACAGAAATGCTTCCAAACACGAATAATAAAACACAGCTGCAAAAAGAAAAGATATTATAGTTTAAAATCATGAAATATTACATAATTTCATGAAAAACAGTGATGGTATGGTCCCTATACAATGACAACAGTGATGGCATTGTAACTATACAATGACAACAGTGATGGTATTGTCACTATACAATGACAACAGTGATGGTATTGTCACTATACAATGACAACAGTGATGATATTATCACTGTACAATGACAACAGTGATGTTATTATCCCTGTACAATGACATGTGATGGTATTGTCACTATACAATAACAACAGTGATGGTGATGTCATCAAACAATGACAACAGTGATGTTTATTTCACATTAGGGATTAGATTTTTTTATAAAAAAATTTATTGGTTTAACGCCATTTTTCAGCACAATATAGGCTATACATGGCGGCCAGTATTAATTGTGGAGGTAGAACGCGGGAAACCCCCAGAAAGAACCACCAACCCCCGAGAAGCTACTGGCAAGCTTTCTCACATAACTACATTAGCTGAATCTTAGACTCAAACCCATGCAGACAGAGGTGAGATGGCAGTGATCCGTAATGGACATCGCTTTAGACAATTCGGCCACTCAGTGCCCCTAGGGGATTAGATAAATCTCCTGATATAGGTAATACAAGTGAAAACATAAAAGTCAATTCCTATATGATATTGATAACATGATCATAAAAAAAATCATGAATTTTTGCTGAATGATTAAAAAAATTTAACGTTAAAACATTATCAGCTATAAAATAATATGAACACATGCAGATACAGAACAGACTTTGTGTATTTTCTAGCTTTAAGAACCAAGTTACCATTAAATAAATGAAGTGATGCTAACTTTTATTTCCATGCTTTTGATGTGTATAGCAAATCTCTGAAAATCTCTTCCTTTAATACCATATACAGGTGCTATGTGTTTTCTTTTCATACACTTGCCATATTGACATATACAGGTACTAAATGCCCCATTTTCATACAATTATTATAGTATCATATACAGGTGCTAAGTGGTCCTTTTGTGATTCACTTATGATGACATATGTCATTATTCACACATTTTACCAAGAACAAATGTATATTCATTAACCATCTAATTTAAAAGGTAAGAACAAAAATTTATTTTTTAAAAATTCTTCATTTAGGAAATAAAGGCATTTGACAAATAACCGAATTACAAAGCGACATACCATTGTTATGCACTAGAGGTGTACTGTATCCATGGAGATGCCTGTATGAACTTGAATTTTATTTCATATATTTGGCAGTCAGTGGATGAAAACCATTTACACCTGCAAAAAGAGAAGCAGTAAATTTTTGACAAAACATTGACAACCATATTAATCTGATCAAAAGAACATGGTTGATAATAATCCCATCTCATTTTTAAATCATTTTGACAAATATCTACTATTATTATCTTTGATAACAAGCCCATTTTCCATATTCAAGTAAGTTATTAAGTTGACACCATGGTTTTATCATGGGAGAATTTTAAACCATATTCCTCTCTAGATACGCAAATGCTTTAAAGGCCCTCGCAATTTTAGCTATAGAAACATATATATATATATATATATATATATATATATATATATATATATATATATATATATATATATATATATATATATATATTCATTCATTACAGTAATGTGTGAACTTGAATTAAATGAAGGGCTTAATTATTTGTTAATTATCCAAACACTGCTTATGGTGGCCTATGTGGTTAGAGTGTCTGCCTTGGATGCAGGAGGTTTCAGGTTCAAACTCTGGCCAAGTCATATTCAAGTCTTATAAAAATTGGAACTAGCAGCTGCCTAATGTGGTACTCAGCATTAAGAGGTTAGTGTTAGGACTGGTTGACCTGGTGTCAGATAATGTAGTGTGGCAGTTTATAGTGATGTCTAGCGCTGTGGCATCATGCCACAGACATGTAGCATCATGTCCCAACCAGGCACATTATCTGATACCAGGCCAACCAGTCCTAACACTAAACTCTTAATGCTGAGCGCTTAGAGAGGCAGCTGTTAGTACCATTTTTGTAAGTCTTCTGTATGACTCGGTCTGGGTCTTGATTAGAAAAGACTCTCAGCTTAAAATAAATATATCTCTAAGTAAAGATATGTTATACGTACTGGCCAGCTCAGTTTGTATGACACAGACTTGAAGACACATCAAACATAGATATCAACTGGTCTTGAAAAATTGGACAGCTCCAGATCCTGTGTAGGATCTATATAATAACTGCCCTCTACAGAGCTTTCCTCATCATTATCTATTATTGTACTTTCTGTTGTTTCATCTAGGTAGCTCTTGGGTGTCATGTGACTTTGGGAAACATTTCTATAGCCTGAAATTTCTTGATATCTTGATGGGTGTTTTGGGTCTCCATTTGACAAGGGCAATAATCTCTTCTGAATTTCCTCAAGAGTTTTCCCTCTTGGTGGTAAGGCAGGAGGTGGAGTCTCGGAACGATTGATGTGTGATTTTCCTGGCTGCTGGGAAGCTTTATAAGGCGATGCTCCTCGGCGACCTGTCTGTCGTACAACATTCAATAGCTGCATCATTCGCAAGTCACCTGGAAATTATTTTTATTTTTGTTGATATCATAAAAGTTGCTTCAAATATTACCAAACTCTCAAACTTCAAGTGCAATTATATCAGAAAATGACATATGTTAAAGAACTCATACCTTTATATCAGAAAATAACATATGTTAAAGAACTCATACCTTTATATCAGAAAATAATATATGTTAAAGAACTCATACCTTTATATCAAGATTTTAGAAGCACTGGCATGGTCCAGCTTAATTAGTCAATAAAATATATCTGGCATATTATTTCTCAATATTTCTTCTAGTGTAGTACATGTGATTACTCAGGGTGTCTATTCTAGTATAGTACATGTGATTATTCAGGGTGTCTATTCTAGTATAGTACATGTGATTATTCAGGGTGTCTATTCTAGTATAGTACATGTGACTATTCAGGGTGTCTATTCTAGTATAGTACATGTGATTACTCAGGGTGTCTATTCTTGTATAGTACATGTGATTACTTAGTGTCTGTTCTAGTATAGTACATGTGATTCCTCTGGGTATCTAATCTAATATAGTACATGTGATTATTCAGGGTGTCTATCTAATATAGTACATGTGATTACTTAGTGTCTATTCTACTATAGTACATGTGATTACTTAGTGTCTATTCTAGTATAGTACATGTGATTACTAAGGGTGTCTATTCTAATATAGTACATGTGATTACTCAGGGTGTCTATCTAGTATAGTACATGTGATTACTTAGTGTCTATTCTAATATAGTACATGTGATTACTAAGGGTGTCTATCTAATATAGTACATGTGATTGCTTAGTGTCTATTCTAATTTAGTACATGTGATTACTTAGTGTCTATTCTAGTATAGTACATGTGATTACTCAGGATGTCTATCTAGTATAGTACATGTGATTACTCAGGGTGTCTATCTAGTATAGTACATATGATTACTTAGTGTCTATTCTAGTATAGTACATGTGATTACTCAGGGTGTCTATTCTAGTATAGTACATGTGATTACTTAGTGGCTGTTCTAATATAGTACATGTGATTCCTCTGGGTATCTAATCTAATATAGTACATGTGATTATTCAGGGTTTCTATCTAGTATAGTACATGTGATTACTTAGTGTCTATCTAGTATAGTACATGTGATTACTTAGTGTCTATTCTAGTATAGTACATGTGATTACTCAGGGTGTCTATCTAGTATAGTACATATGATTACTTAGTGTCTATTCTAGTATAGTACATGTGATTACTCAGGGTGTCTATTCTAGTATAGTACATGTGATTACTTAGTTTCTGTTCTAGTATAGTACATGTGATTCCTCTGGGTATCTAATCTAATATAGTACATGTGATTATTCAGGGTGTCTATCTAGTATAGTACATGTGATTACTTAGTGTCTATCTAGTATAGTACATGTGATTACTTAGTGTCTATTCTAGTATAGTACATGTGATTACTCAGGATGTCTGTCTAGTATAGTACATGTGATTACTTAGTGTCTATTCTAGTATAGTACATGTGATTACTCAGGGTGTCTATTCTAGTATAGTACATGTGATTACTTAGTGTCTATTCTAATATAGTACATGTGATTACTTAGTGTCTATTCTAGTATAGTACATGTGATTACTCAGGGTATCTAATCTAATATAGTACATTGTCTATCTAATATAGTACATGTGATTACTTAGTGTCTATTCTAGTATAGTACATGTGATTCCTCTGGGTATCTAATCTAGTATAGTACATGTGATTACTCAGGGTGTCTATTCTAGTATAGTACATGTGACTATTCAGGGTGTCTATTCTAGTATAGTACATGTGATTACTCAGGGTGTCTATTCTAATATAGTACATGTGATTACTTAGTGTCTAATCTAGTATAGTACATGTGATTACTTAGTGTCTATTCTAGTATAGTACATGTGATTCCTCTGGATGTCTATTCTAGTATAGTACATGTGATTATTCAGGGTGTCTATCTAATATAGTACATGTGATTACTTAGTGTCTATTCTAGTATAGTACATGTGATTACTTAGTGTCTATTCTAGTATAGTACATGTGATTACTAAGGGTGTCTATTCTAATATAGTACATGTGATTACTTAGTGTCTAATCTAGTATAGTACATGTGATTACTTAGTGTCTATTCTAGTATAGTACATGTGATTCCTCTGGGTGTCTATTCTAGTAAAGTACATGTGATTATTCAGGGTGTCTATTCTAGTAAAGTACATGTGATTACTAAGGGTGCCTATTCTAATATAGTACATGTGATTACTTAGTGTCTAATCTAGTATAGTACATGTGATTACTAAGTGTCTAATCTAGTATAGTACATGCGATTACTAAGTGTCTATTCTAATATTCTAAGACATGTGATTACTCAGAGTGTCTATTCTAAGATGTGATAGCTTTCAGTGTCTTTTCTAGTATAGTACATGTGATTACTCAGGGTGTCTATTCTAGTAAAGTACATGTGATTACTAAGTGTCTATTCTAATATTCTAAGACATGTGATTACTCAGAGTGTCTATTCTAAGATGTGATAGCTTTCAGTGTCTTTTCTAGTATAGTACATGTGATTACTCAGAGTGTCTTTTGTTAGACAGTGTCTATTGTAAGACATGTGATAGTTTAGAATATTCTAGGACATGTGATTATTTTTAAATGAAAAGCAATTTTAGAAAGTGCCATTAATAAAAAAGTACTTTATGGAAATTTTATCAGTATAAACTAGCATATAGCCAATTGAATTGAAGTTTCATTTTCTACTACCTCCATCAGAAACACTGCCTCCTCTGCCGCTGTCAAATGTTTCTGTATCGAGTGAAATCTGACTCAGATTATCCTCTTGTTGGTTTAATACATCTGAATGATCACTGGAATACTGCTACAGAAAGAAAGTTACCAATATTAGACAATATAATGATTAAATATGTTTAAACAAAAGCTATGACACTACTACGGAAAGAAAGTTACCAATATTAGACAATATAATGATTAAATATGTTTAAACAAAAGCTATGACACTACTACGGAAAGAAAGTTACCAATATTAGACAATATAATGATTAAATATGTTTAAACAAAAGCTATGACACTACTACGGAAAGAAAGTTACCAATATTAGACAATATGATGATTAAATATGTTTAAACAAAAGCTATGACACTACTACGGAAAGAAAGTTACCAATATTAGACAATATGATGATTAAATATGTTTAAACAAAAGCTATGACACTACTACGGAAAGAAAGGTACCAATATTAGACAATATAATGATTAAATATGTTTAAACAAAAGCTATGACACTACTACGGAAAGAAAGTTACCAATATTAGACAATATAATGATTAAATATGTTTAAACAAAAGCTATGACACTACTACGGAAAGAAAGTTACCAATATTAGACAATATAATGATTAAATATGTTTAAACAAAAGCTATGACACTACTACGGAAAGAAAGTTACCAATATTAGACAATATGATGATTAAATATGTTTAAACAAAAGCTATGACACTACTACGGAAAGAAAGGTACCAATATTAGAAAATATAATGATTAAATATGTTTAAACAAAAGCTATGACACTACTACGGAAAGAAAGTTACCAATATTAGACAATATAATGATTAAATATGTTTAAACAAAAGCTATGACACTACTACGGAAAGAAAGTTACCAATATTAGACAATATAATGATTAAATATGTTTAAACAAAAGCTATGACACTACTACGGAAAGAAAGTTACTAATATTAGACAATATGATGATTAAATATGTTTAAACAAAAGCTATGACACTACTACGGAAAGAAAGTTACCAATATTAGACAATATAATGATTAAATATGTTTAAACAAAAGCTATGACACTACTACGGAAAGAAAGTTACCAATATTAGACAATATGATGATTAAATATGTTTAAACAAAAGCTATGACACTACTACGGAAAGAAAGTTACCAATATTAGACAATATAATGATTAAATATGTTTAAACAAAAGCTATGACACTACTACGGAAAGAAAGTTACCAATATTAGACAATATAATGATTAAATATGTTTAAACAAAAGCTATGACACTACTACGGAAAGAAAGTTACCAATATTAGACAATATAATGATTAAATATGTTTAAACAATAGCTATGACACTGCTACGGAAAGAAAGTTACCAATATTAGACAATATGATGATTAAATATGTTTAAACAAAAGCTATGACACTACTACGGAAAGAAAGTTACCAATATTAGACAATATAATGATTAAATATGTTTAAACAAAAGCTATGACACTACTACGGAAAGAAAGGTACCAATATTTGACAATATAATGATTGAATATGTTTAAACAATAGCTATGACACTGCTACAGAAAAAAAAGTAACAATATTAGACAATATAATGATTGAATATGTTTAAACAAAAGCTATGACACTGCTATGGAAATAAAGGTACCAATATTAAATATATAAATTCATAAACCATCATACATTTTAATAATCACTGCAAATTATATGGAGCTCACTCTCATATTTGAGAGATTGTAAGTATGACAGTAGTGTTGACATGTTTGAAGGTAAAATATATGAGTACAAGTCACAAACTGAAACATTCAAGTATACCTCTGAAATACAATCATTCAAGTATAAATTTGAAATGCAATCATTCAAGTATACATTTGAATTGCAAACATTCATGTACTATCTCTGAAATTCAAACATTCAAGTATACCTCTCAAATACAAACATTCAAGTATACATTTGAAATGCAAACATTCATGTACCACTTTTAAATGCAAATGGAATGATGAACATATTATCAATGCCAAAATAAAACCTGCCAAGAAAATGCAGAATGAATGAAGAATGAACAAAAATAGTATGTTTCAAAGGCTGAACCATCATAATGTATTAATAGCTGAACCATCAATAATTTATTAAATGCTGAACCATCATAATTTATTAAATGGTGAACCATCAATAATTTATTAAATGCTGAACCATCAATAATGTATTAAATGTTGAACCATCATAATGTATTAAATGTTGAACCATCATAATGTATTAAATGTTGAACCATCAATAATTTATTAAATGTTGAACCATCATAATGTATTAAATGTTGAACCATCAATAATTTATTAAATGCTGAACCATCAATAATTTATTAAATAATATAATTAAACATAACTCCATTTTTTTTAAAGAAAAAGAGTTTCTACACATTTCATCACTGGTTTCACTGGATATATAAAGAAGACATTACATACCATTAGTGTTGTTAAAATAACTTTTAATGGCCTTTATTTGGGGTGTAATTTTGGTTACAGAGCACACACCTTGGCCTTACTTAGATGAAAACCTTAAAAAAACCTGCTAGCTCCACTTGCTCATTTTGAGTTCCTGATCTTCAATGTAATTTATACATAAGAAGAGTCAATACCATTTTTTTGGTACATTTTCAGAAACTAGTATGGTCTAGTCTGGCAAAAATTCATTTTCACTATTTCAATAACTGTTAAAGATATAATGTAGTTTATACTAATTCAGGCTGGTTTCATGAGCATATTGGAGCAGTCAATTTGGTTAGCTGTGTGCTTAGATCATGTATAATTTCATAAGTTCAATATACAATGAGATTTCAGACATAATACATGAAAGTAACACAGAGGTATGCCAGCATTCTTTCTATTGTGCATGTTGTGAATGCAAACAACTTCACCTTCACTTGTTACTCTTTGAAGTTGGTAATATCTGTAATCACCTCATAAAGAGTGGTCCTATTCCTATACCACAATGGCCACTTTATTGCAGGTAAAATGTATTATAAAATTATGTAAATTATTTTATGTTATACTCAAAATATTCTCAAATCTCTTAAAGTATATACTGGCAAAAACTGAACTAAGTGTGATGCTTCCAAGGGTCTTTATGAAGAAAAAAAAATACTGACCTCAGTGTGATGTATCCAAGGGTCTATATGAATAAATACTGTCTTTATGGATAAATACTGACAATGATGTAATCAAGGGGCTTTATGAATAAATACTGACCTCAATGTGATGCATCCAAGGATCTTTATGATGGTTTTGCAGCAGTACCTGTTGCACCCGAAGTGCTGTCAACCTGTTCCTGGATGGATCTATATTATCTACAGAGCTGCAACGTCCTCCTTCATCAATGTCCATTCTTGTTACATCCCCATTCTGAGTGTTCTTCATCTGAAGAATATATTCAGGCTATTTCTAAAACCATGCAGGACAAGATGGGCACAGATACAACATGTGTATGGATCATATTATACTACAACATGATCCATGCATTAACATGTATGAATCCTGTGATACTGTAATATGATCCATACATTAACATGTATGGACCCTGTTATACTGTATTATAATCCATGCATTAACATGTATGAACCCTGTGATACTGTAATATGATCCATGCATTAACATGTATGGACCCTGTTATACTGTAATATGATCCATGCATTAACACATATGGACTCTTTTATACTGTAATATGATCCATGCAATAACATGTATGGACCCTGTAGTGCATCAATATGATCTGTGTTATACCAGTAACATGTATGGATCCTGTTATACTGCATGATCTGTGCTATAACATGTGTATGACTAAATTATACCGCAAGATGTTCTGTACTATAACATGCATATGTAAACTGTTATGGTATAACATGATCTGTACTATAACATGCATATGTAAACTATTATGGTATAACATGATCTGTGCTATAACATGCATATGTAAACTATTATGGTATAACATGATCTGTGTTATAACATGCATATGTAAACTATATGGTACAACACAACCTGTGCAATAAATGCATATGTTAACTATATGGTACAACACAACCTGTGCTATAACATGCATATGACTCGATGATACTACATGATGATTCATGCTATAAGTGGTTTATGGGATTAATTATACTACATGACCTGATATTTTCAATCCATCACTAAAGAGAATTGCCCCAAGGGTAAGAATGTATCTGTTGGTCAAGTTATGAATTTGTTGCTTAATACCCAGTGTATAAATTAATATGAAGTGAGTAGAGTAGTGATGGATGCTGGGGAAAATGTTTTTGCATGTATACATTTCTCTTGTAGGGTGGAGATCAACATAGTTTCCAAGTTATGACCCAGGGACTAAGTCCATTATTGGTAGAGATGGACCCCAGGGTCAATGTCACTTTTATGAATAGGAAGTGTGTATATGATTGTATGGTGGGGATCTCAACAGCTTGTAAGTTTTGACCCAAGGGCCACAACTGTATTCCCTTGAAGAGTGTCCCAGGTATCCCACTGAGATGTCCATCTGACATGTGTTGACACTCATAGTACACTCCAGTTCCCAAAAAATGTTATTCTCATGATCTGAGAGTGATTTTGAATTGATGTACATCAAACCTACCCAAACCCCTAGTTCCACCGCAAGGGGCTTTTTCAAAATTGTAAAACCTTTGTGTTTATCTACAGAAGATTATTACTCATATCGTATGCATGTTGTAAATTAAGCAAGAGAGGCCAAGAAGAAAAAAATAATGTGTATTCACAATTTATTTATATCATATGTGAAAAGGTTTCAAACTTTTCAAAGCATGTGACCTTCATTAGGAACAAGAAAAGGTCATTTACAGTCCTGTAGCAATTAAGTTCTGGCAATAATATCTGATGTTTATACGCCAATGTCACGATGAACCGAATGATGCATATCAATCAGATAGGTCTAATAGGAGTTCAAAGCTTCTGAAAAGATACAATGTTGACTTCTTATGAACAACACATATCTGATAACCAATCTATGTTTGGAATTATACAAGCAATCAAATGGAAAGATTAGGATGCCAGTCTACCTACTGCAAAATTCACAATCATGCAAAGTCATCAATGGTTCATTGAATTTAGAGATAGTTCTAACTCACACATGTACACCTGATTTACCTGTGAATCAGGAATAAAGGATCAAGCAAAGGAATCGAGGTAAACACATTAATTTGACTACTGATAATTAACTGACATGCATATCAGTATAATGATGCACTCAAGTACAACGTCCTGGTTCATAAATATAATTATATACCTATGAAATTTGACAAGTTCTGTATATGAAATTGGACAATAATCAATGGATGACATGACATATTAAATGGTATTAATAATTTATCATCTTTATCAAGTAATTCAATATTAATGACTCTACAAAATGTTAATAACTCTAATGTTCCCACAGGAGGTTCATTTG
The DNA here is from genome assembly GCA_029339505.1 of Unio delphinus. Classification (NCBI taxonomy): domain Eukaryota; kingdom Metazoa; phylum Mollusca; class Bivalvia; order Unionida; family Unionidae; genus Unio; species Unio delphinus. The sequence goes on from JAQISU010000108.1 coordinate 18,106,401, forward strand.
ATATTGTAACACTTACAAATACAAAAGAATCAAACAAATACAGATATCATAATAGTGTGATCATGTATTTATTTAATTCCCTATAAATATGATAGAATCAATGAATAATAAATACACCTTATCATTTTTTAGTGCAAAATCGTTGATACATCATTATTAAAGGGCTATCCAGTTTGATAGGTACAATTGAATTATCTCCCTTTGTACACATTCAATTAAACCCGTATAGCAATCGGTCAACATCTAGGAATAAAAATCATGATGGCCGAAATTAAATCTACTGTCTCAAAGAGAAGTGTTTTATGAGAAAACTAACCCTCCCCCATTACCAAAATCAAAGCAAAAACAAACTCCAGAGCAAAACTATAAAAATAATGGTATTTTTTTTCATGGCACTTTATTTGGCTAGAACACACAAAGGAAATGGTAACTAATTGCCTTTTCTGAAGACATGCTAAGGCAGTCAACCTCGACTTGCATGGGTGGGTATTGAACTTGTGAGCCTCACATTACAAGTCCAGTGTTCTACCAACCAAGCAACCGCAGCTCTCAAAACTTTGCAATAAAATCTTAACCAATCACATATGATATGCAAACAATTTGATTCCAGATTATTTGCAGTAAAGGATTACATATCTGATTGAATTGCTGTTGTTGTTGTTGTAGTGTTTAATGCCATTATTCAGCACAAGATAGGCTATACATGGCAGCCAGTATAAATGGTGGAGGAAATAATGGATCACATGCTATCAAACTGGGTCACATTCTGTTTAGTGGTGTTTGAGAACTGCTTTAAATACTTTTCCATACATGTAATGGCAACCAGGTGTTTTAATGGATTGGCATTAATTAACCATGTGTTTTAATGGATTGGCATTAAAAACCCATGTGTTTTAATGGATTGGCATTAATTAACCATGTGTTTTAATGGATTGGCATTAATAACCCATGTGTTTTAATGGACTGGCATTAATTAAAAAAGTTTTAAAGACCTTAATACCAGCATGTTTTCTGTTAGGTTATGTAAAATTATTTTCAGAGGTTTCTGAAAAGTAGTTTTACAATAATTTACTTTTGATAATGGTGATCACATTGGATGACAGATGTCCATTATATGAGATAATATAAACTGTGTTGATGCATAAATGCTTCTTATAAAAGTATGTATAAATTGGTAAATAATAAATTTGAATTTTGTTGTTGGTGTTGTTGTTTGTTGTTGTAAAAAACAATTATGAAAGGACAATACTCAAAAAAAAAATTCCATCACAATAAATTAGATTGACTCTATGGCTTGCTGTGCTAAAACAAAAGTCTAAAGAGAATTGGTAAAATCCCATTGTTTTTTTACAGTGTCTTGTGAATATGATGTGATGTCTTCTCACGCATATATATTTGGGGGAATTGACAAAATACTGGCACACCTAATCTTATTTAATGCAATAAAGAAAAGAAATCAAATTAAAGATTATTCGTTTTTGTCAACGTTTATTGGATTTTAGCTATGCATCCATAATAGCTGTCATTCTTTATGACATTAATAGCCCTTATGGTTCATTCTAGCTTCTATTCCCCCCAAAGTTGTCTTTTTTAAGATATTAATTGCTCTTTTTGGTTCAGCAAGTAAGAAATTATTCATTTTGTTTTCGTAAATTAACTTAAAGCGTGAAAATTCATTGGATTAATTATGTTTCAATGTTAGTCAGAATCTGACATTTATTCCATGAGTAAATACTATCTGGGGACAGAGAGTTTGCTTTCATAATGTTTTGGGTTCATCTTTCATTTTTCCAGGGATTTAAAAGGCCTAATGGTATTGTACCTTCAAACACCATTAGTTTTATTGTTGTATCATTAAACATCCATATACCATTATACACCAATAGTTCTAATGTTGTTGTACCTTAATAACCAGTAGTCTTGATGTTGTAACATCAAACATCATTAGGCCTAATGTTTTCTCATCAAAAACAAAATTGTATTTTGTTTTGTCTAAGGAATTTTAAAAGTCAAAACATTTTTAGCAACATTTAAAATATATATATTTTTTTAGAAGTTTGAATGAACTGAATAAAGTTCATAATGATGATAAAATATATAGATAAATTGTAAAATAATAATATAATATATTATTAGACAATCAGTACAATAATATCAGTAAGCAAGTATTAATTGATGTATTCATCTGACTTGTTAATTACTCTAATTGTTAATTCAATCTCACAAATGCATACAAATTTGCCAACAGCATTGTTGTAATTTAACCATAAAACAACCTTGCATTATGTTTTTCAGTGTGTGTGTGTGTGTGTGTGTGTGTGTGTGTGTGTGTGTGTGTGTTTATTCAAGAATTGAATCTTGACAAATGATTGTTGTCTTTCTTATCCAATAAATACTACATGTATATCTTACTACTTGTACTTTTTTTTCTTATCAAAATCCTAAAGAAAAAATATAAATATTAAATTTGGGAAAAGTGAGTGTAATATTTGATATCATGGTAATCTATGACTTTGCTAATTATATTCGTCAGTATTACTAAAATTGATTCGGCATTCAAATGATGCATAAAGTTACCTGCTTAATATACATGTACATAACACAGACATTGTTCTTTGTATTACATTTAAATTGTAGCAGCTCCATTTGGATAGGGGAAATTAGACAAAATGAACAAGGGAAATATTGTTATGGTAGGGGAAATTAGACAAAATGAACAGGGGAAATATTGTTATCAGTAAAGAAATTAGACAAAATGGACAGGGCAATAATCCTTATGGTAGGGGAAATTAGACAAAATGAACAGGGCAAATATCCTTATGGATATGAAAGTTAGACAAAGTGGACAGGGAAAATTTCCTCATGAGTAGGTAAATTAGACAAAGAAACTTGGCATGTATCCTAATGGGGGATAGGGAAAAATTAGACCAAATTAACAGGGAAAATATACTTATGGTAGGGGAAATTAGGCAAAATGGACAAGGAAATATCTTCATGAGTAGGGAAATTTGAAAAAATGAACAGGGCAAATAATGTTATGGTAGGGGAAATTTGACAAAATGAACTGGGCAAATAATGTTATGGTAGGTGAAATTTGACAAAATGAACAGGGCAAAAAAAGTTATGGTAGGTGAAATTTGACAAAATGAACAGGGCAAATATTTAGATATAAAATGCTGAAGCCAATAGTCACAAAGTTGCTATTGTAAGTGGAATGATATAAGGTGTACAGTATTTGTCTGCCATTTATAGGAAATAACCCTGTATTCACAAAACAGCAAACTCCAGGTCAGGGTCAAAGTTCAGACACATTGAAAGTCTTTAATACAATAAATCTAGAATTTTCGGATTTGTCTTAACTTGGGCCACACACAAGACTGCCACCTTTTCCATCATAGTTGTACATTAGTACCATGTCTATTATGTGGGATTTTAATATCAGCTTGTGTTTTTTCTTCTAAAAATTTGGAAAATATATGGGGATTGGTGTCCAGTATAGTAAATTTATCAAGAAGTTTCAGAATAGAGGCATTGGTGGTCATCCTAAAAAGTTTCAGAATAGAGGCCCTGGTGCACAGCCTAATCAATCTGGTAAAATGTTTCAGATGACAGGTTACCAGTCCAATAAATTTGTCAACATGTTTGTGTGGACTTTGACAAAGATGTTATTTCAAATATGTGTTCATTTAATTTTTCTTGTTATTATTGCAGCTTTAATGCCATTTTACGCACAAGATGGGATATTTACTGTGGCCAGATTAACTGGTGGAGGAAGAAATCTGAAAAACTCTGGTTAGAACCATTGACCCATGTGAGCTACTGACCAGCATTCCCACATTGGCCATATCCAAAACTCAAACCCAAACAGACAGAAGTGAGATGGCAGTGACCAGTAAAGGAGAACACTGTGGGCCCCTTATGTTTTGTAAAATTGGGGGTGGGGGATTTATCATCAAGCATGGACTTATCAATGAATAAATATGGTAATTAGATCTCATTATCTACCTGTGAAGAGTAAGACAGCTGACCAAAACTGTAACAAGCTAAATCTTATAAATTTATTTGATATAATAAAATATATCTTGATACTATCAACTTGTCAACTTGTTTTGGACTGATTTAAAAAAGTAGTAGCAGAGGCCAAATGGTATAGCTTGGTTTGGTTTTATGGTGCTGTAACACAACTTGGTAATATAGCATACAAACAAATGGAGTAACACAAATAGGTTATATAGTATATAAGCAAATGGAGTAAAGTACCTTGCCCAAAGACATGCCACCCTAGCTGTAACCAATCTGGGATGTTGCTTTCTAACTGTAACCAACCTAGGATTTTATACCCTAACTGTAACAAACCTGGGATGTTACACCATGACAATAACCAATCTGGGATGTTGCACCATAACTGTAACCAACATGGGATGTTACACCCTAACTGTAACCAATATGGAATGTTACAACCTAACTGTAACCAACCTAGGATGTTACACCCTAAATGTAACCAATCTAAGGTGTTACACCCTAACTGTAACCAACCTGGGATGTTACACCCTAACTGTAACCAACCTGGGATGTTACACCAAAACTATAACCAATCTGGGATGTTGCACCATAACTGTAACCAGCATGGGATGTTATAGTTACACCATAACTGTAACCAACCTGGGATGTTGTTTTGAACCCTGCAAAGATCAAGCTGTTGATTTTTCAGTGAAAAATACAAGATATGAAAACATGTATTTTGGAAAAGTATGGACTAGAGATGATACAATGTAGTTGCATGGATTAGAGATGAGAAAATGTAGTTGCATGGACTAGTTATGATACAGTGTATGGACTAGAGATGATACAATGTAGTTGTATGGACTAGAGATGATACAATGGAGTTGTATGAACTAGAGATGATACAATGGAGTTGTATGGACTAGAGATGATACAATGTAGTTGTATGGACTAGAGATGATACAATGGAGTTGTATGGATTAGAGATGATACAATGGAGTTGCATGGACTAGAGATGATACAATGGAGCTGTATGGACTAGAGATGATACAATGGAGTTGTATGGACTACCATTCTTACCAAATATAAATGAGATAAAGTAAAGGCAATCAAATGAACTATTTCTTTAACTTAAATATTTCATTGTTTAATTAACATGACTGAAGTAAGTTAATCATCCATTAAGTATGCAACAGAGTCCTACATTACCAGGTCAACTTCTATGCCTAACAGACATGCACGTAAATTTTTATTTTGAATTTTAAATTTCAGTGGAAAGTATAATAGACCTAATAAAAGATAATGAATAATTTAAAAAACTTGTGTACATTCACATAAAAAATTCTTCAATTAGCAATCTTGTCAGCCATATTAGATACATTATGTTACTCTGCTTTTGGCTGTACCCCCCTTCTCAATTTCAACAGTAGTTTTCCCATGACTAATATCTGAGAATTTCTGAATACAAAAACTTCATTTGAACTTCCGAAAACTGCCAATGCAAAAAGAAATTGGTAAAATCCCTTTTGTCATCTTTCTATTGTATTCTGTATTCAACACATTTCAAATCCCTTAATCCCTCTCCAAGTATTATGGGCAATAGTGAAATAGCTCTCACAGGATCATCTTCAGCAAGTTCAGCTCTCTGGCAAACACTAGAAAATTTAATTCAGAAGAGTGATGGCAAACATTTCAAATTTAAGCCCCCATGGGAGGGGGTAATTAAACTTGGAACTGATCAACCTATGTGACCATTTAACCTCTCTGCATAAGGCCTTCCACCATGGATTAAAAATTATAATTGGAATGAATGTATACAGGAAAAATGCAACGAATCAAATAAATTTGAACAGCCATCGTTTGTAGAAAGAAAAAATTAACATTTCTTTATTGCATTTAATTTCTCTTTGAATATTTAATGTCTTCCATTGTAAACTGTCAGTTTTATAACTCCAAAGCAATGATGCATTTAAAATAAATGGAGATTTACTGCAAAACAAGAAATGTACTATTTGTATGCAATCAACTAATCTAGACGTTGGCCACTGACTAAGATCTATTTAGTCACTGTTGTACAAACATGGTTCATTTTAACTTGAACTGTCTGACTGTCCTTGTATGACATTTGCTTGCTATTGAGATGAGTCCAGCTGCAAACTGCATAGACCCTGATCAACTGTTGCATAATGCAGTGTCAGAAAATCTGAGTCTGTGCAGTTTTTGAATAGTAATCATTAGGAAAACAAACAACATAAACCCTGATCTACAGGTTTGTTATGCTAAGGTAGATCAGGATCTTAGTTTTTTGCAGTATAACATGATTTATAGGATATACATAATCTAAATTCTGCTTTTTATATTATATGTTAAAACCCGATCATTTCATAACAAAAACTGCATAGACCCATATCAGACAGAGCATAGACCCATATCAGACAGAGCAGAGACTCACATCAGACAGAGCATAGACCCATATCAGACAGAGCAGAGACTCACATCGGACAGAGCATAGACTCATATCAGATAGAGCATAGACTCACATCAGATAGAGCATAGCATAAACTCACATCAGACAGTGCATAGACCCATATCAGAGGACAGACCCATATCAGATAGAGCATAGCATAGACCCATATCAGACAGATCATTATGTGATGAAAGATCTGGGTCTGCGCAGTTTGCAGTTGGACTCATATTAGCAAGTACATATGGTAGTAATGGATATATTATCAGAGACACCAAGTGTTTTGAAGTGGTGTGACTGACTATCAGTCATCTGAGAGACTAAGTGTTTTGAAGTGGTGTGGCTGACTGTGGCGTTGCCCGACCCAAAATTAAATTAGAACCATGTGGTATCAAGTAAGTCAGACAAGCCACTATTTATTGTTACACATGACCGCAGGCTAACACCATCCCTTACGTAAGTTTGCCATAGTTAAGAGAGGAAGCTGACCAAGGCCCGTCAGAAGTGTAATTAGCACCTTGGGCTGGAAGGATGTTTTGTACATCAAAGAAGCTGCCAGAAGGAGTGGGCGTGCCTTATCTTCTGGATACGCTGACGGACTGCCAGATTGAATAAGTCCAGTGGATAGGGTCCCAGCGCTACCCAATCAGAATCGATATAGGGGTGGGACCCTGATTTATTCAAAAATATATATCTTTAACCCGGCCATCGAGCGTTAGTTGCCATAGTCGTTACAGAACGCACCGTGAATTGGAACTCCGGCGGCCATACTTTAATTGGCGGGAAAACCTTAGAAACAGGATTCTAAGTGTAGCTTCTAAAAAGGTCAGTGAGCTATTTGTTCGATCTTTGCTGTCTGCGACTGCATTTAATTGTAGATCGGGTATATACGTATTATTACTAAAATCGTAGTAGGAATAATTATTTTGTGATGTTGATATGTTTGTATATTTTGAAGAATGGGTTCCTATTTGTAAAGAATCGTATTGCTTGCTAGCCGTCGTAAGAATTAATACTATTATAATTCGCTATGTGGTTATTTTATAGTACAATAGCACATTATCCATGTAATTATAGAAATTGAATGGTATTTTTGAAATGATTTCACTGTGAGAAATTAATAATATGAATATTTGAATATTTGTGTACGCGTGTGGGAGTGTAGTGTACAGACATACGTCTGGCTGTCGTAATATTGTAAGTACAATGAGATTAAATATATATATATATATATATATATATATATATATATTAGATATACTTATGTGATATGATGTATGGGTATATGATATCGTGCTATTATGCCATTGTTTCCCTGTAAGAGTGTGTGGGAATTTCGATGTGTATGTATGCGTGTCCTAAAAGGTAATAGCCTTATCTGATGGTTAATTGATGATTTAGTGTGAGGTGAGATCTGATAAACCCTATGTTAACGCCTTGTGATTTTCACAGGAAGCTTCGAGGGACAGACTAGTGAGTGGTCCCAGTGTCTCCGTTATAGACGGAAGGAAGAGAAGGAAAGAGGGAAATCTGGAGAGGAAGTTCGGGGAACAGACCAGGGAAAGTGGTCCCAATAGTCATGATAAAGAACGGAAGGAAAGTGAAGGGAGGAGAGAAATCGAGAGAGGTAGAATCCAGGAGGAGTGGGAGGATCGGATAAATAGATGAGTACAACCAAAGGCCAGGTGGAAAATCGAACTCACACTGGAAATCATAAGATGAAATAGGCTATCACTTAAAGGACGAGTGATTGTGTGACAATTTATAGGCTTATTAAATTGTTATTGTTGAATTTCATCTTCGTGTTATATATATATGTATATAATTTAACAGTCGGCAGTGCTGACTGGGGGCTCGGAGCCATATACCTATCTGGTCTTTAATTTAAATTTAAATTCACGAGCCAGGTGGAACTTCCATAATATTTTAATCAATATTTTGGAAGTACCCCACCCCAACCTTTGCAGAATGCTACACTGACTATCAGTCATCTGAGAGACTAAGTGTTTTGAAGTGGTGTGACTGAATATCAGTCATCTGAGAGACTAAGTGTTTTGAAGTGGTGTAATTGACTATTAGTCATCTGAGAGACTAAGTGTTTTGAAGTGGTGTGACTGATTATTAGTCATCTGAGAGACTAAGTGTTTTGAAGTGGTGTGACTGACTATTAGTCATCTGAGAGACTAAGTGTTTTGAAGTGGTGTGACTGACTGTCAATCATTTGAATCTTATCATATTACAATTATGCAAAGCATTACTTACTCATAATAAACTGACTTCACTGTTATGTTTTGCAAATATTAAAACATAATAATTTTCCATGATATTCATGTGATTAAGATTAAAGATTTCTATATTTTAAATTTCATAAAGCAAAATCATTAAATTTTGTGCATTGAAGAAGATTTGATCTAATCAAGACATGGATAACTCTTCTCTACAAACTTCAGTCCTCTTCTGCAAATAACATAGACCCTGATCTACCCTTAGATGATACAATGAAGGATCTGGATCCAGTTTGTCAGGAGTACTCAGTATAACAAACATAGACCCTGATCTGCCATCACATGATGAAATGACAGATCTGGCAGCAGGATGGCAGGAGTACACAGTATAACAAACACAGACCCTGATCTGCCATCACAAGATGAAATGACAGATCTGGCAGCAGGTTGTCAGGAGTAATCAGTATAACAAACATAGACCCTGATCTGCCATCACATGATGAAATGACAGATCTGGCAGCAGGATGGCAGTAGTACACAGTATAACAAACAGACCCTGATCTGCCATTACATGATGAAATGACAGATCTGGCAGCAGGATGGCAGGAGTACACAGTATAACAAACACAGACCCTGATCTGCCATCACATGATGAAATGACAGATCTGGCAGCAGGATGGCAGTAGTACACAGTATAACAAACACAGACCCTGATCTGCCATCACATGATGAAATGACAGATCTGGCAGCAGGATGGCAGGAGTACATAGTAAAACAAACAGACCCTGATCTGCCATTACTTGAAGCACTGATAGATCTGGCACCGATTTGTTAGGAGTAATCAGTACAACAAGGAACATAAATCATTATCTGTCATTGCATCAGGTGATGGCAGATCAGGTTCTGTGCTTGTTTTACTGAATACTCCTAACAAACCAGTGCCAGATCTGTCATTGTAGCTTTGGGGGCTGTGCAGTTTGCACTTGGACTTACAAGTGTGTATATATGGTATTCTGACATGGTGGGGGGAATACCTAGGATGTAACACCTCTTTCACATAGTAACATCTAAGGTTTTCAAAGAGCAAACCTCTTGACCTGATCAAAGCACTAAGAAAAACATGTTATCTCTGGATCTGTGACATTCTATTAAACCAATTCAGCATTTTAATTAAGTGAATTTTCTTTGCTGTGAAAGCAAGATAAAGTTCTGACACCACTTTCAAACTTTCAAGAACACTTTTGAGTCATTTCATTACACTGAAATAATTACTTTTCTAATTTTAATGTGACAGCTATTAGCTACACTGAGGTACATTTCAAGGTGAAATGACATCAAGAGTCTATCCTGTAAAAATGTATCAAAACCTAACAATTTTCTTGAATCTGATAAAATTTTGATTCGGACAAGCTTGACCTTGTGTCAGTCAAGGAAAGGAATTTAATTTTCTTTTTGCTCATGTAACACTGCAGTGTAAAAATTTGTCAATCACTTAATGTATGAAGCCCATTGAAATTTATATTCACAAAGGAATGAAAAACTTAATCAGCTCACACCAAGCAGACAGCAATTTTGTTGCCTGGAGATTTTCTTAATAATATGACTCGTATGTTCAACATAGATCAAGAAAATTTTGTATTATAATATGAAAGTGTCATACTATAGCTGGGCAGGGTTCAGTAACACAGCAGGATGCTTTGGAAATCGTTTGTGCTAATTCTGTCCAGGAGTTTATTAGTTTACCATTTTATAAAATATTTATAATCATACACAGTGAATCCTGCCAAAACTGGACAATCATGTACCGTATAATCAGCCAAGTCTCTTTGAAGACTGGTCTAAAATGTATTTGGGCCAGCTTCCTATGCAGTCTTTCATCATGTAAATGACCAGCTTCCCCTGCAGAATGGCTCCTTATGTAATGTGGTCAGTTTTGTTTTGTAGTCTGGACCTTCATTTAACTGACTGGCTTCCCTCCAGAATGGCCCCTCATCTAACTGATCCAGTGTTCTATGCAGACTTACATCACTGCAACTTTCTCTGCAGTTTGGCAACATGTTTCAGTCTAATGTTCTAACACAAATAAAACCTTTCTTTACAGGCAATACAAAATCAAATTTTGGGTCCAACCAGTGTCCAGTTTGGGAAAGCTTCCTCTTTCCTTAGGTTTTCTTTGAAGTAAAAACAAGCACTCTTTGAAATTAATACAAGTAGCCTTTTACGGTAAATTGTTACAATACCCTTTTTAATCAAAATAAGTGCCATATGCAATTAATTCCTTTTTTTTTAAAACCAGTGCCTTTTTTAATTAATAAAAGTGCCTTGATTAATTAAAACAAGCACCCTCTGTAATAAAAACAAGCACCCTCTGTAACAAAAACAAGCACCCTTTGTAATAAAAACAAGCACCCTTTGTAATTAAAGCAAACACCCTTTGTAATTAAAGCAAGTGTCCTTTTTAATTAATACCTGTACCCTTTTCAATTAAAACAAGTGCCCATGGCAAGACATTTAATTGCAAAGCTTACACTCAGTTTTTAAATTTTTAAAATTTTGTTTAAAAACCCAATTTATGCCTTTCTACTAAACTTTCATTTTTGCTTCAAAATAACATGTACTAATTTTGAGTTTGGCTAACTGTACAAGTAAAGAGTTTTCATGTTATCCCATTTTGAACTATGGTCATCATATTCAGTTATGGCCATGAGAGTGAATTATGGTCAACATATTGAATTATGGTCAACATATTGAATTATGGTCAACATATTGAATTATGGTCATTATTTTGAATTATGTTCATTATATATGATCGTCATACACAATTACAGTGATCAAAATGACTGCATTGGGTTGAAAACTACTAAAATCTACTTTGATAACTATTTCAAGGAAAAAGCCAAACATTTTTTAAAATTCCTAGCCTAAATGTTTCTTTCCATTTAGCAATATACCTTTTAAACAAATTTTAAAAAAAACATAATTATGAAAAGCATCAGGTTGGAAGTACAATGTTAACAGATTGATTAAAAGTAGCTATATATTAACAGATGATGTTTGAATGAAACACCTCAATACAATATAATATTACAGTTGTAACAAAACTACACTGCAAACAAAAGAAGTATATATCAACCAATCAATCAGTAAATCAACTGATCAGTCAGTCAATAAATCAATCAATCTATCAATCAATTAGGCAATAACCTTACCTGAATTTTAGTGTTGTTATTATCAGAAACTGATATAATATCTAATTTCTCCATCTTGTTGGAAGTAGGGGCAGGTAACTCTCCACTGACAGTTGATACAAAGTTTTTTATATTTTCCTCATGATACTTGGAGTCAAGGTCAGCACTCCTGGGATCATTACGTTCTTCCTCAGCATACTTCTGTGACCGTTTATCAAGCCCCCTGATGACCAAGATCATTACCAAGATGAAGGCTGCAACGACAACTGTTGCCACAATAACTATGACCACTATTAGCCAGTTTGGGGGCTGGGGGCTTGATGCTGATGTTAAAGCTGTAACATTACTGGACAATACTGCTATGTTGACCACTGTCCAAACTGAACGTTGTGGCATTCCATGGTCAAATACGGACACTTCTAAACTATACCATTCATATTCAGAATTTAGTAAGCTTTGTACACTTGTTATTTTCCCTGAAAATTCCTCAAGCCAAAACATGTCACTGTCATTTCTTTTTTCAATAATAAAGGATAGATTTGCATTCTGTCCTTCATCACAGTCGAATGCCATAATCTGGAAAATCAAAGTACCAGGTGCCAAGTTGGAGCTAACATGTATGTCTGTTCTGGGGTCTTTGGGTTCTAAAATTACTGGATTGCAGTCGTTGATATCACTAACTTTAATTAACACTCTAACAGTACTATTTAGTTTGATGTTGGTTCCTTTGTCACAAGCTATAACAATAAAATCATATCTGCTCTGCTTTTCCCGGTCAAGAATGCTTGTAGATCTGATGGAACCATCAGGCAGAATTCTGAAAGGAACATTATTGTTATCTAAAATAGTGTAAGTAACAACTCCATTTATGTCAAGATCTTTGTCAGTTGCAATGACTTGACCAACATCCATTTCTTTTGTTCTATTCTCCTCTACTGTAAACTCATACTGGCTCCGTTCAAATACAGGTGCATTATCATTCGCATCCAGAATATTCAATTCAATGGTTGCTGTTGATGACAATGGGGGAGAACCCTGATCATGGGCAATAACATGAAATCTGTAAAATGCTGTTGTCTCTCGATCAAAAACAGTATTTGCCAATATTCTACCTGTCTCCGTTTCAACGAGAAAACTGCCTTGATATTCGGATGGAATCAAATACTGGATCCTTCCATTTAAGCCTACGTCACCATCAGATGCAAAGACCTGAATCAGCACGTCTCCGAGTTTGTTATTTTCAACAACTTTTGCTGTGTATTTGTATGAAGAAAAGACTGGAGCATTATCATTGGCATCCAAAATATTAACCATAAAATTTGCAGATGATGAAAGTGGAGGTGTCCCAACATCCTCACACATAATGGTTACATTATACTTGTCTTGAAGTTCTCTGTCAAGTGGTGCATACACAATGACCTTATATTCCTTCTCCTCCAAACGCTGCAGCTCAAAATGATTGCTGAAGATTGAGCAAAATACCATTCCATTCCTTCCAGTGTCAGTATCGATTACTTCCACATAGGCCACAACTGCACCGAGTGTTGCATATTCCGAGACTTCTGCTGTCCCAGATGAAGACAAGAGACTGACTTTGATTTTCGGTGGATTATTGCCGACATCCTCGACATAGACACTAATGGTAACCTGACCGCTCTGTGGTATCTGACCGGCATCAACAGCTTGTACCAGGACACTGTAGTGTTCTCCTAAAATATACTCTAAATTCCCTATTACTCGGAGTTCCCCAGTTTCCCTATCAACAGAAAATAAACTTTGGATGGTCAAAGGCTGGTATGGACTCAATCTGAAGGTCACTCTGCCATTGTCTCCAAGGTCAAGATCAGTTGCAGTAAGAACTAAGATGATGGAATTCAGGGTAATGTCTTCTTTAACATGAACCTCATACACAGAGTTACTGAACATTGGCATGTTGTCATTGACATCTGTAATTGTTATATTTACCTGTACACTTGAGCTTCTAATGGTTGTGCCACCATCTTTTGCAACAATCTGTATTTTGTAGTTATCTTGTACCTCACGGTCTAATGGTCTATCAACAATAATTTTCAGTGTCGAACTTCTGTCAGGATTTATTGTAAAATTTATGGAAAAGGGCGTTCCTGAAGGTAAGAGCTCATAACTCTTGATGGAATTATTCACACTATCCCTGTCAGTAGCGCCATCCAATCTGACTTCTGTACCAACCAAGTTTGACTCAGGAATAGATATCGAGACTGCTGGGGAAGGAAATATAGGTGTGTTATCATTTACATCTGCAATTAACAGTGTTACTTCAATTTTACGAAAAAATGTTCCTCTTGTTGATTTGGCCGCCACCTGTATATCAACTTTGCAGTTCAAATCGGACAGAAATTCACACATTGCTTCTCTATCAATAGACCCATTTGTCGTGATATTGCTTGATGTTGAACCAATACTGAACAACGACACATATTTGTCATCCTTATTCAAAAAACTATATTCTAAATTTTGAAATTCCTCCACACCCACTGCCATACGGATGTTGTAATCAACAGCCACATTTCCAACAAAAGTGTTGTTTGGTATTTCTTCCCAAACTGTATACTGTAATCCATGTGAGTAGTAGACAATGTAGGAAAATAAGCAAAGAAGGTAAGACAGCCCCTCAGCAGTTTCCATTTTTAACTTGTGACGATTTAAAAGAAAATATAATTTTTTTTACTTGTAAATAATTTTTGGTATCTCAGTCACTCCTTTCATGCTCATTGTCTTTCCCTCCTATTCCTGAAAAAAAAATAGTAAAATAAAATTGAATGAATGAGTGACTGGCAATATTGTAGTTGATATTCAATTATTACTTTTTGTAATTAGTAAGTGTGACAAGATTTAAATTGATATTGTTACGAGTCAATGTTCTTGAAATAAGTAACAGAAAAGAGTGAAAACAACAATCTTTGTAAAATTCAACAAATAATTTATTTCTCAAGAATATAAAGTGAAAATGAAAGATAAACTTAAATCTAATAATAATCCTATAATTACAGACACAATTTCTAATAATTTAATGATGTAAACAAAATAAAAAAATTCGAAATCCAAACTGAGTCCAATGCTGAAGTGTTGATGTGTCTATGATAACCTGTATTATGCTGATGTACCACCCAATTTGGATCATTTTGGTTGGACTCTCTAGATTTATGTGCAGGGTCCCCTGTGAGCATGTCATTGGAAATAAACTTTGAAACAAGTTTTAAAAATATTAAACGGAAAATTTTCTCCCATCACTTTAAAATTACTTTCTCGTTCTATATATATTTTTTTAATTTACTAACATGTGGGATCCCTTTGAATGAGGTGCTCAACTGGGCCAGTTCGGTTCAATCACCCCAAGGACAGAAATGGTGCCAAAAGTCTTTGGTTTAAACACAGAATTATCATTCCAGATTGAGCTAAATATAATTTCCAATGAATGTCTCTGTCCAAGAATGTTATCAGAAGACTTTTTTGTATTTCCAGATAAAAATAACTTCAGTGAATAAATACAAATTGATTCTTATATACAAATGATTATTTTTTTCCAGTAAGAAGATTATATAGTCTTCTACTTAACCTCAGAACACTGTTAACATTTTCTAAAAATAGATTGAAAAAAGTACCTAATGATTAATAAACTTTTAAAACATTCCTAATATTTACAAAAAACAAATGTTAGCTATAATTAGCAGTCTGTAAGGAAAGTTCTTAATATTTACACACCAAAAAAATGTTAGCTATACTTAGCAGTCTATTACTACAGTTATAAAGTATAACTTTGACAATGTCAGGCACACCAGGTAAATTGTAAGGGAATCCCAAAAACCTAGACTCTGACCCAAATAAACATGTTTACTAAAATTAATAAGGATCCTCATACTAAACCCATACACCTAGAGAATATCTTAGTATTGTATTATTTGTTTACTGAATTAAATAAAATAATTTTAAACAAAAATCAATAATTCAGGTCAAAATTCAGTACAAAATAAACTTGAATTTAGATAAGGTAAAGTCAAACATAGTGTTACATTAAAATATATCACATACAAAAAGCATATAATGAAATTAAAAACAAAATAGAAAACAACTAAATAAACAATGCAAATTAATATGAATAACAGTATTCAATTATTCAATTTTGTAACTATTGAATGGCGTGTATTTTTAATTGATATTCAATTATGCATTTTTCTAGCAAGTGAGTAAGGAAGTATTTTAATTTGTTTTCAAATATTGATTTGTAACCAGTGAGTTTGGCACTATTTTATGAATGAAGTGAAATTCAAAACAACATTGAATTAGTTTACTAGAGAACACACAGCTTTAAAACCTGCTAAATCACCTGAAATTCAAACTCTCAAAGACACTGAATAGTCAAATTGCTCAAAACATCACCATTTCCTATGATGGTCATTCTACCATTATTGAACTGATAAGAAGTTATATGACAAGTTGATAAAAAAATTAATATTAAAATCTGACACTACCTGTTTGTTGTTTTTTAAAAGTCTGTAATACAGATGTATGCTTCCTCTAACGAACATGTACAAAGGCCAGCTGACAGTACCTTGGAACCGAACCACCTTACTGTATATACTCATAAGTTGAGAAAAGTCTAAACAACAAAGACCCTGATATGCCATGGCATAAAGTGCCTGCAGATTAGGGTCTATATTGTTTGTTCCACTGACTAATAAACTGCACAGACTCAGATCTATTGGGCATTATACAATGGAAGATCCGGGCTGGTCCAGCTTGCAGTTGGTCTCAGCTTATTAGCAAGTATAGACAGTGACTTGTTGGGTAGAGGAGATGGCTGTTACAATTAAAGTTTTGGGGTAGAGGAGATGGCTGTTACAATTAAAGTTTTGGGGTAGAGGAGATGGCTGTTACAATTAAAGTTTTGGGGTTGAGGAGATGGCTGTTACTATTAAAGTTTTGGGGTTGAGGAGATGGCTGTTACAATTAAAGTTTTGGGGTTGAGGAGATGGCTGTTACAATTAAAGTTTTGGGGTTGAGGAGTTGCCTGTTACAAAATAAGTTGTTGGGGTTGAGGAGTTGCCTGTTACAATTAAATTTCTTGGGGTTGAGGAGTTGCCTGTTACAATTAAATTTCTTGGGGTTGAGGAGTTGGTTGTTACAATTAAATTCTTGGGGTTGAAGAGTTGGCTATTAAAAAATCGAGCTTGCTGCACAAGCCATAGCTATCAGAATATATATTTGGATTTGTGCATACATACAGTTAATAAGTTAGTCCGACATGTCCAGCATGTATGCTGAATTCAGAAAGCTGCAATCAATGCATCCAGATTAAATTAGTTGCTTACATCTGTAAATGATTTTAATTGTGAACAAATAACTTATCAGAGAAATATCTGGGATAGACCCTGCATTAAAATTAATCACGTTCCTGCTCTTCTTTTACCATTCATCATAACCAATAAATGAATGAACTTTATGGTTGTACTGAGTTCAAAACTAAACTTGGAAAATAACATCAAAATGGAAAATAAAAACAACAATGAAATAAAATACATACATACATACATACATACATACATACATACATACATACATACATACATACATACATACATACATACATACATACATACATACATACAAACAGGAACATATTAAATCAATAATAGTAGGATGAGCATAGTGCACATAAAATTAAAATATAAATTATAAGTTTAAACATATAACACTGATATATCAATAAACCAGCTGTGTAATTAAAAGAAACACTGACAAGGTACTTAAAAGTCGACCATAAAGTCTTCATCACTTGTACTTTATAAGATAATCAACAATATTCGTGACCATGTTCATGTTTCATACATCTTAAATGGTGGATAAAAGATGACATTGAAACCCCTGTCAAAATGTAACAAAGTGTCACTAGTGAAATTAACGCTAATATGCTGACATCTTCCTTTGTCCAACAGGTGTAGACATGTTGTTAAAAGGGACAGGCAGAGTTTCAGTTTCTTTTATGTCACAGTTTTCTCATTCAGTGAAGACAAAAAAAATGTTTACCTTCCAAATCATGTCAAACAGTCAAATGTAGGATTAATTTCACAGATGTTTTGATTTTTAGGACTTTTCAATTTAAATTAGAATTTTTATAGTATTCTGCATAAAAGTAAAGGAGCCCAAGATCACACACCAGGCTGACATCTGGCAAAAAGCCAAATTTGTGAGAGATTCAGGTCAATAGGATGCTTACTGTTATTGTTGTTGTAGGGTTGAATGCCATTTTTCAGCATAAGATAGGCTATGTATGGTGGCAAGTATAAATGGTGGAGGAATAACCCAGAAAAACCCCAGAGAACCACATCTGAAGCAAGTCCAAGCTGAAACATCAATATCCCAAATTACATGACTGAATTCATTTTATAACAAGGGTAGAAACACACTAAGGGGCTTGACATTGAGAGACCACATGAGTGTATCCATCTTATAAAAAGGGTAGAGGCACACTAAGGCACTAGACAGTGCAGACCATTGTATTAAAAATCCATTAGACAAGGAGAAATTTAATAAGAATTGATAATAATAGAACCTTGTCGACAATAACTATATTTGTTGTGTTTTTTTAATTTGTTTCCTTTCTTCTGATTTTTATAACAGTACATATTTTATTTCATTCATTGCCATTTAAGCCCTAATTTAATTTGAGCACATTTATGTTTTCATTAACCTGATTCTATATATATTTACCGACCTTCCTCTATGTGAGGTGGATTTTCATTAAACTCAATCTCGAGATAAATAATGAGATATATTCCTCTTATACCTATCTCTGGATAAATAATGAGATACATGTACATTCTTCTTACACCTATCTCTGGATAAATAATGAGATATATTTCTGTTATACCTATCTCTGGATACATAATTGAGATACATTCCTCTTATACCTATCTCTGGATACATAATGAGATACATTCCTCTTATACATATCTCTAAATACATAATGAAATACATTTCTGTTATGCCTATCACTGGATACATAATGAAATACATTTCTGTTATACCTATCTCTGGATGCATAATTAGATACATTTATGTTACACCTATCTATGGATACGTAGATACATTCCTGTTATACCTATCTCTGGATACATAATGAGATATATTCCTGTTATACCTATCTCTGGATACAAAATGAGATATACTCCTGTTATACCTATCTCTGGATACATAATGAGATATACTCCTGTTATACCCATCTCTCCATACATATTGAGATACATTCCTGTTTTACCCATCTCTGGATACATAATGAGATATATTTATGTTATACCTATTTCTGGATACATAATGAGATATATCCCTGTTATACCTATCTCTGGATACATAAGGAGACATATTCCTGTTATATTTGTTTCTACGGAAACATATTGAAATATATTCCTTTTAGACCTGACTCTGTGTTTAACATCCTGAGATACATTCCTATTACACCTGTCTCTATGGAAACATAATTAGATACATTCCTATTACACCTGTCTCTGTGGAAACATAATGAGATATATTCCTATTATACATGTCGGTGTGGAAACAATGAAATAATTCCCATTAAACCTGCCTTTGTGGAAACATACTGAGACCTATTCCCATTAGATATGTCTACATGTGTATGGAATGGATTGAGAAAAGGACAGAGAGGATACTGTCAGGGTGTCAATATTAAATTTGGAAATTATCTACAGTTAAAAAGTCTTCAGATTTAGTCAAAATTCAAAGCCGTACATAAAGGAAAATTAGTATCAATTTCTGATACATTTAGTACCTTGTCTTTATGATGTAATTACACATTTAGTACCTCGTCTTTATGATGTAATTACACATTTAGTACCTTGTCTTTATGATGTAATTACACATTTAGTATCTTGTCTTTATGATGTAATTACACATTTAGTATCTTGTCTTTATGATGTAATTACACATTTAGTACCTTGTCTTTATGATGTAATTATACATTTAGTACCTTGTCCGTCAGTATCTTCTCCATCAGGCAACCGCAGAAGAAATGCAGAGAACAATACAAGCCCCTCTTCCTGGTCTTTACAGACCTCACCAAGGCATTCAATGTAGTCAGCAAAGATGGATTCTTCACAATGAAGATTGGATACTTTTCAAAGCTGATAAGTATGATCCAGTCCTTCCATGATGACATAAAAAGCACAGTGCAGTATGATGGCTCAGCATCCGACGTCTTTAACATCTGCAGTGGAGTGAAACAGGGATGTGTTATAACACCCACGCTCTTTGGCATCTTATTTGCTGTCCTACTCAAGCATGCCTCTAGGACTTCCAAAGAAGGAATATACCTACACACACAATCATATGGCAAACTGTTAAACCTGGCACAACTAAAGGCAAAGAGAAAAGTGTGGAAAGCAACCACCAGGGACATGATCTTCACAGATGATGCAGCCCTAGCCACTCACACAGAAGTCTATGAAACAGCACCTGATGGACCACTTTGCTAAAGCTTGTGGTGAGTTTGGGCTGACCATCAGTTTAAAGAGAACAAACATGATGGCTCAGAATGTGGACTCCCATGAATCATCATCAACAACTACAAACTTGAGGTAGTCAGTAAGTTAATGTACCTCGACTGTACCATCACCAACAACCTATAGCTCAATGCTGAGCTCAACAAGCGGATTGGAAAGGCATCAACAACTCTCTCCAGGTTGTCTCAGAGGGTGTGGAACAACATCATACTGACCCTGAACATGAAGATCTCTGTTACCGTGCCTGCGAGCTAAGAACTCTTCTGTATGCCAGTGAAACCTGGATTCTGTATGCCTCACAAGAGAAAAGACTAAGTGACTTTCACATGCTTTGTCTCTTATGCATACTTGGGATCACTTGGAGTGATCGAGTAACAAATATTGAGGTGCCTGAATGTGCCAAGTTTCCCAGGAATGTCACACTCCTTAATGTCACATCAGATGGCTGGACCATGTACGTCAGATGGATTAGATGGATTCCCAAAAACCTTCTTGATTTGGA
The DNA here is from genome assembly GCA_029339505.1 of Unio delphinus. Classification (NCBI taxonomy): domain Eukaryota; kingdom Metazoa; phylum Mollusca; class Bivalvia; order Unionida; family Unionidae; genus Unio; species Unio delphinus. Next base: position 18,127,334 of record JAQISU010000108.1, read on the forward strand.
ACTTGCCTCTGGCAAAAGGTCGATCAGATGGCCACATCTCTGCTTCAAAGATGTCTGCAAGCACGACATGAAAGCCCTTGACATCAATATCAAGACCTGGGAAGAGCTTGTTCTAGACAGGACCAGTTAGCGACATGCTCTGATCACTGGTTTGAAAGATAGCAAGGACAGGCTACACTTTCTAGCTGATGAAAAGCGATCTCAGAGGAAAGAAAAAGCAGCTCCAACACACACCAGACTCAACTTTTAAGCAAGGACTGCCATTGCCGTCTTGGTCTACATAGCCACTTCAGATGCTGCAGAACCATCAACCATGACATCTCTCATGAGTGCACTTCCATTGTCTTTCAAGACTAACAGATGCCAACAACCTTACCTTAGTCATGTAATTATGCATTTAGTACCTTGTGTTTATGATGTAATTATACATTTAGTAACCTGCCTGTATGATATAATTTGTTAGATTTTATGGACAGCATCAGCATCAACATTATTATTATTATCATCATCATCATCATCATCATCATCATCATCATCATCATCATCATCATCATCATCATTATTATTATTATTATTATTATTATTATTATTATTATTATTATTAGGGGCCCCGAGTGGCCAAGTGGTCTAAAGCACTGTCCATTACGGATCACTGCCATCTTGCCTCTGTCTGCGTGGGTTCGAGTCTAAGATTTGGCTAATTTAGTTATGTGAGAAAGCTTGCTAGTAGCTTCTCGTGGGTCGGTGTTCTTTCCTGGGGTTTTCCGGGTTTTTCCTCCACCATTAATACTGGCCGCCATGTATAGCCTATATTGTGCTGAAAAATGGCGTTAAACCATAAAATAACAATAAAAAACATATTATTATTATTATTATTATTATTATTATTATTATTATTGCATTGCTTGCACAGGTTTAAATAAATAATTATAAAATAAATTTTATTAAAATATCATTTATCTCTCCACTCTTCATAAAACAGGCATACAAATTGAGTAACAGTTAAAAAAATACTGATTTACATTTAATAGCAGTAAAACATGTATTTTTATGGAAGTGTAATGAGCAAGAACAAGGGATAGTACAAAAAATATTAATTCAAAGCATTTTAAAGCAGACATGAAGCAGGAAACATTATGCTTCTGTAGTCTAAATACAAAAATAAAATGGACAGATTTCCTTTGATGTATGATGTAAATGTTCTTACATTAGGTGTTCATTCTGCCCAAATTTTGTCCTCACATTATAAAATACGACATGTATCACATGCACTTTTAAGAACAAGGTAGTTATTAGCAAGTATATCATTTACAGCTTAACCTGTCTATATAGGACACATGTAATTGGTATCAAAGACATTATCTACAACTTAACCTGTCTATATAGGACACATGTAATTGGTATCAAGAATATCATCTACAGCTTAACCTGTCTATATAGGACTTGTAACTAATTGCTATAAAGAAAATAATCTACAACATTACCTATCTATTTAGGACACACAAGTAAATGCTATTGAGGATGCCATAAACAATGGAACCTGTCTAACTAGGACACACAATTAATATCACAGATAACATCTAGTCAAACTTGTCTAACTAGTACACACAGCTGATATCACAGATAAGGTCTAGTCAAACCCGTCTAACTAGGACACACAGTTGATATCAAAAATAATTTCTAGTCAAACCTGTATATATAGAACACCAGTAATTGGATCAGCAATATCATCTACATTCAAACCTGTCAATATTGGAAACAAATTATCAAGATATTGGGTTCTATGTATATAGGCATGTAATTACACTAATTACCTCATCATTACATAATTTAGCAAATCTGACATAAACAACAAATATGCATGTCATTTATTCATTTTAAGGCCTGTTTTCAATTTTAGATTTGCTGTTTTCTTTATTTGACTTTTGCTTGAAGATAATCTCTGTCATTCAAAATACTGTAGCCCAGGTTTGTATTTGCCATTGTATTTAATTGTTTGCTGAGGTCATTTTGTATGTCTTTACCATAAGTCCTTTATGTGTAAATGTCAAGTGTTAATGGTTATTTTAGTTTGGTTTGGAAAATTAACAGCACAATTTTTCCTGCATGAACATTCCCAATAGGAGACCAAACCCTAATAATACCTAAAACACTTTTACACTGATATTATTTCTTTGTTAAAAATAAAAATATAAATCAGTTTTCATCATTCACCTAAAATAATAAGTAAAATACTTGACAAAAAGAAAATAAAGAGTAGAACAAACAAGCAAACAGAAGTTTCCCACAGACTGCAATTAAATTACTTGATACAATGCATATCAATTTCAGACTGGCCATAATTTTAACATATTTACATCATCTCCCCTGGGACTTCCTTATTCCCTACATAAATTTCTTAGCCTCAAGCTTAATGGGTGGTCAGCAATTCACCTAAACTACACTTAGTCAATCACAGTTAAGTTTCAACGAACTTTCCAATAGAAGATTTAGAGGGTGTTTGACAAAGGAAGGAGGGGGGAGGGGCTAGGAATTAACCAAATTCCATTTTCTTCTTCAGTAGAAGCAAGTACATACACTTTTATTTTTAAAATTGCACATGATAGAAAAGAAAGATCACAACTTTTAAAAAAAGCTGAGCCATAGAAAATTAACTTGGTTCTGCCCATAATTGTATTTATCAGAGTTTTACACTTGTGAGATAGATAACAATAAACACAGTCTATGGAAATTCATTTAAAGTCTTTTCTTGTTCTCTCAAGTTGTTAACATTGTAATTGTTTTGAAGTATACAGTCTATACGATAAGAATAAAACTAGGCTCCAAAAACATAGTCACCACATATCTTAAGCTGAAGAGAGAGAAAAAAAAAAACAATACAAATTTTGTAAAATTATTTATGGCAAGTTAATAAATTGCTAATAATTTGGTGTTTTAGATTCCTAATTAATTGTTTTTGCTTCTAGCTGCTTGGGGTTTTTGGAGGAATGGAAGGTGTGACTTACAGGATATATACAAACGTCTTGTAAAATATTAAATGTATGAGTCATTACTGTACATTACTTTTTAAGTAATTAAAAATATACTTTAATTAAAAAGATTCTTTGTAAAATCACAAAACATGATTTGTTTGTTTGTTTGTTAAATCTGCAGATTTATACATGCACAAAATAAAACCATGATAGATTAAATAAAAGGTTTTATGACAGTATAATGGGTTGTTAAATCCATTAACTTTTATAACTAGACAATATTGATCCTTGTTTTTCTAACAACAGGACTTCATCCACAATCTAACAATTTTAGGTAACAATAAAATTGTGATGTTTACAAAAAGACAACCAAAAGTAGATTTTATTGTACAGGTAGAATAAGTGGACTAATTACATGCAATATATTTAATATTATCAAATCCATAACAAATACAGCATGTATAATAAAAATATGGATTAAGATGTTATGTAATATAACAAATACACATATATTACCTGTAAAGAAAGAACTTGTATGTAATGCAGTCAATATGTGGGTATGTTTATAAATTGTTCTCCAGAATTTTTGATCATACTACAAGAAACAAATTGACTTGACCACTCTAAAGGTGTTGACCACTGTAAAGGTGTTGGTCTCTATATCCAATGACTCAGAATAATTTGTTGGACATCTTGCAATAGGCTACCACTAATGGTGAAATTATAGTTCTACTGATATGATCAAATCCTATATGAAGAGAAAAGACTTTTACAGACTGTATTCCCCAGGGCTCAGTTCAAAGAAATACATTGGATATGAACCATGTGTGTGTCCCCTAAGGGCCAGAGATAGGAGGTGATCAGATATCTTCCACTATTATGGGAACCAATCCTATCACACCAGGTGTAGAAACATTTAAAAAGCATGGCTGCCCACCACACAACAAGACTGATAAATCGGGTTTCCATAAAAAAAAAACAGTTGGGTGTCAGATTAAAAACCTTCAATGTAAAAGGTAAAAAAGTCATTGAATAAATAATTACAAATCTTCAATGTACAGGTAAATAATTCATTGTTCAAATAATTAAAGTTTAACATTGGAGTACTGCAACATCAAGACCAAACTCCCTAATTTGATGTTATTATATGCTGTTTTATGACATCTGTTTTATGGCAAACTACTCAATTTTGACTCTTTAACATAAAATCTACATGTACCATTTAGTTTTGACTGTGTGCTACTTGGTAAACCAGTTAGAACTTTTTTGTTATCCCAGTCTAGTTGCCAATGTACTTTTAAGAAGGCAATATGGTATTGTGAGGGATGATGACAGATTCCTCTTCCATCTCTATTTGGTATTGTGAGGGATGATGACAGATTCCTCTTCCATCTCTATTTGGTATTGTGAGGAATGATGACAGATTCCTCTTCCATCTCTGTTTGGTATTGTGTGGGATGATGTCAGATTCCTCTTCCATCCCTAATTGGTATTGTGGGTGATGATGACAGATTCCTCTTCCATCCCTAATTGGTATTGTGGGGGATGATGACAGATTCCTCTTCCATCTCTATTTGGTATTGTCAAGGACTAAGATTTAGTGACTGTCACAGACCTAGTACAGTATCTTGTCTAGTGATTGCAAAAAACAGTATGAAATGGAATTGTTATCATGACAAATACTAGTATGAATGGGGAATTGTTATCATGATAAATACTAGTATGAAGGGAAATTGTTATTATGACAAATAATAGTATGTAAGGGAATTGTTATCATGATAGATACTAGTATGAAAGGGAATTGTTATCATGATGAATACTAGTATGAAGGGGAATTGTTATTATGACAAATACTAGTATGAAGGGAATTGTTATCATGATGAATACTAGTATGTAAGGGAATTGTTATCATGATAGATACTGGTATGAAGGGGAATTGTTATCATGATGAATACTAGTATGAAGGGGAATTGTTATCATGATAGATACTGGTATGAAGGGGAATTGTTATCATGATGACTACTAGTATGAAGGGGAATTGTTATCATGATAGATACTAGTATGAAAGGGAATTGTTATCATGATGAATACTAGTATGAAGGGGAATTGTTATCATGATGAATACTAGTATGTAAGGGAATTGTTATCATGATGAATACTAGTATGAAGGGAATTGTTATCATGATGAATACTAGTATGTAAGGGAATTGTTATCATGATAGATACTGGTATGAAGGGGAATTGTTATCATGATGAATACTAGTATGAATGGGGAATTGTTATCATGATGAATACTAGTATGTAAGGGAATTGTTATCATGATGAATAATAGTATGTAAGGGAATTGTTATCATGATGAATACTAGTATGTAAGGGAATTGTTATCATGATAGATACTAGTATGAAAGGGAATTGTTATCATGATGAATACTAGTATGAAGGGAATTGTTATCATGATGAATACTAGTATGAAAGGGAATTGTTATCATGATAGACACTAGAATGAAGGGGAATTGTTATCATGATAGATACTAGTATGACGGGGAATTTTTATCATGACAAACACTAGTATGAAGGGGAATTGTTATCAAGATAAATTCTAGCATGAAGGGGAATTGTTAACATGACAAATACTAGAATGACGGGGAATTTTTATCATTACAAACACTAGTATGAAAGGGAATTGTTATCATGACATGAGCATTGTCATTAAGAAACACTGCATAATGCTATTCATTTTCTTTGTTTTAAAACAGTGCTAATTAGAGCAAATCATAGTGATAATTTAAAAGTATATTTTCCAGGAAATGAAATTACAAAATTAAAACTTCAAATCTGTTCAAAAGCATAATATTTGATGTATGTTTAGGGAGGATATTTAATTCATTCAAATACTGTCATTGATGCACTTCATCTTTATACAGTCTAATTAGTGATGCTGTCATAATTGTACTTCATCTATATTTAGTCTAATTATTGATGCTGCCATAGATGTACTTCATCTTTGTACAGTCTAATTATTGATGCTGTCATAGATGTATTTAATCTATGTACAGTCTAATTATTGATGCTGTCATAAATGTACTTGATTTTTATACAGTCTGATTATTGATGCTGTCATAGATGTACTTCATCTTTGTACAGTCTAATTATTGATGCTGTCATAGATGTATTTAATCTATGTACAGTCTAATTATTGATGCTGTCATAAATGTACTTAATTTTTATACAGTCTAATTATTGATGATGTCATAGATGCATTTAATCTATTTACAGTCTAGTTATTGATGCTGTCGTTGGTGCATATAATCTCCACGTGTATGATTAATATTTATACCAGTCACACACACACACACACACATATACATACATATATATATAAAATGAAATAAAAAGCAACTTGACATTGCTAAAATAATTTACATTAGCCTGAAAAAACATTCAATGGTTAGTTACCTCTTGATTGCAATACAAACAGATAATTAAAACAATTTGTTTAAAATGCATTTTAGAGTCAATGTAATTTGTGTTAATGATTAGATGTAGCAAAATGCACAGACCCAGATCTACTGGCACAATGTATGATAACCTATATATAGGTGCATGTCGTTTGCATGTTAGGAGAGAATTTGTGTGATATTTTTATCATGAAAGGGTCGTGGTTGTGTCCAGAGGTATTAATAATGTCAAGCTCTCTAATATAGTTAAATCCCAGCTACTTTATTTTCTTAAAAGGACACTAAGTCTTAGTTCCAAGGTACAATTTTAGAGGGATATGATAGCGGATTATGAGATTTAACACGCTGATAATGTTACTTTACAGGCACTGATTCCATTCTAAGCTCACAAAGAAACCACTCTAATTTACATTGTATATCCTTGAACCATCTACACGCCATGCTGATCCAAAACACACTGACAGAATTGTTCTCGATCCATCTTTGCAGACAATCTTTCAAAGTGGTATATAAATATGTACCAATACACAAAATAAAAATGATTCATCACATAGAATGACAAGGGACATAATCTGAAAAACTGACATAGAAATAGGTCAGTCTATTACAATCAATTGTAAAGTTACTTAAGGACTGTTTTCAACGAGGATTTGATTTTAGTTTATTTTGCTAAAATACTAAGTTTCTGTTTTATTTGAAAAGTATACTTATTTAAATGGAAAGTGGCAAATAGCAACTGAAATGGTGCGAGTTCAAATCGTACTTTTGGATTGTATTATTTATTTTAAGTTATTTATTTACTAGTATGACATTTTATAACTGTGAGAGATGGACATCACGTGGAAGGAATAATCTAAATATAGAAGTAGAGTACATCATTAAAAAACTAATTTTGCTAACACAGTAAAAAAAAAATTGAAAACAGTAATGTTACAAAATTCCTATATAACTGTACATACAAGAAAACAAAATAAAGTAAAATTCAATCATCAAGACTGGATGTAACTCACATATACAGAGTCTGAAAGACTTTAAAAACCCAATAACTAAATACAAATTCTTTTAGTACCTGGTTCATTTTCTTTTGGAAGATATATTTGTTTCTGAACTGGTAAATGCAATAGAAATTAGAAATGCAGTAAATTTCTTAGTTTCTGTTCTTCCAAGAACTCTTGAATTTATGTTGGTTGACATTTTGAAGGAGAGTCTGAAGACTCTTTTAATATGTCTTTTAATGTTTAACCTTGATTTTCAAGATATAACTAGAATGCATAAAGTATACCTGAGAATAAGTCTTTTAATGTTTTACCTTGATTTTCAAGATATAACTAGAATGCATAAAGTATACCTGAGTTTAAGTATTTTTCATGTGAACTCTAATTACTTCAATAATGAATTTCAGTTATAACCAAAATAATTGATGAGATCAATTAATATAAAAAGCATTACCTGTCACAGAACTGCATCCATGTGAATGAATTAAATGTCCTTTACACATAATTGAATGAGCCAAATGTGTTAAACAGTTAGAATGACCTGCTATAATCATCTACACATTGAATCTATACCACATCAAGGTACTCTTGTAGCTTTGTTATCCAATCAACACCTTACGGCTTTAAGCTCCGCCCTCCAATAAATTAGTGGTAGTGGTATCATCGAAGTTCTCTTCATGACTTTAAATCGGTGAATCTCTGTTTACTGTCAATGCATTGGAAACAGATAAAATGCTGCAGGGTTTGTAGTGGTTAGGTGAGTCCTGAGTATTCAGTGATAGTCATACCTGGTCAGTGGTATCTGGTGACTGTTTACCTGCATGATAAGGAGAGTTCATTTCAACTGAAGCCCCACCTGCCCAGGTGTAGCTGGGAGGGGAATTTGTCAAGCATACCTAAGACAATCCAATACAAACTGCAACTTTTATAATGAACACTTGCTGTCAAAACTGTAGTATTTACTTCACCCTTTTTTGTAGCCATTCAACTCAATACAGTTTTATCTTCCCATGCAATTTTCAAATTAAAGTGTTCTCCAAACACAAAAATGACAATCAGTATTTACTTTGACTGTTATTAAAGTAATCAAAACTGGTTATGGAATTACATTCTAATTTAACTCTTTAATCAAAATCTTTCTCAAATATGCCCAGAGAATAGTGTTTACTGATGTATTTTATTTCATATAGTCAAGGCTTGAATGGAATAATCTTCCAATTTAATTTTTGTAATTAAAAAGTTCATTAAGCCACCACTCAGTTCAACAGGTATGTATGTTTAACATGAAGAAAAAAAAACCATGGGTATTAAGATGACACATCAATATATGTCAGGCTAAAAATTGGACAAGTCAAAACTGACCTCTTTTTCTTTCAAATAATTCACCTAAAAAAGTAAATCAGAAGCTGCCTTTGTATCAGACAGGTCGGATTTGGGAAAGAATAAAAAGCTTAGCCATTGTTGATTGCTTATAAATAGACATTATACTTTGTTTGACCTCCTTAACACCACAGTGCTAGGGGTATTTGAATAAAAAGTGAAAACATCCCTGACTTCCTTGGGTTAATCCAATATCTAGACACATCCTGTGGTGAAGATTTCACATTCTCACAACATGGTATGTGTGGCTATTATTTTAAAGGCCATAAGTTCAATTCAGGTTATGTTTTTTTTTATACAGGTTTAACAAGCAATAAGAAGCTGAAGACTTTCATCTCCAAGAATAACATTTATTGCTTAAATTATCCATGGAATCCTTTTCTTTCCATCAATATGAGAATAACCACCAATGATAAAAAAAATTAAGCAGTTTAAAGAAAGGGGGCTGTCCAACTAAAAGCATTGAATTGCTTTTCTTTTGGATTCATTTTAGAGGTAAAGGAAAATACAAATACAAATTTCAGGACAAATCAAATGGATGATAACACACAAATTCACAAAAGTCTACATCGTTGATAGCAAGGCTGTCTTATGAAGATTGTACAATGTTGAAGTGTCAAAGATTCTCAACTATTTAAGTGTCAATGACTGTAAACTGTTTAAGTGTCAAAACTGTAAACTATTTAAGTGTCAAAGATTGAAAACTGTTTAAGTGTCAAAGATTGAAAACTGTTTAAGTGGCAAAGATTGTAATCTGTTTAAGTGTCAAAGATTGTAAACTGTTTAAGTGTCAAAGATCAAAAACTGTTTAAGTGTCAAAGATTGAAAACTGTTTAAGTGGCAAAGATTGTAATCTGTTTAAGTGTCAAAGATTGAAAACTGTTTAAGTGTCAAAGACTGTAAACTGTTTAAGTGTCAAAGATTGTAAACTGTTTAAGTGTCAAAGATTAAAAACTGTTTAAGTGTCAGTGATTGTAACTGTTTAAGTGTCAAAGATTGTAATCTGTTTAAGTGTCAAAGATTGTAAACTGTTTAAGTGTCAAAGATTGTAAAATGTTTAAGTTTCAAAGATTGAAAACTGTTTAAGTGTCAAAGACTGTAAACTATTTAAGTGTCAAAGACTGTAAACTATTTAAGTGTCAAAGATTGTTAACTATTTAAGTGTCAAAGATTGTTAACTGTTTAAGTGTCAAAGATTGTAAACTGTTTAAGTGTCAATGATTGAAAACTGTTTAAGTGTCAAAGATTGAAAACTGTTTAAGTGTCAAAGATTGTTAACTGTTTAAGTGTCAAAGATTGTAAACTGCTTAAGTGTCAAATATTGAAAACTGTTTAAGTGTCAAAGATTGAAAACTGTTTAAGTGTCAAAGACTGTAAACTGTTTAAGTGTCAAAGACTGTAAACTGTTTAAGTGTCAGTGATTGTAATCTGTTTAAGTGTCAAAGATTGTAAACTGTTTAAGTGTCAAAAATTGTAAACTGTTTAAGTGTCAAAGATTGAAAACTGTTTAAGTGTCAGTGATTGTAATCTGTTTAAGTGTCAAAGATTGTAATCTGTTTAAGTGTCAAGGATTGTAAACTGTTTAAGTGTCAAAGATTGTAAACTGTTTAAGTGTCAAAGATTGAAAACTGTTTAAGTGTCAAAGACTGTAAACTGTTTAAGTGTCAAAGACTGTAAACTGTTTAAGTGTCAGTGATTGTAATCTGTTTAAGTGTTAAAGATTGTAAACTGTTTAAGTGTCAAAGATTGTTAACTGTTTAAGTGTCAAAGATTGTAAACTGTTTAAATGTCAAAGACTGTGAACTGTTTAAGTGTCAAAGACTGTAAACTGTTTAAGTGTCAAAGATTGTAAACTGTTTATGTGTCAAAGATTGTAAACTATTTAAGTGTCAACAATTGTACGCTGTTTAAGTGTTAAAGATTGTAAACTGTTTAAGTGTCAAATATTGCAAACTGTTTAAAAGTCAAAGATTGTAAACTGTTTAAGTGTCAAAGAATTGCACTGTTTTAAATTATCATTAATGTTGTGATACATAGACATATCTAGTGAAACATAAGGCAATTTTGTATTTGAATTAAAAAGTAGCATAAGCTCTTTAATCTCCTTAAGGATCATCACCTACAGTAATAAAATTATGTTTCATCAATCAATTCTTATTCACATTGCTTCTAGATAGCAAACCAACCTACAGTGATAAAATTATGTTTCAGCTATCAATTCTTATTACCATTGCTTCCAGATATCAAACCAACCTACAGTAAAGAATGCATAGGTTATTTCAGTGTGTATAACTAAAGCAACTATTCATGCATGCAAATTCCCATGTCTTCTTACATCATTCATTTTAACACCCACCCCATCATACCAGATCCCAACCCCAACTCTTGTTAATAATGGAGAATTCACATATAAAATGCATTTTCCTGCTATGACTGTATGAAGTTTGGTCAGAAAACATTAAAAAATATGAGACTTAATTAAATGTGTGTACATTTGACCTTAAAACTGCCATAATTCACCTCCAATTCATTCCCACTATCCTCCATCCTTCTACCACTGACCTCCAACCCACTGTCACTGATCTCCAACCCACTGTCACTGATCTCCAACCCACCCCACTGAACCCCAACCCAACACCACAGACCTCCAATTGATCCTGACTGATCCCCAAATTGACCACCACTGACCTTCAACCCTCCACTGCTAGCATCAGGGGCAGGATTCAAGAATTATGCCTCTCATGCAGATGGTTATCACCAATGCAACTTCAAAATATTTATAAGAAATACGTCTATCTGTTTACGAAATGTTATCACCTTGGCAACTTAACAACAATTTTTTTTTCAATTTATACCAAGCTGTTTACAAGATGTCGTACAAGACAGATGAAAGGACACAAAGACAGATACACCACAATGTTCTAGTAATACTTTTAAAAAGGATGGAGATATATATAAAAAATGACATGAACTATATTTGTCTATCCATCAGCTTGTTTGTCTCTCTGTCTTTTGTCACCAAGTTGATGCATTGTGATCTGAAAATCTTTAGTCACCATTTCTTCAATCCAGAAATTATACCGTATTCCAATATAAACTTATTCTTTGGCAAATGAGGCACATTAAACTGACAATATTAGACCAGTCAAATGGTGCAAGTTAAATTGAAAATATCAGAACAGTCACAAATGTGGCTGGCAAATGAATCTTGTTTTTTATATCAGCAGGATTATGTTGAGTTCAAAGAAGACCATGACATCATTAACATACTTGGTTTCTGTGAGTATGTAAGTGGCTGATCAGCTCAAGTTTTACTCTCTGTAGTATGCTTGACAGAAGATGCCACTTGTATGTACTTGATCAGAAGATGCCACTTGCATGTACTTGATAAGAAAATGCAACATGGATGTACTTGATCTGAAGATGCCACATGGGTGTACTTGATCAGAAGATGCCACATGGGTGTACTTGATCAGAAGATGCCACATGGGTGTTTTTGATCAGAAGATGTCACTTGCATGTACTTGATCAGAATATGCCACATGGAATTACTTGATCAGAAGATGCCACATGGCTGTACTTGATAAGATGATACCACATGGGTGTACATGATCAGAAGATGCCACACAGGTGTACTTGATAAGAAGATGCCACATAGATGTAACTGATCAGAAGATGCCACATGGAAGTACTTGATCAGAGGATGCAACATAGATGTACTTTATAAGAAGATGCCACATGGGTGTACTTGATAAGAAGATGCCATATAGGTGTACTTGATCAGAAGATGTCACATAGGAGTAGTTGATAAGAAGATGCCACATGGGTGTACTTGATAAGAAGATGCCACATGGGTGTAGTTGATAAGAAGTTGCCACATGGATGTAATTGATCAGATGATGCCACATAGGTGTAGTTGATAAGAAGAATACTAGTTCATGGTTGATCACTGTTGCAGTTCTGTTACCTGTGCTTCTGTACTGCATCTGCATATCTCTTCTGTTGACAGTTTCTAGTTCCAAACTGATTTGGACTCCAACAGTTGGAGTGGTCCTGCTTGAGGCCATTTCAAGAATTAGAGTTAGTATTGAAGTATTTAAAAGATGATTTGAGGGAATCTATGATGCATATCTTCTGATCACACTGAGATCACTTTTTTCCCTCCTGAAGTTTGCTGTAGAAGATCTTCCTTGGTAGGCTCTCTTCTGACATCCTGGTAACATAGCCTGCCTATCTCAAATATCATTTCATTAACAGTGTGTGCCTGCATAGAATACCTGCTCATGAGAGACCTTCAGTGTCTTGAACCCTGTTCTGCCATATGATCCTCCTCAGTTTTCTTACACAGCCCATGTCTTGACAAGGCATATGTATCAGAACTAGGTACCACAACTATTAGAGCATATTGTTTGCCTCCTTTATTATAACCACCACATTGAGGGGATAAAATGAAGGGGTAATTTGAGTTTTAAACTTAAAATACATGTCTGCAAACTTAAATAGTCCACATAAGTGCATTTAATTTTTTTGATAGGAAAGAAAATCTTCTATACTATGTTAAGAACATTCCTTAAAGAGAAAATCAATGTACAATATGTATGAAGCTACTCTGTTATGTAAATGAAGTTACTCTATTATGTAAAATCAATGTACAATATGTATGAAGTTACTCTATTATGTAAAATCAATGTACAATATGTATGAAGTTACTAAATTATGTAAAATCAATGTACAATATGTATGAAGTTACTCTATTATGTAAAATCAATGTACAATATGTATGATGTGATTACTATTTAAATTCAATGTACAATATGCATGAAGTTACTGTATTATGTAAAATCAATGTACAATATGCATGAAGTTACTCTATTATGTAAAATCAATGTACAATATGTATGAAGTTACTGTATTATGTAAAATCAATGTGCCATATGTATGATGTGATTATCATTTAAATTCAATGTACAATATGCATGAAGTTACTCTATTATGTAAAATCAATGTACAATATGTATGAAATTACTGTATTATATAAAATCAATGTACAATATGCATGAAGTTACTGTATTATGTAAAATCAATGTACAATATGCTTGAAGTTACTCTATTATGTAAAATGAATATACAATATGTATGAAGTTACTAATCAATGTACAATATGTATGAAGTTACAGTACTAATCAATGTACAATATGCATGAAGTTACTCTATTATGTAAAATCAATGTACAGTATGCATGAAGTTACTGTATTATGTAAAATCAATGTACAATATGCATGAAGTTACTCTATTATGTAAAATCAATGTACAATATGCATGAAGTTACTCTATTATGTAAAATCAATGTACAATATGTATGAAGTTACTCTATTATGTAAAATCAATGTACAATATTATGTACTAAATACAATTATATATTTATGCAATTATATATTTATATATTTATTAGAATTCACATTATTTATATATTTATAAGAATTCACTTTATTTATATATTTATTAGAATTCACATTTATTTATATATTTATTAGAATTCACTTTATTTATGTATTTATTAGAATTCACTTTATTTATGTACTCAATTTACAGAATGTACTGCATCTGTGTACTCAATCTATAAAATTCACTTTATTTATGTACTCAGTAGAACTCACTTTGTTTATGTACTCAATAGAATTCACTTTATTTATGTACTCAATAGCATTTATCCTATTTATGTACTCATTATAATTTACTCTATTTATGTACTCAGTAGATTAACTTTATTTATGTACTCAATAAAATTCACTTTATTTATGTATTGAATAGAATTTACTCTATTTATGTACTCAATATAATTTACTCTATTTATGTACTCAATAGAATTTACTTTATTTATGTACTCAATATAATTTACCCTATTTATGTACTCAGTAGATTTTACTCTATGTACTCAATAGATTTAACCCTTTGAACCATAATCTCCCCCATATTTCAACACATTAACCCTAGCCTCCCCAGCAATTTTTGACAATTTTTTAAAAAGTAAAATTTTGCAAAATAAAAGTAATATTATGCCTTAGAATGATAATCCACTATGATATAACAGCAAATATCAAATTGTCTCTTTTCAATCATGCTTATAAAATGCTTTTTATTACTATGACTATGTAACAAACTGTCTCGAAATTTTGTTCATGTTGTACCATTCATGCAAGATCTATATTTCACTGACCTAGCGCCAAGACCGGAAAAACAACAACACAATAACCATGCGCCATCAAGCGAATAACATAACATAGGCTGGGATACCGGCCTGTTGGGTTATGATGGTAGATAGCTAGGCCAGTATACCGGCCTTTCGGGTATATGCACCATTACAACAGGCCAGTAAACTGACCTGTCGGGGTCAAAGGGTTAATTTATTTATGTACTCATTGAATTTACTCTATTTATGTACTCAATAGAATTTATTCCATTTATGTACTCAATAGATTTACTTTATTTATGTACTCAATAGAATTTACTCTATGTACTAAATTGAATTTACTCTATTTATATACTCAATAGATTTAATTTATTTATGTACAAAGTTGATAGAATTCACTTTAGTAAGATGTTCACTTGACAGAATGTACTGCATCTATGTACTCAATTGATATAGTTCTCTTTATTTATTACATCTGTCAAATCTAATTACAAATGACCTAGCAGTTATAAGAGAGCAGCCTAAAATTAATATTCTACCTGACTCCATTAATTGGTTGGCACAATTTTTATGACAATCCATCAAAAACTGGGGACTAATTGTTCTAATGAGATTGGGTCATATAATGATACAAGACAAAAGAGTATTGTAGATATATATATAGATCATAACCAAAATATTAAGTTTTTGAAAACTGCAAGCATAGTAGCACTAATGAGATTTTAACATACACTGCTACAAGACATGACAAAAACTCAATGAGAGTGTGTCATACACTGCTATATGACATAATGACAATAACTCAATGAGATTGTGTCATAAACTGTTACAAGAAATAAAAAGCAATAACTCAATGAGATTTTTGTTACACTGTTACAAGAAATAAAGAACAATAACTCATTGAGATTGTGGCATACACTGCTACAAGATATAAAGGGTGATAACTCAATGAGATTGTATCATACACTGCTAAAAGACATAATGACAATAACTCATTGAACTTGTGTCATACACTGCTATAAACATAAAGGGCATTAAGTCAATGAGATTGTCATACACTGCTACAAGACATAAGGACAATAACTCACTGAGATTATTTTATACACTGCTACAATATATAAAGGGCAATAACTCTAGCAGCAAAGTGTTTTTACAGTGCAATATATCTTTCAGTGAAGACCAAACTATTTATTAAGTTAATTGCCAATCCATTTAAAACAGACGGGGCAGAGGGGGGGCTACTGATAATGAAAGCTATCTTAAAGGATGGACAGACAAATGCAAGGATTACATTATATTCTCATCTCTGTGTCACATATAGAAACCTTGAATGCTAGAATTTACTTTGAAACACATAACAGATTTAGTACAACAAAATGCAGTACCAAACTTGATCATTTTATGGAGGTTAAGGAACAATTTTCACTTCAGCCAAATGTGGGACATCTTCAAAATAGCTACATGTAAAACTATCCTATTGAAGATTGCTTCCTTACCCAATTACCTTCAGCACAAAATCAATAAAATGTGATGAAAAGGAAATGTGCATCAAGCATGCAAATTGTGCAGAGATATTATTTCTATCCTGAGAAAAAGGATCTCTTCTTTATACAGGTTTCAAATCAATGCCAATAAACTGTACATTACAAATCTATTAAACAGTTCACAAAGACCCAGAGGGTTTTTAAGAAGGTATAATACTTCCTGTGTTTGGACAGGTGTAGTGAGACCTTCTTTGAAAAAGATGCCCTCTGACTGATCTACTTCCCTCTAGGTGAGGACAAATTCCCTTGGGGTAGTGAAGGGACTCAGCATTGTCTGGTAAAAGTTCCTGGTTTAATTCAATTCAAGGATGAAATCAATATTTTGACATTAGGTGGACATCAAAGGATTTATAACAATTAAACTGTACTAATTAGGCATTGTCATCTATTATATAAAGGTAACAGTTCCCATATACAGCATGTGTCTAATTTATGATCAGATAAATAAATATTCATGTTCAGGTCACATGACCACAAAATTGTCTGACCATAATAAATTTAACTTGTACTAAAATTTCCTAAACTTGAATCATATGGAAGTTCACTTCAAGGAGGGTTTAACATTACAATATTTCCATAGTGTCTTTGTCTGAGTGTAGTTTTGATTGTAGTCTGTCTCTTTAACACATTAAACCCTAGTGCCAAGTTTATGGGGCATGCAGTAGTATCCTACTTCCAAGGTCTGTAGGGTTGAGATCATGTGTGATACACTAAAGTGGGTGATATTATAGAAAGATTGACAGATTTAGCTCTACAATGAAACCAAATATTCTGGACATTTTAGTTGCACTACAGACTACAGAGGGGAAAATCTAAAAATCTTTACCCGTTTTTTTATACCCAAAATTCACCCATGGTCGGAATCTGATTTGTGTCCAGATTTTAGACTTTGTGGCCTCAGATCTAAGGCAGACTGGTCTAAAGCGCACACAGACAGGTGAACCTGTGCAAAAAAGTAATATAAGGTGGGCATTTTTGTATCTTCTGCTCATGCACCAGCAAAGTAACCAATGGAAAACATTTTTTTTTGTAGCACAACTAGGCATTAGGCTAATGGAAATTTGCTTGGAAGTCTATGTATTAGGATGTGTTCAGAAATAGCCCCCAAAATGTGTTTACTACTTACAATTCATGCCAAACAGCAAAATCCTCCAGGGGTTAATGTGTTAATGACCATATGGCCTGGACCAGTCTGAGTGTAGTTTTGATTGCACTCTGTGACACTTTAATGACCATAATGACCTGACCAGTCTCAGTTTAAATGTTTACTGTGTTCTAACAGTGTTGTGAACATACAATCAGATTAGTGTGTGTTTATTTTTGCTTTGGCAGCTCATGATCATACAGTCAGAATGGGTTTAGTTTTTGGCTTTGCTTTTGCAGTTGAGTGACTTTATGATTGAACCAGCATGGGTTTAGTTTGAAATTCTTTTCTAACCAGGATTGTACCTTAAGTTTAGTATTTGATTGACAATTTCATGACCATATAGCCAGTGAAACTATGAACTAACATGAACTTTCTATTTGTTTGTGGTATTCTGCTTTTCATATATTTCAAGGTCACTCTATACAAATCAGGATTTAAAGACCCAACATGCAAGGTCACTTTATACAAATCAGGATGTAAAGACCCAATTTACAAGGTCACTTTATACAAATTAGGACTTAAAAATCCAAGGTACAAGGTCACTCGATACAAATCAAGACTTTAATTTAAGACCCAATGAATGAGGTCACTCCTTACAAGTCATTAACTGAAGACCCAATAAACAAGGTCACTCCTTACAAGTCTTTAACTGAAGACCCAATAAACAAGGTCACTCCATGCAAGTTGTTAACTGAAAACCCAATAAACAAACTCACTCCATGCAAGTTGTTAACTGAAGACCCAATAAACAAGGTCACTCCATACAAGTGGTTAACTGAAGACCCAATAACAAGGTCACTCCATACAGGTCATTAATTGAAAACCCAATAAACAAAGATTCTTCTATGTAAATAATAGGAACCATCCACACATGTTGGCACTGAAGAAACCTTGCTTGCAGCTAAATACAAAATTTGATATCCACAAAAAATGTCAGGAGAGTAAACTCTATTTAACACAAAAATGTATGAACCAAATATTGTCCACTCCTCAGGAATCTGGTCTGTTATTTGGATATGTACAGTGAGATGGGATATGGTCTCTTATTGTGTTATTTGCATGGGTATATTGAACTGAAGGGAAGGGCACTACACCAGACAACAATGAAAGTGGACAGTTCCCAAAAGAGAAAGCATTAAGAGATTAGTAATGTCACATGATGTCATGTAATAGATTAGTATGTCACATGATTTCATGTAATAGATTAGTATGTCACATGATGTCATGTAATAGATTAGTATGTCACATGATTTCATGTAATATATTAGTATGTCACATGACATCATGTAATAGATTAGTATGTCACATGATGTTATGTAATATATTAGTATATCACATGATGTCATATAATAGATTAGTATGTTACATGATATCATGTAATGGATTATGATGTCACATGATGTCATGTAATATATTAGGATGTCACAGGATGTCATGTAATATATTAGTATGTCACATGATGTCATGTAATAGATTAGTATGTCACATGATGTCATGTAATAGATTAGTATGTCACATGATGTTATGTAATAGATTAGTATGTTACATGATATCATGTAATGGATTATGATGTCACATGATGTCATGTAATATATTAAGATGTCACAGGATGTCATGTAATATATTAGTATGTCACATGATGTCATGTAATAGATTAGTATGTTACATGATATCATGTAATGGATTATGATGTCACATGATGTCATGTAATATATTATGATGTCACATGATGTCGTATAATAGATTACTATATCATATGGTGTCATATATCAGATTAGTATGGCACATGATGTCAAATAAGAGTTTAGTATAACACTGACATGTGGCAATAGGTTAATCACAATTGGTATCATTCTTGTTGTCATAAGTATCCCATAGTCAAGGTGCAGTATCCCATTGTCAAGAGGGAAAAAAATACATGCTGTTGTATATTCTATCCCTATGGTCAGTCAATAAGAATTTATTGTGTAATGTACAAATGGATATTAATAAGGAAACTGCACATTCACTTTCTAGCTTCTATTTGTTATTTGTCCACAGTTATAATATTGTTGTTGTTGTTGTTGTTATAGGGCTTAAATGCCATTTTTCAGCACAATTATAGGCTATACATGGTGGCCAGTATTAATGGTGGAGGAAGAACCCGGAAAACCCCAGAAAGAACCACCATCCCATGAGAAGCTTTCTTACATACCCACATTGGCCGAATCTGACCGCTACATGTAATCTATGTTCAATTACACCACAAGAAGAGTTTTCTCGCTTAACATAATGCAAATCATTTGAGCTTTATCTTAAATTTTGTGATTGATTGGAAATCATTTCTTAATTAATGACAATTAACTAGACATGAAAGTCATCTTGCTACTTGTAACCCTCCTTTTGTACTTTTTTTTCAAAGTTTAGATAAAGAAATTTGGCAATAAAAGAATTCTATTAATAGTTTTAAAAGCAAGAACCTTTGATCAATTAATCCATGTCAATAAACACTGACCAAATCAATCTTTATTTTTATTCAACATCTTATCACTTGAAAAATTGAAAAGAAATACATTTCAAAAAGGTCAACACTATTTTCTTGTCTCAAAACTAATATTTGTATTAAGAGCAGTAAAATGGTAACATGATTAAAAACCTGAACCAAGTTCAACAATTCCGTACTATCCGACTCGCTCAAGCATTCAATCAATTCACATCTTAGGAGTAGAGCTATCAAATTGACACCCAATACCTCTATTATTCTCTTGATGAAAAGCTGACCACCCCTATTTCACACCATTGATTTTAATTGCTACTACACATCAAAACTCGGTGATGATTTTGACACCGTCACAGCTCTGATACAATGGTTTTCCTGGGTCGATGATGTTCTTGTTTTATCTGATAAAGTTAACACTACCTTAACGGAAAATTCAAGCACTTGTTTCGGGTTATGCTAGTTTTCCTATTGAAAAGGTTGATTCTCAAAGATGATGTGATTGTTTATTGGTACAAAAGCATTACCCATTATAAAGGGCATTTTATCTGGGCAATATAATAGCTGATATGCTGATACATGGTATTATTGGAAAACTATACAATATCTTCAAAAAGATATATTACAAATTATCAGCTATTTAATTATAGAAAATGACTCACATGTGACTATGATTTTGACTTAAAGACAAAAATCTTCATTGATAGAGATAAAAATCTTGTCGTCTTTTTAACAATGACTCTGAAGATCATGAAGTAATACTACTGTATTATACAATGCTTAAGTGTTTTTACATTTGCTATTACTGGCATGCAAATACAAATCTCAATTGCCACATCTCAGGGGTATGACATAATAGGGATTTTTTTGTGGCTGATACATTTTGAAACATTTAGTTGGTTTCCTGGAAATGAATTTTATATATATATATATATATATATATATATATATATATATATATATATATATATATATATATATATATATATATATATATACATGTATATATATCTCACCTATAATAAGAAAATGAATGTATACCCTATGATTCCGCATTTTATGTTATGACAGCAGTGAAACCTCTGTATATTGAAATCTGAAATACATGTAACTTTTTTCTTTGTGGAATGGTAAGCAGAGGACACTGTGTATACAGAACACTGGCATAACATAACACTGGCATAACATAACACTGATATAACATAGCACTACCATAACATAACACTGGCATAACATAACACTGATATAACATAGCACTGCCATAACATAACACTGGCATAACATAACACTGGCATAATATAAAATTGCATAACATAACACTGGATAATATAATACTGGCATAACATAACACTGATATAACATAGCACTGCCATAACATAACACTGGCATAACATAACACTGGCATAATATAACACTGGCATAACATAACACTGGCATAATATAGCACTGCCATAACATAACACTGGCATAACATAACACTGATATAACATAGCACTGCCATAACATAACACTGGCATAACATAACACTGGCATAATTTAACACTAACATAATATAGCACTGCTATAACATAACACTGGCATAATATAACACTGATATAACATAACACTGGCATAATATAACACTGGCATAACATAACACTAGCATAGTATAACACTGGCATAACATAACGCTGGCATAATATAACACTGATATAACAGGACTATTTTTTTTCTTTATGGGCAAATTGAGAGTGTAAATGAACAATGGAAACTAACATCTTCTTTTTTTGTATGGACATGTTTACAGCTAAATCTGTGTATATTTAACAAGGTCTCATACAGTTACCCTTGACCTTATTATTTGACCTTGCAGGTCTGTTATTACAATTGTCTTGTACACTTTCATTGACTTTATCATTTTATATCACTAGTCTGTTGCAGTGATTATTAAAACTGTATAAGCATTTTTCTGTTTTTTATAATTAAAGAAGTCAAAAGCATGTCATCTCATGTCCACTCATTCTTGGAGTTATATCACTTCAATACACTTATGTGGACTGAAAGACTGAGATATTAACACGAATGATGTTAATAATAGTATGCTGGCAGAATTGATAAAACATATTACAAAACATTGTATTTACTACCAGGAAACATGGTCACACAAACATATTACAAAACATTGTATTCACTACCAGGAAACAAGGTCACAAACAAAATTACAAAACATTGTATTTACTACCAGGAAACAAGGTCACATAAAAATATTACAAAACATTGTATTCACTACCAGGAAACAAGGTCACATAAAAATATTACAAAACATTGTATTCACTACCAGAAAACAAGGTCACACAAAAATATATTACAAAAACATTGTATTCACTATCTGGAAACAAAATCAGAGAAGTATTATGATGCTTTGTATCCACTAGCAGGAAACAAGGTCACATAAACATATTATGAAACACTGCAGTCAATAACAGGAAACAAAATCACACAAAACATGTCAAACTAATGTATCTACTACCATGAAACAAAATGACACAACTATAATACAAAATATTGTATCTACTACCAGGAAACAAAATCACACAAAACATGTCAAATTAATGTATCTACTACCAGGAAACAAAATGACACAAATATAATACAAAACATTGTATCTACTACCAGGAAATAAAATTGCATAAAAATATAACAAAACATGGGGTACTCACTACCAGGAAACAAAATCACACAAAACATGTCAAATTTATGTATCTACTACCAGAAAACAAAATAACACAAATATAATATAAAACATTGTATCTACTACCAGGAAACAAAATCGCACAAAAATATAACAAAACATGGGGTATTCACTACCAGGAAACAAAATCACACAAAACACATCAAACTAATGTATCTACTACCAGGAAACAAAATGACACAAATATAATACAAAACATTGTATCTACTACCAGGAAACAAAATCACACAAAACATGTCAAACTAATGTATCTACTACCAGGAAACAAAATGACACAAATATAATACAAAACATTGTATCTACTACCAGGAAATAAAATCACACAAAAATATAACAAAACATGGGGTATTCACTACCAGGAAACAAAATCACACAAAACACATCAAACTAATGTATCTACTACCAGGAAACAAAATGACACAAATATAATACAAAACATAGTATTTACTACCAGGAAACAAAATCACACAAAAATATAATACAAAACATTGTATCTACTACCAGGAAACAAAATCACACAAAACATGTCAAACTAATGTATCTACTACCAGGAAACAAAATGACACAAATATAATATAAAACATTGTATCTACTACCAGGAAACAAAATCACTTAAAAATATAACAAAACATGGGGTATTCACTACCAGGAAACAAAATCACACAAAACATGTCAAACTAATGTATCTACTACCAGGAAACAAAATGACACAAATATAATACAAAACATTGTATCTACTACCAGGAAATAAAATCACACAAAAATATAACAAAACATGGGGTATTCACTACCAGGAAACAAAATCACACAAAACATGTCAAACTAATGTATCTACTACCAGGAAACAAAATGACACAAATATAATACAAAACATTGTATGTACTACCAGGAAACAAAATCACACAAAACATGTCAAACTAGTGTATCTACTACCAGGAAACAAAGTGACACAAATATAATACAAAACATTATATCTACTACCAGAAAACAGAATCACACAAAAATATAACAAAACATGGGGTATTCATTACCAGGAAACAAAATCACACAAAACATGTCAAACTAATGTATCTACTACTAGGAAACAAAATGACACAAATATAATACAAAACATTGTATCTACTCCCAGGAAATAAAATCACACAAAAATATAACAAAACATGGGGTATTCACTACCAGGAAACAAAATCACACAAAACATGTCAAACTAATGTATCTACTACCAGGAAACAAAATGACACAAATATAACACAAAACATTGTATCTACTACCAGGAAACAAAATCACACAAAACATGTCAAACTAATGTATCTACTACCAGGAAACAAAATGACACAAATATAATACAAAACATTGTATCTACTACCAGGAAACAAAATCACACAAAAATATAACAAAACATGGGGTATTCACTACCAGGAAACAAAATCGCACAAAACATATCAAACTAATGTATTTAATACCAGGAAACAAAGTCACACAAAAGGTAGCTGTTTATCATGCAATGTACATGTATTTGATTTTTAACTGAACCCACTTCAATGTAAGGTCTTACATGGAGATCTGGCTGTCCAGAAACAATTCTTTAGTTGACTGAAAGCTAATGTTGTGTCATGGAGATCTTCATGTTTAGAAAGAATTTGACTGAAAGCTAATGTTGTGCTAGGCTGAAGTGGTTCTCAAACAATAATTACCTGCTTCACCTCACCTTTCTATGTTATGATAATCCCTTAATATTGATCAAATACTTCTGAACTGATACAATATTGAAAACAAAGATTTCTTTAAATTCTACTGTTGTCTTAATCTGAGGTACTACAACATTCCTCAATTATTGTAAATGCCAAACAAAACCCAACTTATTGTAAATGCCTGGCATCCACATAATCATTGTAAATGACTGGCAATACCCAAATTACTGTAAACGCCTGACAATAACCAAATTATTGAAAATGCCTGGCATCCACATAATTACTTTAAATGACAGACAATATTTAAATTTTTGTAAATGACTGACAATACTCAAATTACTGTAAAAACCAGACAATAACCAAACTATTGTAAATACCTGACATCTACATAATCACTGTAAATGACTGACAATACTCAAATTATTGTAAATGCCTGACAATAACCAAATTATTGTAAATAACTGACATCCACATAATCACTGTAAATGACTGACAATACTCAAATTACTGTAAATGTCAGACAATAACCAAACTATTTTAAAAGCCTAACATCCACATAAGTATTGTAAATGACTGAAAATACTTAAATTATTGTAAATGACTGACAATAATCAAATTATTGTAAATGACTGACAATAATCAAAACTGTTGTAAATGCATAGCATCTACATAATCACTGTAAATGACTGACAATACTCAAATTATTGTAAATGACTGACAATTCACATAATTATTGTAAATGCCAGACAATAACCAAATTATTATAAATACCTGGTAATACCCAAATTATTGTCAATGCCTGGCAATACCCAAATTACTGTAAATGACTGGCAAGACCCAAAATTATGAATAACCATTTAAAAAGATGTAATCAACAAATCAAATCAATGTAAGCCTAGGAAAAGAATAGTAGTTTGGGATATGCTAATAAATTTCAGTTAAAAGAAATTAATTGAAATTAAATTGATCTACATGACAGTGATATCATGCTTTCTATGACATTTGTTTTCTCTATTTCTAAACTTGATAAAATGCAAAACCAGGCAACTTTAAATTCAATGCATTTAAATCTATAACCTAGTTACCCCCTACCTGCCCAATTACTCATTTCATTTTGTATTCAAGTAGCCTCCACCTGCCCCAGTACTCATTTCACTCTAAAATCTAGTTACCCTGAACCTGTCCCATTACTCATTTCACTCTAAAATCTAGTTACTCGATACCTGCCCCAGTACTCATTTCACTATGTATTCTGGATTTTGTTCATTATCAAATATGTTTGAGTTTTCAGTGACATAAGCACATATATTCCATGTTTGATGAAAATCACATCAGAATACAGTATGTAAATATAAAATGCAAAATTATTTTTATAAAATGTTGTCAATAACCAACAAAGAATGTTTGTTTTTGTTTGTTTTGGCTAATAATGCCAAGGAAATGTATGCTAAGTGTCCTTCCAAAGGACACAATAAAGCAACCAACCCATGATGGCCTGAGTGGGTTTCAAACCTGCAACCCATGGGTAAAAAGCTAACAAAGGAAAGTCACTCAGTGGTTATCAAACCCATGGGTAAAATGCTAACAAAGGAAAGTCACTCATCAGTATTATAAAATTTTCAAAGGATGTAACTGAGATAAGTTTAAATCACAGATTTCCCTATCTCTTGAGATAGGCTTAAATCACAGATTTCCATGTCTCTTGAGATAGGTTTAAATCACAGATTTCTATATCTCTTGAGATAGGTTTAAATCACAGCTTTCCCTGTCTCTTGAGATAGGTTTAAATCACAGCTTTCCCTGTCTTGTGAGAAAGGTTTAAATCACAGCTTTCCCTATCTCTTGAGATAGGTTTAAATCACAGCTTTCATTGTCTCCTGAGATAGGTTTAAATCACAGCTTTCTCTATCTCTTGAGATCAATTTGAATCAAAGCTAGTCTAGGTTTTCTTACATGTAGTGATACATTTCTTTTCTCCAAAATAGAAGAGTATTTTCATAGACTTTGCCAAACATTCATTACCCTGACCTTAGTTTGCAAGAAAAAAAGATTTTAATGAATGTAATTCAATCATGCTTTATTCTGTGTGAAAATGAAAACACGGATTAATGGCAAGTATTATTTTTGTCAGAGATAAATGAATGAATTAGATTTGAAGTTACACTATTATTCTGCAATAGTGAAGAGACTACATCTTTTACAGTGCAGTAAAGAAATGATTAATGAAGCTGTCTAGTTACCTGAAGATTCCTCCCAGTGTTGCCATCTCCCTTTCACCTTTCACCTGAAATCACAGCAGGGTGGACATTTAAGTACCTAGCAAACACTTGGTGATAATAGGTATCTATCATCAATCATAAGACAAAAACATTCTCATTATATGTAATCTGGGTATCAGTTGTACAGGTACAACAGGTGAGAATCTCAGGTAATAGCATACCTGTAATCAGTTACTGGAAAGAAATTAAACTACATTGACCCAAACAAACTGTGCTAACTTAGCATTTAAAAAGCCTTGTAATTTCACTGAAATGGATTCAAATGAGAATTTCATGCCATGCAAACAATGCTAGTTAACCAGTAATTTCCTTTGTACAAATTTTGCTTTCCTATGACAGTTTACGTAAAATGACTGAAATCGTGTACATGCTTCCTGAGTTCTTTTTCCACCATACTTACTGTTTGTCATGTAGAGCTTATCATGTACTACAAAATGGTGTTAAAATGGTGTTATGGTGTTAAAATGGTGTTATGGTGTTAAACCCAAAAGCAACAATCTAGATATGATGCTGTACCATTATGAAACACATGACCAAAATTAAACTATTGTATATGGATTGATCAAATGTATAACATGACAGGTTGAAAGTCTACCAAATGCATGACATGATGGGTTGAAAGTCTATCAAATGCAAGACATGATGGGTTGAAAGTCTAGCATTACATAATGGGTTGAAAATCTATCAAATATATAACATGATGGATTGAAAGTCTACTTAATGTACAACATGATGGGTTGAAAGTCTAGCATGACATGATGGGTTGAAAGTCTATCAAACGTACAACATGATAGTTTGAAAGTCTATCAAATGTATAACATGATGGGTTGACAGACTACTATGACATGATGTATTGAAAGTCTATCAAATGCATGACATGATGGGATGAAAGTCTAGTATTACATGATGGGTTGAAAGTCTATCAAATGTATGACATGATGGGTTGAAAGTCTATCAAATGCATGACAAGGCAGGTTGAAAAAGCTATAAAATGCATCATATGATAGGTTGAATGTCTAGGATGACACGATGGGTTAAAAGTCTAGCATGACATGATGGGTTGAAAGTCTATCAAATGTATGACATGATGGGTTGAAAGTCTATCAAATGTATGACATGATGGGTTGAAAGTCTAGCATTACATAATGGGTTAAAAGTCTAGCATGACATGATGGGTTAAATGTCTAGCATGACATGATGGGTTAAATGTCTAGCATGACATGATGGGTTAAATGTCTAGCATGACATGATGGGTTAAATGTCTAGCATGACATGATGGGTTGAAAGTCTATCAAATGTATGACATGATGGGTTGAAAGTCAATCAAATGCAACATATGAGGGGTTGAAAGTCTAGCATGACATGATGGGTTAAAAGTCTAGCATGACATGATGGGTTAAATGTCTAGCATGACATGCTGGATTGAAAGTCTATCAAATGTACAACATGATGGATTGAAAGTGTAGGATGACATGATGAGTTTAAAGTCTATCAAATGCATGAATGATGGGTTGAAAGATTATCATATGTACAACATGATGGGTTGAAAGTCTAGCATGACATGATGAGTTGAATGTCAATCAAATGTATGACATGATGGGTTGAATGTCAATCAAATGTAGGACATGATGGGTTGAAAGTCTATCCACTGTATGACATGATGGGTTGAAAGTCTATAAAATGCATGACATGATGGGTTGAAAGTCTATCCAATGTATGACATGATGGGTTGAAAGTCAATCTTGACATGATAGGTTGAATGTCAATCAAATGTATGACATGATGGGTTGAAAGTCTATCAAATGCATGACAAGGCAGGTTGAAAAAGCTATAAAATGCATCATATGATAGGTTGAATGTCTAGGATGACACGCTGGGTTAAAAGTCTAGCATGACATGATGGGTTGAAAGTCTATCAATTGTATGACATGATGGGTTGAAAGTCTATCAAATGCACAACATGATGGGTTAAAAGTCTAAGATATTTTTCTATCTAATGTAAGACATAAGTGTTCCACTGAATAATTCCTAAACTTGTTGACAACTTGGATTGCTTTAGAGATGAGACAGACCTATATCCTGTCTCTGTTATTGTTTTTTAACTTTTTATATAGCGATGTCTTCTTAAAATAGTATTAATTCTTGCCTTAACATCTGAATCAGTATTATTGTTGTAATCAGTTTCAGCTTGAGCAGAATTATTTATTCAAAGTATTGTTTATAAAACTTACAAAGTAGTCGAGATTATTCTTGGACTAGAACACTAATTTGGAATTATAGTGAATTCAGTCAAGGAAATTTTGAATGATATTATTGCAATACATTAAAAGACTGTTAACACATCATCACATTACAGGCCATTGGCATATTAGCAGATTCAAGACTATAGGCAAATCAACACATTTAATATTGAAATTATTTGGAATACCACTGGATTTCAGTTGGAAGTTCAAATATTTGGACTTGTGATAATGTTTAGGACTATTTGGACTTGTGATATAATATTTACGACTATTTGTAATTTAATAAACAATACTGTAAGTTCTTTTTAATTTTTCAATTTGTCTTTTGGAAATAAATTGTTGAAATTTCAAATACTTGGTTTTGACTCTTTTTTTTTATTTCTTAGTTTAATTGTAAGCATGCTTAGCTCTGAATGACATTATCAAGGAAATAAAGCAAAAAGACACATAACAAAACCCCGTTAGAACTAAGTTAACTAATACAAATTTACAATTCTGTTTTTGCCCCAGGCTTAACTAACTGTGAAAACAGTTTAGTCTTTGAATATGGTAACTTTAAAAGAACTTACTACACATTCAATGACAAAGTATCTTCATTAAATAGCCCACAAAACACAATAAAGGAAATATACTAAGAAAAAAATAAAATTGTTCACTAGTCAATTAAAAACTGGAACAAATAACAAAATAATTTAGTGAGCTTACAAAAAGAGAGAAAAAAACATTGTGCTTTCTATAATCTTTCAGGAATCAAAACATTATCAAGCATGTATTTTTTCTTTTTTGCCATTGGCAATTATTCACCCCTTATTTGTATTCAATAGCCCCATAGAAGATTTACTGCTATCTTTAAACCAACGAGTTCAATTCCTTAAAGAAACTGATCAGGGAGATATCATATTAGCATGAATTAGAATAATACTATACCTTTGGGAATAAAGTACCTATTCACATGGAAATAAATCTGATAAAACTTTGATTCAAATGATTCATAGGCTAAATCTCTAATTTAAATGCTTCAACAGAATTACACATTTTTTTAACTTGAAAGGGTGTGAGCAGGATAATAATAATAATAATAATAATAATAATAATAATAATAATAATAATAATAATAATAATAATAATAATAATCATAGTAATGAGAATAATGATGATAATAATAATCATAATAATAATAATAATAATAATAATAATAATAATAATAATCATAGTAATGATAATAATAATAATAATAATAAAAATAATAATCATAGTAATGATAATAATGATGATAATAATAATCATAATAATAATAATAATAATAATAATAATAATAATAATCATAGTAATGATAATAATGATGATAATAATAAACATAATAATAATAATAATAATAATAATAATAATAATAATAATAATAATAATAATAATAATAATAATGATAGTATTAATAATGATAATAATAATAATAATAATAATAATAATAATAATAATAATATTAATAATAATAATAATAATAATAATAGTATTAATAATAATAATAATAATAATAATAATAATAATAATAGTATTAATAATAATAATAATAATAGTATTAATAATAATAATAATATTAATAATAATAATAGTATTAATAATAATAATAATAATAATAATAATAATAGTATTAATAATAATAATAATAATAATAGTATTAATAATAATAATAATAATAATAATAGTATTAATAATAATAATAATAGTATTAATGATAATAATAATAATAGTATTAATAGTATTAATAATAATAATAATAATAATAATAATAATAATAATAATAATAATAATAATAATGATAATAATAATAATAATAATAATGATAATAAAGTAATAATAATGAGGACTTTATATAGTGCTAAATCTTTAGAAGCTCTAAGAGCTTTACACAATCTTTACACCATCTATAAATGAAATGACTACCAAAAACGAAAAACAAAACAAGCACCATGAAATTAGTAACATTAAAAAAAAATGTTGAAAATATTTAAGATAGGAAACATTATTAGGTCTTTAAGTTTATTCTTGCAGTCAAAAAAGGTGAGTTTTAAGAGCATTCTTGAATGGGATCAATGTGTGTTTGTGTCTAATTTCAATGGCAAATTTGTTACACATTGCTGGGCCTTGGTATGCAAAAGAAATGTGTCAAATATGACTTCATTTTCATAGTGAGAATAATGAGTATAGGATTATCAGAAGAGGAGTGTAAGTATCTTGCTGGTGGATACACATGGGTGAGGCCAGATAGGTATGCTGAAATGGAGTCCGTCATTGAGCGGTAACACAGAGAACACATTTTTTGCTTGATTCTGGATGGATAGCCAGTGCAGGGTACAGAGCAGTGGTGAGGTGTGTTCTGATCGAGGTAATCTAAAGATGATCTGAGCAGCTGTGTTTTGAACTTTTTGAAGTTTCTGGAGTAGATATTGAGACCAACCAGACAGAATTGAGTTGACAATAGTCCAGTCTTGAAAGTTCTAATGAACACACAAGTGCTTTAGTGGCATCAACTGAAAGATATTTGCAAATGGAGCTGATGTGTCTCAGCTCCAGATATGCAGCCTTGCATATGTTCATG
Source organism: Unio delphinus (assembly GCA_029339505.1). Taxonomy (NCBI): domain Eukaryota; kingdom Metazoa; phylum Mollusca; class Bivalvia; order Unionida; family Unionidae; genus Unio; species Unio delphinus. Next base: position 18,159,036 of record JAQISU010000108.1, read on the forward strand.
ATATGTTGGTGCAATGTGAGAGTACTGTCCAGAGTAACACCTAGGTTTGGTAATACAAATAATGACTGTCTTTACAATTAGTAAAATAAATTATGTAGGTAAAAGGAATAATCTATATTATAGTCCTACATTATGAATGAATGATGTCACCATTACATTTTATTTTATGAACAAATGATAACGCATAAGTATGCAAGTTACATAATTACATTTGGTCCTACATTGTGAACGAATGATGTCACCGTTATAATTTATGTTACAAACTAATAATAATGCATAACTATGCAAGTTACATAATTATATTTATGTTCTATACCTAATGTTAATGCATAACTATGCATGTTACATAATTATATTTACGTATAATTATATTTATGTTCTATACCTAATGTTAATGCATAACTATGCAAGTTACATAATTATATTTGGTCCTACATTGTGAACGAATGATGTCACCGTTATAATTTATGTTACAAACTAATAATAATGCATAACTATGCAAGTTACATAATTATATTTATGTTCTATACCTAATGTTAATGCATAACTATGCAAGTTACATAATTATATTTATGTTATATACCTAATGTTAATGCATAACTATGCATGTTACATAATTATATTTACGTATAATTATATTTATGTTATATACCTAATGTTAATGCATAACTATGCAAGTTACATAATTATATTTATGTTATTTACCTAATGTTAATGCATAACTATGCAAGTTACATAATTATATTTACGTTATATACCTAATGTTAATGCATAACTATGCATGTTACATAATTATATTTATGTTATATACCTAATGTTAATGCATAACTATGCATGTTACATAATTATATTTATGTTCTATACCTAATGTTAATGCATAACTATGCATGTTACATAATTATATTTATGTTCTATACCTAATGTTAATGCATAACTATGTATGTTACATAATTATAGTATGTATTACTTAACTAATGGCGATGTATTACTGCAGGTTTATGCAAAAAAAACTAGCAAGCTGAATGCTTCAAAAACAAACTAGCAGAATTATTTACAGAAATAATTTCAAATGAATTTTGCTCAGTGAAAAATTTAAATAATAATTCAAATATTAGTACTTGTATGAAAAAAACTTTAATAAAAATGTGGATAAATGGGCAAGATGCAAAAACTTTTACACTATATTGGGTTAAACTATTTAAACTAGAGAAAAAGGCAGACTAGAGCAGCTGCAATGGTTTGGGAGGTGATTCTAAGTCAAGGCAATATACTGTATGGTCCACATATACAACATTGTAATAAGGGAGTACTGTATCATGTATTTCATTACATGGTGGTTCTAAGCCAAGGCAATATTCATGAAGTCCCGTAAATGTTACATTAAGAATAATTAATGAAAAGTTTTCCATTGCCATTTCTAAAGAATTATTAAAATATAAATCTTTGTTCAGTATTCTATGCTTTCTATCTGGTATGAACTCTTCTTTTCTTTTTTCTTTCTTTCTGAGTCACTGCATTACAACTTTTCAAACTAAGCGACTATGGATTTCAATAACTAAGGCTTATGGACTTTGTATAACATTTTTAATTATGGACAATGAATAACTTTATAACAAGCTATGCAATCAAAATTTCTTTTAATAAAGTTAGAGAATGCAATTCAATTCTTTTATGTGGGAAAATTTAAGAATGAAACTTATAAATGCTAACCTTTTGTCAAGAAGATTATTTCATTTAACCCTTTTACCTGTCGAAAGGTGTTTGATTTATTGTAAACTCTTAAATTCTTGCCAGGTAAATAACTGATAAGGACCATTTTACTAGGTAACACTGAAACCTCTTCCCACCCCACAAAGATGAAAATTTGTTGAAGGATTATGTGAAGATTGCAGATTAATGTAACGTCCCGCTGTCATAATTAATTGCAAAGAGGAGCTCTTATTGATCCCTGGCTTAGAGAACAAGTCAATAATTTTTGTCACTTTCCTTTTAATTTGGTCAAATCAATGAAACAAAGCCCATGAGTTGAGATAAAGTATTGATTGGATTAGCCGTTTGTAGTACCGCTTAAGAACCAGGATTATCTTGGAGACAGGTTAAGTCAACAGGTAGGGTAGAAGGACTTGTGTTCCAAAGAATATCGTATTCTCACTTGCATGTGCAAGAATGGAGATTAAAGAACCGTGAAATGAATTATCAAATCAAATGAAAAGGAGACATCCTGATTTATATTATAATGTAGATGGTAGTGGATGGTAGTGGAGTCATGGAACAAACAATGTGCCTGAAAATACCCATCACAAACTAGCATGGATACCTGTGGGCTTTATACACAGTGAGGATTAGGTAATATTACAGGTCAAATTGCCTTGATGCACCCCCCTTCCCCATAATATGTTGCTGACAGAAATGTAGTACTAAGATCTCACTATACTTATGTACACTGTCATAAGGAAATACCAGTCTACTACAATCTAATCATGCTTATGTACACTGTCACAAGGAAATACCAGTCTACTAAGATCTCACCATGCTTATGTACACTGTCATAAGGAAATACCAGTCTACTACGATCTAGTCATGCTTATGTACACTGTCATAAGGAAATACCAGTCTACTAAGATCTCACCATGCTTATGTACACTGTCATAAGGAAATACCAGTCTACTACGATCTAGTCATGCTTATGTACACTGTCATAAGGAAATACCAGTCTACTAAGATCTCACCATGCTTATGTACACTGTCATAAGGAAATACCAGTCTACTAAGATCTCACCATGCTTATGTACACTGTCATAAGGAAATACCAGTCTACTAAGATCTCACCATGCTTATGTACACTGTCATAAGGAAATACCAGTCTACTAAGATCTCGCCACTGCCCAGTATGTTTGATACAACCTACCATGTTTGACATTACCAACCATGTTTGACATTACCAACCATGTTTGACAATGCCCATCATGAATGGCGCCACTCATCACACTCATCATGTTTGACCCTACCCAGTATATTTGGCACCACCTAGCATGTTTGATACTGTGCAGCATGTTTTACACCAACAAGTATATTTGACACCACATAACATGCTGGGTAGTGTCAAATATGCTAGATGGTGTCAAACATGCTGGGCAGTATCAAACATACTACATAGTGTCAAACATACTGGATAGTATCAAACATGCTAGATGGTGTCAAACATGATGGGTAGTGTAAAACATGTAGAGTGGTGCCAAACATGGTTGGTCTTGTCATTCATGCTGGATATTGTCAAACAATCTTAGTAGTGTCAAACATGCTAGGTGTTGTCAAATGTACTGGTTGGTGTCAGACATGTTTGATGGTGCAAACAAATGTGCCAGGTGGTGTCAAACAAACTTGGTGGTGTCAAACCTGGTAGATAGTGTCAAACATACTGTGTAGTGTCAATCATGCTGAGTGGTGTCAACTGTGCTGGGTGGTGACAAACATGATAGGTGGTCTCAAATATGTTAGGTGGGTTTCAAAGATACAAGGTAGTGTCAAACATGCTAGGTTGTGTCAAAGATGCTGGGTAGTGTCAAACATGCTAGGTAGTATCAAACATGATGGGCAGTGTCAAACATGTAGAGTGGTGCCAAACATGGTTGGTCTTGTCAATCATGCTGGATATTGTCAAACAATCTTGGTTGTGTCAAACATGATAGGTGTTGTCAAATGTACTGGATGGTGTCAGACATGTTTGATGGTGCAAATGTGCTAGGTGGTGTCAAACAAACTTAATGGCATCAAACCTGTAAGATATTGTCAAACATACTGGGTAGTGTCAATCATGCTGAGTGGTGTCAACTGTGCTAAGTGGTGACAAACATGATAAGTAGTTTCAAATATGTTAGGTGTGTTTCAAAGATACTAGGTGGTGTCATGGATGCTGAGTATTGTCAAACATGCTGGTTAGTGTCAACTATATTGTTTATTTTCAAACATGCTAAGTGGTATCAATTATGCTAGGTGGTGCCAAACATGCTGGGTAGTGTCAGACATGTTACATGGTGCCAAACATGCTACATATTATCAACTTGCTATGTGGTGTCAAACATGATTATTGGTGCCAAACATGGTTGTTATTGTCAGTCATGCTGGGTATTGTCAAACATGCTTGGTAGTGTCAAACATGCTAGGTAGTAAAATATGCTGGGTGGTGTCAGATTTGCTTGGTATTGTCAAACATGCTTGGCAGTGTCAAATTTGCTACATAGTGTCAAGCATGCTGGGTAGTATCAAATATGCTGGAAACATGATAGGTGTTGTCAACCACTCTAGGTAAATTCATACATGCTAGGTGGTGTCAAACATTCTGGGTAGTGTCAAATATGCACTAGGTAGTGTCATACATCTGGTTAGTTTTAAACATATTGTGTGGTGTAAAGCATGCTTGGGTAGATCAAACCTGCTGGGTAGTGTCAAGCATGCTGGGTTGTGTCAAACATGCTGGGTGATGTCAAAGATGTTGGGTAGTGTCAAACAATGCTGGGTTGTGTTGAACATGCTGGGTGGTGTCAAAGATACTGGGTAGTTTCAAACATATTGATTTGTGTCAACATGCTAGGTGGTGTCAAACATGTTGGGTTTTGTCAAACATACTGGGTCTTGTCAAACGTCCTATTAGTCTCAAACATACGGGGTAGTGTCAAACATGTGCTAGGTAGTGTCAGACATTTGGTTAGTGTCAAACATACTGTGTAGTGTAAAGCATTCTGGGTGGTGTCAAACATGCTGGGTAGTGTCAGACATTTGGTTAGTGTCAAACATACTGTAAAGTGTAAAGCATTCTGGGTGGTGTCAAACATGCTGGGTAGTGTCAGACATTTGGTTAGTGTCAAACATACTGTGTAGTGTAAAGCATTCTGGGTGGTGTCAAACATGCTGGGTAGTGTCAGACATTTGGTTAGTGTCAAACATACTGTAAAGTGTAAAGCATGCTGGGTGGTGTCAAAGATGCTGGGTGACTACTGAAATAACAGTATTAAGATTTTATTATAGAGAGTATAACCAAGTTCAAACACTGAAACAAAGTCATCATTAACCTTTAATAAATATTACTTAAACAAATCTTATTCAACATTTGTCCTTCAACACACATCTTTCTGACTTATATGACTTCAAATGAATTGGGCTGTTTCTCTTAGTATACTTGACTTGTTCAATTTGCCTGTTGGGTTCTCCCACAGCAGTCTTTAAAAGATTTAACGTACCTATCTATTCTCCGCCAATTATGAAATCTGTCAAATGGTGCTTGCTTATCTCTGATATTAATTGCCTTTATGATAATCAGCTGTAAACAGTCTGTCCCCAGGATAATTTGACATGGGATCTAAGCAGGACTTTTGATCCTTTATACTGACTGTCAAACTGTATTCTTCTGTTTATTAATTTAGTTTCTTATAATAAAAAACCCCAAAACTGTATTTATTGAAAAACAACCATGCTGAGAGGTAGAGAAGTACAAAATCTTATTTTTCATGTGAGACATCATGTTATTTCAGGCATGGTTTGAACAATATATTTATTTCAGAATATTTTTAAAATACAAACATAGGGTATTTGGATATCAGTAGAAAGTATGAGCTTGTCACAGTGATGTCAAATGTAGAAAAAATAGAAGATCTGGATTCTGAAAAAGTTGTAAAAAAAAATACAAATTATATATATATATATATAGATATAAGGCATAGATTTGATTAAAGCATCTGTTCAAAAAACTAAAAATTCACACACACAAAGGAAAACAAAGATGACACAAAAAAGATTTATTGGCTGTATCAATTAATTAAATCTTTTAGTTATTATCAAGAAATTTTACACAGACAGGAATATTTGAGTGGCAAGTTTTGCAGAGATAGGGTTGAATGAAAACATAATTGAACTAATTAGTCAGTGAGAGTGAGGCCATCTACCCTTCAATAACAGTTTGTATACACAGATGATGGGAAATTGTAAAGCTAAATCTCAAAAGACATTAAAGAATTACAACACAAAAAGGATAACTAAATCAGTGACAAGACAGTATCGTAATGACTATGTTACACTACCATCAAGACAGCCTTAACAAAGAAGTATGTAATGACTGTTACACTACTACCAAGACAGCCTTGACAAAAAAGTATTGTAATGACTATGTTATACTACCACCAATATAGCCATGACAAAAAAGTATTGTAATGACTATGTTACACTACCATCAAGACAGCCTTGACAAAAAAGTATTGTAATGACTATGTTACACTACTACCAAGGCAGGCTTGAAAAAAAGTATTGTAATGACTATGTTACAATACCACCAATACAGCATTCACAAAAAAGTGTTGTAATGACTGTTATACTACCACCAAGACAACCTTGACAAAAAAGTGCTGTAATGACTATGTTACACTACCACCAAAACAGCCTTTCCAAAAAAGTATACACTACCACCAAGACAACCTTGACAAAACATATTGTAATGAATATGTTACAGTACCACCAAGACAGCCTTTAAAAAAAATATTGCAATGACTATGTTACAATACCACCAAAACAGCCTTGCCAAAAAAGTATACACTACCACCAAGACAGCCTTGACAAAATGTAATGTAATGAATATGTTACACAACCACCAAGACAGCCTTGACAAAAAAGTATTGCAATGACTATGTTACACTACCACCAAGACAACCTTGACAAAAAAGTATTGTAATGACTATGTTACAATGCCACCAAGACAGCCTTGACAAAAAAGTATTGTAATGACTATGTTACACTACCACCAAGACAGCCTTGACAAAAAAGTATTACAATGACTATGTTACACTACCACCAAGACAGCTTGGACAAAAAGTATTGCAATGACTATGTTACACTACCACCAGGACAAACTTGACAAAAGGTATTGTAATGACTATATTAGACTACTCCAAAGACATTTTGGTCAAAAAGTATTGTAATGACTATGTTACACTACCACCAAGATAGCCTGGAGAAAAAGTATTGTAATGACTATATTAGACTACTCCAAAGACATTTTGGTCAAAAAGTATTGTAATGACTATGTTACACTACCACCAAGATAGCTTGACAAAAAAGGACTGTAATGACTATGTTACACTACTCCCAAGACAGTCTTGACAAAAAGTATTGTAATGAATATGTTACACTACCACCAAGACAGACTGGACAAAAAAGGATTGTAATGAATATGTTACGCTACCACCAAGACAGCCTTGATAAAAAAGTTTTGTAATGACTGTTACACTACCATCAAGATAGCCTTGACAAAAAAGCATTGTAATGAATATGTTATGCTACCACCAAGACAGCCTTGACAAAAAAGTATTGTAATGAACATGTTACACTACCATCAAGACAGCCTTGACAACAAAGTATTGTAATGAATATGTTACACTACCACCAAGACAGCATGACAAAAAATTATTCTAGTGATAATGTTACACTACCAACAAGACAGCCTTGACAAAAAGTGTTGTAATGACTATGTTACACTACCACCAAGACAGCCTTGACAAAAAAGTATCATAATGACAGTTACACAACCATCAAGACAGCCTTGACAAAAAAGTATTACAATGACTATGTTACACTACCACCAAGACAACATTGACAAAAAAGTATTGTAATGACTATGTTACAATACCACCAATACAGCATTCACAAAAAAGTGTTGTAATGACTGTTATACTACCACCAAGACAACCTTGACAAAAAAGTGCTGTAATGACTATGTTACAATACCACCAAAACAGCCTTGCCAAAAAAGTATACACTACCACCAAGACAGCCTTGACAAAATGTAATGTAATGAATATGTTACACAACCACCAAGACAGCCTTGACAAAAAAGTATTGCAATGACTATGTTACACTACCACCAAGACAACCTTGACAAAAAAGTATTGTAATGACTATGTTACAATGCCACCAAGACAGCCTTGACAAAAAAGTATTGTAATGACTATGTTACACTACCACCAAGACAGCCTTGACAAAAAAGTATTACAATGACTATGTTACACTACCACCAAGACAGCTTGGACAAAAAAGTATTGCAATGACTATGTTACACTACCACCAAGACAGCCTGGACAAAAAGTATTGTAATGACTATGTTACACTACCACCAGGACAAACTTGACAAAAGGTATTGTAATGACTATATTACACTACTCCAAAGACATTTTGGTCAAAAAGTATTGTAATGACTATGTTACACTACCACCAAGACAGCCTGGAGAAAAAGTATTGTAATGACTATATTAGACTACTCCAAAGACATTTTGGTCAAAAAGTATTGTAATGACTATGTTACACTACCACCAAGATAGCTTGACAAAAAAGGACTGTAATGACTATGTTACACTACTCCCAAGACAGTCTTGACAAAAAGTATTGTAATGAATATGTTACACTACCACCAAGACAGACTGGACAAAAAAGGATTGTAATGAATATGTTACACTACCACCAAGACAGCCTTGATAAAAAAGTTTTGTAATGACTGTTACACTACCATCAAGATAGCCTTGACAAAAAAGCATTGTAATGAATATGTTATGCTACCACCAAGACAGCCTTGACAAAAAAGTATTGTAATGAACATGTTACACTACCATCAAGACAGCCTTGACAACAAAGTATTGTAATGAATATGTTACACTACCACCAAGACAGCATGACAAAAAATTATTCTAGTGATAATGTTACACTACCAACAAGACAGCCTTGACAAAAAGTGTTGTAATGACTATGTTACACTACCACCAAGACAGCCTTGACAAAAAAGTATCATAATGACAGTTACACAACCATCAAGACAGCCTTGACAAAAAAGTATTACAATGACTATGTTACACTACCACCAAGACAACATTGACAAAAAAGTGTTGTAATGACTATGTTACACTACCACCAAGACAACATTGACAAAAAAGTATTGCAATGACTATTTTACACTACTACCAAGGCAGGTTTGAAAAAAAGTATTGTAATGACTGTTACAATACCACCAAAACAGTCTTGCCAAAAGAGTATACACTACCACCAAGACAGCCTTGATAAAATGTATTGTAATGACTATGTTACACTACCACCAAGACAGCCTTGACAAAAAAGTATCATAATGACAGTTACACAACCATCAAGACAGCCTTGACAAAAAAGGTATTGTAATGACTATGTTACACTACTCCCAAAACAGTCTTGACAAAAAAAAGTGTTGTAATGACTGTTACACTACTACCAAGACAGCCTTGACAATAAAGTATTGTAATGACTATGTTACACTACCACCAAGACAGGTTTGACCAAAAAGTATTGAAATCATTATCACAGTACAAACTATCATGGATTAATTTGAATTGAAAGAGCTAATTAAACAGCATTACAATGTCTTTGTAAGAGAACAGTTACTCAATTTGTTTTGTTGATAATTGCTTTGAGCACATACATCAGTTTACTACATTTGGTATTGATAATCACATTCACATTTGATTAACCACATACACCTTAGTAATACAAAATTATTGAAAAAAGCAATCCATTTATCTTAAATGACCAAACATCTACAGCGTGGAAAAGAAAATGTGGCAGAAAAGTTAATATACTGACCAGTGACCTTGACTTTGAAGATAGGATTCATTCGCCCCACATGAGTGTGGTTGGACATACATGTGTACTAAATGATATAGAAGTAAATCATGTCTATAAATATACCAAGTCTAGTGATGATGTAGAACTATACCAAGTCTAGTGATGATATAGAACTATACCAAGTCTAGTGATAATATAGAACTATACCAAGTCTAGTGATAATATAGAACTATACCAAGTCTAGTGATACTATAGAACTATACCAAGTCTAGTGATAATATAGAACTATACCAAGTCTAGTGATACTATAGAACTATACCAAGTCTAGTGATACTATAGAACTATACCAAGTCTAGTGATGATATAGAACTATACCAAGTCTAGTGATGAAATAGAACTATACCAAGTCTAGTGATGAAATAGAACTATACCAAGTCTAGTGATGAAATAGAACTATACCAAGTCTAGTGATGATATAGAACTATACCAAGTCTAGTGATAATATAGAACTATACCAAGTCTAGTGATAATATAGAACTATACCAAGTCTAGTGATACTATAGAACTATACCAAGTCTAGTGATAATATAGAACTATACCAAGTCTAGTGATACTATAGAACTATACCAAGTCTAGTGATACTATAGAACTATACCAAGTCTAGTGATGATATAGAACTATACCAAGTCTAGTGATGAAATAGAACTATACCAAGTCTAGTGATGAAATAGAACTATACCAAGTCTAGTGATGAAATAGAACTATACCAAGTCTAGTGATGATATAGAACTATACCAAGTCTAGTGATAATATAGAACTATACCAAGTCTAGTGATAATATAGAACTATACCAAGTCTAGTGATAATATAGAACTATACCAAGTCTAGTGATAATATAGAACTATACCAAGTCTAGTGATACTATAGAACTATACCAAGTCTAGTGATACTATAGAACTATACCAAGTCTAGTGATGATATAGAACTATACAAAGTCTAGTGATGAAATAGAACTATACCAAGTCTAGTGATGAAATAGAACTATACCAAGTCTAGTGATGATACAGAATATACCAAGTCTAGTGATGATGCAGAAATATGCCAAGTCTAGTGATGATATTGAACTAATTACCAAGTCTAGTGATGACACAGAGTATGCCATGTCAAGCGATGATACAGAACTTCACCAAGTCATGTGATATTATAGAATTAGACCAAGTCTATTGAAGATAGAGAAGTATACCAAATCTAGAAATGACATAGAACTATACCAAGGATAGTGAAATACAGAAGTATACCAAGTCCAGTGATGATGTAGAACTATATCAAATTTATTGATGATACAGAGTATGCCATGTCTAGTGATGACACAGAGTATGCCATGTCTAGTGATGATACAGAAATATGACAAGTCTAGTGATGACACAGAGTATGCCAAGTCTAGTGATGACACAGAGTATGCCAAGTCTAGTGATGACATAGAATATGCCAAGCCTAGTGATGATACAGAAATATGCCAAGTCTAGTGATGACACATAGTATGCCAAGTCTAGTGATGACACAGAGTATGCCAAGTCTAGTGATGACACAGAGTATGCTAAGTCTAGTGATGACACAGAGTATGCCAAGTCCATTTAACTCCAAAACTGAAAGCAAAATGTGATGAAAAAATATATCCATTGACCTTCACTTTGAAATAAGACTCCTAACTGGCACAAAGTTATTCTCAGTGATGTAATTAGTAGTTGAAGTTATTTGTTTTAAATGCATACTTCAATTTATTCTCAATTATATACAATGTGTTCACCGATGTAATTAGTAGTTGAAGTTATTTGTTTTAAATTCATATTTCAATTTATTCTCAATTACATACAATGTGTTCACCGATGTAATTAGTTGCTAAAGTAATTTATTTTAATTTCATAATTCAATTTTCCTTGGCTTCAGAAATAATCATGCTGTTACATGATTCGTGTTTGAAAGAATGTCATATAATATTTTGTTATATGAATGAGTTCAGATTTAGTTGTTTTTATGTGAAAGAAATCATGTAGTAAGATTTCATTCAATTCTTCAGAAATTGAGTGAATATGTAAGTTATCTGTCTTAAATGATTTGAAACTTTTGTGCTATGTCTGGAAATGTATGTCAATGAATTGAGAATTAGCAAAGTAATGTCCTTAGACAAGTCCATTTATTTACCTGTAAGTGTAATTAAGTGTGAAATCTCTTCAACTGAAAATCAAGTAATATGTATGGACAGATAGGTTGGTCAGCTGGTAAATCTAATTTATTGCCACACGAGGGGTGGGGTGAATGATGGGATCAGAGAGAGAGAGGGGGGGGGGGGGAGTAACCAAAATTCTAACTATCCACAAGCAGCAATTGGGAAAAGACTTGAAGCAACAGGCTGTGATGCCAGGCAGTCTGAGATTGGCTGTCACTCAATCATATGATGCAATATTGGTTCTATGAGTAACAGAATGGCTAACTGATATTTGCATAACTTTGCAACTCTATTTCTGAGAGAAAAATAATCATTCATGTCATATTCAATTTCATTTTTATTTATGTAATTGATTAAACTGTTGTATTTTATATACATGTGCTGATGTTATTCTATTGTATATCTTTGCTCAATTCTCTCTTATTATTATTTTATTATCATTTTTCCATATTTTATGTTATTACTCAGTCTAGGCAATAACACCATGGTCAGATGGATAATGATCACCATAAACCAAAATGATAGGACAGATCACATACACCTCTACCACTCTATGACATAAATACAGTGAAAACTGTTTTGAGAGACCCCCTCCCTTATGCAACCCAATGTGGCATCAAAGGTCATGTGGTTTTTCCTAAGATGGCATTGAATTATATAATAGTCAATGTGTTCATGAAAAATGTGGTCTTTTGTCATAGGTGGTCTTTTGTCACAGGTGATCTTTAAAACTATTGATTTTTAAAGTCATTGTTTACTGTAAATCCCAATCTTGACCCAATCAGCAAAACCACACAAAACCATACTGTATTATTTAACTAGTATCTATGTAAAAAAACATGTATCTATGTAAATGGTGATCATTATCCATCTGACCATGGTGTTATTGCCTAGACTGAGTAATAACATAAAATATGGAAAAATGATAATAAAATAATAATAGGAGAGAATTGAGCAAAGATATACAATAGAATAACATCAGCACATGTATATAAAATACAACAGTTTAATCAAAAAACAAAAACCATGAAATTGGAAAACTTAAAAACATGCAGAAAACATATAAGGTATAAAACATTATTAGGTCTCTAAGTTTGTTCCAGCAGTCAAAAAAAGGTGAGTTTTAAGATCACTCTTAAAAAGGACCACTGTGTCTTTGTGTCTAATTTCAATGGTCAATTCTTTCATATAGGTGAGTTTTAAGAGCACTCTTAAAAAGGACCACTGTGTCTTTGTGTCTAATTTCAATGGTCAATTCTTTCATATAGGTTTAAGTACCCACCATATTTTAAAAATTCATACACATATTGGCTGTGAACTAATTTTATTCAATAAGGCATATGTTTTATTGATAATCAATAAATTCTTTCTGGTAGATACTATGTACCACAAATATAGAACACAGTCCAATGAAAACAGCCTGTGTCACTACAATAGAACACAGTCCAATGAAAACAGCCTGTGTCACTACAATAGACCACAGTCCAATGCAAACAGCCTGTGTCACTACAATAGACCACAGTCCAATGCAAACAGCCTGTGTCACTACAATAGAACACAGTCCAATGCAAACAGCCTGTGTCACTACAATAGACCACAGTCCAATGCAAACAGCCTGTGTCACTACAATAGAACACAGTCCAATGCAAACAGCCTGTGTCACTACAATAGACCACAGTCCAATGCAAACAGCCTGTGTCACTACAATAGAACACAGTCCAATGCAAACAGCCTGTGTCACTACAATAGACCACAGTCCAATGCAAACAGCCTGTGTCACTACAATAGACCACAGTCCAATGCAAACAGCCTGTGTCACTACAATAGAACACAGTCCAATGCAAACAGCCTGTGTCACTACAATAGACCACAGTCCAATGCAAACAGCCTGTGTCACTACAATAGAACACAGTCCAATGCAAACAGCCTGTGTCACTACAATAGACCACAGTCCAATGCAAACAGCCTGTGTCACTACAATAGACCACAGTCCAATGCAAACAGCCTGTGTCACTACAATAGACCACAGTCCAATGCAAACAGCCTGTGTCACTACAATAGACCACAGTCCAATGCAAACAGCCTGTGTCACTACAATAGAACACAGTCCAATGCAAACAGCCTGTGTCACTACAATAGACCACAGTCCAATGCAAACAGCCTGTGTCACTACAATAGACCACAGTCCAATGCAAACAGCCTGTGTCACTACAATAGACCACAGTCCAATGCAAACAGCCTGTGTCACTACAATAGACCACAGTCCAATGCAAACAGCCTGTGTCACTACAATAGAACACAGTCCAATGAAATTGATATTTGTCACTAATACAGACTACAGTCCATTGCATTGCATCTGTGTCACTATTAAAGACCACAGTCCAATGTAAGTGATCTACATCACTAATAAAACCCAGTCCAATGCAAGTGATCTGTGTCACTACAAAAGAACACAGTCCAATGAAATTGATCTTTGTCACTAATACAGACTACAGTCCATTGTAAGTGATCTGTGTCACTAATAAAGCCCAGTCCAATGTAAGTGATCTGTGTCACTACTATAGACCACAGTCCAATGCAAACAACCTGTGTCAGTTCAATAGAACAAAGTCCAGTCTGTGTCAATTAATATAGAACACATTCCAATGTAAGTGATCTGTGTCACTACTGTAGACCACACTCCAATGTAAGTGATCTGTGTCATTACTATAGACCCCAGTCCAATGTAAGTGATCTGTGTCACTAATGGAGACCAGTCTAATGCATTTGATCTGTATCACTATAGTAGACCACAGTCCAGTGCAATTGATCTATGTCACTACTGTAGACCAGTCTAATGCATTTGATCTATGTCACTACTGTAGACCAGTCTAATGCATTTGATCTATGTCACTACTGTACACCAATCAAATGCAATTGATCTATGTCACTATTGTAGACAAGTCCAATGCATTTGATCTGTGTCACTACAGTAGACCAGTCCAATGCATTTGATCTATGTCACTACAGTAGACCAGTCTAATGCATTTGATCTGTGTCACTACTGTAGACCCCAGTCCAATGTAAGTGATATGTGTCACTACTATAAACCCCAGTCCAATGTAAGTGATCTGTGTCACTAATGGAGACCAGTCTAATGCATTTGATCTGTATCCCTATAGTAGACCACAGTCCAGTGCATTTGACCTGTGTCACTACAGTAGACCAGTCCTATGCATTTGATCTATGTCACTACAGTAGACCAGTCCAATGCATTTGATCTGTGTCACTACTGTGGACCCCAGTCCAATATAAGCTATATGTGTCACTACTATAGATCCCAGTCCAATGTAAGTGATCTGTGTCACCAATGGAGACCAGTCTAATGCATTTGATCTGTGTCACTACTGTAAACCAGTCAAATGCATTTGATCTGTGTCATACTGTGGACCCCAGTCCAATATAAGCGATATGTGTCACTACTATAGATCCCAGTCCAATGTAAGTGATCTGTGTCACTTATGGAGACCAGTCTAATGCAATTGATCTATGTCACTACTGTAGACCAGTCTAATGCATTGTATCTGTGTCACTACTGTAGACCAGTCTAATGCAATTGATCTGTGTCACTACAGTAGACCACAGTTCAATGCATTTGATCTATGGCACTACTGTAGACCAGTCCAATGCATTTGATCTGTCACTACAGTAGACCAGTCCAATGCATTTGATCTATGGCACTACTGTAGATCAAAATCCAATGTAAGTAATCTGTGTCACTACTATAGGCCACAGTCCAATGTAAGTGATCTGGGTCTCTAATATAGATCACAGTCCAATGTAAGTAACCTGTGTTACTGCTCTAGACCAGTCCAAAGCAGTTGATATCCATTCAATCTAGTATCAAACACAAAATGTGTTGTCTGTGCTGTGTTTTACTGAGAGACTCCAGTCCTCCAACATACCTATCTGGCTTTTTATTCATGTATATACACCAGCAAGATACTTACGCTCCTTTTCTGACAATTGTATACTCATTATTCCCACTATGAAAATGAAGTCATATGAATAATGTTCTTTTGCATACCAATGCCAAGCAATATGGAAGGAGTTGTCCATTGAAATTAGACACAAAGACACCAAGATCCATATCAAGAATGCTCTTAAAACTCAGCTTTTTTACTGCAAGAACAAACTTAAAGATCTAATAATGTTTCCCGCCTTAAATATTTTCAGCATTTTTTTTGTTTTCTAATTTCATGGTGTTTTGTTTATTGTAGTCATATCATTATAGATGATGTAAAGCACTTAGAGCTTCTAAAGATTAGGTGCTATACAAAGTCCTCATTATGATTATTATTATTATTATTATTATTATTATTATTATTATTATTATTATTATTATTATTATATGTGTCACCAATATAGACCACAATCCAATGTAAGCATTCTGTGTCACTACTGTAGTCCACAGTCCAATGCAAGCGGTCTGCAGGATATTTTAAAACTCCATTATAGTTGAATGGCTCAAGGGAGACAGCTCTTATTTTCCTGTCTCAACAAATTTTTAAAGTATATGAAACAGCCTATTCTAAGGGAAATAACTCTTTTTATCAAGATGTAGTCTTCATTCCTTGTAATGTGTGTGTGTGTGTGCATGTGTGTGTGTGTGTGCGTGTGTGTGTGTGTGTTATATGTGTGTGCATGTGTTTATGAGTGTTTATTCATGTGTGTGTGTGTGTGTGTGTGTGTGTGATTTGTATTTTTAATGTAGCTTTAAAATAATTTCAGTCATATTGCTATGGTGTTTGCAATGTAGCAGTTTTAGTGATGTCTAGGACTGGGGCATCATGCAGCAGACATATGGCATCATGTCTAACCCAGTCACATTATCCTCACACCAAGCCAACCAGTCTTAGCACTAACTTCTTAATTTTGAGCACCAAGTGAGGCAACTGCTAGTACCATTTTCATAAGTCTTTGGTATGACAAGGCCAGGGTTTGGATCTATGACACATCCGAGGTGAAATCAAATAATTTAATCAGTTGCATGAAAAAAATGACATTTAACATGACATTTGAATGATATACTTTCTCTTTGAAAAAGAATTACACAATTATGTGAAATGCATTTAGCCATTCTGTTATACCAATAAAAAGTTTCATCATACAATCTAGTAATTGATTGAACTCAAATTGCTGGCATGTCATCATAACCTGTTTGTTTCTGGTTCTTTCCAAATCACTGTCGATGTTAGGTCAGCATTACCATATTTCTTTGACTTTTTTTTCTCTCTCTCTCTCTCTCTCTCTCTCTCTCTCTCTCTCTCTCTCTCTCTCTCTCTCACACACACACACTCACACACACACACACACACACACACACACACACACACACACACACACACACACACACACACACACACACACACACACATACACACACACACACACACACACATTCACACATTGTCTTCAATTCATCCACTGTAATTTAACAGTCTGCTGTATATCCCCACTATTTGGTGCTCAGGGACAGAGCTATTTTCACCTGCAAAAACATAAAATGCATCCTAAATATTTGTCAGGTTTTCCTTCTCCTAGTATCAAACTCTTTTTTTTAATGTTAAATAAAGTTTTATCATAATTCAACAGAACTAAGCTATAGTGAGTTCACAATGTGATAATGATATGCAAACAACCTATCATCACTAATATGAATGTCTTTATGTAGCTGATAACTGCATTCCTAACTGGGATGATGACATTTTGAGATATTGCTATGACATCCCACTGTTGGTTATAAATTACTAGCTGATGATGTCAGTCAACACACATGCTGATTTTCCTTGGTTAATAGAATTCACGATTAAATGACACAAATGAATTAATAGTCTTAACATCTTCTCTTAACTAAATTACTTGTTAATTAGTGATCTATTGACATAAACATAGAAATTCAATTCTTAGCCTACATAGTACATATCATTGAAGACAGATAAATTTATTCTCACAATTCATATCAGAGTCATGCACAAAATTCGTACAATTGATGATTTCTATTACATACAAACCATTAAATTCAAAATTCGTACAATTCATGATTTCTATTACATACAAACCATTAAATTCAAAATTTGTACAATTCATGATTTCTATTACATACAAACCATTAAATTCAAAATTTGTACAAATCATGATTTCTGTTACATACAAACCATTAAATTCAAAATTTGTACAATTCATGATTTCTATTACATACAAACCATTAAATTCAAAATTTGTACAATTCATGATTTCTATTACATACAAACCATTAAATTCAAAATTCATACAATTCATGATTTCTATTACATACAAACCATTAAATTCAAAATTCATACAATTCATGATTTCTATACATACAAACTTCAAATTAAATTCAAATACATTTTACCAATGAAATACTGAAGTGTGAATTTAAAATAAATAAATCCAACAAATATTTATAATCTTACATCAATGAGCATATTGTATCTGTTTAAGACAATACCTTTGTACCTTTCTGAGTCGTTGCTGCCTGATCTGTCTTTGGTTCTTGGACCATTTCATGAGAAATAACTTGCTTTTTTCCAGGAACTAAACTCTGGCTTCCCACAGAAACTTACACTGACTAATTTTATGAGAAAAATTACTTATTGAATTTTGTCTAGAACACCTCCCCATTTAATGTATCCACTCGTGATTAACTTTATCTAACCACCAAACTTTCTACATTCCCAATGAAGTCAGAATGATCTTCTCATGTCCCCCTAAACAGAGCATATCCCATCCTTCACAGGCTGCAATTTTTTATTGTGACCCTAGCCTAAATGTCAATCTTAATGGCTACATGTCATGCTGACCATGACAGAATGCGCTGCAACAAAACATCTACAAAAATATTGAATCATTACATAGTATAAAGAGGTTTAGTTGGTATAAACATTCCCTGTCTGGACATAAATATATGGCTTGTTTACAGAGGTCTATAATGTGTCAGGATAATGTGACTGACTGGGATAGATATGTCTGCAGCGTGATGTTCCAGTGCTAGACATCACTATAAACTGCCACACTGCAGACAGCATAGTGAAAGGACTGAACAGTTGTTTAAGCATAGTGATAGGACTGAACAATTGTTTAAGCATAGTGATAGGACTGAACAATTGTTTAAGCATAGTGATAGGACTGAACAATTGTTTAAGCATAGTGATAGGACTGAACAATTGTTTAAGCATAGTGATAGGACTGAACAATTGTTTAAGCTATTTTAAAAATCCACATCATACACACACACATAATACTGCTAAAGTCATATAAGATATTGAGTAGCAGGCATTCATTTGTTGGTTTATAATCTCAGTTTTGTATGTTCATTAATTTCTGACGAAACTATAATCATTATACTGGATATATATGACTCTAAGACTATATGTATCATACTGGATACACATGTACATAAAATAAGGTGACTATATGACTATATTTGTCATACTGGATACACATCAAGTAATATGACTATATGACTATATTTGTCATATTGGATATGCATCAAGTAATGTGACTATATATCTATATGTGTCATATTGTATACACATCAAGTAATGTGACTATATAAATATATGTATCATACTGAATACACATCAAGTAATGTGACTTTATCAACTTCTACTCTGGTACTGCATGATTCTAAAACCTAAAATAGTCATTGAAGTAAAATGTAAGTCATCACTGACATAAAAGCAGTCAGCATGGATAAGAGACAACCAACATTTATCCTGAAAATGAATTTTGTTGACTGTATGTATCAACATTTATCCTGAAAATGAATTTTGTTGATTGTATGTATCAACATTTATCCTGAAAATGAATTTTGTTGATTGTATGTATCAACATTTATCCTGAAAATGAATTTTGTTGATTGTATGTATCAACATTTATCCTGAAAATGAATTTTGTTGATTGTATGTATCAACATTTATCCTGAAAATGAATTTTGTTGATTGTATGTATCAACATTTATCCTGAAAATGAATTTTGTTGATTGTATGTATCAACATTTATCCTGAAAATGAATTTTGTTGATTGTATGTATAAACATTTATCCTGAAAATGAATTTTGTTGATTGTATGTATCAACATTTATCCTGAAAATGAATTTTGTTGACTGTATGTACACATGTCTCAAAGAAACTGAGCTGAATACAGAAAGATATGTAATGTATATATGACACATCAGCACAATAATGGCTATTTGGTATCAAGTAAGAATAAAGTTATGAAAATGTTAAAATATTAAAATCACATAAAACTTTAGGAAGATAAACCATTTAAAATAAACCTAAAGTACTACAAGATAAATGATACAGATGTTAAAATTCTTTATCATGTAAATAAAAGGAGATCATTCTATAAAATGTAAATAACATAAAATGGTGCAAATGTTAATATTCTTTAAAATGTAAAAATATAAAAGACAATTCAGTAAAATGCATAAAATAAGACAATTATGTATAGTATATTTTAATTAAAAGACAAAAAAGGTGAAGGTAAAAAGCTTAAATCTTTAAAATATAGAGTGATTTTGGCTTAACATAAATTACATGCTCTCAAAAATTGAAAAATTTTTCTGGTGGTATGTCATCAGTAATTTTCTTAACTGAGTTTACATCCAAAGAGTTTAAGACAAAATAAACTGTATCTTAATACAATCCTTTAACTTTCCAAAATAACAGACAAAAATAAATCAAGACTATAATAAAATGTAAATGAAACATATTTTATTTTCTGATTGGTCAAACATAAATATGCAAAGGAAAGATGTTTTCTGATTGATCAAACATTAATATGTCAAGGAAAGATGCTTTCTGATTGGTCAAACATCAATATGTCAAGGAAAGATGCTTTCTGATTGGTCAAACATCAATAAGCAAAGGAAACATGCTTTCTGATTTATCAAACATACAAAAATATTATCAGCAATAAAATCTATTATACACTGTTGGAACATTTAATGCCATTGTAACATGAGGACTTAATCTGTTACCAAACCATACAGGTTAAAGTTTCAGGCTATTTTTAGCATATGCTGTTTCCAGATTTTGTAAGGAACAGGGATTCCAGTTTTATCATAATGGCTATTTTTTTTGTGTGCAAATATCTGTTTTACTCTTGATGCAATATCATCACTCACAAAGCATGCTTAACATCATAAATCTTAAAACACAAACTTGTCAGTTAATGTGATTTCAAAACTTATGTACTAATGTGATTTCAGAATGTGATATCAGCTTTATATTCTATATGCTTTATAAGTAAGAAATAAAATGGCATTTAATTACAATTTTGATGATTAAGTTTGTCAAAATTTATATCTGTTAACATTTTTGAATTGGCAATGTAAATTATCAATCCATCAGTTGGACTTTTCAAATGAAATTAATTCACAGTAAAATAAAAATTAGCAGCTGGCACTCAAATTTTAAAACTGACAGTTTACTTCATCTGTTTCACATGGATTTTAATTCTAATTTCTTCCCCTTCACTTCCCTATCTATTTATCCTTCATTAGATGATAAAGCAGTTGTGCATGAAACATACGCCCTACCTGCTTCACTATATCTTGTCATGGCTTGTATGTTTATTCATATCAGTCACCTCCTTTTATTTCAATCAGCTCAATCCCAGCAAAATAAGAAGCTTATTTTTTTCTAGAAAATAAAAGTAACAAGATAATTTGGGTATGATCCTTCACTAATTGGTTCAGCTATAGACTGCCTTGGCAGGAGTTCAAATTTCAGACACTGGAATTTATTTTCTGATTGTTGAACCCATGCTGAGCTGTCATTTCAGTAAGGATATAGTACAGATCAGCAGAGATGCTGTATAGCACAGGTGTTGTTAGAGTCTGTGGCTACAAGCACACAATAATTAAAACAACAAATGCTTGGATGGCTTTGGATTACAAATGTATGCTGCATTTACTGTGAACAATTTTTGTTACATCCAATTTTTTAAAATAAATAATCAATCCATACAATTTTTACTCTAGATTTTGGACAGATGTTTCAACCTTTTGAAAATTTAGCAAATTTTCTATCTTATAGATTGACTGACAATTGTAATAATTTTATCAATAATTCCTCAAACATCAAAAAAATAATAACTGGCAACAGCCAAAATGCATTACTTTGTTTTGTCTAAATGATGTAGTGTATATACAATACAACTTTGATTTGTTTAAATGATGTAGTGTAAAAACAATACAACTTTGATTTGTTTAAATGATGTAGTGTAGAAACAATACAACTTTGATTTGTTTAAATGATGTAGTGTAGAAACAATACAACTTTGATTTGTTTAAATGATGTAGTGTAGAAACAATACAACTTTGATTTGTTTAAATGATGTAATGTAGAAACAATACAACTTTGATTTGTTTAAATGATGTAATGTATAAACAATACAACTTTGATTTGTTTAAATAGTATAGTGTATAGAATATAGAACTTTATTTTATCTAAAGGTAGAAGTGTATAGACAATAAAACTTTGTATCATGTAAATGGAGTAGTGTATACATATAAAACTTTATTTTGTATAAATGTACAGTAGTATATAAACAATAAGACTTTGTCTAAATGGTATAATGCATAGACATTAAGACTTTGTCTAAATGGTATAATGTATAGACAATTAGACTGTCTAAATGGTATAATGTATAGACATTAAGACTTTGTCTGAATGGTATACTGTATAGACATTAAGACTTTGTCTAAATGGTATAATGTATAGACATTAAGACTTTGTCTGAATGGTATACTGTATAGACATTAAGACTTTGTCTAAATGGTATAATGTATAGACAATTAGACTTTGTCTAAATGGTATACTGTATAGACAATTAGACTGTCTAAATGGTATACTGTATAGACAATAAGACTTTGTCTAAATGGTATACTGTATAGACATTAAGACTTTGTCTAAATGGTATAATGTATAGACAATTAGACTGTCTAAATGGTATAATGTATAGACATTAAGACTTTGTCTGAATGGTATACTGTATAGACATTAAGACTTTGTCTAAATGGTATAATGTATAGACATTAAGACTTTGTCTGAATGGTATACTGTATAGACATTAAGACTTTGTCTACATGGTAAAATGGATAGACATTAAGACTTTGTCTAAATGGTATAATGGATAGACATTAAGACTTTGTCTAAATGGTATAATGTATAGACAATTAGACTTTGTCTAAATGGTGTAATGTATAGACATTAAGACTTTGTCTAAATGGTATAATGTATAGACAATTAGACTTTGTCTAAATGGTATAATGTATAGACATTAAGACTTTGTCTAAATGGTATAATGTATAGACATTAAGACTTTGTCTAAATGGTATAATGTATAGACATTAAGACTGTCTAAATGGAATAATGTATAGACATTAAGACTTTGTCTGAATGGTATACTGTAAAGACATTAAGACTTTGTCTAAATGGTATAATGTATAGACATTAAGACTTTGTCTAAATGGTATAATGTATAGACATTAAGACTGTCTAAATGGAATAATGTATAGACATTAAGACTTTGTCTGAATGGTATACTGTAAAGACATTAAGACTTTGTCTACATGGTATAATGTATATACAATTAGACTTTGTCTAAATGGTATCATGTATAGACATTAAAACTTTGTCTAAATGGTATAATGTATAGACATTAAGACTTTGTCTGAATGGTATAATGTATTGACATTAAGACTTTGTCTGAATGGTATAATGTATAGACATTAATACTTTGTCTGAATGGTATAATGTATAGACAATTAGACTTTGTCTAAATGGTATAATGCATAGACATTAAGACTTTGTCTAAATGGTATAATTGATAGACATTAAGACTTTGTCTAAATGGTATAATGGATAGACATTAAGACTTTGTCTGAATGGTATAATGTATAGACAATTAGACTTTGTCTATGGTATAATGTATAGACATTAAGACTTTGTCTAAATGGTATAATGTATAGGCATTAAGACTTTGTCTAAATGGTATAATGTATAGACATTAAGACTTTGTCTGAATGGTATAATGTATAGACAATTAGACTTTGTCTAAATGATATAATGTATAGACATTAAGACTTTGTCTGAATGGTATAATGTATAGACAATTAGACTTTGTCTAAATGGTATAATGTATAGTCATTGAGACTTTGTCTAAATGGTATAATGTATAGACATTAAGACTTTGTCTGAATGGTATAATGTATAGACATTAAGACTTTGTCTGAATGGTATAATGTATAGACAATAAGACTTTGTCTAAATGGTATAATGTATAGACAAGAAGACTTTGTCTAAATGGTATAATGTATGGACATTAGGACTTTGTCTAAATGGTATAATGGATAGACATTAAGACTTTGTCTGAATGGTATAATGTATAGACAATTAGACTTTGTCTAAATGGTATAATGTATAAATAATAAAACTTTGTCTAAATGGTATAATGTATAGACATTAAGACTTTGTCTGAATGGTATAATGTATAGACAATTAGACTTTGTCTAAATGGTATAATGTATAGACAATTAGACTTTGTCTAAATGGTATAATGTATAGACATTAGGACTTTGTCTGAATGGTATAATGTATAGACAATTAGACTTTGTCTAAATGGTATAATGTATAGACATTAAGACTTTGTCTAAATGGTATAATGTATAGACATTAAGACTTTGTCTAAATGGTATAATGTATAGACAATTAGACTTTGTCTAAATGGTATAATGTATAGACATTAAGACTTTGTCTAAATGGTATAATGTAGAGACAATTAGACTTTGTCTAAATTGTATAATGTATAGACATTAAGACTTTGTCTAAATGGTATAATGTATAGACATTAAGACTTTGTCTAAATGGTATAATGTATAGACATTAAAACTGTCTGAATGGTATACTGTATAGACATTAAGACTTTGTCTACATGGTATAATGTATATACAATTAGACTTTGTCTAAATGGTATAATGTATAGACATTAAAACTTTGTCTAAATGGTATAATGTATAGACATTAAGACTTTGTCTGAATGGTATAATGTATTGACATTAAGACTTTGTCTGAATGGTATAATGTATAGACATTAATACTTTGTCTGAATGGTATAATGTATAGACAATTAGACTTTGTCTAAATGGTATAATGTATAGACAATTAGACTTTGTCTAAATTGTATAATGTATAGACAATAAAACTTTGTCTAAATGGTATAATGTATAGACAATTAGACTTTGTCTAAATGATATAATGTATAGACATTAAGACTTTGTCTGAATGGTATAATGTATAGACAATTAGACTTTGTCTAAATGGTATAATGTATAGTCATTGAGACTTTGTCTAAATGGTATAATGTATAGACATTAAGACTTTGTCTGAATGGTATAATGTATAGACATTAAGACTTTGTCTAAATGGTATAATGTATAGACATTAAGACTTTGTCTGAATGGTATAATGTATAGACAATTAGACTTTGTCTAAATGGTATAATGTATAGACAATTAGACTTTGTCTAAATGGTATAATGTATAGACATTAAGACTTTGTCTAAATTATATAATGTATAGATAATAAGACTTTGTCTAAATGGTATAATGTATACACAACACAGCTCTCATGTAAAACTATTATATTCCTGTAACTTCTGTAAACAGTCCTGCATAGTTCTCATGTCAAACTATTGGGAGAGACACATTTAGCAGTTGATTAACATTGAGGCAATTAAAACCTAATGCAGTCACAGGTAACCAATCACCATTTCAGAAATGGAGAAGGAACTGGCTGAAAATAATTATGGTGATGATAGGTCTGGGATATTTAATTAGGCTTATGGGCAATTAATTATGGTGATGACTGTTGAGAATAGCTGTGGGATATTTAATTAGGTTAATTGGCAAAAAATTATGGTTATGATAGCTGTGGGATATTTAATTAGGTTAATTGGCAAAAAAATTATGGTTATGATTGCTGTGGGATATTTAATTAGGTTAATTGGCAAAAAATTATGGTTATGATAGCTGTGGGATATTTAATTAGGTTAATTGGCAAAAAAATTATGGTTATGATAGCTGTGGGATATTTAATTAGGTTAATTGGCAAAAAAATTATGGTTATGATTGCTGTGGGATATTTAATTAGGTTAATTGGGAAAAAATTATGGTTATGATAGCTGTGGGATATTTAATTAGGTTAATTGGCAAAAAAATATGGTTATGATAGCTGTGGGATATTTAATTAGGCTAATTGGCAAAAAAATTATGGTTATGATAGCTGTGGGATATTTAATTAGGTTTATTACCAAAAAATTATGGTTATGATAGCTGTGGGATATTTAATTAGGCTAATTGGAAAATAAAAGAGACATGTGATGTGGAACATTACAGTATGTTGCCTTAAACAATAATGTTTATGCCATCTTTATTAAAGATTATTGGCAAGTAATCGGTGGTAAGGTTTTCATGAAGTCAAATTCTGCTTCATATAGAAAATGCAAAACAATATTATTTTGATGCTTTGAATAGCGTACAAATATGATAATTTGGTAGTTGCAACAGTGTACAAATGTGATTTTGGTACTGAAATAGTGTACAAATGTGATTATTGTGGTACTTGGAATAGTGTACAAATGTGATTATTTTGGCACTTGGAATAGTGTATTAATGTGATTATTTTTTGTAGTTGGAACATTGTAGAAATGTGATGTTTTTGGTTGTTGGAGTTGTATACAAATGTTTCGATTTGGCATTTTGAATAATGTTCAAATGTGATTTTTTTGACACTTGGAATAGGGTACAAATGTAATTTTTGGTAATTGGAATAGTGTACAAATGTGATTCATTTTGGTGCTGGAATAGTGTACAAATGTGATATATTTTGGTACTGAAATAATGTACAAATGTGATTATTTTGACACTTGGAATAGTGTACAAGTGTGATTAATTTGGTAGTTTCAATAATGTACAAATTTGATTTATTTTGGTATTGGAATAGTGTAAAAAATGTGATTACTTTGCTACTTGGAATAATGTACAAATGTGATAATTTGGTACTTGGAATAGTGTAAAAATGTGATAATTTGGTACTTGGAATAGTGTACAAATGTGATAATTTGGTAGTTGGAATAGTGTACAAATATGATTATTTGGTAGTTGGAACAGTGTACAAATGTGATTACTTGGTAGTTGGAACAGTGTACAAATGTGATAATTTGGTAGTTGGAATAGTGTACAAATATGATTATTTGGTAGTTGGAATAGTGTACAAATGTGATAATTTAGTAGTTAGAATAGTGTACAAATATGATTATTTGGTAGTTGGAACAGTGTACAAATGTGATTACTTTGATAGTTGACATAGTGTACTAGTGTGATGTACCTTTTAAAGTCAAACAATTAATTTGTTTGCTGGAATAGTGCACAATGTGACTCATTGTTTAATGTAAAATGTTGAAATGCAGCAAGAATAAAGAACCTTGTCTGGAAAGCGAACTGGAACTCCTGTGTACAAGTAAATTAAGAATGTAGTCATTTTATTTGTGCACATCAGACATGAGGACCAATATTTTGCTTTAGCTGGGCTAAGCCTGCTTTGATTAGGTTGGTCTGAATCTGCATGAATTTGGTTGGGCTGAACCTGCATGGATTTGGTTAGGTTAAGCCTGCTTTAATTTGGTTTGGCTAAGCCTTCTTTCATTTGGTTCACTAAGGTTGTTTTGATTTGGCTAGGCTAAACATGCTTTAATTTGGTTGGGTTAAGCCTGCATGGATTTTTTTTGGTTGAACCTGCATGGATTTGGTTGGGCTAACCTGCTTTGATTTGGTCAGGATAAACCTGTTTTGATTTAGTTGGGCGAAATCTGCACGAATTTGGTTGGACTAAGCCTGATTTCATTTGATTCACTAAGGAAGCTTTAATTTAGTTGGACTAAGCCTGCTTTCAATTGGTTGAGTTGACCTTGCTTAATTTTGGTCGGGCTAAGCCTGCATGGATTCTGGTTGGGCTAAACTTTCATGGATTTGGTTGGGTTAAACCTGCTTTGATTTTGTTGGGCTAATCCTGCATGATTTGGTTTGGCTAAGTCTGAATTGATTTGGTTGGGATAAGCTTGCATGGATTTCTTTGGGCTAAGCCTGTATGCATTTGGTTGAGCTAAGCCTGCATTGAAAATTTCACATCTGAAATCAAGCATCACATAAACCTCAAAGGATTTTGTGTTTGAGAGACACAAACCATTCCTGGATTTGGTCAGGCCTGGCCTTCTTTAAGGTGTGCCTTAAAGTGTTTTGCATGATGGCTTTGCATAGCTTTTGCTGGGTCAGGCCTGCTTTTAGGTGTTTTACCTGGTGGCTTTGTCTAGATTTTGTTGAACAATGGGAGCAAAGTGTGTCATCTAAGAACGTGAACATGGCCTAGGAATAGAAAAGACTATGCATACAGACACAACATGGCAGCCTACAATGCCTAGGGATGGAAACAATTGCCTGCATATGAGTCCAGCATACTACCATTTTTCTACCTTGCCAAGTGATAAGATATTTTTATGATATCAAATTCATTCAGAAGGATGTCTTAAAGATAAATAAATAGTTTTACAACCTCCTCTTCAATTTAATTGCTTAGCATGTTAATTATAACATTACTGTTTAATATCTTTTCTTCAGTATACCTTTCAATGTTAATTTAAAGTATCTGGTCTATTGATATTTATTTATCTTGGATTCTAAAGTAATGTTTTTTTAATGCTTCAAGTTTTTGTTTTGCATGGGGAAGAGCTCTGCCTAACCTCCAAACCTATGATTCCCAGTCATCCTTATCAAGGATTACTTCCCTTAATCTGGTATTATTTTGTATGCACTGTACCATGTACAATGTACTATATGGTTTTATAATAAAATTGCTATAATTTATTCAGTTAACATTCTACAGATGATATAAATGTGAAGAAACACACACACACACACACACACACACACACACAAAGACACAAAAAACACACAGATGTTACTACAAGAAAGCAAATTGCTTACATAGTAATTGAATATAACTTTTTGGGAATGTAATTTTAGATAAAGAGTGTCATGTACAAGAAAGGTATTACTATTCTTAAAATTATGACCATATTATGGCACTTTAAAAAAAAGGTTCATAATCATATGAACATGCACATGATTTAGAATGATGCCTATGATATAGAATGATGCCTATGATATAGAATCATGCCTATGATATAGAATGATGCCTATGATATACAATGATGCCTATTATATAGAATCATGCCTATGATATACAATGATGCCTATGATATACAATGATGCCTATGATATAGAATCATGCCTATGATATACAATGATGCCTATGATATACAATGATGCCTATGATATAGAATCATGCCTATGATATACAATGATGCCTATGATATAAAATGATGCCTATGATATAGAATCATGCCTATGATATACAATGATGCCTATGATATACAATGATGCCTATTATATAGAATCATGCCTATGATATACAATGATGCCTATGATATACAATGATGCCTATGATATAGAATCATGCCTATGATATACAATGATGCCTATGATATACAATGATGCCTATGATATAGAATCATGTCAATGATATAGAATCATGTCTATGATATAGAATCATGCCTATGATATACAATGATGCATATGATTTAGAACGATGCCTATGATATAGAATGATGCCTGCGACATACAATGATGCCTATGATATAGAATGATGCAAATGAGATACAATGATGCATATGATTTAAAATCATGCCTATGATATAGAATCATGCACATGATTTAGAACAATGCTTATGATATAGAATGATGCTTGTGAGATACAATGATGCCTATGATATAGAATGATGCTTGTGAGATACAATGATGCCTATGATATAGAATGATGCTTGTGAGATACAATGATGCCTATGATATAGAATGATGCATATGAGATACAATGATGCATATGATTTAGAATCATGCCTATGATTTAAAATGATGCCTATGATATAGAATCATGCACATGATTTAGAACGATGCATATGTAAGATCCCTTAAGGCTCCTGAAAAGTTTCAATTATATCAATTCACCATACATAATTATTTGGATTAAAAAAGTTTTAATGCAGTCAAATATTTTATAAACAATTTCAATTCTTAAAATTGCCTAAAAGTACAAGAAAGTCTGTTAAAAATAAGACAAAATCAGAAGCTGCAAATATCTTCAATTAAGGTGAATGGACAGCTCAATTCAGTGTTATTCTACAACCTTCCTAATATTATTCTTCCTTAATTAGGCCTTGACTACCCATACCCCCTGTCAATTAAACCTTTGCTGTCCATACTACCTGTCAGTCTTGTCTGCTAATTGGTATGTGGCCAGTAAATAGCAGTGACAGTAGCAGAAAGTAACAAATGCAATTAAGAGTCTGACATTAATAGGAAGTTTTCCTGAAATATAAATTCCTATCTTTCTCTGGTTAAAATATCATTCAGTAAGTATACATTTGTATTTCCTGAGATAATAACAAATTGTCTATTTATCAAATTTCCAAATCATGTTTTATTTAAATATCAATAATGTGGTCATAAAGTTTACTTATTGTCATTTAGTGGCTCAGTAGGTTGAGTGTTGGATTCTTAATCCAAGGTTTGTGAGTTCAATACCCATCAATGCTATCCTGGGTCAGAGGTGTCTTTGAAAATGGCTTTTAATTCTCATTGTCTTTAAAAATGACTTTTAATTCTCATTATCTTTGAAAATGGCTTTTAATTCCCATTATCTATGAAAATGGCTTTTAATTCTTATTATCTTTGAAAATGGCTTTTAATTCTCTATGTCTTTGAAAATGGCTTTAAATTCTCAAGCAGCAGAGGGGCTGAACCTACCAAATTTTCAGCGCGATTTGGACCCTTCATGATGAAAAAATGTCATAGGACCCCCCATTCATTGAAATAAAGGTTAGAAAAAAAGATTGCAAAAGTATCAGCGATTTCAACGAATGGGGGGTCCAATGACATTTTTTCATCATGAAGGGTCCAAATCGCGCTGAAAATTTGGTAGGTTCAGCCCCTCTGCTGCTTCTCATTATCTTTGCATCATAAGGTTCATGGTATGCTTAAAGTGCAGATACAAAAAGGCAACACATCTTAAAAATTTTTTTAAATGTTAAACTTTCTCCACAGATGTTATCAAATCCATATGTGTCCCAATGACTCAACACTATACATGCTCATAACATTTGTCTAGTTTTGCTTTGTATAGAATAGACTTCATATAACTTAATGTTCACTGTTTAAACAATCAACTAAAAAGAAGGAAAGATGATTACCTTCAGATAAAACAATTAAAGATTTGTTGGTCTCCAGACACATGTCCTTGAAACAAATTTAGTTGTATTTTCCACGCCAATAAAGTATTCCATTCTAGACTACTGTCCTACACATACTAATAATGCATTCCATTCTAGAATACTCTCCTACACATACCAATAAAGTATTCCATTCTAGAATACTGTCCTACACATACCAATAAAGTATTCCATTCTAGAATACTCTCCTACACATACCAACAAAGTATTCCATTCTAGAATACTGTCCTACACATACTAATAATGCATTCCATTCTAGAATACTCTCCTACACATACCAATAAAGTATTCCATTGTAGAATACTCTCCTACACATACCAACAAAGTATTCCATTCTAGAATACTGTACTATCCATACCAATAAAGTATTCCATTCTAGAATACTCTCCTACACATACCAACAAAGTATTCCATTCTAGAATACTGTACTATCCATACCAATAAAGTACTCTTTTCTAGAATACTGTACTATCATGCCAATAAAGTATTACATTCTAGAATACTGTACTATCCATGCCAATAAAGTATTCCATTCTAGAATACTGTCCTATGCATGCCAATAAAGTATTACATTCTAGAATACTTTCCTATGCATACCAATAAAGTAATCCATTCTAGAATACTGTCCAACACATACCAATAAAGTATTCCATTCTAGAATACTGTACTATACATACCAATAAAGTATTCCAGTCTAGAATACTGTCCTATGCATGCCAATAAAGTATTACATTCTAGAATACTGTCCTATGCATGCCAACAAAGTATTCCATTCTAGAATACTGTACTGACCAGACTCTTCACATCATGTTGTATGCATTGTATATATTGTACATAACAGATAGAAGGCCTCAAGGTAGATTAGTTCTGTAACTGATTGAGTTAACTTCTCTAAATAAAGTCTTTATCATTATTATTATTATTATTATTATTATTATTATTATTATTATTATTATTACCTACTTCCCCAGTTCAAAATCTATCCATTCATAAATAACGCAGGGAATTTTTCCTCAGTTCAAAATCTATCCATTAGTAAAGAATGCAGGAAATTCTTCCTCAGTGCAAATCTATCCATTCATAAATAACACAGGGAATTCTTCCCCAATTCAAAATCTATACATTCATAAAGAATGCAGGGAATTCTTCCCCAATTCAAAATCTAACCATTCGTAAAGAACACTGGGAATTCTACCCCAGTTAAAAATCTATCCATTAGTAAAGAACGCCGAGAATTCTTCCCCAGTTCAAAATCTATCAATTAGTAAAGAATGCAGGGAATATTAGTAAAAAAATGCAGAGATTTCTTCCCCAGTTCAAAATCTATCCATTAGTAAAGAATGCAGATAATTCTTCCCCAGTTAAAAATCTATCCATTAGTAAAGAACGCAGAGAATTCTTCCCTAGTTCAAAATCTATCCATTAGTAAAGAATGCAGGGAATTCTTCCCCAGTTCAAAATCTATCCATTACTAAAGAACGCAGAGAATTCTTCCCTAGTTCAAAATCTATTCATTAGTAAAGAATGCAGGGAATATTAGTAAAAAATGCAGAGATTTCTTCCCCAGTTCAAAATCTATCCATTAGTAAAGAACACAGAGAATTCTTCCCCAGTTCAAAATCTATCCATTAGTAAAGAACGCAGAGAATTCTTCCACAGTTCAAAATCTATCCATTAGTAAAGAGCGCAGAGAATTCTTCCCCAGTTCAAAATCTATCCATTGGTAAAGAATGCAGGGAATTCTTCCCCAGTTCATAATCTATCCATTCGTAAAGAACACAATGAATTCTTCCTGATTAATGGGCTTATCTATGGAAATAAGGAAAGAAAAAAAATCTTTTATCTGAAAACACAAAAAGTAATTTCAAGAAAAATAAATAATTATGTCTGCCTGTTTTCAACCCACCATCTGTTGTACAAACAACATGAATTTTCTAAATTTATTTATATATAATTAACAATATTGACACATTACTGACTAGCAGGTAAGAAACTGGAGCAGGGACAAAAAAATGACTGACAGAAATGAATGTAGCTAAGAAACAAACAAAAGACTGACAGAAATGAACAAAGCAAAGAAACAAACATAAGACTGACAGAAATGAATGTAGCAAAGAAACAAACAAAAGAATGACAGAAATGAATGTAGCTAAGAAACAAACAAAAGACTGACAGAAATGAATGTAGCAAAGAAACAAACAAAAGACTGACAGAAATGAACGAAGCTAAGAAACAAACAAAAGACTGACAGAAATGAACGAAGCAAAGAAACAAACATAAGAATGACAGAAATGAATGTAGCAAAGAAACAAACAAAAGACTGACAGAAATGAACGAAGCAAAGAAACAAACAAAAGACTGACAAAAATGAATGTAGCAAAGAAACAAACAAAAGACTGACAGAAATGAACGAAGCTAAGAAACAAACAAAAGACTGACAGAAATGAAAGAAGCAAAGAAACAAACATAAGAATGACAGAAATGAATGTAGCAAAGAAACAAACAAAAGACTGACAGAAATGAACGAAGCAAAGAAACAAACATAAGACTGACAGAAATGAATGTAGCAAAGAAACAAACAAAAGACTGACAGAAATGAATGTAGCAAAGAAACAAACATAAGACTGACAGAAATGAATGTAGCAAAAAAACAAACATAAGACTGACAGAAATGAATGTAGCAAAGAAACAAGCATAAGACTGACAGAAATGAATGTAGCTAAGAAAAAAACATAAGACTGACAAAAATGAATGTAGCAAAGAAACAAACATAAGAATGACAGAAATGAATGTAGCTAAGAAACAAACAAAAGACTGACAAAAATGAATGTAGCTAAGAAACAAACATAAGACTGACAGAAATGAATGTAGCAAAGAAACAAACAAAAGACTGACAAAAATGAATGTAGCTAAGAAACAAACATAAGAATGACAGAAATGAATGTAGCAAAGAAACAAACATAAGACTGACAGAAATGAACGAAGCAAAGAAACAAACATAAGACTGACAGAAATGAACGAAGCAAAGAAACAAACAAAAGACTGACAGAAATGAATGTAGCTAAGAAACAAACATAAGACTGACAGAAATGAATGTAGCAAAGAAACAAACAAAAGACTGACAAAAATGAATGTAGCAAAGAAACAAACATAAGACTGACAGAAATGAATGTAGCAAAGAAACAAACAAAAGACTGACAGAAATGAACAAAGCAAAGAAACAAACATAAGACTGACAGAAATGAATGTAGCAAAGAAACAAACAAAAGACTGACAGAAATGAACAAAGCAAAGAAACAAACATAAGACTGACAGAAATGAATGTAGCAAAGAAACAAACAAAAGACTGACAGAAATGAACAAAGCAAAGAAACAAACATAAGACTGACAGAAATGAATGTAGCAAAGAAACAAACATAAGACTGACAGAAATGAATGTAGCAAAGAAACAAACATAAGACTGACAGAAATGAATGTAGCAAAGAAACAAACATAAGACTGACAGAAATGAACGTAGCAAAGAAACAAACATAAGACTGACAGAAATGAATGTAGCTAAGAAACAAACATAAGAATGACAGAAATGAATGTAGCAAAGAAACAAACATAAGACTGACAGAAATGAACGAAGCAAAGAAACAAACATAAGACTGACAGAAATGAACGAAGCAAAGAAACAAACAAAAGACTGACAGAAATGAATGTAGCTAAGAAACAAACATAAGACTGACAGAAATGAATGTAGCAAAGAAACAAACAAAAGACTGACAAAAATGAATGTAGCAAAGAAACAAACATAAGACTGACAGAAATGAATGTAGCAAAGAAACAAACATAAGAATGACAGAAATGAATGTAGCAAAGAAACAAACATAAGACTGACAGAAATGAATGTAGCAAAGAAACAAACATAAGAATGACAGAAATGAATGTAGCAAAAAAACAAACATAAGACTGACAGAAATGAATGTAGCAAAGAAACAAACAAAAGACTGACAGAAATGAACAAAGCAAAGAAACAAACATAAGACTGACAGAAATGAATGTAGCAAAGAAACAAACAAAAGACTGACAGAAATGAACAAAGCAAAGAAACAAACATAAGACTGACAGAAATGAATGTAGCAAAGAAACAAACATAAGACTGACAGAAATGAACGTAGCAAAGAAACAAACATAAGACTGACAGAAATGAATGTAGCAAAGAAACAAACATAAGACTGACAGAAATGAATGTAGCTAAGAAACAAACATAAGAATGACAGAAATGAATGTAGCAAAAAAACAAACATAAGAATGACAGAAATGAATGTAGCAAAGAAACAAATATAAGACTGACAGAAATGAATGTAGCAAAGAAACAAACATAAGACTGACAGAAATGAACGAAGCAAAGAAACAAACATAAGACTGACAGAAATGAATGTAGCTAAGAAACAAACAAAAGACTGACAGAAATGAACGAAGCAAAGAAACAAACATAAGACTGACAGAAATGAATGTAGCAAAAAAACAAACATAAGACTGACAGAAATGAATGTAGCAAAAAAACAAACATAAGACTGACAGAAATGAATGTAGCTAAGAAACAAACAAAAGACTGACAGAAATGAACAAAGCAAAGAAACAAACATAAGACTGACAGAAATGAATGTAGCAAAGAAACAAACATAAGACTGACAGAAATGAATGTAGCAAAGAAACAAACATAAGACTGACAGAAATGAATGTAGCAAAAAAACAAACATAAGACTGACAGAAATGAATGTAGCAAAGAAACAAACAAAAGACTGACAGAAATGAACAAAGCAAAGAAACAAACAAAAGACTGACAGAAATGAACAAAGCAAAGAAACAAACAAAAGAATGACAGAAATGAATGTAGCAAAGAAACAAACATAAGACTGACAGAAATGAATGTAGCAAAGAAACAAACAAAAGACTGACAGAAATGAACGAAGCAAAGAAACAAACATAAGACTGACAGAAATGAATGTAGCTAAGAAACAAACAAAAGACTGACAGAAATGAACAAAGCAAAGAAACAAACATAAGACTGACAGAAATGAACGAAGCAAAGAAACAAACATAAGACTGACAGAAATGAATGTAGCTAAGAAACAAACAAAAGACTGACAGAAATGAACAAAGCAAAGAAACAAACATAAGACTGACAGAAATGAATGTAGCTAAGAAACAAACAAAAGACTGACAGAAATGAACAAAGCAAAGAAACAAACAAAAGACTGACAGAAATGAATGAAGCAAAGAAACAAACATAAGACTGACAGAAATGAACGAAGCAAAGAAACAAACATAAGACTGACAGAAATGAACGAAGCAAGGAAACAAACATAAGACTGACAGAAATGAATGTAGCTAAGAAACAAACAAAAGACTGACAGAAATGAACAAAGCAAAGAAACAAACAAAAGACTGACAGAAATGAATGAAGCAAAGAAACAAACATAAGACTGACAGAAATGAACGAAGCAAAGAAACAAACATAAGACTGACAGAAATGAACGAAGCAAAGAAACAAACATAAGACTGACAGAAATGAATGTAGCTAAGAAACAAACAAAAGACTGACAGAAATGAACAAAGCAAAGAAACAAACATAAGACTGACAGAAATGAATGTAGCTAAGAAACAAACAAAAGACTGACAGAAATGAACAAAGCAAAGAAACAAACATAAGACTGACAGAAATGAACGAAGCAAAGAAACAAACATAAGACTGACAGAAATGAATGTAGCTAAGAAACAAACAAAAGACTGACAGAAATGAACAAAGCAAAGAAACAAACAAAAGACTGACAGAAATGAACGAAGCAAAGAAACAAACATAAGACTGACAGAAATGAATGTAGCAAAGAAACAAACATAAGACTGACAGAAATGAATGTAGCAAAGAAACAAACATAAGACTGACAGAAATGAATGTAGCAAAAAAACAAACATAAGACTGAAAGAAATGAACGAAGCAAAGAAACAAACATAAGACTGACAGAAATGAATGTAGCTAAGAAACAAACATAAGACTGACAGAAATGAACAAAGCAAAGAAACAAACATAAGAATGACAGAAATGAATGTAGCAAAGAAACAAACAAAAGACTGACAGAAATGAACGAAGCAAAGAAACAAACATAAGACTGACAGAAATGAATGTAGCAAAGAAACAAACATAAGACTGACAGAAATGAATGTAGCAAAAAAAAACATAAGACTGACAGAAATGAATGTAGCAAAGAAACAAACATAAGACTGACAGAAATGAACGAAGCAAGGAAACAAACATAAGACTGACAGAAATGAATGTAGCTAAGAAACAAACAAAAGACTGACAGAAATGAACAAAGCAAAGAAACAAACAAAAGACTGACAGAAATGAATGAAGCAAAGAAACAAACATAAGACTGACAGAAATGAATGTAGCAAAGAAACAAACATAAGACTGACAGAAATGAATGTAGCAAAAAAACAAACATAAGACTGACAGAAATGAATGTAGCAAAAAAACAAACAAAAGAATGACAGAAATGAATGTAGCAAAAAAAACAAACATAAGACTGACAGAAATGAATGTAGCAAAGAAACAAACAAAAGACTGACAGAAATGAACGAAGCAAAGAAACAAACATAAGACTGACAGAAATGAATGTAGCTAAGAAACAAACAAAAGACTGACAGAAATGAACAAAGCAAAGAAACAAACATAAGAATGACAGAAATGAATGTAGCAAAGAAACAAACAAAAGACTGACAGAAATGAACGAAGCAAAGAAACAAACATAAGACTGACAGAAATGAATGTAGCAAAGAAACAAACATAAGACTGACAGAAATGAATGTAGCAAAAAAAGAAACGTAAGACTGACAGAAATGAATGTAGCAAAGAAACAAACAAAAGAATGACAGAAATGAATGTAGCTAAGAAACAAACAAAAGACTGACAGAAATGAATGTAGCAAAGAAAAAAACAAAAGACTGACAGAAATGAATGTAGCTAAGAAACAAACAAAAGACTGACAGAAATGAATGTAGCAAAGAAACAAACATAAGACTGACAGAAATGAATGTAGCAAAGAAACAAACATAAGACTGACAGAAATGAATGTAGCAAAGAAACAAACAAAAGACTGACAGAAATGAATGTAGCAAAAAAAACAAACATAAGACTGACAGAAATGAATGTAGCAAAGAAACAAACAAAAGACTGACAGAAATGAACGAAGCAAAGAAACAAACATAAGACTGACAGAAATGAATGTAGCTAAGAAACAAACAAAAGACTGACAGAAATGAACAAAGCAAAGAAACAAACATAAGAATGACAGAAATGAATGTAGCAAAGAAACAAACAAAAGACTGACAGAAATGAATGTAGCAAAGAAACAAACATAAGACTGACAGAAATGAACAAAGCAAAAAAAACAAACATAAGACTGACAGAAATGAATGTAGCAAAGAAACAAACATAAGACTGACAGAAATGAATGTAGCAAAGAAACAAACATAAGACTGACAGAAATGAATGTAGCTAAGAAACAAACAAAAGACTGACAGAAATGAATGTAGCAAAGAAACAAACAAAAGACTGACAGAAATGAACAAAGCAAAGAAACAAACATAAGACTGACAGAAATGAATGTAGCAAAAAAACAAACATAAGACTGACAGAAATGAATGTAGCAAAGAAACAAACAAAAGACTGACAGAAATGAATGTAGCAAAGAAACAAACAAAAGACTGACAGAAATGAATGTAGCAAAAAAACAAACATAAGACTGACAGAAATGAATGTAGCAAAGAAACAAACATAAGACTGACAGAAATGAATGTAGCAAAAAAACAAACAAAAGAATGACAGAAATGAATGTAGCAAAGAAACAAACATAAGACTGACAGAAATGAATGTAGCAAAAAAACAAACATAAGACTGACAGAAATGAATGTAGCAAAAAAACAAACAAAAGAATGACAGAAATGAATGTAGCAAAGAAACAAACATAAGACTGACAGAAATGAATGTAGCAAAAAAACAAACATAAGACTGACAGAAATGAATGTAGCAAAGAAACAAACAAAAGACTGACAGAAATGAATGTAGCAAAAAAACAAACATAAGACTGACAGAAATGAATGTAGCAAAAAAACAAACATAAGACTGACAGAAATGAATGTAGCTAAGAAACAAACAAAAGACTGACAGAAATGAATGTAGCAAAGAAACAAAGAAAAGACTGACAGAAATGAATGTAGCAAAGAAACAAAGAAAAGACTGACAGAAATGAATGTAGCAAAAAAACAAACATAAGACTGACAGAAATGAATGTAGCAAAGAAACAAACAAAAGACTGACAGAAATGAATGTAGCAAAGAAACAAACATAAGACTGACAGAAATGAATGTAGCAAAG
Organism: Unio delphinus; assembly: GCA_029339505.1. NCBI lineage: Eukaryota > Metazoa > Mollusca > Bivalvia > Unionida > Unionidae > Unio > Unio delphinus. Next base: position 18,198,782 of record JAQISU010000108.1, read on the forward strand.
AAACAAACAAAAGACTGACAGAAATGAATGTAGCAAAGAAACAAACATAGGACTGACAGAAATGAATGTAGCAAAAAAACAAACATAAGACTGACAGAAATGAATGTAGCAAAGAAACAAACATAAGACTGACAGAAATGAATGTAGCAAAAATGCAAACAAAAGAATGACAGAAATGAATGTAGCAAAGAAACAAACATAAGACTGACAGAAATGAATGTAGCAAAAAAACAAACATAAGACTGACAGAAATGAATGTACCAAAAAAACAAACAAAAGAATGACAGAAATGAATGTAGCAAAGAAACAAACATAAGGCTGACAGAAATGAATGTAGCAAAAAAACAAACATAAGACTGACAGAAATGAATGTAGCAAAAAAACAAACAAAAGAATGACAGAAATGAATGTAGCAAAGAAACAAACATAAGACTGACAGAAATGAATGTAGCAAAAAAACAAACATAAGACTGACAGAAATGAATGTAGCAAAGAAACAAACAAAAGACTGACAGAAATGAATGTAGCAAAGAAACAAACAAAAGACTGACAGAAATGAATGTAGCAAAGAAACAAACATAAGACTGACAGAAATGAATGTAGCAAAGAAACAAACATAAGACTGACAGAAATGAATGTAGCAAAAAAACAAACATAAGACTGACAGAAATGAATGTAGCAAAGAAACAAACATAAGACTGACAGAAATGAATGTAGCAAAAAAACAAACAAAAGAATGACAGAAATGAATGTAGCAAAGAAACAAACATAAGAATGACAGAAATGAATGTAGCAAAAAAACAAACAAAAGACTGACAGAAATGAACGAAGCAAAGAAACAAACATAAGACTGACAGAAATGAATGTAGCAAAGAAACAAACAAAAGACTGACAGAAATGAACAAAGCAAAGAAACAAACATAAGACTGACAGAAATGAATGTAGCTAAGAAACAAACAAAAGACTGACAGAAATGAATGTAGCTAAGAAACAAACAAAAGACTGACAGAAATGAATGTAGCAAAGAAACAAACAAAAGACTGACAGAAATGAATGTAACAAAGAAACAAACAAAAGACTGACAGAAATGAATGTAGCAAAGAAACAAACAAAAGACTGACAGAAATGAATGTAGCAAAGAAACAAACATAAGACTGACAGAAATGAATGTAGCAAAGAAACAAACATAAGACTGACAGAAATGAATGTAGCAAAGAAACAAACATAAGACTGACAGAAATGAATGTAGCAAAAAAACAAACAAAAGACTGACAGAAATGAATGTAACAAAGAAACAAACATAAGACTGACAGAAATGAATGTAGCAAAGAAACAAACATAAGACTGACAGAAATGAATGTAGCAAAGAAACAAACAAAAGACTGACAGAAATGAATGTAGCAAAGAAATAAACATAAGACTGACAGAAATGAATGTAGCAAAGAAACAAACATAAGACTGACAGAAATGAATGTAGCAAAGAAACAAACATAAGACTGACAGAAATGAATGTAACAAAGAAACAAACATAAGACTGACAGAAATGAATGTAGCAAAGAAACAAACATAAGACTGACAGAAATGAATGTAGCAAAGAAACAAACATAAGACTGACAGAAATGAATGTAGCAAAGAAACAAACATAAGAATGACAGAAATGAATGTAGCTAAGAAACAAACAAAAGACTGACAGAAATGAACGAAGCTAAGAAACAAACAAAAGACTGACAGAAATGAACGAAGCTAAGAAACAAACATAAGACTGACAGAAATGAATGTAGCAAAGAAACAAACATAAGAATGACAGAAATGAATGTAGCAAAGAAACAAACAAAAGACTGACAGAAATGAATGTAGCAAAAAAACAAACAAAAGACTGACAGAAATGAATGTAGCAAAGACAGGTGCACAGATGGATATAGGAAGGAGGAAGTAAAACACAGAGCAGTCTCGCTAGCACAAATATTTGAAAATGTTGACCAACGTGAATTCTGGAAGCATGTTAAACAACATACCACGACAACTTCCAATAAACTACGAATTTGCATTGATAGGAACCATGGTCAGAATAATATATACAACATGTGGGAAAATCATTTTCAAGTCTTACTCAATAGTGTTACAAATGAATCGAATAAGAAGCATGTACTTTCAGCATTGAATACACCTTTTGCTTGTATTGAGGTAATCACATTATCTGAGATCCAACGTGCAATAGCAAGACAAAAAGGTGGCAAATGTCTAGGTTCAGATTTTTTATATGTGGAACATTTAAAGTTTTTAGATACTAGACTTCATGTGTTACTGATGATTTTATTTAATTGTATGTTTGTGCATAACTTTTGTACCAGATGATTTCACAAATGTTACCATTATACCGCTACTAAAAAGCAAAATTGGTAACATAATGGACAAAAATATCCACAGACCTATAGCTCTTACAACTATTATTTCAAAATATTTGAATGCATCATACTGCATAGATGTGAAGTTACAATCTCTGATAATCAGTTTGGTTTTAAAAGCCAGCATTCAACAGATTTATGCATATATGCTTTTAAGGAAGCTGTCAGCTATTATGTAGAACATGACAGCCCAGTGTTTGCATGTTTTTTAGATGCTAGCAAGGCATTTGATAGGGTCAATCACTGGACACTCTTTAAAAAGTTGATTGATATTAAAATACCTGTCTACATTGTTCATACTTTAGTTAACTGGTATGGGAAACAGTTGTATTGTGTGCGATGGGGAAGTGTAATATCCAGCACTTACCATGTAACCAATGGGGTCAGGCAGGAGGGAATTCTGTCCCCTTTGTTAGTTAATTATATATATAGACGAGTTCAATTGTAAGCTCAGTCAGCATTACATAGGGTTACATCCAACGTTCCCTCTAAGCGAATGGTAGATGTGCGTGCAGTGCTTGCTGCACTGCGCAAGTATTATGGAGATGAGCAAAATTTAACGTTGGATTGAGTAAAATTTGGCAATTCAGCTGCACGGGGATGCCTGAGCAGCTGCATGCATGCGTGCATGCGCAGCTTAGTGGGAACGCTGGTTACATCTGCCACCAAATGTGTTATTAACAATTTTAGTTCTGCTGATGATAAATCATTGGTAAGTCCTTCTATAACAGGTTTAAGGAAATTATTAAAGATATGTGAACAATATGCATTTGAGAATGATATAATGCATAATACAAAAAAAATCAGTATGCATGGTCTTTCAGCCAACTTCTTTCAAATTACCATCTCTTCCCCCTGGACATTTTAATGGCAATGCTCTTACATATGTCAACAGTTATACGTATTTGGGTCATATTTAGAAATCCAATCGGTCGGATAATGAAGATATGATGAAACATTACCGATCTCTGTGTACTCAAACAAACATACTTCTACATAAATTTAAGAATTGTTCATTGAATATTAAAAATAGATTATTTAAATCTTAATGCTACACAATGTATTGTGCTACTCTGTGGACAAACTTTAGTGAATCAATGAAAAGAAAACTAGTTATTGGTCATAATAATAGTCTTCGTTTTGTATTAGGTCTTCCAAGGTGGAACAGTGCCTCCAACATGTTTGATAATTACATGTACAATGTATTCAGTTTTGATGAAATAATGAGAAAGTATGTTTTCTCAATGATATCTAATAGTAGGTACTGTATATTGAAATCTCTTTGGAACAATGGAATCATGTATATTCTCATATTATAAGTAGATGGAACAAACTACTCTTTAAATGTGTCATTTAATTTTATTCTTAATAATCTATGGCACAGTTAGTTATATATATATATATATATATATATATATTTATATATATATACATACAGTCGACTCCAGATATGTGCATATCGTATAACTGCATATTCCACTTTATTGCATAGCTTTGTGCCGGTTCCGATTTGTTACCATTGTTTTCAATGTATGTCAATTTCGGACAATTGCATATCGTTTATATGCATATTTTGCATAATTGCATACATTTTTCTGGGCTGAACATGCATTATTATGTGTTAAGTTGCTCCTGATAACTGCATTGTTCAAAATTGTTCCTTTCAAAATGAAAAAAAAAACCGATTCTGAACATTGGTGGTCAATGTTGATTAATGAGGTCTGTTAATATCAACATCACAGGTATTAGATCTCCGTTGGTCACCAGGAGACACTATAGCAGATAACCATAAATATTACCAAGACGTCATTAGCTCTCTGATTCTCTGTTGATCACCAGGAGGCGCGATAGCAGACAACCATAATAATTAACCAAGCATGGTCGATGGCTTTAACACTCTTTAGCTTTAACACAAACTCATATCGCCCTCATTTAGAATCTGATCCAGTGTGGTCATTAAATTCGATAGATTAAGACTGGAGCACAGACCACAAGTCTACTCCTCAATCTACTGACAAAACTGACCTCCATATATATGATACCAGAGCAAATCAAGTCACATTTAAATGAACTAGGCCAAATGGGGGTTTGTTTCAGAGAAATAATGGGTATCAGTATGCATGCTGCACCGGATACACGTCATAACATGAACGCCGGTTTAGTGCATACGCCGCTTAATTGCATATCATAGCATCGGTCCCGAGGCCATGCATATAAGCCATGCATATAAGCCATACATATAAGTGGAGCCGACTGTGTGTGTGTGTGTGTGTGTGTGTGTGTGTGTGTGTGTGTGTGTGTGTGTGTGTGTGTGTGTGTGTGTGTATATATATATAGATATATATATATATATAAGGTACTTTTATGTTTACAATGTTTTTTACTTATATCTATATTTTAATTTAGAGTTATGGACTTTACAGTCTGAAATAAAGAATTCTTATCTCATCTTATAAGAAATGCTGCTAAAGGTTTAACAGTCACTGAAATCATCTACCATTACAAGAAATAAAATTAATCCATTTTCGCCACATGATCAATGCCATATATATTTGCTTATTGAGACCATCCACAAAAACATAGACCCTGATCTGAAATTGCATAATGTTCTGGTGTATCATGTCTGTTATTTGTTCTACCAATTATTCCTAATTAGTGTACAATCCTAGATTTGCCATAACATCATGCAATGGCAGAGCAGGGTCTGTGGTCTTTGCAGTTGGATTCTTCTGAAAAGTAAGTATATATGGTAGATATATTTCATCACATGCAAGTATATATGGTAGATATCATATTTCATCAACTAAGTTATCTACTTCCTACCTCTCAGCTTCTTACCAGCATAGGTCCAGACAGACAAAAATCTGGTTATTCCCTGGAGAGGATACCTGACTGCATGTCCTCATAAAAGCATGGATGGTCATCTCTATCTGATAAAAGAATGTCTATCAATAACATCCTAACTCAATGCCTGCCAACCATATTGATCTGCAAAACAGGACAATCTATATCATCCATGTGAAATGACCAAATAATGGCTTTATTTTCTTACAGCTGTTGAGTGGAGCAGCTAAAGAAGTGGTTGTGTTAAAGTTTCCTATTTCTGGAGTTGCAGAAACACAATCCTGGCACACATCAACAGATTATTAGTGTGTATCCTAGTGGCCATTATAAAATCATCAATCAGACAGGGATATAAAGAGAAGGGCAATGACAAATTGTATCACACTTCCAATTATAGGTCAATTAATCAATTAGTACAAATGCTGGACACAGTATGGAAACTGTTGATGATTTATGTATTTGGATTTATGAATGTCTGGAACATTATGCAGGAATGGAATCTATACAAGACTAACCTAGAGTTGGATTAAAACTGATCCATTTTATATTTATAAGAAAAAGTAAATAATTGAGATTAAAAGTAGGTACACAAAAAATTCTAGTCTTTGACTTATTATTGAAACTATTTAATGTTGGTGTGAATAGTATATGAATTAGTATTCAAATCAGTCTACGTTGTATGACCTGGTGTGAGTAGTGTATGAATTAGTGTTAGAATTATTCCAAGTAAAATGACCTGGTGTGAGCAGGAGGTCATAGGTTTGATCCCTGGCCGAGTTATACCAAAGACTTACAAAAATGATACATACAACTACCTCACTTGGCACTCAGCATTAAGAGGTTAGTGTTAGGACTGGTTTGCCTGGTGTCAGGATAATGCGACTGGGTGGGAGACATCATGCTACATCTCTGTGAAATGATGCCCCAGTGCTAGACATCACTATAAACTGCCTCACTGCAGACATTGTACGGATATGACTGAAAATTGTTAAAGCTACATTAAAAATCCTAATCAAAGAAACAAAATAACATGACCTAGTGTGAGTAATGTAAGAATTAGTGTTAGAATCAGTCCAAATAGTTTGACCTGGCATGAGTTGTGTATGAATTAAGTGATAAAATCAGTCTAACTAACATGACCTGGTGTAAGTAGTGTATGAATTAGTGTTAGAATCAGTCCAAATAGTTTGACCTGGTTTGAGTAGTGTATGACAGTGTTATAATCAGTCCAAGTAACATGACTTGGTATGAATAGTGTATGAATTAGTGTTAGAATCAGTGGAAGTAAAATAGCCTGGTGTGAGTAGTGTATAAGTTAAGTGTTAGAATCAGTCCAAGTAAAATGACCTGGTGTGAGTAGTGTGTGAATTAAGTGGTATAAACAGCCTAAATAGCCTGACCTGGTGTGAGCAGTGTAAGAATTAGTGTTATAACTAGTCTAAATAGCATGAACTAGTGTGAACAGTGTAAGATTTAGTTGCATTGAATAACCAGTCTGAAAAAGCATGATCTGGTGTGAGCAGTGTACAAATTACTGTTATAACCAGTCTAAGTAGAATGACATGGTGTGGGTAGTGTATACATTAGTATTACAATCAATTTAAGTAGAATAACCTGATGTGAGTAGTGTATGAATTCATATTAAAATCAGTGTAAGTAGAATGATGTGATGTGGGTAGATTCATGAATAAGCATTAGAAGATCTGCTGTAAGTAGTGTATGAATCAGTGTTACCAACATAACCCTGTGTGAGTAGCATATTAATTAGTGTTAGAATCAGTCTAAATAACATAATGCTGTGTGAGTAACATATGAATTAGTGTTAGAATCAGTCTAAATAACATAACCCTGTGTGAGTAGTATATGAATTAGTGTTAGAATCAGTCTGCATAACATAACCCTGTGTGAGTAGCATATGAATTAGTGTTAGAATCAGTCTAAATAACATGATCTGGTGTTAGTAGTGTTAGAATTAGTGTTAGAATCAGTCTAAATAACATGATCTGGTGTTAGTAGTGTTAGAATTAGTGTTAGAATCAGTCTAAATAACATGATCTGGTGTTAGTAGTGTTAGAATTAGTGTTAGAATCAGTCTAAATAACATGATCTGGTGTTAGTAGTGTTAGAATTATTGTTAGAATCAATATATTATCATCTGTTATGAGTAGTGTCTTATGTATATCTATGGTTTTTATACTCCTGGTGCTTAATTTTATCTTATTTCTATTTTTAAAAAATTGTAGCTGTCATTTGTTCAAATTCATTTTGTTATTTTTGCTTATGTCACCTGAATCCAGATTTGTATGTATGTGTTAGCCATTATTAATAATAATCTTAATAATAAGACTTAAATGGTGCTTATAACTTAATTTCTCAGTGGTGGATGGGGGTTTTGACATTTCTAGAATAATTCTGTAACTTCCCATTGGTTCTGCTAGGCCACTTGTGAATAGGCCAATTTGATGCAAAATAAGTAGTGTATTCTGTCACATGGGATCTATTGTGAAAAACAGTTGCAATTGACAGTGTATGTAACAAGAGAACAGAGGAATCAGTTTCATTCCAATTTTGGAGTCATTCCCATTTCTTGTGTTCCTGTTGTAAATCTGCTGATATGTTTTACGTTGCACTTAGATGTGCCTCAAGAGGCTCATTATTTGGACTATAATATACTCTGGAACTGTTGTAAATTATTTTCATTCATTTAAGACTTTCATATACATTCATAAGGATTAGCTTGGATTCACTTTATAATACTCTTCTATTTTCATTTATAACTTTGATAATCAAACTGTTTAAGTTTTACAAAGACTTGTTGGTTTTGCTTCTTTCTGTTTCTTAGTTTGTGACCATAGAGTCATAGCAGTAGTGTAAGAATTTGTGTTAGAATCAGTCTAAGTGTTAGAATCAGTCCATGTGTTACAGTCAGTCTAAGTGTTAGAATCAGTCTGCTAGAATCAGTCTAAGTGTTAGAAAAGTAGGCATGAGATAGGCTATTATGAAGACCTACTCACCACTGTCAAAAAGAGAAAGCTAAAATGGTATGGACATGTCACTAGACCCAACAGTCTGTCCACAACAGTACTGCGGGGCAGCATCCAGGGTGGCAGAAGGAGAGTTAGAGAAAAAAGTGGACTGACAACATTACAGAATGGACACAGGCATTGCACATGATCGAGACAAGTGGAGGGAACTGGTCAGATGTTCAGCAGCACAGTGGCTCAACAACCACACTAGGTCAAGAGACTGATGATGATGATGAAGTGTTAAAATTAGTCTAAATTGGGTTTTGAGTGTGTGTGGGGTATAGTTTAGTGAGTTATATGGTTCACTGAATTGAAGAAAGGACAAACCTGAAACAAGAAAAATAATTCTATTTCAAGTTTATTGAGGTTTATTTGTGAAATATTTGATAGTACATGTATTCGTTAAAAAAAACTGATTAAATTCAGAGTACTGATGGAATAGGTGTGATGGTTTATGTTTACGTATATAAATATCTGATTGCTGTTCAGAATGATACCTATATATACACTAATTTTACATGTTCACTAAACATTGCTTATATACATGTATATATATCACTTCCACATGTTCACTAAACATAGTTTATATAATAATAATAATGAGGACTTTATATAGCACCTAATCTTTAGAAGCTTTAAGCACTTTACAACATCTATAATGATAGAACTACAAAACGACAAGAAACAAAAACAAACACCATAAAATTAGAAACATAAAAAAAATGCTGAAAATATTTAAGGTAGGAAACATTTTTAGGTCTTTACTACGCTTGTTCTTGCAGTTGAGAAAGGTGTTTAAAAAGCACTCTTGAAAGAGATCACTGTGTCTTTGTGTGTAATTTCAATGGGCAATTCATTCCACATTGGTGGGCCCTTGTATGCAAACAAACATTGTCAACATAACTTCATTTTCATCATGGGAATAATGAGTATATGATTGTCAGAAGAGGGGTGTAGGTATCTTGCTGGTGTGTACAGATGGGTGAGGCCAGATAGGTATGTTGGACTGTGGAGTTTGTCAGTTAAACATAGCACAGAGAATAAGTTTTGTGTTTGATTCTGGATCAAATGGATAGCCAATGTAGGGTACAGAGTAGTGGGGAGGTGTGCTCTGATTGTGATATTCTTAGGATGATCTGAGCAGCTGTGTTTTTAACTTTTTGAAGCTTCTGGCATAGATATTGAGATGAACCAGACAGAATTGAGTTACAATAGTCCAGTCTTGAAAGTACTAATGAACACACAAGTGTTTTAGTGGCATCAACTGAAAGATATTTGCAATTAGAGTTGATGCATCTCAGCTCAAGATATACAGCCTTGCATATGCTCATGACATGTTGGTGCAATGAGAGAGTACTGTCCAGAGTAACACCTTGGTTTCATACTGACTGAATTTAATGTTGGTGTTGCTGATATTTATTGTTTGCAGTAAAGGATTTGAATGAGAAAGTCTTTCTTTTGTGATCAGAATAGTCTCAGTTTTATCATCATTCATCTGCAGCTTGTTACATGTCATCCATGATTTTACATCAGAAATGCACTTCTCTACTCCATGGATGGTATCATCAACTTAAGTTGGGTGGCTAGACTTGTATATTTGGGTGTCATCAGCATACAATTGGTGAGACACTGTGTGATGATCTATGACACGTGAGAGTGGCTGAGTGTATAGAATGAAGATAACAGGTCAAAGAACAGAGCCCTCTGGAACACCACAACATACATCAACTGGGCTGGAATGTATTCTATTTGCAGATACAATTGTGTCCTGTTGACTAAGTAGGACTTGACAAACAGTAAGGCTATATTGTGAATGCCAGATACATGCTGGAGATGGTGAAGTCAAATATCATGGTATATTGTGTCAAATGCTGCAGACAAATCAAGGAGGGTGAGGACTGTAAGGTTTCTGCTATCCAAAGCAGAGAGAATGTCATTAAATACTTTCAGAAGAGTAGTTTCAGTACTGTGGCAAGGGCGATATGCAGACTGTACATTGCTAAAAAGATTGTTTGAAATTAGATGAGATACAAGTTGGGTTAGAACAACTTTTTCTAAGATTTTGTATAAGAATGGGAGATTAGAAAACTGGGTGGTAATTCTTTAAATCTTTATGGTCAAGTGTTGGTTTCTTCAGCAGAGGCCTTACAATAGCAGAAAAATGATGGGAATTCCCCAGATGAAAGAGGGTATTATGATTTATGTATGTAACATATATTACTTTCACATATAAAATAAACATTGTTTATATATATATATATATATATATATATATATATATATATATATATATATATATATGTATATATCCTTCTGGAGATGAAGATTAATATGCAGTCAGTGAGGTAAGTGTACAAGGCAAACAATACTAAAGAGAAGAAAACATGTACCTGTATAAAACAAAATGTACATTCAGTATTACTTGAAAAATTTAACCGCTTCGGTGGCCTAGTGGTTAGAGCGTCCGCCCCGGAAGCGGGAGGTCGTCGGTTCGATCCCCGGCCGAGTCATACCAAAGACTTACAAAAATGGTACTAACAGCTGCCTCGCTTGACGCTCAGCATAAAGAGGTTAGTGTTAGGACTGGTCGGCCTGGTGTCAGGATAATGTGACTGGGTGAGACATCATGCTACATGTCTGCGGCATGATGTCTCAGTGCTAGACATCACTATAAACTGCCTCACTGCAGACATCGTAGCGATATGACTGAAAAATTGTTAAAGCTACGTTAAAAATCCTAATCAAACAAACAAACTTGAAAAATTTAGTTAAACCTCAAGATGAACATTAATAATTATTGTATGATAAAATAAACTTCTTTAAATTTACCCCCAAAAAAATGTGTGGCAGTTACAAAGGAAGATACAGCAGTTGAAAAGGTAGATATAGCAGTTGAAAAGTTAGATATAACAGTTGAAAAGGTAGATATAGCAGTTAGAATGGTAACTGTAGCAGTTAATAGCTAAATGTAACAGTTACCAAGGTAGATGAGCACATATTGTGCAAGGAGACTATAAAAGTTAGAGATAAAACTATACAAATATGCAAAAGACATAACATGAACAACTGTGAAATTCTATGAAAATCAGTTAAAATCATCTATATTTAAAAAGTTATGGGGAGATAACTATGGTCAATCTCATTAATATTGATGATTGTCGATGCTGCCATATAAGAGATACAAACTTTATATTTGATTTTATTGATTTTGTTAAAATGAAGATTAATGATAATCAAGATTTAAGTATATTTATTATTTTGATGCAATATGTAAGTATATTTATAATCATGATGCAATATGTAAGTATATTTATAATCATGATGCAATATTTAAGTATATTTATAATCATGATGCAATATGTAAGTATATTTATAATCATGATGCAATATGTAAGTATATTTATAATCATGATGCAATATGTAAGTATATTTATAATCATGATGCAATATGTAAGTATATTTATAATCATGATGCAATATTTAAGTATATTTATAATCATGATGCAATATGCAAGTATATTTATAATCATGATGCAATATGTAAGTATATTTATAATCATGATGCAATATGTAAGTATATTTATAATCATGATGCAATATTTAAGTATATTTATAATGCAATATTTAAGTATATTTATAATGCAATATTTAAGTATATTTATAATCATGATGCAATATTTAAGTATATTTATAATCATGATGCAATATTTAAGTATATTTATAATCATGATGCAATATGTAAGCATATTTATAATCATGATGCGATATGTAAGTATATTTATAATCATGATGCAATATGTAAGTATATTTATAATCATGATGCAATATTTAAGTATATTTATAATGCAATATTTAAGTATATTTATAATGCAATATTTAGGTATATTTATAATCATGATGTAATATGTAAGTATATTTATAATCATGATGCAATATTTAAGTATATTTATAATCATGATGCAAGTATATTTATAATGCAATATTTAAGTATATTTATAATCATGACGCAATATGTAAGTATATTTATAATCATGATGCAATATTTAAGTATATTTATAATCATGATGCAATATTTAAGTATATTTATAATCATGATGCAAGTATATTTATAATGCAATATTTAAGTATATTTATAATCATGATGCAAGTATATTTATAATGCAATATTTAAGTATATTTATAATCATGATGCAATATTTAAGTATATTTATAATCATGATGCAATACTTAAGTATATTTATAATCATGATGCAACATTTAAGTATATTTATAATCATGATGCAATATGTAAGTATATTTATAATCATGATGCAATATTTAAGTATATTTATAATGCAATATTTAAGTATATTTACAATGCAATATTTAAGTATATTTATAATCATGATGTAATATGTAAGTATATTTATAATCATGATGCAATATTTAAGTATATTTATAATCATGATGCAATATTTAAGTATATTTATAATCATGATGCAAGTATATTTATAATGCAATATTTAAGTATATTTATAATCATGATGCAATACTTAAGTATATTTATAATCATGATGCAATATTTAATTATATTTATAATCATGATGCAATATTTAAGTATATTTATAATCATGATGCAATATTTAAGTATATTTATAATCATGATGCAATATGTAAGTATATTTATAATCATGATGCAATATGTAAGTATATTTATAATCATGATGCAATATGTAAGTATATTTATAATCATGATGCAATATGTAAGTATATTTATAATCATGATGCAATATTTAAGTATATTTATAATCATGATGCAATATGCAAGTATATTTATAATCATGATGCAATATGTAAGTATATTTATAATCATGATGCAATATGTAAGTATATTTATAATCATGATGCAATATTTAAGTATATTTATAATCATGATGCAATATTTAAGTATATTTATAATCATGATGCAAGTATATTTATAATGCAATATTTAAGTATATTTATAATCATGATGCAATACTTAAGTATATTTATAATCATGATGCAATATTTAATTATATTTATAATCATGATGCAATATTTAAGTATATTTATAATCATGATGCAATATTTAAGTATATTTATAATCATGATGCAATATGTAAGTATATTTATAATCATGATGCAATATGTAAGTATATTTATAATCATGATGCAATATGTAAGTATATTTATAATCATGATGCAATATGTAAGTATATTTATAATCATGATGCAATATTTAAGTATATTTATAATCATGATGCAATATGTAAGTATATTTATAATCATGATGCAATATGTAAGTATATTTATAATCATGATGCAATATTTAAGTATATTTATACATATGATGCAATATGTAAGTATATTTATAATCATGATGCAATATGTAAGTATATTTATAATCATGATGCAATATTTAAGCATATTTATAATCATGATGCAATATTTAAGTATATTTATAATCATGATGCAATATTTAAGTATATTTATAATGCAATATTTATGAATATTTATATGGATCACGTTATGACACCTTTGGATGGTAATTTAGATAATTTAGCAGTACTGAAAATTTGAATTTAAATGATTTTAATAAAATTCAAAATTTCTTAAAATTTCAGCATGATACCTTATTTACATGTAACTTGTACATGTGAAATGTTGTGCTAATTAGGAATATATTGAAAATTGTCTTGTGAAATGATGTGCTAATTTGGAATATATTGAAAATTGTCTTGTGAAATGTTGTGCTAATTAGGAATATATTGAAAATTGTCTTGTGAAATGATGTGCTAATTTGGAATATATTGAAAATTGTCTTGTGAAATGTTGTGCTAATTTGGAATATATTGAAAATTGTCTTGTGAACTGATGTGCTAATTAGGAATATATTGAAAATTGTCATGTGAAATGTTGTGCTAATTAGGAATATATTGAAAATTGTCTTGTTAAATGTTGTGCTAATTTGGAATATATTTAAAATTGTCTTGTGAAATGATGTGCTAATTAGGAATATATTGAAAATTGTCATGTGAAATGTTGTGCTAATTAGGAATATATTGAAAAATTTTCAGCAACCTCAAACTGACATCTTTTCAGAAAGAAATTAGCTTCAATTTTTGTCTGCAACTTTGTTAGATATATCTGATTTAATAAATATTTATTTTAATTGAATTGTTTGTTAGTTTTAAACCTTTTCCTTTTCCTTTTTATTATATAGCAAGTTATATACTGTAATTTTGTTTCCTAAGGATTTGGTATATTTCCGATTTTATTTTACCTGATCTTTTACGGTAGTAGTAAACACCTAATGCTGACCTAGATGCTGACCTTAATTCAAAGTTTGCAAAAGCCACATAAACAAGTTCTTTTTTATTTATTTTTATTTTGAGAATAATAAGAGCTAGATCAAGGCTGTATTGAATACATGACCCTAAACTTGCAATAGTTTTGGTAAAGTAAATAACTTTTTAATTTTTTTTTTATTCTTTGAGTAAAATGATTGGTTTTTGTAAAAGGTCATTCTAGGACTATGTGCTTTTAGATATAAATACTTCTAAAAATATCTGGAGAGTTGACCCTCATCTGGGAATCTGTTTTCAAGTTTATGTATAACTTTTGTTTATAGAGATATTTTGTCAGATGGTTTTTCTTCTTTACACTGGAAAGTGTCTAATGTGTCAGTTTGGAGTTATGATTTTATTTCAAATTATTTGGATTTTAAAAGAATTCTTTCTTGGAAATATTTGAGTGTTCATACAAAATTCTGGGATAATGACAGCTCTTAATTTTTTAATTCCTAACACTGGAGTGTTATTTCGTTCATTTCTACAAGGAACTGTAGTTACAGCACAATACAGGATACAGCATATGACATACCCTCCATCTTGGATTTTTATCAGGACTCAAAATTCATTAGAACATTTTATTACTAGGACTTTGAAAATTTAACTCATGGATTATTATTGGATTATTTATGGTATTTGATTCTTAAAACCATAAATTCTTCTTTCTTACATTGTTTTCCAAAGAAATAAATTCTTTGTTAACTTTCCATGGCTTACTGTGTTCATTTTTCTCTGTTGTTATTTATTAGAGCCTAAACATGCAACAAACTTAAAAAATAATTTTTTTTTTCTAAGGTACAAATTTATTTATCTAAAGATGACTATATATATATATATATATATATATATATATATATATATATATATATATATATATATATACTTTCTTGAAAAGTAAACCAAAATAGTCCAATATACTATCAATATAAATTTATGTCTTTATGTAAGAACATTCCAATATACAGTCAATATAAATGTAGGTGTTAAAAATAAACCAAAATGGTCCAATGTACTGTCAATATAAATTGAATTGATGTCTTTACGTCAAAACATTCCAAAATACTGTCAATATAAATGTATGTGTTAAAAGTAAACCAAAATAGTCCAATGTACTGTCAATATAAATTGATATCTTTATGTCAAAACATTCTAATATACTGTCAATATAAATGTATGTCTTTATGTCAAAACATTATAATATACTGTCAATATAAATGTATGTCTTTATGTCAAAACATTCTAATATACTGTCAATATAAATGTATGTCTTTATGTCAAAACATTCTAATATACTGTCAATATAAATATATGTCTTTATGTCAAAATGTCCTCTATATTTTATATAATGTTTACTTCTAAACTTTTAAAAAAAATATTCATTTTTGGACATTTATCAATATTCCCTAAGTACATATTTTATTCAAACATCATTCTGCATTGATACTTAGTCTGTATTGCCATAAAAGAATGTTGAAGATCATAATTGTGGATATTTATGTATCTCAATCATAATTATACTTAAATCTCATTCATACTATTTTTTATCTTGCTCATAATTGTACTTGTCCAAAATATTATTCATGTTTGTGAATCTCAATCCGTTATACTTGTCCAAGATCTCATTCATTTTTTGTATCTCACTCATTGTTATACTTGTCCAAGATCTCATTCATTTTTTGTATCTCACTCATTGTTATACTTGTCCAAGATCTCATGCATACTTTTTTCTCACTCATAATAACACTAGTCCAAGATGTTATTCATGTTTGTGAATCTCACTCAGTTATACTTGTCCCAGATCTCACTTATAATTATACTTCTCCAAGATCTCCTTCATTCTTGTTGATCTTGCTCATAATTATACTTGTTCTATTTTGATAATTTAAATATATTTGCCAAGTCTGATAATAAATGGACCAGAAAATAGTAGGCTGGATATGAAATATGACCATATGGAAAAAGGGAATGTATTTTATATTGTAGGCTGGATATGAGAAATGACCATATGGGAAGAGGGAATGTATTTTATATTGTTCTACTTGTGCACACTTTACCAGGAAAAGATGGAACTACTTGTAAAATATACATATTTTAGATTTATTGTTAGAAAAATCTACCAAAGCATTATGTAATAAAGAAGGGTGACTTATGTAGCTTTATAACATGTTTAAAGAGATCACCTTTCAGAACCATACATTGTGTTTTCTGAAGATATTGGTTATTTAATTAACACAGGTCTTTTGTCCTTCCTGTGTATCAAAAATAGTCAAATTATGTCATCTCATTAGATCATTGGTCTGTAAAATTGGTCTTTACAAACAGGCAGTCTGTAAAAAGAGCAAGTCAGTAAAAAGGGGTGGTCTGTACAATAAAATGTCTGCGAAAAGAATTGTTCTGTAAATAAAATGTGTAAAATGAGATATCTGCAAATAAGTCTTCTAGTATATACCACAGACTAAACTAGCAGTTGTAATGGAATTTTTTTGTTCCAACTGTTTAGGACAATGTGACAAAATTGACCAAAGTAGCTTTAGTCGGTTTTTCAATATATACTAACATTGTTCCATAAGACACCACTTTTGTACAGTATTTTAATTTACTAATTGCTCAATCATGAGAAATTTTTGACTTTCAGTTTGGGAATACAATGCCATGGCACAGTCTTCCAATTTAGCATCATTTATTCAATTAGTATGGACTGGTACATGGTTCTTGTTACCTCCTGCCAATTAATCAACTGGTATGGACTGGTACAAAGATTTCTTGTTAACTCCTGTCAATTAATCAATTGGTATGGACTGGTACAAGATTCTTGTTACCTCTTGCCAATTAATCAGTTGGTACTGACTGCTGCAAGATTCTTGTTACCTCCTGCCAATTAATCAATTGGCATGCCAGATCACCCTCAGAAAGCTAACACAAATGCCATAGGTAAGATCTATTAAACATGACCAGGTTGAGACAAGATTTTTGTTCATGTAAAATGTGTGTAGGAGTTATTTCCCTTCCATTGTTACAGATGGCTTTGCAGCTAAAAATCCCTATCATTGCAATCAGCCTAAAAATCTTGCAGAAAACAGCTGAAAAATTGATGCAGACCCCAGTAAAATACGTTATATTTAATCACATGTGCAACAGCTTATCCAGTCCTGTAAATTTCCACTTGCTTTCTGTGAAGTTATGTGCTTATGATAAATTTTGGTAGTTGTGTAAACTGGACTCATTAAATGTTCTGTGATCTGGAGTATAAATTTTAAAGTCTGATTACTCTTGTACTGTTTTGATTATTTGGAGTAACCATAATTGATATATACAGATCTATAAACCTCAGTAAGATAGGAGTTTCTTTTATATATATATATATATATATATATATATATATATATATATATATATATATCATGCACTCTTTTAGTAAATGCATAAAACTAGATGCAAATTAATACCAACACTGTCTTTTGAAAAAGAGGTCCTCAATAGAGAACAGTTTAGAACCAAGTGATTAATTAATATGAATTTATTATTATTACTAATATTATCATTATCTGCCATGGAATTGTTTAAATACCTTATTTATTATATACATGTATTTGTTTTTGTGTACATGTATATACTTGTTTTTGTGTACATGTATATATATATAATTGTACAACATTTCGAAATAGTGAGTTTGGTTCATCCTATACCGTACATGTGCAAAGTGCTTTCGATGGATAGAACCAAATGCTTCCAGTGCACAGACAATATATGTGTATAAATGCCTCACTATAGGTAAAAATCTTTACATTACAGAATGTTTTGTCAGTGAGTGGTCTACTTTAAGGACTTGCACATCTTCAGCTGTAAAGGTATGTGAGTTATTAATTTCTTGTTTATAAGTTATAACTAATGAACTACTGTGTACCACGTTTATCTTTGTATATTTTCTATGTAGATTCGTTCTATGTGGTATAGGGCAAATATTTTCTATTCTTGTTTGTGACTTAGCAAGGAATTTCATTTGCAATACAAAGTTGCATTTTTAAGAAACATTTAGCACTGTAGGATTCTTATCGGGTACGGTTCAGTTCACTTTTGAACTTATGTAATGTTTTTTTTATTAGTGTGCCGATAATTTAATCTGTATAGCTTACCGTATGTAATGTCATTACGTTTTATCATATATGCCTGTGGCATTAAATATATTTTCAGCAAATCAGTGATCCGAGTCTGTGTGGTAGTTCAGAGCTAACTATGAAGTCGACCATATCAGCTGTAAAACAAAACCATAGCAGCCATTAGAGTTGAATAGTGTTTCTGGTCAAGTAGTAGGTGATCGGGTGTTGCTGATGGAGATATGTGGGTGATAATTGCTTGACTGACCAACCTAGAATACTGATGGCTTGATTGGCCAGTTGTGGTGACCAAATGTACAACTCCATGCAAGTAATCTGCCAGTATTAGTTATTGGCTTATTTTTGCTAATTTTTAGGGTTCATAAAGCCCAGCGTGTTTTGTGGAATGTAGAGATAATTTGTATATCTGTATTTTCATTATTTATGTCTGTGAATTTTATGTTAATTGATCAAATATTTGGATTATATACACACACATATTAATCATAATTAATTTCTCATTCAAATCATTTGTCATTAAACATTGTTTTTGTATGAAATATTGTGTTATAGATCTGAAATGATTTGAAATGCCACCCAGTTACCTTGTTAGACTGTTGTTGTTGTCATAGAAGCATTTTCATTTAGGACAAACTAGACATCATAAGAATTCTTGTAGTTAAAACATCATGTCAATATGATTACGAATTCTAGACATCATAAGAATTCTTGTAGTTAAAACATCATGTCAATATGATTACAAATTCTAGACATCATAAGAATTCTTGTAGTTAAAACATCATGTCAATATGATTACAAATTCTAGACATCATAAGAATTCTTGTAGTTAAAACATCATGTCAATATGATTACAAACTCTAGACATCATAAGAATTCTTGTAGTTAAAACATCATGTCAATATGATTACAAATTCTAGACATCATAAGAATTCTTGTAGTTAAAACATCATGTCAATATGATTACAAATTCTAGACATCATAAGAATTCTTGTAGTTAAAACATAACGTCAATATGATTACAAATTCTAGACATCATAAGAATTCTTGTAGTTAAAACATCATGTCAATATGATTACAAATTCTAGACATCATAAGAATTCTTGTAGTTAAAACATCATGTCAATATGATTACAAACTCTAGACATCATAAGAATTCTTGTAGTTAAAACATCATGTCAATATGATTACAAATTCTAGACATCATAAGAATTATTGTAGTTAAAACATCATGTCAATATGATTACAAATTCTAGACATCATAAGAATTCTTGTAGTTAAAACATAACGTCAATATGATTACAAATTCTAGACATCATAAGAACAATTTTCATTTCTAACCAACATACCACAGGTTGTCTTTTAGTGAAAACCCCACTTCAATATTATGATTCACCCAGGAGAAGCTGTAATGACAAGACACCAAGGAAAAGTTGTAATGACAAGATACCCAGGAGAAGCTGTAATGACAAGACACCCAGGAGAAGCTGTAATGACAAGACACCCAGGAGAAGTTGTAATGACAAGACACCCAGGAGAAGCTGTAATGACAAGACACCCAGGAGAAGCTGTAATGACAAGACACTCAGGAGAAGCTGTAATGACAAGACACCCAGGAGAAGCTGTAATGACAAGACACCCAGGAGAAGCTGTAATGACAAGACACCCAGGAGAAGCTGTAATTACAAGACACCCAGGAAAAGCTGTAATGACAAGACACCCAGGAGAAGCTGTAATGACAAGACACCCAGGAGAAGTTGTAATGACAAGACACCCAGGAGAAGCTGTAATGACAAGACACCTAGGAAAAGCTGTAATGACAAGACACCCAGGAAAAGCTGTAATGAGAAGACACCCAGGAAAAGCTGTAATGACAAGACACCCAGGAAAAGCTGTAATGACAAGACACCCAGGAGAAGCTGTAATGACAAGACACCCAGGAAAAGCTGTAATGACAAGACACCCAGGAAAAGCTGTAATGACAAGACACCCAGGATAAGCTGTAATGACAAGACACACAGGATAAGCTGTAATGACAAGACACACAGGATAAGCTGTAATGACAAGACACACAGGCCATGCTGTAATGACAAGACACCCAGGAGAAGCTGTAATGACAAGACACCCAGGAGAAGCTGTAATGACAAGACACCCAAGAAAAGCTGTAATGACAAGACACCCAGGAAAAGCTGTAATGACAAAACACCCAGGAAAAGCTGTAATGACAAGACACCCAGGAAAAGCTGTAATGACAAGACACCCAGGAAAAGCTGTAATGACAAGACACCCAGGACACGCTGTAATAACAAGACACTCAGGATAAGTTGTGATGACAATAAATAATGGATGTCTGAGGAGTGCAATTATCATTTATGACCATCTAGATTTCATAGGAAGTGAACTGCCCATGTCAATATAACCATCCATTAAGGAATACCATTAACACAATTCTCAAGATGCTCACCATTTCACCATTGCAGGTTATGGTTTTGATATGTTAACCTGTCTACATAAGTTAACATAATTTTGCCTAGAGAAGATGCTACAATGGTGGTTGTACTGAATGCAATATTGGCTCCATTTTCATTGAAGACCAACTATCATAATCTCTCTTTGTCCAGATTCAGTTGAGCAAAACATCATGCTAAAATATGTTTTAAATTGGAGACCTTACACATTTACATAGATCTTTCTTTTTGATTATAATCAATATATTGTAGTTTGACATAGTCATCTTGTTTGTTCCCCTAACATACATCATGTACTGTATAACTGTAATAACTTGGTCAATTTCCTTTCAGCCAAGCTTGAACTTGAAAACTCAAATAAAAAATGTGGAGTGTTACAGACAAATGTTTCATGAAAGTTATTCATTCCAAAACTAGATAATTATTTCATGTAAGGATGATTGCCTGGATGAAATATAAAATGCCAATTTTATACAATCCATCTAGATGAAATATAACATGCCCACATTACACACTCAAATTGTATGAAATACAACATGCTCAAATTACACAATCCATCTAGACGAAATATAACATGCCCACATTACACAATTCATCTGGATGAAATATAAAAAGCCAATTTTACACAATCCATCTAGATGAAATATAACATGCCCACATTACACACTCTAATTGTATGAAATATAACACGCCCACTTTACACAATCCATCTAGATGAAATATAACATGCCCATATTAAACAATTCAACTGGATGAAATATAACATGCCCACATTACACAATTCATCTGGATGAAATATAACATGCCCACTTTACACAATCCACCTTGATGGGATATGACATGCCCACAATACACAATCCACCTGGATGAAATAGAACATGCCCAGAATACATCTGGATGAAATATAACATGCCCACATTACACAATCCACCTGGATGGAATATAACATGCCCACATTACACAATCCACCTTGATGGGATATAACATGCCCACATTACACAATCCACCTTGATGGGATATGACATGCCCACATACACAATCCACTTGGATGAAATAGAACATGCCCACAATACATCTGGATGAAATATAACATGCCCACATTATACAATCCACCTTGATGGAATATAACATGCCCACATTAAACAATCCACCTTGATGGAATATAACATGCCCACATTAAACAATCAAACTGGATGAAATAGAAGATGCTTACATTATTCAATCCACCTTGATGAAATATGACATGCCCACAATACACAATCCACCTGGATAAAATGGTGCATGATCTAGACCACTTGAGACCCCTTAGTTATAGTCCATTTTATTTGGATTGGGTAAGGCTAGCCCTCCCTTTAAATTAGACCTTATAAAGATTTTTTTATGGAGTGTCTTTTGAAATTCCAAATGTAGTCTATTATATTTCATTATCTAATGTTTCTAGCATTTTATTTGTTATGTCCACAGAGTTTATTAATTATGTCAGATTAGATTACATATATGTTTTTGCAGCTTGTGAACGCTCTATTATGCTAAGTGGCATTAATGCCCAGAATTGTATACTCTCTTTTATTTTTAATTTTGCTAATTTAAAGTTTTCTTTTTCTTCGTTGGCAGTGAAATTATATTCCTAGCAAAAGCACTTGTACGGAATTCAAAATTTTGGTAAAAATAGACCATGGCATCACTGTGCCTGCCATATTGTTTTAGACAAAGCACCAAGAAATGTTTAGAAACACATAGTAATTCACGACATTTAGGGAAAAATTAAGATGTTTTTATTTGCTCTTACCTAACTGTGTCTTAATATATTCTGCTATAATATACGAGTGTGTACAGTAATAATTTGTACATTTTATTTCTTGTCATCCTTTTGTATTGTTTTCAAATATACATTGAGTAAAGCTCTATATGTGTGTGTGTGTGTGTGTGTGTGTGTGTGTCAAATGAATGTGATTTAATCAGTAATATTCATTTTTATCTACTTTGTTTCCTTTTTAGTTCATTTTTGTGTGTAATATGTGTATTATTTTAAGTGTGGCTGTTTTTGTATTACTGTTTCCATCACAATCATACTTCCCAAGAAATGTAATTGTATATATTTTACTTAAGGAAATGTATTATCCACACAGTATAAATATAATCAGTGCTGCCATTTTCAACACCACAACTAGAATGAACATAATGCATTATTTTAAGATCTAATCTGTCATTCAGAATTATTATATGTTTGATAAACAGACACTGAAATGAACATATAAACTTTCTCTCCTTTTTTCCTTACATTTGTTAGAAATTAACACATGAGAATCAAAAAAGGTTAATAAAATCAATAATGCATAATAATAAAAACTAAACAAACAAACAAAACAAACCCATTGATACAATGTTTTTTAACTTATGGAATATATATATATATATATATATATATATATATATATATATATATATATATATATATATATATATATATATATATATATATATATATATATATGTATATATATGCAACATTTCTAGATTTGACATGCATAATATCCCATCAACTAAACAGAGCAGAATTGTATGTGTTAAACAAAATATAAGAAATAGTTATTTTCCAACATACTTCTGTCTCTATTTATTTGTTAAAACATGAATCACATATACGAATATTTCATCAACATTATTTAATTGGGACTGGTAATTCCCTTGGAATTTTCATCTTTAAAAAATCAGGGTTTATCTATTGGTGATGAATTTGTGTATACTGTTCTAGAATTTGTGTATTATACTTTTCTAGAATTTGTGTATTATACTGTTCTAGAATTTGTGTATTATACTGTTCTGGAATTTGTGTATTATACTGTTCTGGAATTTGTGTATTATACTGTTCTGGAATTTGTGTATTATACTGTTCTAGAATTTGTGTATTATACTGTTCTGGAATTTGTGTATTATACTGTTCTGGAATTTGTGTATTATACTGTTGTGGAATTTGTGTATTATACTGTTCTGGAATTTGTGTATTATACTGTTCTGGAATTTGTGTATTATACTGTTCTGGAATTTGTGTATTATACTGTTCTGGAATTTGTGTATTATACTGTTCTGGAATTTGTGTATTATACTGTTCTGGAATCTGTGTATTATACTGTTCTGGAATTTGTGTATTATACTGTTCTGGAATTTGTGTATTATACTTTTCTAGAATTTGTGTATTATACTTTTCTAGAATTTGTGTATTATACTGTTCTGGAATTTGTGTATTATACTGTTCTGGAATTTGTGTATTATACTGTTCTGGAATCTGTGTATTATACTGTTCTGGAATTTGTGTATTATACTGTTCTGGAATTTGTGTATTATACTGTTCTGGAAGAGGCATCAAATTTGATAATAAGATTTACACAATCTTCAGTCATTAGCACCACTTAACTAAATACATGTACATGTATTGGAATACACATCTCTGTTCAAATGAACAAATTTAACACCTAGTACATGGTTTTCAGTAAGAACAATAATAAGAACAATAACATGGAAAAGAAGACTGAATGCCATTATACCGGTTTGCCTTGTTGGAATGGCTAATTTTAAAAACTTATATTGTTGTTTGTGACGTTTCACAGAGGAAATAAGTAAAAGAGCAGAAACATGTCGGAACTCACCTGCAAGTGGTGACAAACTATATGGCTTGCAAAAATGACCAAATGCACTCAACTAGTGTTCCAGCCTCATTCATGGTGAATTACCAAATGCACTCAACTAGTGTTCCAGCCTCATTCATGGTGAATTATTACAAAGAAAATAAAGTCAGATTACACTTTCAAAATTGGCATTCCATTCAGTCACCTCATTTTTCATTCTACATACATTGCAAAAACAACACTTAGTAGTCAAGGCTAATTTTTACTTGGAACAAAATCTAGCCTTTAGTCAGTGATCCCAGGAAAATCACATACATGTACATCTGTCTAAAAACCAAATTCATGGCAATATCTCTACTCCCCCCCCCCCCAATACAGACTGTAACAATTATCTGCAATCAATTTAAATTCCATTTTCATCCATGTTAAAAGATCAAACAGGGCTTCTATCCACGCAGAACACCCATTTGTTCAAGAATGCAAATAACATAGGACATTGCAGTTTGATTTTGACTTGAGGGAAATAAAAAATTGTGCTAAGATGCTAAGAAGATTACCTCGTAAATCTTTAAGTTTGCATTTTCAATTTTGGGAAGAATCTGCAAGCAAACAGTGAAGGCAATGTTTATTTACAAGCATTCATTTACACATGAAAGCCCTTCACTGCTTGAGTCTACCAAAGAGCCATAAAGTGATGGTGAGATTAGTAGAGACATTTGTTGCTGACCATCAAATGGACATTAATCAGAGTGGCCCTGACACTGTGATGGACAGGAACTGACCTCTACCAGAACCATAAAATCCTATAAATCTATCTAGATGACCTGTTCAATCCTAATCAAACTGATGCCCTGCTTTAGAAAGCAATTATTGGCACAAGTCTCCTATTTAATCAGCAATGTGCAGCAAAATATGTATGAATGTTATATTTCAATTTAGATTCTATTTTTCAATCTTTCTTGTCAAGAAAATCCTTTTTATAAACATGAAACATTTCTAATTTGTGAGAAATACTTTATTTTTCCATTTATCTCCAATTTGAATGCATCAGACGTGTGAGGAAATTCATTATTAAATCATCAATCACACATGGATGTATTAATCCCAAATTAATTGAAGTCATGAACTTTTATCTCAACTTATAACCATGCTAATTTCTATGGTTGATGGATCAAGGAAAATTTTGACAAAGTTTTACCTTGGTGGTCAAATGTTTGTGATATGTTTAAATATGTGATATGTTTAAATGAAAAATAGATAATGAAACAAGAATGCTTCACAGACTAACATGTATATTACAAGTTTCTGCAATTATTTTGGAGTCATAGTTTTCATCCTTTCACAACACATACATAAGAATGTACTATCTCTTTATAATGCATCATGGGAATTGTTGTGAGAGAGTGAGTCATGTTCTGAGTGATGTTACAACAAGGTTGTGTTCTGACAACTCATCAACAAATTGTGTATTTAATGATGTCAATGGTTTTCATAAGCCATTAAATAAAATAAATTGAAATAATTAAAACAGTGATAAAATAAACATGGTAGCTCAGTTGGTAAAATGTTGGACACATAACCCAAGGGTCCAGTTTTCAACACCAGCCCTGAGCAGGTACCTTGTTGTGTCCTTGAACTCCTATTTCCTCAGTATAATACAGAGGATACAATCAATACAGCTGATAAAGCAACACAGCTGGTCAAGCAATGCAGCTGATACAGCCAATCCAGCAACATACAGGCAATACAACAATATACAGTCAATAATACAGCTCATACAAACAATAGATCATCATACAGCCAATAGAGCTACTACAGCATGACACCACATAATAAACAAATACGGCTGATACAGCCAATAGAGCAAGTACAGCATTACACCACATAATACAATCAATACAGCTGATACAGTCAATACAGCAACATACAGCCAATACAACAATATATAGTCAATAATACAGCTGATACAGCCAACAGAGCTACTACAGCATGATACCACATAATACAACCAATACAGCTGATTGAACCAACACAGCATGGCAGTTCAATTCATTATGATACATGTAAAGCAAATATTGTGCAGAAAATGTAATAAAAAGTATTTTATAACCATCGATGATTATACTTGTGGCATGTAATGTGATTTGGATTTTTAACATAGCGTTAACAATTTTTCAGTTATATTTCTACAATGTCCCACTCAGTCACATTATCCTGACACCAGGCTGATCAATAACCTCTTAATGCTGAATACCACATGAGGTAGCTGTTAGTACCATTTTTATCAGTCTTTGGTATGAGTCAGCTGGGGATCGAACCTACGACCTAACATATGTGAAACAGATTTTTTAACAAATTCAAAAGAACAAGTTGTTTGATCAGCTGCAAGAAAAGCTGTTGAATTTGTCCATGGAGAAATTAAACATATATTGTATTCTTTTAGCTCTGTCACATGAAAGATATATATAAATAAAACACCACCACCACCACTCATTGTTACTTATGGAATGACTCTAGCAAACCTTAACTACAACATTAATCTGTGTTAATGCACATATAACTGCAAAATGGAATGATCCAGAAATAATGGGTAGTTCGTTTGTATGACATTACATAAAGACTGAACAATATGGACCCTCAGGTAAATTATGTAATAGCAGATCCATGTTTAATGTGTCATATACAAACAAATACAGTAAAATAGACTGCTTCACTGATTTTCTTGTAGTTGTGTCAGTTATCTTTCTCATTCAAGAAACCAGTCTTATCAAGTGAAATACAATCTAGAGTTTGATACCTCAGGTGTGGGACTCTTTACAGTCAATTCAGAAAATGATTTCTGATAAAATCTTTCTTTGACAGACCTGCAGTGTTCTGACAAAAGATAAACAAATTTTATTGGCTGGTTTGGCCATTGGTCCTTGGGTCACCAAGGGTGTTGTAATGATTTACTGTAGAAGGAAATATAGATTCAATCAAGCAGTAAATATTTTCAAGATAATGAAGATAGTGTACTATCACCATGATATTTTTATCACTTCAGCAAACAGATGCCTCTTGAGCAAATCTCTGCCATGATGAAACTGATATAAACATTGATTATATATATTTATCTTTAATAATGATGTCCTATGCTACATCAAATTATATATATTTATCTTTAATAATGATGTCCTCTGCTACATCAAATTATATATTTTTATCTTTAATAATGGTGTCCTCTGCTACATCAAATTATATATTTTTATCTTTAATAATGGTGTCCTCTGCTACATCAAATTATATATATTTATCTTTAATAATGATGTCCTCTGCTACATCAAATTATATATTTTTATCTTTAATAATGGTGTCCTCTGCTACATCAAATTATATATATTTATCTTTAATAATGGTGTCCTCTGCTACATCAAATTATATATTTTTATCTTTAATAATGATGTCCTCTGCTACATCAAATTATATATATTTATCTTTAATAATGATGTCCTATGCTACATCAAATTATATATTTTTATCTTTAATAATGATGTCCTATGCTACATCAAATTATATATTTTTATCTTTAATAATGATGTCCTCTGCTACATCAAATTATATATATTTATCTTTAAAAATGGTGTCCTCTGCTACATCAAATTATATATATTTATCTTTAATAATGATGTCCTATGCTACATCAAATTATATATTTTTATCTTTAATAATGGTGTCCTCTGCTACATCAAATTATATATTTTTTATCTTTAATAATGGTGTCCTCTGCTACATCAAATTATATATTTTTATCTTTAATAATGATGTCCTCTGCTACATCAAATTATATATATTTATCTTTAATAATGGTGTTCTCTGCTACATCAAATTATATATTTTTATCTTTAATAATGATGTCCTCTGCTACATCAAATTATATATATTTATCTTTAATAATGATGTCCTCTGCTACATCAAATTATATATTTTTATCTTTAATAATGATGTCCTATGCTACATCAAATTATATATATTTATCTTTAATAATGGTGTCCTCTGCTACATCAAATTATATATTTTTATCTTTAATAATGGTGTCCTCTGCTACATCAAATTATATATTTTTATCTTTAATAATGGTGTCCTCTGCTACATCAAATTATATATTTTTATCTTTAATAATGGTGTCCTCTGCTACATCAAATTATATATTTTTATCTTTAATAATGGTGTCCTCTGCTACATCAAATTATATATTTTTATCTTTAATAATGGTGTCCTCTGCTACATCAAATTATATATATTTATCTTTAATAATGATGTCCTCTGCTACATCAAATTATATATTTTTATCTTTAATAATGGTGTCCTCTGCTACATCAAATTATATATTTTTATCTTTAATAATGGTGTCCTCTGCTACATCAAATTATATATTTTTATCTTTAATAATGGTGTCCTCTGCTACATCAAATTATATATTTTTATCTTTAATAATGGTGTCCTCTGCTACATCAAATTATATATTTTTATCTTTAATAATGGTGTCCTCTGCTACATCAAATTATATATACTTATCTTTAATAATGATGTCCTCTGCTACATCAAATTATATATTTTTATCTTTAATAATGGTGTCCTCTGCTACATCAAATTATATATATTTATCTTTAATAATGGTGTCCTCTGCTACATCAAATTATATATTTTTATCTTTAATAATGATGTCCTCTGCTACATCAAATTATATATTTTTATCTTTAATAATGATGTCCTCTGCTACATCAAATTATATATTTTTATCTTTAATAATGATGTCCTATGCTACATCAAATTATATATTTTTATCTTTAATAATGATGTCCTATGCTACATCAAATTATATATTTTTATCTTTAATAATGATGTCCTCTGCTACATCAAATTATATATATTTATCTTTAAAAATGGTGTCCTCTGCTGCATCAAATTATATATTTTTATCTTTAATAATGGTGTCCTCTGCTACATCAAATTATATATTTTTATCTTTAATAATGATTTCCTCTGCTACATCAAATTATATATATTTATCTTTAATAATGGTGTCCTCTGCTACATCAAATTATATATTTTTATCTTTAATAATGATGTCCTCTGCTACATCAAATTATATATATTTATCTTTAATAATGATGTCCTATGCTACATCAAATTATATATATTTATCTTTAATAATGGTGTCCTCTGCTACATCAAATTACATATTTTTATCTTTAATAATGGTGTCCTCTGCTACATCAAACTACATATTTTTATCTTTAATAATGATGTCCTCTGCTACATCAAATTATATATATTTATCTTTAATAATGATGTCCTCTGCTACATCAAATTATATATATTTATCTTTAATAATGATGTCCTCTGCTACATCAAATTATATATTTTTATCTTTAATAATGGTGTCCTCTGCTACATCAAATTATATATTTTTATCTTTAATAATGATGTCCTCTGCTACATCAAATTATATATATTTATCTTTAATAATGATGTCCTCTGCTACATCAAATTATATATTTTTATCTTTAATAATGATGTCCTCTGCTACATCAAATTATATATATTTATCTTTAATAATGGTGTCCTCTGCTACATCAAATTATATATTTTTATCTTTAATAATGGTGTCCTCTGCTACATCAAATTATATATATTTATCTTTAATAATGGTGTCCTCTGCTACATCAAATTATATATATTTATCTTTAATAATGGTGTCCTCTGCTACATCAAATTATATATATTTATCTTTAAAAATGATGTCCTCTGCTACATCAAATTATATATTTTTATCTTTAATAATGATGTCCTATGCTACATCAAATTATATATATTTATCTTTAAAAATGATGTCCTATGCTACATCAAATTATATATTTTTATCTTTAATAATGGTGTCCTCTGCTACATCAAATTATATATATTTATCTTTAAAAATGATGTCCTCTGCTACATCAAATTATATATTTTTATCTTTAATAATGATGTCCTATGCTACATCAAATTATATATATTTATCTTTAAAAATGATGTCCTATGCTACATCAAATTATATATATTTATCTTTAAAAATGATGTCCTATGCTACATCAAATTATATATATTTATCTTTAAAAATGATGTCCTCTGCTACATCAAATTATATATTTTTATCTTTAATAATGGTGTCCTCTGCTACATCAAATTATATATATTTATCTTTAATAATGATGTCCTCTGCTACATCAAATTATATATATTTATCTTTAATAATGATGTCCTCTGCTACATCAAATTATATATATTTATCTTTAAAAATGATGTCCTCTGCTACATCAAATTATATATTTTTATCTTTAATAATGATGTCCTATGCTACATCAAATTATATATTTTTATCTTTAAAAATGGTGTCCTCTGCTACATCAAATTATATATTTTTATCTTTAATAATGATGTCCTCTGCTACATCAAATTATATATATTTATCTTTAAAAATGGTGTCCTCTGCTGCATCAAAAGGTGATGAGTTGCATTAATAAAGCCTCAGACAACTACCCGGTACTCTCATCATGCAGAAACTCCACTGTTTTACTAAAATCAGTTTCTGATACAAGGCATATCTTTTAGACAGACCTCCACTACACCCATCTATCCATCCACCCCAACCATCCACCTTACCCATCCATCCACCTACCCCACTCAACCAATCCATTGATCAACTCAATTCCACCCATTCATTCATTCATCCACACACCCCTCTCAACTCTTCAACCTACCCAATTCCACCAATCAATCCACGTATCCACTGCATGAGATTATCTCATACTACACAGTGTCTAGCAATGCAGTACATCCTCTGAAGGTGGCCGTATGGTCTAAAGCGCTGTCCATTATGGATCACTGCCATCTCACCTCTGTCTGTGTGGGTTCGAGTCTAAGATTCGGCAAATGTAGTTATGTGAGAAAGCTTGCCAGTAGCTTCTCGTGGGTCGGTGGTTCTTTCCAGGGGTTGTCCGGGTTCTTCCTCCACCATTAAAACTGGCCGCCATGTATAGCCTATTTTGTGCTGAAAAATGGTGTTAAACCATAAAAACAAAACAAAACATGCTCTGAATGTCGTCCACTCCAAGAGAAGCCCTTCCTGACTGGTCACCTTTTGACCTTCATCCAAAAAAGAGGTCAGCTGGTCTTTAAAATAGGGGACTATTGATACTGTGTAAGACTTCTTCATTTAACTCATGCTGTCCATTAGGCCTATGTTACCTCATTAGGCCTATGTTACCTTATTAGGCCTATATTACCTCATATGGCCTATGTTACCTCATATGGCCTATGTTACCTCATTAGGCCTGTGTTACCCATTAGGTCTATGCTACCTCACTAGGCCTATGTTACCTCATTAGGCCTATGTTAACTTATTAGGTATATGTTACTTTATTAGGCCTATGTTACCTATTAGGAAAATGTTACCGTATTAGGTCTGTTACCTTATTAAAAAAATGTTACCTCATTAGGTCTATGTTACGTTATTAGGCCTATGTTACCTTATTAGGCATTTATTTCCTTATTAGGCTTATGTTACCTCATTAGGCACATGTTACCTCATAAGGTCCATGGTACCTCATTAGGCCTATGTCATCTCATTAAGCCTGTTTATTTCAAAAAGTTCACATTATCTCATTAAACCCATGCTACTCCATTAGGCTTATGTTACCTCATTATGCCTACATTACCTCATTAGATCTATAAGGCACATATTACTTCATTACAAATATGTTGCTTCATCAGACCAATGATACCTCATTAGGCCTATGTTACCTCATTAAATATATGCTACATCATTAGGCCAATGTTTGTGAGCCACATTTTTGAAAATATATATAAAATAATTACATTTCTAATCCAAACAAAATGTAAAGGAAGGGTTCATCTGCTCATTTCTGTACATCAAGGTATTAGATTATCAAAATGTTTTCCAAAAATATGTGTATTTAACTTTATTGCAACCAGTCCATATAAATGCCTGGAATACTTAGAAATGAATTAAAAATTCATACCTCACCTTTTAATGATGACCTTTGACCCATACAAATTTATACAAAACAAGATTGATCTGGTTAGTTATTATTTCACAAACTATGTGGATGAGTCAGAGTGTTAAATGGAATGTTTTTCAGTCAAGGAAATTATAAGATTGTACAGTCATACACAGTAATTAGAAAAGGAAATTTGAAGACAGCCATACACAGTCACTACTGAAGGAAATTTGAAAACAGTGTAGTCCTACACAGTTGGTATTTAAAACAGTCAGTCAGTACAAGTATTTCTGCCATAACATTTGTGTACAAATACTGAACTAGACAATTATAAATTTCATACAAGGAAATAAAATTCTCAGTTACTATCATATCCTGAATCGCCATTTTGTCTATAAATAATTCTACCACATTTCAAAATGATCTGATGAAAATTGGGGGTGGGTGACAAGATGGGCAATGTAAAGCAAGCAGGACAAAATTCAAACCCCTGCAGTTTCTGAAAAAGAATAAACACTAGAAATGTTTCCTTACAATAAATGTGTCCTTTCATCATGACAACATGACAACATATGACAACATGACAACATATGGAAATCTGTGATATGCTTTCTCTTTCAGCATATCTATAATTTAGGTACAAAACTGCATCACTGACAACAGTGTTTTACTAAATCATATTTGAAACATTGGGAAAAAAATTATAAATTTATTATTTTGCCTGAAACAGTGTAAAATTGACTCATTAATGCAATATCAAACAACCCCTGCAACCCTGACTTTCGTACCATCAAGATACTTTCATTGTTCCATCCAGATACTAGGGATGTTCTATCTCACCTCTCCTCTCACCTACAACTCATTTTAAAGTTAACCAGGATGATAATGAGTCCAAGACCACCAGCACTTCATGACACTTTTACATGGATCTCTTCACTTGATTACAGGTTTTCTCTTTTATACAAAATGCTCTCATAGAAAATGACACTGAAAACAGGCACAATTATGTGTATTGACTTACACTGATGTGTGTTGAATTACAGGCAAATAATAGTTCTTCTATCACCTCTGACATGATTTTGGAAGATTATCAGAGTAAACTGAGAGTACACTGTGTCTGTTTAATTTTTGATGCAAATTAACTTATGTACAGTGTTCTCTCTTTGAATAAGGTTATGCCCCCTTATGATGACATGGTATAATGCACCAAGGTTTGCCTCTAATCATCAGATGTCAACCTCTTGTGACTGAATTGTGTATATTGCACAAGAGGCCCCCCATCACCACCACCACCATAGACAATTGTCCTCATTCAGACAATGGGATTTTATCCCCTATCATACAATACTATTCTCTGTTGAGGACATGTATATATCACCATGTGTGTGTCACCACCAGAGACCACCCACTTGCAAAGTCAATGTGTACAAGGTGAATGTTTTGTCCCCCATCACCAGAGACTACCGGTAGTTCTTTACAAAGACAATGTATACAAGACCAATGTGTTGGTCTCCCATAACTAGAGACCACACGCTTATAGGGACACTGTATACAAGACCAATGTGTTGGTCCAACATAACTAGAGACCACACACTTATGAGGACACTGTATACAAGACCAATGTATTGGTCCCCCATAACTAGAGAGCACACACTTTTGAGGACAATGTATACAAGACCAATGTGTTGGTCCCCCATAACCAGAGACTACACACTTATGAAAAAAATGTTTTGTACACACATCACTGGGGGCCCTGAGTGGCCGAGTGGTCTAAAGTGCTGTCCATTACGGATCACTGCCATCTCACCTCTGTCTGCGTGGGTTCGAGTCTAAGATTCGGCTAATGAAGTTATGTGAGAAAGCTTGCCAGTAACTTCTCGTGAGTTGGTGGTTCTTTCCAGGTTCTTCTTCCACCATTAATACTGGTTGCCATGTATAGCCTATATTGTGCCAAAAATGTGTGTGTGTGCGTGTGTGTGTGTGTGTGTGTGCACTCGGATTTACTACATTGTGAACACTGATCCAAAGTATAGACCTTCGTTGTGGACACAGTTTACATTGTGGACACTACATCTTGGTGTCCACAAGGTACACACCTGTAAATTATCATTTTGGTTCACGTACATGATTTTAAAACCAAAAGAGCAAACCAACAATGTGAACCATATCCCGCCATAAGTGTGTATCTTGGCACGCTCCAGCGCAGCATCCAGTTTGTGTGAACCCCACCTCACATACACACATTGTGGTTTGCGCATGTCATCGCCATTCGATATCACGATATCTCACTTCTTATGGGTATTCTCGCAATATCTGTAGTCGTCATTTTAATAAATGTTTAATCTCAGTATACTTTGGAAATACTTGCAAACTCTTATATTTACTTACTACGATTTGCCCCTGTCCAGTGAATCATTTCATAGAATGGAAAAACGAACTCCACATGATTGCACTGTATACAAGAAGTACACACGAAATGATTCGGTAGATACAATGCAAAATTATAATAATAAAATATTCTATTTAAGCAATATTAGACTAGACCCATGTGTATGAGTTTCCTTTTACTGAAAAATGTATACAACGTTTTGCGTACATACTTTATTACTTTAGTAACAGTACGAGTGACCATAAACTTTCTCTCTCTCTCTCTCTCTCTCTCTCTCTCTCTCTCTCTCTCTCTCTCTCTCTCTCTCTTAGACTATACAAATTGCAACAATCTCTATACTTGTAAATTAACCACTAGATAATATATTTGTACTTACTGCATATTTTGGCAAGATATATATATATATAAAAATGTAATAAATATGGAGTATACGCATTTGATAGCACCCCGTTCTAAGCAAATCTTAGATTTGTGTGATTATTACGATTTGGCGCCATGAAAAAATTCCTAGCCCGAAATAATTAGCCAATTACTAGGAACAAACGTCATGGAATCGAGTGTTAGTGAGTTTGAACGATGCCAGAGTTCGCTAGTTGTGAATTTATATCCAATCCGAATGACTGTCCTTTAGTAGCATAGTCTATATTAAAAATCTAGTGGCGTATAATAGTGTTGTGGTTGAGGTGGCAGTATTTACGGTAGGAAACCTGTAAATTACTCAATGGAATCAATAAGTAGGGACTTGGTAGATACCGTTTATGTGTCCATAGTGGAAAATATATGCATTTATATTGGTGTAATGCGCCGGTAAAATCGTGTATTGACTGGCCTAAGGTGGTGTAGTGAAATAGTTCCCAATGAAAAAGGGGTACATGGCATAACCGGGTAGTGGTACGGAAATCTGATGATTATGAAGAAAAACCAGGCAAATGTACGGTTGATGGACTTATGGCAAGTTGTTTTATCTGTGTTCTTGACTTGATTAGAGTAAAATTTAGCATAAAAAAGCAGACATGTCTGGCTTTCCAATTTCCAACTTAAATTGTACGGAAGTCTTTGGAAGATTGGGGAAAACATATGACTTCCAGCGGGATTCACACTAGGGTTTGAAACCGCTCGGTCAAGTGAGACCCCTGTACGTGTAACAATACGTTCATAAAGCACTACGAAATTATTTATTTCAACACGAATAACGCTTAATTTCATCACATACAAAACTGATTTTTTTT
Organism: Unio delphinus; assembly: GCA_029339505.1. NCBI lineage: Eukaryota > Metazoa > Mollusca > Bivalvia > Unionida > Unionidae > Unio > Unio delphinus. The sequence continues at coordinate 18,235,270 of JAQISU010000108.1, forward strand.
CTTCTTTTCCATTCGCTTGCTCCCTCTATCCTGACCTTTACCATTCATGTCAAATTGTGTGCTATTCTTCGTAAAAACACTACCTGTAATTGTGATAAAAGTAATCGGTTCATAACAGATGTATAGCTTCGTCGCAAAGCTAACTTTTTCCTAAAGATTTTTTCTTCTCGAAAGATAGCGCTAAGTCAGTGACATGAATGGTCATATATTAAAATAATATTATAATAGACCTATTTTCATCCGACTTGTTGACACATGGTTCACAATTGGTTCCACATTAATAAGAAACACAACACACTCAGCATTATGAACACCGTGTCCATAACTACAATATCATAACCACAATGTCGCGACGATGACAATCAATAATGCATTTAGTGTACTGTGTATAAAACATATGTTGGTAAAAACATCACCAATAGAGGATATTTTCACCTTATTTAGCTTGTATGTCTTGTTTAAATGATTATTTAAGGATGTATCCATAACCCGGTCCCTAGTCGGATGGTTCACAAGTATAGCAATCTGCGTATGTGTGTGTGTGTGCGTGCGTGCGTGCGTGTGTGTGTGGGTGTGTGTGTGATTATTGAAACTCCAAATTTGTGCTTTGTGGTTTTAAAGCATAGTCAATAAAGGAAAATAAAATAGGTTTCCTTTGAAGCCTTGAATACACTTAATAAAGCAAAACAGTTGATAGACTGTGCATTGTCATATATCATCACCACACTGTGCAAACACATAATCACTAGTACACATGCATTAAATACAAAATACATGAAGTTTATCTATAAAATATATTGGGAAGTGGAATACAGTCTTATCTAGGTGCAGATACTTATGTTGCTCTCAATAGTACATTTGATGATTTAAAGGTGAAGCAAGTGTCAGTGGTGTTCATCTGTATGAAAGTGTCACTGGTGTTCATTTTGATGGAAGTGTCACTGGGGTTGACCTTTGCACTCACTAAAGAATGGATTGTACATGAAGTCCTCTTGTTGATTTTTTCTTGTGACTGAATGATCTTTCTGCATACAAGTTGCTGTGAGTGTCTAATATGTAAACATCACAACAGTATAACTGTGTGAAAGTGTCAATGGTGTTCATCTTAATGCAAGTGTCAATGGTGTTCATCTAAATGCAAGTGTCAATGGTGTTCATCTAAATGCAAGTGTCAATGATGTTCATCTTTATGCAAGTATCAATGGTGGTTATTTTAATGCAAGAGTCAATGGTGTTCATCTTCAAGCAAGTGACAATGGTGTTTATCTTAACACAAGTGTCAATGGTGTTTATCTTTATGCAAGTGTCAGTGTTGGTCATCTTCATGCAAGTGTCAAAGGTGTTCATCTTTATTCAAGTGGCAATGATATTCATCTTCATGCAAGTGTCATTGGTGGTCATCTTAATGCAAGTGTCAAAGGTGTTAAACTTTATGCAAGAGTCAATGGTGTTCATGTTCAAGCAAGTGACAATGGTGTTCATCTTCATGCAAGTGTCAATGGTGTTTATCTTCATGCAAGTGTCAATGGTGTTCATCTTTATGCAAGTGTCAATGATGTTTATCTTTATGCAAGTATCAGTGGTGGTCATCTTTATGCAAGTATCAATGGTGGTCATCTTAATGCAAGATCCAATGTTGGTCATCTTCATACAAGTGTCAATGGTGGTCATCTTCATGCAAGTGGCAATGATGTTCATCATCATGTAGGAGTCAGTGGTGTTCATCTTATATGTCAGTCATTGGTTGTTCATCTCCATGCTTATGTCAATAATGTTCATCTTCATACAGGTGTCAATGGTGTTCATCTTCATGCCAGTGCCAATGATGTTCATCTTCATGTAGATGGTGATGATGTTCATCTCATATGGCAGCCATTGGCTGTTCATCTCCATGCATGTGTCAATGATGCTCATATTCATGCAAGTGTCAATGGTGTTCATCTTCATGCCAGTGCCAATGATGTTCATCTTCATGTAGATGGTGATGGTGTTCATCTTATATGGCAGCCATTGGCTGTTCATCTCCATGTATGTGTCAATGATGCTCATTTTCATGCAAGTGTCAATGGCGTTCATCTTCATGTAGATGTCAATGGTGTTCATCTTATATGGCAGTGTCATTAGTGTTCATTTTTGCACTCACTGAAGAATACTTAATACTGTTTTACAATCTTATCTGTCCAATGCTACATGTGCTTCATAAAGTCAGTCTCAACAACCAGGAGTTCTAAAATATATCTTTGCTCAACCCACAGATGGTCAATCCCTTCCTAAGTCAAACATCATACTTCAACACTAATTCAACAATCAAAAAAATTATGTTTGGATAAAAGCGGATCTTTAATGAAATATTGCTGCTAATCATGAACACAGCAATAATCTTTATTTAAGAGGACTTAAAAATTACATATAAGGTAACCAAGTTTTATTTCTTTCACATATGTCTCTCTCATTTGCCTAATATTGAATTATTTAAGTTGTTCTACTTCCTGTACTTTAAATATGGAAATTAGCCTAATAGACACACACACACACACACACACACACACACACACACACACACACACACACACACACAGAGCAGTGCTCAATGGACTTACAACAAAAACTCACCCTTGCTATTGCCAGTCATGTGAGTGCTTTCTTATTTCTTTGCCTTCTAATTAACTCTATTCCTAACTAGGCTTGTGTATCCATCCATGAGTAAAGCATATATGATTTTTTTTATGGCAAACTAAACTTATGATGTGGAAAAAACATTGTCTATGGATAGATGGACAGAAACCTTGTATGTAAATAGATGGATAGACACTTTGTCTATGGATAGTTAGACAGACACCTTGTATATGGAAAGACTGAAAAATACCTTGTCTATAAAATAGATTGACAGCTACTGCCTTCTATCGAAAGTTTCAAACAAATCAATGAAGAATGGAGAGCTTTGTCACCAATCTGAATGCATACACAAGGTTAATTTTTATCACTGTAATATGGAGTAATTTGAATAAAAAGTGTGATAGATATCCAGAACATGAAATAATTACAAATGAGAAAAGAAACAAGAAAATAAAACACAAAATATATGTATGAAGTATATCAAAAATGAGAACTAGGTAAAAGACAGGTATGTATATATTTGTAATTATTTTTGAAACATGTCATGATCTGATTCACTTTAGTTGGGAAAAAGACAAGGTAAATTTTTGGATAGATGACAAATTATTGGAAAACCAAAAATATATTTTACTGAATCATTGAACATTGTGTTACATATTTATTTGCATGTACAGGAAAAAACAGGACAGTGATTGAATAGTGTTACATATTTAATTGGGTATACAGGAAAAAGCAGTACAGTGATTGAATATTGTGTTACATATTTATTTTGGTGTAAAGGAAAAAACAGTGCAGTGCTTAAATATTGTATTACATATTTATTTGGGTGTACAGGAAAAACCAGTATAGTGATTGAATATTGTATTACATATTTATTTGGATTTTCAGGATAAAGCAGTACAGTGATTGAATATTGTAACATATATTTATTTGGGTGTACAGGAAAAACCAGTATAGTGACTGAATTTTGTGTTACTTATTTATTTGGATTTTCAGGATAAAGCAGTAGAGTGATTAAATATTGTTACAATATATTTGGGTGTACAGGAATAAGCAGTGCAGTGATTGAATATTGTTACATGTTTATTTGGGTGTACAGGAAACAGCAGTACAGTGATTGAATATTGTATTGCATATTTATTTGGGTGTACAGGAAAAAGCAGTATAGTGACTGAATATTGTGTTACATATTAATTTGGATTTTCAGGATAAAGCAGTGCAGTGATTGAATATTGTGTTACAGTATATTTGGGTGTACAGGAAAAAGCAGTACAGTGATTGAATAGTGTTACATATTTATTTGGGTGTACAGGAAAAAGCAGTACAGTGGTTGCATATTGTGTTACATATTCATTTGGGTGTACATGAAAAAGCTGTACAGTGATTGAATATTAGGTTACATATTTTTGGGTGTACAGGAAAAAGCATTACAGTGATTGAATATTGTGCTACATATTTATTTGGGTGTACAGGAAAAAGCAGTACAGTGATTGGATATTATGTTACATATTTATTTGGGTGTACAGGAAAAAAGCAGTACATTGATTGAATATTATGTTACATATTTATGTTGGTGTACAGGAAAAAGCAGTACAGTGATTGAATATTGTGTTATACATTTTTTGGGTGTACAGGAAAAAGCAGTACAGTGATTGAATATTGTGTTACATATTTATTTGGGTGTACATGAAAAAGCTGTACAGTGATTGAATATTAGGTTACATATTTTTGGGTGTACAGGAAAAAGCATTACAGTGATTGAATATTGTGCTACATATTTATTTGGGTGTACAGGAAAAAGCAGTACAGTGATTGGATATTATGTTACATATTTATTTGGGTGTACAGGAAAAAAGCAGTACATTGATTGAATATTATGTTACATATTTATGTTGGTGTACAGGAAAAAGCAGTACAGTGATTTAATATTGTGTTATACATTTTTTGGGTGTACAGGAAAAAGCAGTACAGTGATTGAATATTGTGTTACATATTTATGTTGGTGTACAGGAAAAAGCAGTACAGTGATTGAATATTGTGTTACATATTTATTTGGGTGTACTGGGGAAAGCTGTACAGTGATGGAATATTGTGTTACAATATATTTGTGTACAATGTATACATGCCATATACATTTATCAGCACCATTTCACATGGAAATAATGAGATATGCTGTACCAACACAACAAAAGTACACCATAAAAGTCACATGGTTTAATAGTCCTTGTGTAGATAACTGACCTTTGTACAGAAACATTTTCTCTTTTTGTCCTTAGTGACCTTGATATTTTATCTTTTGACTTCTAAACAGATCAGCTTCAATCTTATCAAAAGTGCAAGCCACCCACAAAATTTGGTGGAGGTCTGTGATGTAGAATTTATGATATTGTGTGGAAACAATGTTTCTTCTTTTGGTCACATTGATCATTACATTTGACATGTTGACTAAAATAAATCAATATACTTCTTCCTTACCACAAGTGTGAGTCATCCATGTGCAAGACCCACTTTTCTCTGATCACAATGACCTTGTAGTTCAACTTATGACTCTTCCTTAACCTTAGTTCAAATCCTCAACAAAAATTGTGTCAGGATTTGTGGTTTAGAATTACAGTTATTTTTATTATTATTATTATTATTATTATTATTATTATTATTATTATTATTATTATTATTATATAATGCCTTTTTAGATGGAATATTAAAATTAAACAGAAAGTGATATAAGAAATAAGTGTTACATATAGTGTTGATGTGCTGTGGTGGCCTGTGTAGTAGTGATGTACCAGCAGTTTTATTGGATCAAAATAATACAATCCAAGAAAATATCCACATTTGAAATTTCACTATAAATTCAACTTTATTTCCAAGCATGCTATTTTTATGAGCACTTTGTATTTCCAGTGAATTCATAACTTTCCAGCCAAAATGAGATACTGGACACATCACTGAGTTTGCATCATGATCTTATAGCACAAATGAATAATTTATAATCTATGCAGTAAGAGTACAAACCGAAGGTAAACTTGTTTGGAATAGGAATATTATTGATAATATTCAAAACATCGAAGAATCTACCTGGAATACAGATATTGAACTAAGGAGCGATTTAATTCACTTCAGAAACATTCATTTGGACTTAAAACCAAGCAGTATATGGTTTCTTGGATGTAAATTTCCATCTATGTTATGGCCTCTCTCTGAAATAGTGAAACTATATATCATGCCTGTTGGAAAAGTTATGATATGTAAACTCTGTGGAAAAGAGACTGACGACAGAGTGAAACATCTTATCTTAGGTTGTGAAAAGCTCCTTGAAGAATGAAACGTCTTCTTTGAGAGGGTGATTGACACTTTATAGGTGAGAGGTTAATTTATTTAATCAAGAAGAAGATATACTATTGGAGACACTTCTTGGAAGCAGAGTAGATTGCTTGTCGTCTATCGACGATGATGTATGGGATAAACTCATGTTTGTAACGGCAAAAAGCATAACCTCATTTTACAATAAAATGCATGCCCTACTCTTAACCAACATGGCAGCCAGTATTAATGGTGGAGGAAGAACCCAGAAAACCCCTGGAAAGAACCACGAACCCATGAGAAGCTATGGGCAACCTTTCTCACATAACTACATTAGCCGAATCTTAGACTCAAACTCATGCAGACAGAGGTGAGATGGCAGTGATCCATAACGGATAGTGCTTTAGACCACTCAGTCACTCAGGGCCCCATTATACAAAAAAGTAAAACAAAGCCCAAATACAAACATTTTTTTTATATTAAGGCCAATGTAAAAAAAATTGGCTAATCAGTGATCTTTACACCTTGATAAAAGTAACATACTTTTGTTTTTGTTTTAAAGTTAAGTATCTATAACATAGTGCCAGTGGGTGGGTGTACAAATCAAATGAGGATTAACTGTAATACAATGCCTGTGGGTGGGTGGATGTGCAAATCAAACATGATTATGTTTATTTGCCAACCATCAATATTTGATACTGAAGTAGCTAAATGATACTTGTTAACATTAAACATGGCTAGAACAGTTACTACTAACATTAATGCTGACAAAGGCCAGCAAAACAACAATCATCTCATATTTACCAGCTTGTAACTGTATCAGATCAGGCACATTTAAAAAAAAATACAAATACATGTACATGTAAATAAGATTAATTTACATGAAAATACAAATACATGTATCAAATCATGTTATTTTTAAAAAAAATATAAATACATATATCAAATCAAGTAATTTATTTAAAAATACAAGCACTTGTGCTGAACCAAAAGTAGCCTAATTTAACAATCACCCTATAAATAGAAGCAAGATCAATACATTAAACATACAGTAGATATTAATCAATATACATGTTATAACTAATGGGACATAACTCATTGTATTTCATTTTTGGTGAAATTCAAGAACCCCTCAAAACCAAAACATTTTCTTTTTTCCGATTTGGTTCTTGGTCATGAAAGGTCACACTGTATCTATAGATAAAGAAATTTCACCCACACAAATCTAATATAACTATTATAGCAACTTTTCATCAACACAAATTATAATATAACTGTTTTAGTAACTTTCCCAGCTATGTGCGTTGTGAAACGCCAGAGTATTACTTGAGATTTTCTCTGACATTCCAATCAGTACCTTGGACATTAGCCAAGACCATGATGTTCAAAACCCTTGGGATATTTTTAAAAGTATTAGGGGCCATGATTGGTGATGTTAGGATTTAACTCTCTCTCTCTCTCTCTCTCTCTCTCTCTCTCTCTCTCTCTCTCTCTCTCTCTCTCTCTATATATATATATATATATATATATATATATATATATATATATAGTGGAGCCTCATTCCCAGTGAATATGTCAAGAATAACCAATTTTTCAGATAATCAAATCATGCATATTATGGTAAACTAATAAAATGCATTCATTTTTATAAGTTGTATTTTACAGCTGTTAATGTTGCTAATGATTGACATCCCCATTTTATTTGAAAATAAAGCCCTATACTGTCCACAACTTAAATCTGTCAACTGTATTTGTACAGCCATCATTAAAGTGTGATTGTTACATACAATTGGTAAACAACAAAGAGGCTTAATGACACTTTTAATTTATTTACCATACGTTATGTCAAAAAGCGTGGACGATTTGATCCCAGTGTGTTTATTTAATTATGAACACCCCCATCAGGGACTAGCTAAAACAGACATTGATTATACAATCGATGGTTACAATATGGCCATGCTACTTAGTTGTTGATAGTTGGTCTTAGATTCTCAATTGCTTCACTATTGTGTTTTATGTATTATTCTACTGACTGTATTTTCATACATGATTTTTCAAATTTTCTTATTTTTGGACAGATTATTTTCAAATTATCAAGACAAGTTTTAATGTAATTTTACACTTTGGTCCAATTTTGATTTCTGAATCCAGAACGCAGATTTCTTGATTAATGGAGCAAATTAACATTTAGGAATTCCGTTCCCATTGAATTATGTCTGGATAGTGAGATTTCCAGATAAACAGAGTCTAGATTAATGAAGTTCTGCTGTAAATATATAGTCATATCATTATTAATTTAAAATATAAAAAGACAAAACTTCTATAGATCAGAAACCATAATAGCCATCATTCTCTTGCAGTATTGATTGGCCAAGGGGTCTACATTTGGCATAAGTTGTAATTTACTGAAATTTGTACCTACAAATTAGCATCAACCAGAATGACTGCATTGATAATGAAATGGATCCAAAATGGTAGTTAGATATGCATGCATATGTCTGTAAGTATTGTACATGTATAGGTACTTCTAGCTATTAATTTTACTTACAATTCTTACTTTTACATTTAGTGTATGCTCATTTACATACCCAAAACAAATATAATAATACATCCAAAATAACATGCCTAAATCAGCCATTCTTTAACCTGGCTTTCTCTGAAGCCTAACCAGATAATTTGGCCCCAATAAGTACAGTGTAATTAATTAACCAATTAACTAATTAACCCCAATAAGTACAGTGTAATTAATTAACCAATTAACTAATTAACCCCAATAAGTACAGTGTAATTAATTAACCAATTAACTAATTAACCTCTATAAAGTGAACATTTCTAAAACCAAACAAATCTGCTGGTCACAACAGGGTCCAACAGGGTCCACTTTACTGGAGTTTAACTGTATATAGTATTTTATGTTCCAATGGTCACAAGGGGACAGGACAACTTAATTTAAAATCCATTATCTTTCATGTTCAACATATTTGCTGATCACCTATTTAGGGCCCTGTTGTGATCATAAGCTGTGAAAATAGCAGGGATCCATATAAACACTTTAAAACTTATCATCAGTGAGGGCTAGGTTAACCTGCATTATACATCTGGTATATACATCCATCATATGGTAAAAATAGGCTGAGTAATTTCACACAAGTACAAAAGAAAAGAAAATCCATTTTATTTACGTGCTTGTCAAACATGTCAAAAATTCATTACTCGCTTCAAATAATTGCCTTTCATTTAGAATAAATGACTTTTCAGGTCCAAAATCTTAGGTGGTCTTGGGTATATTTATATATATTAAAACCATTATAGATATAATTAGACCAATATTTCTATATTGAAAACATTATGAATATAATGAGACCAATATTTCTATATTAAAAACATGAATATAATGAGACCAATATTTCTATATTAAAAACATTATGAATATAATAAGACCATAATTTTTATATTAAAAACATTATGGATATAATTAGACCAATATTTCTATATTAAAAACATTATGAATATAATAAGACCATAATTTTTATATTAAAACATTATGGATATAATTAGACCAATATTTCTATATTAAAAACATGAATATAATGAGACCAATATTGCTATATTAAAAACATTATGAATAATTTCTATATTAAAAACATTTTGAATATAATGAGACCAATATTTCTATATTAAAAACATTATAGATATAATGAGACCAAAGAAATCCAAATCACATTTTATATCCAAATGTTCTGAATCTGATAAGACCAAGGGGTCCCAAATTACTTACTGTTTTTGATTTGATAAAGACCAAGGGGCCCCAAATTACTTACTGTTTTTGATTTGATAAAGACCAAGGGGCCCCAAATTACTTACTGTTATTTGATTTGATATAGACAAAGGGGCCCCAAATTACTTACTATTATTTGATTTGATAGAGACCAAGGGGCTTCAAAATTACTTACTGTTTTTTTTATTTGATATAAACAAAGGGGCCCAAATTACTTACTGTTTTTGTATTTGATATAGACCAAGGGGCCCCAAATTACTTACTGTTATTTGATTTGATATAGAGCAAGGGGCCCCAAATTACTTACTGTTTTTTGGATTTGATATAGACCAAGGGGCCCAAATTACTTACTGTTATTTGATTTGATATAGACCAAGGGGCCCCAAATTACTGTTATTTGATTTGATATAGACCAAGGGGCTTCAAAATTACTTACTGTTTTTTTTTATTTGATATAAACAAAGGGGCCTAAATTACTTACTGTTTTTGTATTTGATATAGACCAAGGGGCCCCAAATTACTTACTGTTATTTGATTTGATATAGAGCAAGGGGCCCCAAATTACTTACTGTTTTTTTATTTGATATAGACCAAGGGGCCCAAATTACTTACTGTTATCTGATTTGATATAGACCAAGGGGCCCCAAATTACTGTTATTTGATTTGATATAGACCAAGGGGCCCCAAAATTACTTACTCCTATTTGATTTGATATAGACAAAGGGGCCCAAATTACTTACTGTTTTTTGCTTTGATATAGACCAAGGGACCCAATTTACTTACTGTTATTTGATTTGATATAGACCAAGGAGCCCCAAATAACTTACTGTTATTTGATCTGATATAGACCATGGGGCCCAAATTACTTACTGTTATTTGATTTGATATAGACCAAGGGTAATTACTTATTGTTTTTTTATTTGATATAGACCAAGGGGCCCCAAATTATTTACTGTTTTTTTTATTTCATACAGAGCAAGGGGCCCAAATTACTTACTGTTATTTGATTTGATATAGACCAAGGGGCCCCAAATTACTTACTGTTTTTTATTTGATATAGACAAAGGGACTCCAAATTACTGTTATCTAATTTGATGTACACAAAGGGCCCCAAAATTACTGTTCATCTGATGAAGACCAAGGGCTCCCAAATTACTTAATATTACTTGGTTTGATCAAGACCATTGAGCCCTAAATTAGACATTACATCTAAATGTTTTGATTCTATGAAGATAAAGGATCCCAAATCACATATATATTATATACACTTTTTCTGGATATAATGAAGACCAAAAATCCTATACTATATATAGTTATAGCAAATACCAAGGGACCCAAATCACATGTTATGATATCCAAATTTATAAAACTAAGCATCTGAGATGACAATTCTTTTATTAAAAAAAGTGACCAAGGGAACCAAAATAACTTGACCGATACTGCTATCTACATTTAATATGTATTGCTGATATTTATAATTGTATTTTGGACTTGACTTTGTCTAAAATCAGGATCAATGTCTACCTGACCAATAATTCTTCTTTGGTAAACAAAAATAATACATGGTTCATATTTCACTATGATTATAGGTTAAATATCAGGATTATTATCTTAATCTGAGTCAAGGATATTCTTTTATTATAATTTTAGTACCAGATTTTATCTTGTAAACAACCCAGAGTGTTCTAGAATGGAAACTTTTACTAAATAAGATAGTATATTTTCATAAAATGCTAATTTAATGACCTAGGTCAAGGCGAGGATGATCTTGACTAATTTAATGACCTAGGTCAAGGCGATGATGATCTTGACTAATTATTAATGCTGCTTGAATATATTGTAGCAGAATCAATTGTAGTGATGGGAGGGTGTTCATATTTTGATTTAGGTTAGAATTATTTATATAAATTATTATTCACTTGAAATATGTATATATATTTAAAGCATTTGGCCTTAAAATCTGCCTTATAGACAGATACAAGAGCATTTGGCCTTAACATCTGCCTTATAGACAGATACAAGAGCATTTGGCCATAAAATCTTCCTTATAGACAGATACAAGAGCATTTGGCCTTAAAATCTGCCATATAGACAGATGCAAGAGCATTTGGCCATAAAATCTGCCATATAGACAGATACAGGAGCATTTGGCCATAAAATCTGCCTTATATACAGATACAAGAGCATTTGGCCATAAAATCTGCCTTATAGACAGATAAAAGAGCATTTGGCCATAAAATCTGCCTTACAGACAGATGCAAGAACATTTGGCCATAAAATCTGCCTTATAGACAGATACAAGAGCATTTGGCCTTAAATCTGCCTTATAGACAGATACAAGAGCATTTGGTCATAAAATTTGCCTTATAGACAGATACAAGAGAATTGGGTCATAACATCTGCCTTATAGACAGATACAAGAGCATTTGGTCATAACATCTGCCTTATTGACAGATACAAGAGCATTTGGTCATAAAATCTGCCTTATAGACAGATACAAGAGAATTGGCCATAAAATCTGCCTTATAGACAGATACAAGAGCTTTTGGCCATAAAATCTGCCTTTTAAACAGATACAAGAGCATTAGGCCATAGAATCTGCCTTATAGACAGACACAAGAGCTTTTGGCCATAAAATCTGCCTTATAGACAGATACAAGAGCATTTGGTCATAAAATCTGCCTTATAGACAGATACAAGAGAATTGGCCATAAAATCTGCCTTATAGACAGATACAAGAGCTTTTGGCCATAAAATCTGCCTTTTAAACAGATACAAGAGCATTAGGCCATAGAATCTGCCTTATAGACAGATACAAGAGCATTTGGTCATAACATCTGCCTTATTGACAGATACAAGAGCATTTGGTCATAAAATCTGCCTTATAGACAGATACAAGAGAATTGGCCATAAAATCTGCCTTATAGACAGATACAAGAGCTTTTGGCCATAAAATCTGCCTTTTAAACAGATACAAGAGCATTAGGCCATAGAATCTGCCTTATAGACAGACACAAGAGCTTTTGGCCATAAAATCTGCCTTATAGACAGATACAAGAGCATTTGGTCATAAAATCTGCCTTATAGACAGATACAAGAGAATTGGCCATAAAATCTGCCTTATAGACAGATACAAGAGCTTTTGGCCATAAAATCTGCCTTATAGACAGATACAAGAGCATTTGGCATTCAAAATATGCCTTTATTGACAGATACAAGAACATTTGGCCATAAAATCTGCCTTATAGACAGATACAAGTGCATTTGGCCATATAATACGCCTTACAGACAGGTACAAGAGAATTTCAGAATAACATCTGGAACAGTGTGATGCTGTTTGCATAAATGTCCTCCTATGTTGTTGACTGCATGTTAAAAAAATAATTGTTTCAACCTTTTTTTCTCCTGTTTTTATCCATTCATCCATATTTTATGGCATATCAGCTTCATTAGTTAAATTCTGCTGAATATTTTCTTAGAGTTTAAAAATGATTTATGCTTTTAGAAATGGCCACCATCTTTGATCTCAGATTAACATGGTTTTAATAACTATGAATGCCTTTCAAACTGGAATGCTTTAATTCTGTGAAATTTCATCATAAATGATAAATGATCATTTGTTTGAAAGTTTTTCCACAATCTGGGATGATCTGGGTGGGTAATGCTCTGACTGGATTGTGAGTTCAATGCTCAAACAATGAAGTCAGCATGAATGGATCTACAGCACAAAACCAATATAATTCCCAAAACACTCCACAGCAATATAATTCCCCAAAACAATCCACTACAATATAATTTCCAAAACAATCCACGGCAATATAATTCCCAAAACAATCCACGGCAATATAATTCCCAAAACAATTCACTGCAATAAAATTCCAAGTAGAAATCTCTGTATAAATGAAGTTGGGGTGATTCCCAGCATACATACTGGGGTGATTCCCAGCATACCTACTGGGGTGATTCTAAGCATACATACTGGAGTGATTCCCAGCATACATACTGGGGTAATTCTGAGCATACATGCTGGTGTTGATTCCCACGATGCATACTGAGGTGATTCCCAGCATGCATAATGGGGTGATTCTAAGTATACATACTGGGGTGATTTCCCAGCATGCATACTGAGGTGATTCCCAGCATACATAATGGGGTGATTCCCAGCATACATACTGGGGCAATTCTGAGCATACATGCTGGGGTGATTCCCACGATGCATACTGAGGTGATTCCCAGCATGCATAATGGGGTGATTCTGAGCATACATAATGGGGTGATTCCCAGCATGCATACTGAGGTGATTCCCAGCATACATACTGGGGTGATTCCAAGCATACATACTTAGATGATTCCAGCATACATACTGGGGAGATTCCCAGCATACCTACTGGGGTGATTCTGAGCATACCTACTGGCGTGATTTCAAGCATACATACTGGGGTGATTCCCAGCATATATACTAGGGTGATTCCCAGCATACCTACTGGGGTGATTCCCAGCAAACATACTGGGGTGATTCCCAGCATACCTTCTTGGGTGATTCCCAGGATACATACTGGGGTGATTCCCAGCATACATACTAGGGCAATTATGAGCATACCTACTGGGGTGATTCCAAGCATCCATACTTGGGTGATTCTCAGCATACATACTGGGGCAATTCTGAGCATACATACTGGGGTGATTCCCAGCATACCTACCCTGGTGATTCCCACATACATACTTGGGTGGTTCCCAGCATACATATTGGGGTGATTCCCAGCATACATATTGGGTTAGAGCAGTGTGTAGTATTGAATTTTGAATAAGCACTGAGCCTTAAAGTTGAATGCACTGAGCAGTAAGGTTTTATCACATTTAGACAGGGGAGTTTTCGGGAAGGGTCATTTCCACTGTTAGTTTCTAAATAGACAATATTTAAAGTTCGAAGGGGCCAGTGTCCCAATTCAATGAAACTGATCAGACATCTTTAACACAGTTTTGAGAAAGAGACAGATAAACTTCCAATCCATGTCAAATGGCATTTTTAATTTCACGTAATGTTCTATTTTTTTATTGTTTGTTGCATGCAAATTTGTTTGATATGACTAGGTTCCATTTTATGTATTGTTTATTCAATTTCATGGAAATTTGTTGATTCCAGAGTTGCTATGCAATTTATATGTTAATTTTACAGTTATTAGTTCATTACCAGATTTGATTGCATGCAATCCAAATGTTCATATCTGCAGAACTTCATAAGGTTATATAAAATAAATATGAAATAATTTCCTTTGTCTGTTCGGATGATACCGATTATTGTGAGTTAATGATAAATAACTATTATAATACCCATTATATTTGCTTTTGTAGTGTTTAAATAATCTGGAAGTGAGTAAGAATCTGTGAATTGTATGCACAAGTAATCAAACATGTAGTAGCATACAGTAAATTTTCGACAGATATCTTATGTGATAATTTATGGCAAGGTGTACTACCATAGGTAGGTTTTACGCAATGTCCGAATATCTAGTTTGTTCTGAGTAACATAAGTGAAGTAAATTTTATATACATCTAGAAAGTGGTACAAGTAGCAATTGAGGGATAATTTTACCCTTTAAGGAAACAGTTTTCTGAAGGAGATGGAAATTTGACATTCTGAAGATGGAGTCTGACAAAAAAAGAGAAGTGATGAGTGAAGCTTGATTGAAGTCCGAAAGATGGAAGTGATGAGTTCATAGTTAGAACCTAGGAAGTCCAAAAAGGACTAGGCAGTCAGAATAGAAAGACTGGAGGAAATAGGAAAGGTTGGAATACTGTTGAGGGGAAGGTGATGCAATCAGTCGAGGACATTGCACTCTTCAGATCTCTCATTATGATGATGAAATAAATCCAAATTAGACACTGCTATTAAATCATGTTGACATCATTTAAGTTGAATTGGAATTACTACCATTATATTATTTGATTAAATTTGTTATTTTTCTTGTCTAAGGGGTCTTGTATTGCATTATTTCTTCCCAATAATCTTGACCAGTTCGCTATTGATATTCTTTCTTTTCACTTACACAGTCATAATATTGAGGGAGATAATTACCTAGATAATGAAGCTAAATTAACTAACTCTCTTGCTAAGAGAGAGATGTTACAACCAGTCACTAACTTTTCATGTTAATGCTTGAAAAGCAAAATAGTAGTGGTCTAAAGTGCTTGCCCTTACCAGTTACTGACATCTCACTCTTGTCTGTGTGGGTTTTAGAATCGGGCATGGTCAAAGTGCTTGCCCTTACCAGTTGCTGACATCTCACTCTTGTCTGTGTGGGTTTTAGAATCGGGCATGGTCAAAGTGCTTGCCCATACCAGTTACTGACATCTCACTCATGTCTGTGTGGGTTTTAGAATCGGGCATGGCTAAAGTGCTTGCCCATACCAGTTACTGACATCTCACTCTTGTCTGTGTGGGTTTTAGAATCGGGCATGGCCAAAGTGGGTACATGAGAAACCTGCCAGTAGCTTCAAATGGGTTGGTAGTTCTTATGGGTGTCAGAGGCGTAGCTATGATATTTTGCGCACGGGGACGAACTGTAAAATTGACGCCCCAGCGATCATGTGACCGATTTATTACCCTTGTTTACTTATTATAATGTAATGTTGTAAGCCTCATTTTGGCACCCCTGTACCTTGACGCCCGGAGACATATGTACCCCCCTGCACCCCCCTAGCTACGCCTCTGATGGGTGTCCCTGGTTTTCCTCCACCCAATTATACTGGCTGCCATGTATAGACTATCTTGCACCGAGAAATGGCATTCAACCGAAAACAACATCCAGAACATCTTTCATATTATATAATAAGCACCATGAAAGTACACTGTGCTATATTGCTTTTGCATATTAGGTTACAAACATTAAATTAGTGAAAATAGGTATGTCACCTTCCTAAAAAGAATCTGGTAAAAGCTTGGAATATGTCCCTTGTATGACCTTTACATACCATGAAGGACTTAACTACTCCAATATTTTATTTCTCCCAGACAGCTTCACCAAATTAAACTGTTCTTAGACAGTTATTGGAGAATTAATGATTGCTACCAAGTTACTGGTGACAGAATTATGAGGAGAATAACAGTTCCTGCTGGGACTGATAAGATAGCATTAATTCCTCTTGACAGTCAAGTGAGGAAGAGGGATTGCTTCCTAGGATAACCTTTACCATAACCTTTTGCATGATTAATTTAATGCTTCTAGAATAAACTCAAAGTTGTACTTTTTCTGTTGATATCAACTGCACAACATGCAACAACAGCTTGCATAATTGAACTTCACTTCTATAAGTGAAAGAAGGCTAAAGCAAGAGACAAATAAGTATTTGACGATGGTAATGATGTTTAAAAAGTGAAAGAAGGAAAGAGCATGAGATAAACAAGTATTTGACTGATAATGTTGATCAAAGAGAGAAAAGCTAGAGCAAAAAAAATGATGATCAGAAAGTGAAAGAAGGCTAGTGTACCTTGCAGTTTAATTGAAAACCTAAAGGTGAAAATGCATACACTAATATACAGTCAGATCTGCTTATATGCATGGCCTCGGGACCAATGCTATGATATGCAATTAGGCGGCATATGCACTTAGCTGGCGTTCATGTTATGGCATGTATCTGGTGCAGCATGCATACTGATACCCATTGTTTCTCCATAACAAACCCCCATTTGGCCTTAAGTTCATTTAAATGTGATGCGATTTGCTCTGGAAACATATGGAGTTCAGTTTTGTCAGTAGATTGAGGAGCAGACTTGGTTAATTATTATGGTTGTCTACTATCGTGCCTCCTGGTGATCAACAGAGAGTCAGAGAGTTAATGCCATCTTGTTAATATTTATGATTATCTACTATAGCATCCCTGGTGACCAACGGAGATCTAATAGCTGTGATGTTGATATTAACAGACCTCATTAATCAACATTGACTGCCAATGTTCGGAATTGGTTTGTTTTCATTTTGAAAGGAACAATTTTGAAAACTCAGTTATCCGAAGCAACTTAACACATAATAATGCATATTTGGACCAGAAAAATGTATGCAATAATGCGAAATATGCATATAAACGATATGCAATTGTCCGACATTGATATCCATTGAAAACAATGGTAACAAATCGGGACTGGCACAAAACTATGCAATAAGGCGGAATATGTAGTTATACAATATGCACATATCTGGAGCTGACTGTACATACACTAATATACATACATACACTAATATACATATACTAATATACATACACTAATATACATACACTAATATACATACACTAATATACATACACTAATATACATATACTAATATACATACACTAATATACATACACTAATATACATATACTAATATACATATACTAATATACATATACTAATATACATATACTAATATACATACACTAATATACATATACTAATATACATATACTAATATACATATACTAATATACATATACTAATATACATACACTAATATACATACACTAATATACATACACTAATATACATACATACACTAATATACATACACTAATATACATATACTAATATACATATACTAATATACATATACTAATATACATATACTAATATACATATACTAATATACATACACTAATATACATATACTAATATACATATACTAATATACATATACTAATATACATACACTAATATACATACACTAATATACATATACTAATATACATATACTAATATACATATACTAATATACATACACTAATATACATACACTAATATACATACACTAATATACATACATACATACACTAATATACATACATACACTAATATACATATACTAATATACATACACTAATATATATACACTAATATACATACACTAATATACATACACTAATACACATTCAGCATCTAAATTGAGAAACCAGGTTATCAATGCCTAAACCAATTTATTAAAATAATTATGAACTGTCATGAATCACCATCATTTGTTTGGCAGAAGGGTTGTCTTCTACTGTGCTCCTTAATCAAATGTCATAAGTGTACAAGGAAAATGAAATAGACATATAATGTGTTTACAGTCACTGAAGCATTAAAAATAGGTCACAGTGGTATACTTTAGAATAGGCTCTGCATTGTATTCCCCATGTATCATTCACACCATGACAACAACTGTAAATTCCCAATGTATCATTCACACCATGACAACAACTGCAAATTCCCCATGTATCATTCACACCATGACAACTGTAAATTCCCAATGTATCATTCACACCATGACAACAACTGCAAATTCCCCATGTATCATTCACACCATAACAACAACTCTAAATTCCCAATGTATCATTCACACCATGACAATTGTAAATTCCCAATGTATCATTCACACCATGACAACTGTAAATTCCCAATGTATCATTCACACCATGACAACAACTGCAAATTCCCCATGTATCATTCACACCATGACAACAACTGCAAATTCCCCATGTATCATTCACACCATGACAACTGTAAATTCCCAATGTATCATTCACACCATGATAACAACTGCAAATTCCCCATGTATCATTCACACCATGACAACAACTCTAAATTCCCAATGTATCATTCACACCATGACAACTGTAAATTCCCAATGTATCATTCACACCATGACAACTGTAAATTCCCAATGTATCATTCACACCATGACAACAACTGCTAATTCCCCATGTATCATTCACACCATGACAACAACTCTAAATTCCCAATGTATCATTCACACCATGACAACAGCTGTAAATTCCACATGCATCATTCACACCATGACAACAGCTGTTAATTTCACAATTAGCATTCACATCATGACAAAAAACAGCTGTAAATTCCCCATGTAGTCTTCACACCATAATGGCAGCTGTAAATTCCCAATGTATCATTCAGACCATAATGACAACTGTAAATTCCACATGTAACAGTCACACAATAATGACAGCTGTAAATTCCCATTGCAGCAGTCACACCATAACGACAGCTGTAAATTCCCCATGTATCATTCACACAGAGGTGTAGCGATGATATTTAGTGCCTGGGGACAAACTACAAAATTGGCACCCCAGCGATCTTGTGACAGGTTTATTACCCTTGTTTTCTGATTATAATGTAACGTTGCAAGCCTCATTTTGGCGCCCCTGTACCTTGGCGCCTGGGGACATGTGTACCCTCCCCCGCCCCCCCCTCGCTACGCCTCTGCATTCACACCATGACAACAGCTGTTAGCTCCCATGTAGCATATACAGAATAACTGTTAATTCCTTTGTAGACTACACACCATGAAAACAGTTGTTAATTTCCCTTGTAGTCAACACACAACAGCAATTAATTCCCCATAAAGCCTAAATCATGTCAACAGCTGTTTATTTCCCTTGTAACCTACACACAATAACAACAACTTTTAATTCCCCATGTATCATACACACACAGTCATACACACACAATCATACACACACACAGTTGTTAATTCCCTTGTCTCCTACACACCATGGCAACAGCTGTAAATTCCCCATGGAACCTACACACCATGGCAACAGCTGTAAATTCCCCATGTAGCCTTCACACAACAGCAGTTACTTTTCCATATCGCCACACACCATAACAACAGCTGTTAATATCCATTTAGCATACACACCATGGCAACAGCTGTAAATTCCCCATGTAGCCTTCACACAACAGCAGTTACTTTTCCATATCGCCACACACCATAACAACAGCTGTTAATATCCATTTAGCATACACATCATGGCAACAGCTGTAATGTCCCCATGGAACCTACACACCATGACAACAGCTAATTCCAGTTATATTTATCAAATTTCAATCAAATAAAGATTGTATGCTTACAAACACCAGGGCTGATGCCATCCATTTAAGGGCATCTCATTTCATTCCAAAAAAGATCATACACATGTGAACACCAGTCATGATGCCAGTATGCTCAGGGGATATATAATGATGAATCACATTATTACGGGGACATATTAGGGAACATATTATTTTAGGTTACATTAGGGAATATATTATTGCGGGTTATATTAGGGAATATATTTTTGGTCAAAATTTGAGGGAACACGTTACTGACTCTATAGATGGTGAAGGAACACACAACTGAGGGGATATATGGTGAGGAAACATATTAGTGGTGGAGATATGATGGAACATGTTACTAAGGGATTATAGCAAGGAAACACATTACTGAGGGGATATATAGTGAAGGAATATTATTGGTGGATATATTATGAGGGAAACATTATTGAGGGGATATATGGCAAGTGAACACATTATTGAGTGGATGAATAGTGAGATTACTCTACTGAGGGGATATATGGTGACGAACACACTATTAAGCAAATATATGGTGAAGGAACATGTTGTCAGGATTACTTAGGAATATAGTGAGGGAACACATTACTGAGATGATGAGCAGTGAAGAAATGCATTACTGAGGGGATATATGGTAAGCGATTATATTACTGAGGTGATATATGGAGAGAGATTATATTACTGAGGGGATATGTGGTGAGTGATTATATTAATGAGGGGATATATGGTGAGTGATTATATTACTGAGGGGATATATGGTGAGTGATTATATTACTGAGGGGATATATGGTGAGTGATTATATTACTGAGGGGATATATGGTGAGTGATTATATTACTGAGGGGATATATGGTGAGTGATTATATTACTGAGGGGATATATGGTGAGTAATTATATTACTATGGGGATATATGGTAAGCAATTATATTACTGAGGGGATATATGGTGAGGGATTATATTACTGAGGGGATATATGGTGAGGGATTATATTACTGAGGGGATATATGGTGAGTGATTATATTACTATGGGGATATATGGTAAGCGATTATATTACTGAGGGGATATATGGTAAGTGATTATATTACTGAGGGGATATGTGGTGAGAGATTATATTACTGAGGGAATATATGGAGAGAGATTATATTACTGAGGGGATATGTGGTGAGGGATTATATTACTATGGGGATATGTGGTGAGTGATTATATTACTGAGGGGATATATGGAGAGAGATTATATTACTGAGGGGATATATGGAGAGAGATTATATTACTGAGGGGATATATGGTAAGCGATTATATTACTGAGGTGATATATGGAGAGAGATTATATTACTGAGGGGATATGTGGTGAGTGATTATATTAATGAGGGGATATATGGTGAGTGATTATATTACTGAGGGGATATATGGTGAGTGATTATATTACTGAGGGGATATATGTTGAGTGATTATATTACTGAGGGGATATATGGTGAGTGATTATATTACTGAGGGGATATGTGGTGAGGGATTATATTACTATGGGGATATGTGGTGAGGGATTATATTACTATAGGGATATATGGTGAGGGAATGTTATTAGTGGATATAAGAGGGAACACATTAATGGTAGATATATAGTGAGGAAACACGCTACTTTGGGGATATAAGAACAGGGACAGATTATTGAGGAAATATGCAGTGAGGGAACACATTACTCAGATGATATACATTATGGGGATAAATAGTAAGGTAACACCTTACTGAAGTGATATACAGTAAGGGGACATATAAATGAGGAAATAAATAGTAAGGGACACACAATACTGGGAATGTAGTGAGAGAACAACAATTACTAAGTAGATATAGAGTGAATGGACACATTACTGAGGGGCATATGGTGATGGAACATGATAATGAGGGGATATACAGTGAGGGAACAAAAATTACTGAAGAGATATAGAGTGAGGGGACACATTACTGAGTGGGTATATGGTGATGGAACATGATGCTAAGAGGATATACAGTGAGGAAACATGGTACTGAGGGGATATACAGTGAAGGAACATGATACTGAGGGGATATATAGTGAAGGAACATGATACTGAGAGGATATGCCATGAGGTAACACATTAATGTGGGACATACAGTGATGGAACACATTACTGAGGGGACATAAGTGATGGAACATTAGTCAGGGGTATAAAGTGAGGGAACATTATGCTGAGGGGATATATGATGATGAAACACTATACTGATGGGATATACAGTGAGAGAATACATTACTGAGGGGATATACAGTGAGGGAACACATTACTGAGAGGATATACAGTGAGGGAATACATTACTGAGGGGATATACAGTGAGGAAACACATTACTGAGGGATATCCAGTGAGGGAATACATTACTGAGGGGATATAGAATGAAAGAACACATTACTGAGGGGATATAGAATGAAAGAACACATTACTGAGGGGATATACAGTGAGGGAACATGATGCTGAGGGTATACACAGTGAGGGAACACATTACTGAGGGATATCCAGTGAGGGAACACATTACTGAGGGGATATCCAGTGAGGGAACACATTATTGAGGGATATACAGTAAGGGAACACATTATTGAGGGATATACAGTAAGGGAACACATTATTGAGGGATATACAGTAAGGGAACACATTATTGAGGGATATACAGTGAGGGAACACATTATTGAGGGATATACAGTGAGGGAACACATTATTGAGGGATATACAGTGAGGGAACACATTATTGAGGGATATACAGTAAGGGAACACATTATTGAGGGATATACAGTAAGGGAACACATTATTGAGGGATATACAGTGAGGGAACACATTATTGAGGGATATACAGTGAGGGAACACATTATTGAGGGATATACAGTGAGGGAACATATTATTGAGGGATATACAGTAAGGGAACACATTATTGAGGGATATACAGTGAGGGAACACATTATTGAGGGATATACAGTAAGGGAACACATTACTGAGGGGATATACAGTGAGGGCACACATTAGTAATCATCAAGCAATAGACTGATTAATGTGGTATGCTCTGTAGTATCCATCCAGGAATATTCTTCATCTACCTTTTCATACTTTCTTAGGTGTACTGACCAGTTTGGGTGGTTACTGGGTCTTGCAGAACCATATCCATTCTAAGTGGACAGAAACTGTCAATCTGTATCTGGAGAGTCCTGGGTTTCAAATCATGGAAAACATTTGGTGAATTCTTGTCTTTTATCACCTGCCTTTTCAGGCAAATATTATGAACAATTACTTCTCAATAGTGCCCTCCCCCTCCCTAAGGTTGAAATGGACCATATCAGCTAATTGGACTGTAAACCATTTCACAGGTCCTGATGCTGTTTACATGCAATATACACCACTATACACCCTATGGCCTCACATATGGTTTAATACTTTACATCTAGGTTCCTGATTCCTTTTCCAATTCTAGCTTTTAAAGTGGAACATAATTAAATACCATTCCAGCCAACACAAAATGCTGAACAGACTTCTGTGGTGAAAAATTCCACAAATTAACTTGTCTAACTGTATGGAATGTTAGGTTTGTAAAGAGCAATAATTAACTCAGAGGTAAAGAAACATATTTGGATATAGCTGAAATGACATAAACACATTATTTAACCAAAGTGTGACAGACAAACAGATGGACAGACATGAATAATGCAATCTACTACATATCACTACGATGTCTGCAGTGAGGTAGTTTTTAGTGATGTCTAGTACTGGGGCATCATGCCGCAGACATGTAGCATGATGTCCCACCCAGACATATTATCCTGACACCAGGCTGACCTGTCCTAACACTAACCTCATAATGCTGAGCACCATGTGAGGCAGCTGTTAGTACCATTTTTGTAAGTCTTTGGTATGACTTGGCTGTGGCTTGAACCCATGACCTCCTGCTCCTGCAGCAGACGCTCTAACCACTAGGCCACCGGAGCGGTTACTAAAGTACACTTTCAAACAACCAATATATAAATGTCTGCAGACAAATGTTTTCACAATTTTGGTATATTCTTCAATGCTTAAAATAACAACACCTGCTGCCCACATTACATTATATTTAAAGAACATACACACACCAAGAATTTAATTTCCTATCTTCATACTTTCTTGCTGTATTTCTTGGTTAAATGTACTTGCGATGTTTATTGTGGTGGGGGTGGAGTGACAGAATGACAAAGCATGTAAACCACACAAGTATGAATGAGTAGTTCAACATATTCTTGTATGAATGAGTAGTTCAACATATTCTTGTATGAATGAGTAGTTCAATATATTCTTGTATGAATGAGTAGTTCAACATATTCTTATATGAATGAGTAGTTCAACATATTCTTGTATGAATGAGTAGTTCAACATATTCTTGTATGAATGAGTAGTTCAACGTATTCTTGTATGAATGAGTAGTTCAACATACTCTTGTATGAATGAGTAGTTCAACATATTCTTGTATGAATGAGTAGTTCAACGTATTCTTGTATGAATGAGTAGTTCAACATGCTCTTGTATGAATGAGTAGTTCAACATATTCTTGTATGAATGAGTAGTTCAACATATTCTTGTATGAATGAGTAGTTCAATATATTCTTGTATGAATGAGTAGTTCAACATATTCTTATATGAATGAGTAGTTCAACATATTTTTGTATGAATGAGTAGTTCAACATATTCTTGTATGAATGAGTAGTTCAACGTATTCTTGTATGAATGAGTAGTTCAACATACTCTTGTATGAATGAGTAGTTCAACATATTCTTGTATGAATGAGTAGTTCAACGTATTCTTGTATGAATGAGTAGTTCAACATACTCTTGTATGAATGAGTAGTTCAACATATTCTTGTATGAATGAGTAGTTCAACATATCTTGTATGAATGAGTAGTTCAACATATTCTTGTATGAATGAGTAGTTCAACATACTCTTGTATGAATGAGTAGTTCAACATATTCTTGTATGAATGAGTAGTTCAACATATTCTTGTATGAATTTAGTAGTTCAACATATTCTTGTATGAATGAGTAGTTCAACATATTCTTGTATGAATTTAGTAGTTCAACATATTCTTGTATGAATGAGTAGTTCAACATATTCTTGTATGAATGAGTAGTTCCACATATTCTTGTATGAATTTAGTAGTTCAACATATTCTTGTATGAATGAGTAGTTCAACATATTCTTGCATCAAGAAAAGAACCGAGTGATACACCTTGTAACTACTAACACTATGATGTTAATTCAAATCAAAACCTAATGAAATATACACATTTTGTCCATTAGTGTACATGTACTTTGTTTTGCTTACATGTGACAATATAGTAATTGAAATAATTCTGGTTTCATATCTTTAGTATACTTAGTAATTTAACAATCTTTTTCAGGCAGTTTAATAAGAATCACACCATTTTACACACATCACCATATCCCTTAGAACTCAGTAGTGAAGAACAAGATGTCTCAGCACACATTCCATCAGCAAATCAGGATCAACTCAGTTTTTCTATTCAGCAAAGACCCTAATCTGCTGACAATAGAGAGTAGATCAGTGTCAACTCAGTTGATTTTACTTAACACACATCCTGATTTGTCAGCACGTTAAGTGAGAGTAGATCAGTGTCAACTCAGTTGATTTTACTTAACACACATCCTGATTTGTCAGCACGTTAAGTGAGAGTAGATCAGTGTCAACTCAGTTGATTTTACTTAACACACATCCTGATTTGTCAGCACGTTAAGTGAGAGTAGATCAGTGTCAACTCAGTTGATTTTACTTAACACACATCCTGATTTGCCAGCACGTTAAGTGAGAGTAGATCAGTGTCAACTCAGTTGATTTTACTTAACACACACCCTGATTTGTCAGCACGTTAAGTGAGAGTAGATCAGTGTCAACTCATTTCATCCTACTCAACACACATCCTGATCTGCTGGTATTTTAGTTACAAGTAGTTGTGGGTCTAATCAATTAATTTTACTCAGATGGTACCCTGATTGGTCAGCATAGAAGATATAGCCAATGTTGTTCATTCCATTCAGAAAAGTCCTTGATCTATGACACATTTAGTGAGAGCAAGTCTGACCATTGCTGTTTTGTCCAACCATTATATGAGGGCAGATCTGGGTCTGTCTTTTGTTCTATCTAGTACAGATCCTGATCTGTCTTTTGTCCTATCTAGTACAGATCCTGATCTGTCTTTTGTTCTATCTAGTACAGATCCTGATCTGTCTTTTGTTCTATCTAGTACAGATCCTGATCTGTCTTTTGTTCTATCTAGTACAGATCCTGATCTGCAACACATTTAGTGCTGATCTAGTTTATGCTGCTTAGTAAGGCCCATATCTACCAGAACACTGTGAGAAGATCTGAGTCTATGCAGTTGTACTACTCTATACAAACCCTTTCTGCTGGGACATTAAGTGAAAGCATATATTGGTCTATGCTGCTCCCAAACAGGTATATCTGATATGTTGATAAATAGGCAAACCATATTTTAAAATATTGTATCTGTTCTGTCTGATATCTTTGGATGTTATTTTGGCATCATTGATGAGTTTACGAGTTTCTTATGCCAAAACAACAACTCCTCCCAAGATATCTGACTGTATGCAGAGAGAACACACATTTATCATATACTCTAATTTATTGCCATCATCATTTACCAGATATATTATCAATAATTTCAAACAAAATTAAAAAGAACCAAAGATGCTATTTCCAGTTTTAACACAATGTATTTAGTTCATAACGTCCTTTATGGTATGAATCATACAAGCTGAATGACATAAAAAATGAAACATGACATTATACACATACCCCTATGCAGGCACATAACAGAGTACTCAATGCAGGCACATCACAGAGTACTTTATGCAGCACAAAACATAGTACTTTATGTAGGCACCAGAGTACTTACCGTAATGTAGGCACATAACATATATTATGTTGACACATAACAGAATACTTTATGTAGGCACATAGCACAGTACTTATTGTAGGCACATATGAAAGTACTGTATACAGGCACATAACAGAATACTTTATGTAGGCACATAACAGAGTACTCAATGGAGGCACATAACAGAATACTTTATGTAGGCACATAACAGAGTACTCAATGGAGGCACATAACAGAATACTTTATGTAGGCACATAACAGAGTACTCAATGCAGGTACATAACAGAATACTTATGTAGGCACATAACAGAGTACTCAATGGAGGCACATAACAGAGTACTCAATGGAGGCACATAACAGAATACTTTATGTAGGCACATAACAGAGTACTCAATGGAGGCACATAACAGAATACTTTATGTAGGCACATAACAGAGTACTCAATGCAGGTACATAACAGAATACTTGTGTAGGCACATAACAGAGTACTCAATGGAGGCACATAACAGAGTACTCAATGGAGGCACATAACAGAATACTTTATGTAGGCACATAACAGAGTACTCAATGGAGGCACATAACAGAATACTTTATGTAGGCACATAACAGAGTACTCTATGCAGGCACATAACAAACTAACTTAAAAGTCTACTAGCTTCAAAAACACATTATACATCATAATGTTTGTTTTTCGCTGATTAACTCAGAAATGTACATTTTAGATCTAAGTTTTAATTCATTGAGGAGAAAATTATGATTTTTTGAGCATAAATCGATGTTTTACAGAAAATGCTCCGGAAATATTTGTACACATCCGGTGAAAATCAGATTTCTGGAAGTGATGCGCAGTCAGGAAGTCCCTCAAGTTTAGTGTATGTGGTGATTATGGCTGATAGGGATGATACTAGCGAATTTATGTCAAATTTGACATGCTCAGCTTAGTCGTTTGAGGAAGGTGAACCCCTTGAAGATGGCCAACTTAATGAATCTGAAGAAGATTCTGCTCGCTTTGAAGTGAGGCCATTACAATTTCAGCTTACAATTGCACAATATATATGTCTATATATATATGTCTATATATATATATATATATATATATATATATATATATATATATATACTAGCAAGTACCCGGCATGCGTTGCAATGCCACTCAAAGAAAGAAAGTGTTTTAATCCTGGCATGCGTTGCAATGCCACTGAAAGAAAGAAAGTGTTTGTGTTTTAATAGACTATTTGGTTTCTGGAAAGCATCTCAGATTATATCAAGTGGTTACCTTACCGAAGGCGTTTTAGGTATCGCTACCGATTATGAATTTCATACAGCTGTTGATTTACGTCATCATAGTTTCAGCCAATCCAGACCGTGTTCGATCACGTGACGTATCTAAGGCGCCTACAGTTCACACCGAACACACGCGATTTTAGGTATAGCTACCAATTATGAATTTCATACAGCTGTTGCCCTTGCACTTTAAATGTTGGCCTGTAATTCTCGCGCACGATATTTGTTGCACCGAATGATGTCATTTGGAAACATGAATTGTACTTCCGTATGTTTGCCAAGAAATGTTTCGATTGGCTTGTGTCACCTGATACCAACTGTGATAATGGTTCGGGTGGTGAATGTAATTCTGGCAATTTCACTTTTCCACCTGCGCAGCACATTCCTGGTGTTTCATTCTTAAATTTGAATGCATTGCAATATCCATTTTTCCAATAAGCACACTTGGATGAAGACTGTAATCATAATTTGCATTATAATGGAATGCACTAAGATTTAAATCAGTGTGCATTGTTCGTCTGGATTGAGCAGTGCGAACTCGAACGGTATGCAACCTTGCTTCCCGTTGTTCATCTGTTTCAGATGATCGGGCTTGAACAGTGTGAACTCGAACGGTTTACAATCTTGCTTTCCGTTGCTCGTCTGTTTCAGATGATCGGGTTTTAGCAGTGCGAACTCAGAAGGTTTCTAATCTTGCTTTCCGCTGCTCGTCTGTTTCAGATGATCGGGTTTGGGCAGTGCAAACTCGAACGGTTTCCAATCTTCCTTTACGTTGCTCGTCTGTTTCAGATGATCGGGTTTGAGCAGTGCAAACTCGAACGACTTCCAATCTTGCTTTCCGTTGCTCGTCTGTTTCAGATAATCGGGTTTGAGCAGTGAAAACTCGAACGGTTTCCAATCTTGCTTTCCGTTGCTCGTCTGATTCTGAAGCTTGTGATGCCTTTATCTTTCGTGCTTGAGGTGTAGATCGACCAATAGCTTTTCGTTTAGGTGGCATAATTGGTTAGACAGCGAAAGTAATGCTTTGTAACGACTATTACAAATTCACACCGCGATTGTTTGACGTAACCAAGGTGCGAACCAAACGTAACTAAGTAAACATGATGTACACCGATTATGAATTTCATACAGCTGTTGATTTACGTCATCATAGTTTCAGCCAATCCAGACTGTGTTCGATCACATGACGTATTTAAGGCGCCTACTGTTCGATCACGTGACGTACAAATTCACACCGCGATTGTTTGACGTAACCAAGGCTCGAACCAAACGTAACTAAGTAAACATGACGTATCTAAGGCGTATACAGTTCACACCGAAGACACGCGAAATTAGGTATCGCTACCGACCGTGTTCGATCACGTGATGTATCTAAGGCGCCTACTGTTCAATCACGTGACGTATCTAAGGCGCCTACTGTTCGATCACGTGACGTATCTAAAGGCGCCTACTGTTCGATCACGTGACGTATCTAAAGGCACCTACTGTTCGATCATGTGACGTATCTAAAGGCACCTACTGTTCGATCACGTGACGTATCTAAAGGCGCCTACAGTTCACAGCGAACACACGGTAAATGTCGTAAAAACACATTTGTTAATTGTTACAATTTTAATGGTTGTACTAATTCAGAAACCTTCGCGGGCGTGCGCAGAACAACTCACCAAAGTTTTATCGCAATCGGATTAATGGTATAGGAACGCATACGACACAAACAAACAAACATTCAGTTTTATATATTAGATATATATATATATATATATATATATATATATATATATATATATATATATATATATATATATATATATATATATATATATATATATATATATATACATGTATAAATACATATGTGTGTGTCTAACCCAATAATTATGATAGAGCATATTTATCATGTAAATTGATTTATTCAGGTGTGTGTATTGAAATTGCAGCAGTAAAGAAACAGTTGAAGAGTGTGGATGCTGTAAAGAGATCAGTGTGACTTTTGATAAGACCAAGGAGCTCAATGTGGATTGCATCATCGATCATCCTGGATTTGTGACAGTTTGCTTAGATGAATATGTCCTGGAAGCAGCATACTATGCCTACACACAACAGTATGGAAATCACGAGGAAATTATGTCAGAGTACGTAAACAATTTTCGGCAAAATGTTCTCACACTAGTCATGGCACCTTTTGGGAAAGGTGATTGCTGTATAACCATAAATATAAAACAAAGTCATTCATAAATTCATGAAATCCCTTCTTCATTGAGAAAATTTGACAATTTTAATATGTGGAGTTTTCACCCCAAACTTTCAAGAATAAATCTAGCTAGCATCATTTGTCTGTTATACTGGAAATTATCACAAAAAGCTAACTTCAATCGAAAAACACTACCATTTCTTGAACAGACTGCACTATGATATTTAAAATATATTGTTGTATGTTCCTATTCACTTAAGATTCATTTAGCTTCCTACCATTGTTTGTATTAACATCTAATTTTATGCTAAAGGCCTTGACTCAGACAACTTGAAATAAATAAGTTCAGACAAGAATAGGTGATGCAATATAACTTTATTCAAGTCTAAAATATGTTGCATATTATATTTTCAGTCGTAAGAGATACACCGCATATAGGCAACTTGTATGATGGTACTGGGGATATCTTGGCCATGAAATTAGAGTTGCTTTGCCATCCTGTGCAGTAGATGCAATCAGGCAGAAGTTCTCAAGTGAAGGTGGTAACTACAAAGGTTTCAAGCACTTATAGTTATCTTGCAGACAGCCATCAACTTGTCTGGCCTCAGGGATTGGTTGCATAGAGATGGTGGTAACAAATAACTGACTGGTTTCCTGACCATTTTCTCCATTGATGCCATCAACCTTTCAACATATTCTGAAAATTTGTAAATAATGTAGTAATAAAACTTAAGATGGTATTCATTTTAACAAACATATCTAGTATTTGACTGTATAATTATTTTGTCACATTATATGACTTTGAATACGTGCTAGAAAAATAAATCTGCACCGACTTTATTTTTATTACAATCCAGAACATTGTTTTGATTAATATAAAAAAAAATCAAGCTGCTTTGCCATCATTTTTAGTGTATGCGATCAGGTGGAACTTCCCAAGTGAAAGTGTTAGCTACACTTATTACAAGGACTTGTACATTACATGCAAATGGGATGTGTAAGACTGGAAACATACTTAATTCTAGAGGCCATGAATAGCAATATAAGAATTTGATTGCACCATCAAATCAGTAAATAGGTTCATACATGCTGAAGTTATGCAATTTACATTACCCCTTTCCAGAGGTATTTGAGTTGAAGCTTGAATCCATACGGTCACTCTCATCTGGTTTGTAGCTTGAATCATCGGACTCTTTATCATGGAACACTCATCTTCAATATCATCAGCATCAGTATCAGGGTCTGTGTCCAGTTGATCAAAACTGTCTTTTTTGTTCTCCATTGCACTATCCTTGTGGATGTCTAAAGAACACTGAATGCCTTTGCTCCTTTTCTGCACATGGACATTTACCTGAAAACCTGTGAAATATCATACATGTGCATTCTGATTATCATGGTTTTCACACAGTTGAGTAACTCATGAATATTATATGTTTATCAATAACAGTGTAATATTGCTCAGCAACACAAAGTGGACAAGTGTATGGTATACAGAGACAATTGCTTACACTATCATACTGAACTTAGTTAATCTATTGTTACATGTGTCACTTGCTTGTTGACTTTTAATGGTGAGATTATAACAATGAGTTATACATGTATTATTATTAAAAAAATCAATTGATGTTCCTCTCACTAAATGTATTAGTATTACTGATCGAATTTTCTTAGATCTCTTGAGTATCCTGTCAGTCTGACATTCAACGGCAATACTCCATGATGGTGTCTCTAGTCCATGAAACAAAGCGATACATGAAAAAATATATTTGGCAAATTCTAATAAATACCTTTGCATTAGATTAATCAGAACAGCTTTAGTGGTCATCCTTTAAGTTTTATGGATGTTTGAACAAAGACAAATGCATCAAACCTCTTTAGTTATTTAGAGAAACTCATAATAACTGGTCATAATGTTTGACATATAACCAACACATTGCATAGCTTTCCCACAATAAATAATAACATATCTTTATTAATTTACTAGTAAACTATTATATATGAGGTCTTATGAAATCATATTAAGCTATACCAACCATTTGAACACGGGAAATGCATGGAAAGTTCTCTGTGACATCAGTATGCAAACCAGGATATATCTCACCATCTACTGTTGACTGTGTGATTGGTGTTATTTTGGGTTTTCTCTTGTACATTGTCTTGTGGATGCTGGTTTTGAAAAAATCTCTTTCAACATCTAACAAAAAGATACAAGTTAATCAAAAAGCATTAGAAGTTTACATCATAAACAATATTAAAGCATAATTCTTCTTATATTACCTTGTATGATTTTGTACACAATCTGAATAATAATAATAATAATAATAATAATAATAATAATAATAATAATAATAATATACTTATCACATCAAACAAACATTGATATTACATCTGCAATCAATGGGTTGTGGGTGTGAATCAGACCTAAAGCGAGATCCACTGACATAATAATGTATACTAAGCAAGGAAGGTAATTTACTCCCAGATCCTCAGAACTAATTAGTCTTTACAATTTAAAACAATCAATACACCAACTATTCACACCATTTAAGTATGAGATGAACACTTGTGATATAACTCTATTATTATTGTTGAAAACAGCAACATACAGGAAAAAGGCTACGGCAATAACAATAATATTTCTTGGCTGAGGTCCAAACAATGCAAGGGGGGGGGGGGTAATAAAAAAATAAATATATATATATATATATATATATATATATATATAACTTAACTTAACCTTTAACCTTTTAAAACCCCAAATTGAAGTGAAAATAATCTGTATCTCATATGCATGCTAAGACATCTGATCCATTAGTGTGATGTAGCACAAATGTTCATTTTTGTTGTTTCATTGGCTATAGTAACCTTGACCTATGCCTATAGTAACCTTGACCTATGCCATTTTGACCCAACAAATCAACAGGCAACTACTTTACTCCAATTGAAAACCATCCACAAAGTTTGGTACCTGCCTGTAAATGGCATTGGTATCTGCTCCAAAACCATTTACAGTACTTTTTCCAGTTCCAATATATATATAACTTAACTTAACCTTTAACCTTTTAAAACCCCAAATTGAAGTGAAAATAATCTGTATCTCATATGCATGCTAAGACATCTGATCCATTAGTGTGATGTAGCACAAATGTTCATTTTTGTTGTTTCATTGGCTATAGTAACCTTGACCTATGCCTATAGTAACCTTGACCTATGCCATTTTGACCCAACAAATCAATAGGCAACTACTTTACTCCAATTGAAAACCATCCACAAAGTTTGGTACCTGCCTATAAATGGCATTGGTATCTGCTCCAAAACCATTTACAGTACTTTTTCCAGTTCCAATTACCTTGAATTTTGATCTTTTGATCCCAGATTGATAGGGTTCTTCCTAACTACATATGCAAGATAATTTAACAAATTTAGAAAACTGCAGGATGCTGCCAGAATCTAATCTAATGGTCATTGTTCCCCACCCTTTGTCACCATAAAGAATATGGGAGTGGGGTGGGGGGAAAATAGATTGAGGAAGAGTGTGTGTGTGATTTAGATTTTTAACATAGCTTTAACAATTTGCGCTATGATGTCTGCAGTTTAGCAGTCTAAAGTGATGTCTAGCACAAAGCTAGGGTATCATGCCGCAGACATGTAGTATGATGTCCCACCCAGTCACATTATCCTGATACCAGGCCAACCAATCCTAACACTAACCTCTTTCTAATGCTGAGCATCAAGCGAGGCGAGCTGTTAGTACCATTTTTAGAAGTCTTTGGTATTATGATAGATTTCTTATCTTAAATACTGCTGAATACGGGGTTGACTGGCATGCCGTCTTTTTATGTCCATCCAGTATGTATATATAACTCATATTCCAAATATCCACCAGCCTTTTATCTGACTTGTAACACACTGCTAACAGAAATGTAATACCTATGTTCCAAATGCTACATAAACCATAATCTTGTATATAAAGCATTATCTCATATCCAAAGTAAATAAAACAGAATCTTGTTAATAAAACATTGAAAAGGTAAATTATACAAAATCTTGGACATTAAGCATTATCTCACTGCTAAGATAAATGAGACAAAACCTTGTATATAAAGCATTCTCTCATTGTTAAGGTAAATTAGAAAAAAGTCCTGTATTTCAAGCATTATCTCATTGCTAACATAAATGAGATATAACCTTCTACATTATCTCATTGCTAAGGTAAATTAGACAAAATCCTGTATATAAAGCATTATCTAAATGCTCACATAAATGAGACTTAACCTTGTATATAGAGCATTATTTCATTGCTAACATAAATGAGATAAAATCTTGTACATTATCTCATTGCTAAGGTAAATGAAACAAAAATGAGACAAATTTTGTACATAAAGCATTATCTCATTGCTAAAATAAATTAGACAAGATCCTGTATATAAAGCATTTTATCATCACATTATTATAATACTATGCTAAAACGATTGCCACTATGTCTATCAAAGTTCTTACTTTACTAATTCTTAGTCAAAAACATTGAAAAATCATAAACCATGATTCTAGCAAATCACAAAAAGATGAAGGTCATGATTCTAGCAAATCATACAAAAATGAAGGCCAAGATTCTAGCAGATAATAAAAGAACGAAGGTCAAGATTCTAGCAAATCATACAAGAAAGAAGGCCAAGATTCTAGCAAATCATACAAGAAAGAAGGCCAAGATTCTAGCAAATCATACAAGAATGAAGGCCAAGATTCTAGCAAATCATACAAGAAAGCAGGCCAAGATTCTAGCAAATCATAAAAGAATGAAGGTCAAGATTCTAGCAAATCATACAAGAAAGAAGGCCAAGATTCTAGCAAATCATACAAGAATGAAGGCCAAGATTCTAGCAAATCATAAAAGAATGAAGGCCAAGATTCTAGCAAATCATAAAAGAATGAAGGCCAAGATTCTAGCAAATCATACAAGAAAGCAGGCCAAGATTCTAGCAAATCATAAAAGAATGAAGGCCAAGATTCTAGCAAATCATAAAAGGATGAGGGGAAATTTTTTAAAATGAATACTATTGGTTTCAACATATGTTTTGGGACACACACACACACACACACACACACACACACACACACACATATTCCTTTAATGTGTACATACAAGATTTTTACTCAATGCAAATTTGAAATCAATACAAAAGGATGACAAAGAAATAAAATGTACAAAATTGTTACTATAATGACTTTATTTAAAGAGGGTAACACAATTAGCTAAGAATCAATCTATCTTGAGGCCCTCATACAAAGGAATTTATTTATTTTAGCTGCATCTGAAGCCACTGGATATATTGGGTTCAGAAGAAGGAAATAAAAGGGACATTTCCACTGCACACACATACTGCAAGTATGACAATTGTTTGTATCAAAACTTTAGATAGTGAGGGTAGTGAAAATAAAAACAACTTTATTTTTTATATATGTCATGAATTACTATGGGTTATTATGTGTTATTATGTGTTACTATGTGTTATTATTATGTGTTACTATGTGTTATTATGTATTACTATGTGTTATTATGTATTATGTGTTATTATGTATTATTATGTGTGTGTTACTATGTGTTATTATGTGTTACTATGTGTTATTATATGTTATCATGTTGGTACAGTGGAACCCCGCTATAACGCGATGATCGGGGTCCATAAAATCGGATCGCGTTAAAAGCGGGGTCGCGTTAATGCGGGGTTTTACAATATTTAATTTTTTCCGAGAACATATACGTGTATACATGTACAATGATCAAAAGTCGGCTTATCATCAGATGATTATTAACTGGAATGCATTAATTAAGATATATTCAAAATAATCGATGACTAATATATTTATAGGTTATTACTGTGCATTAAAAACATTTACTAATTTTTATTTGTTTGAACGATAATACAGATTGACCGATAATACCAGACTATCGCTATATCATGAAAAGTGTATCAACATCGTATGCTACCGTGCCGTCGTGACATGCAATTCATCCATAATGGATGTAATTTCATTGAAAATCGTACAGATTTAAAATATTCAATAATTTTGTAATAGTCTGAATTCGTCGTGTAAAATATAGGATGAACAAAATATTGAAACCATTTACCTGCCGTCTGATATCGTACGGTCATTCATTGCATGCAGCTATTCCCGGGTCTACATACGGTGTCTGTACAAATTTTATACCGCTAAAATTTTATCATATGCGACAACTGCAAGAATAGTTAACAATCAACGCATGATTTCAGCGTGCAAATAACTTTTATTTCAGATTTTGTGAACATCAAAAGAAACATGTGAAAACTGCTAAATTAATCGTTGCGCAAAGTGCAAAGTCAGTGTGGTTCCAAATTTAAATTTCATCATTTCTTGAAAAATATATCCGATGACGTTTGCTTCTTTGCTCTAGGGCACACAGTTTCTCTTTAGCAGAAAACGACTTGCGTTTTTAAACTTGCTTTTCCATATTAATAGTAAAATATTTTTTTTATATAAGCAAACAACGTACACAGATAAAGCTCGATAACTAAGTAATGAAGACCTGCAATGGTTACGAATCACTTTTTATATAAAACAAAAATTAAGCTGAACGGATGTACAATTTCATACCCTTTTAATTTACAGATAATAAAGTGGATATTATTTACTTTCAACTATTTGTTGTTTGATCACACCGCCAAGCACAGCACACATGTTGGCGGCTTTCGTCCTTTGATGTTTATTAAATTGTGCGACTCTTGTATCAACCACAGCTTTGTCTGCTGCTTGGCTTGATTGAAGTTAAATAAGAAGTCCATGTCGGCTATTGTTTGAGCAACGACTGTATACAGAATTCATGGAAGACAATCACAAAGACGATTTACTGGCTTTACTCATGGGTCCGTAATAAGTAACACTTCCGATAATGTTTACTTCGGCTTAACAATTCAAAAACCTAATGAAACCAGTTTCCTCTTCTAGAGTAGAATACGGAGCTTCACCACAACCTGTTCAAATTGATAAATTTCAGAAGCCAAGCGTTGTACACACTATTTCTCGTACGTTATATATATCGTATTATTTTAGAATTCATACACGATCACTTCTCCAAAATCACTTAAAGAACCTGAATAAATTGTTAAGTTCCGATCGTTTATTATTAAAAGTCATACGCGAATTCTTCCACCAAATTATAATAAACGTTTTACACACTATTTCTCGTACGTTAAACAAATATTTTCACGGTCCGATAAAAATACACGTAAATGAATTTCAAATTTCAGGAACCATGCCACGATCATATTATTTTAAAAGTCACAACTAATCTCATGCCCAAAATGAAGTTAATTTCTTGTTTGTTTGTTTTTTTTACTTTTCTCCAAATTTTTTTTCTCCATGTGTGAATGAATATACGAAATTTCGGGAGCCATGCTACGACCGCGTTATATCCGAATTCGCGTTATGGCGGGGCGCGTTATAGCGGGGTTCCACTGTATTATGTGTTTTTATGTGCATATCGGTACTTTGAAAGCAGTATGGCAGCAGCCAGGCACAGTAACATTATTGTTTATCTTTAATGCAGAAGAGATTTAAATACAAGCACCATTCCATCCTCACAATTCAAGCAGTTTTATGGTTGTTGTTGTTGTAGGGTTTAACGCCATTTTTCAGCACATGATAGGCTATACAAGGCGGCCAGTATTAATGGTGGAGGAAGAAGCCGGGGTAGAACCCTGGAAAGAACTGCTGACCCACGAGAAGCTATAGCAAGCTTTCTCACATACCAACAAAGGCCGAATCTTGAACTCAAACCCACACAGGCAGAGGTGCGATGGCAGTGATCCGTAACTGAGAGCACTTTAGACCACTCAGCCACTCGGGGCCCTCCAGTTTTATGGTACTCTACAAAATAAAATTGCTTCTCAGAAAATAAATCATCTACTTTAGGGATAAAAAGTCTGAAAATGAATTATTAATCAAAAAGACAATTTGTGAAAAACAGACTAATATTAGTAATTTTTGTTCCTTTTCTTTGAAAGAATTTGATTTTTAATATCAAAATGTACTTGCCCAGCAACAGATTTAGTTGTCTTGGTGTTAATTAGCCAATGCCATTATCTACTCCTTGTTTTCCAATGCTTCAGATTGTACCACTTTGCTCTCGAATTTGTTCTTGTTCATCTGACATTTCTTTACTTTATATAATGATTGCTTAACAGTGAATGACTGACTACTCCACAGTCAAATAGGAAAATTCTACTATTTCCCAACCACACAGAATACAATCACTTCAAAAGCAAGCAGCTTGAATGACTGTTAGTGTATTGATTTGATATACCAGGGTCCTACTTGAATGACTGTTAGTGTATTGATTTGATATACCAGGGTCCTACTTGAATGACTGTTAGTGTATTGATTTGATATACCAGGGTCCTACTTGAATGACTGTTAGTGTATTGATTTGATATACCAGGGTCCTACTTGAATGACTGTTAGTGTATTGATTTGATATACCAGGGTCCTACTTGAATGACTGTTAGTGTATTGATTTGATATACCAGGGTCCTACTTGAATGACTGTTAGTGTATTGATTTGATATACCAGGGTCCTACTTGAATGACTGTTAGTGTATTGATTTGATATACCAGGGTCCTACTTGAATGACTTAGTGTATTGATTTGATATACCAGGGTCCTACTTGAATGACTGTTAGTGTATTGATTTGATATACCAGGGTCCTACTTGAATGACTTAGTGTATCGATTTGATATACCAGGGTCCTACCTGAATGACTTAGTGTATTGATTTGATATACCAGGGTCCTACTTGAATGACTTAGTGTATTGATTTGATATACCAGGGTCCTACTTGAATGACTGTTAGTGTATTGATTTGATATACCAGGGTCCTACTTGAATGACTGTTAGTGTATTGATTTGATATACCAGGGTCCTACTTGAATGACTGTTAGTGTATTGATTTGATATACCAGGGTCCTACTTGAATGACTGTTAGTGTATTGATTTGATATACCAGGGTCCTACTTGAATGACTGTTAGTGTATTGATTTGATATACCAGGGTCCTACTTGAATGACTGTTAGTGTATTGATTTGATATACCAGGGTCCTACTTGAATGACTGTTAGTGTATTGATTTGATATACCAGGGTCCTACTTGAATGACTGTTAGTGTATTGATTTGATATACCAGGGTCCTACTTGAATGACTGTTAGTGTATTGATTTGATATACCAGGGTCCTACTTGAATGACTTAGTGTATTGATTTGATATACCAGGGTCCTACTTGAATGACTGTTAGTGTATTGATTTGATATACCAGGGTCCTACTTGAATGACTTAGTGTATCGATTTGATATACCAGGGTCCTACTTGAATGACTTAGTGTATCGATTTGATATACCAGGGTCCTACTTGAATGACTGTTAGTGGATCGATTTGATATACCAGGGTCCTACTTGAATGACTTAGTGTATCGATTTGATATACCAGGGTCCTACTTGAATGACTGTTAGTGGATCGATTTGATATACCAGGGTCCTACTTGAATGACTGTTAGTGTATTGATTTGATATACCAGGGTCCTACTTGAATGACTGTTAGTGTATTGATTTGATATACCAGGGTCCTACTTGAATGACTGTTAGTGTATCGATTTGATATACCAGGGTCCTACTTGAATGACTGTTAGTGGATCGATTTGATATACCAGGGTCCTACTTGAATGACTGTTAGTGTATTGATTTGATATACCAGGGTCCTACTTGAATGACTGTTAGTGTATTGATTTGATATACCAGGGTCCTACTTGAATGACTGTTAGTGTATTGATTTGATATACCAGGGTCCTACTTGAATGACTGTTAGTGTATTGATTTGATACACCAGGGTCCTACTTGAATGACTGTTAGTGTATTGATTTGATATACCAGGGTCCTACTTGAATGACTTAGTGTATCGATTTGATATACCAGGGTCCTATTTGAATGACTGTTAGTGTATCGATTTGATATACCAGGGTCCTACTTGAATGACTGTTAGTGTATTGATTTGATATACCAGGGTCCTACTTGAATGACTTAGTGTATCGATTTGATATACCAGGGTCCTACTTGAATGACTGTTAGCGTATCGATTTGATGTACCAGGGTCCTACTTGTTAGTGTATTGATTTGATGTACCAGGGTCCTACTTGTTAGTGTATCAATTTGATATACCAGGGTCCTACTTGTTAGTGTATTGATTTGATATACCAGGGTCCTACTTGTTAGTGTATTGATTTGATATACCAGGGTCCAACTTGTTCATAGAGGTAAGATTTTTAAATATAGATCAGAGAATAGATTAGCTGAAAGCAGTTTTTATATTTAAAAGTATAAAAGAATCTGTTCTAGTATATGATGTTTGAAAGTATAAAAAAATCTGTTCCAGTACATGAAGTTTGAAAGTATAAAAAAATCTGTTCTAGTATATGATGTTTGAAAGTATAAAAGAATCTGTTCTAGTATATGATGTTTGAAAGTATGAAAAAATCTGTTCTAGTATATGATGTTTGAAAGTATAAAAAAATCTGTTCTAGTATATGAT
Source organism: Unio delphinus (assembly GCA_029339505.1). Lineage (NCBI taxonomy): Eukaryota > Metazoa > Mollusca > Bivalvia > Unionida > Unionidae > Unio > Unio delphinus. The sequence continues at coordinate 18,276,847 of JAQISU010000108.1, forward strand.
GTTTGAAAGTATAAAAAAATCTGTTCTAGTATATGATGTTTGAAAGTATAAAAAAATCTGTTCTAGTATATGATGTTTGAAAGTATAAAAAAATCTGTTCCAGTACATGATGTTTGAAAGTATAAAAGAATCTGTTCCAGTACATGATGTTTGAAAGTATAAAAGAATCTGTTCCAGTATATGATGTTTGAAAGTATAAAAAAATCTGTTCTAGTATATGATGTTTGAAAGTATAAAAGAATCTATTCTAGTATATGATGTTTGAAAGTATAAAAGTCTGTTCCACTACGTGAATGATTTATTTTACAAAGCTTTTTTATTACAATCTTTGATTAATTTCTAAAAAGAATTATATAATTATGAAAACCACATACTGAACAAATCAAAGAAATTACACTGTAAGGGGCCAAAATACAACATTATGGTAATATAGGGGCCAAAATACAACACTATGGTAATATAGGGGCCAAAATACAACACTATGGTAATATAGGGGCCAAAATACAAAACTCACTACCTGTTCAGTTGCCTGTGGACTCATCATACACAAAAATGTCAGTTAGGTTCACACTAAATAATTTGAGAATTGTGCAATAGAATTTTTATAATAACTTATACGTTATGAAAATGTACATGTAAGTTTTAACGAAAACCTCCATAATTAACCTTTAAAGGTGTTTTACCTGTTACTTAGGGGCACCGAGTGGCAGAGTGGTCTAAAGCTCAGTCCGTTACAGATCACTGCCATCTCATCTCTGTGTGCATGGATTTGAGTCTAAGATTCGGCTAATGTAGTAATGTGAGAAAGCTTGCCAGTAGCTTCTCGTGGGTCGGTGGTTCTTTCCGGGGGTTTTCTGGGTTCTTCCTCCACCAATAATACTTACCGCCATGAATAGCCTATATTGTGCTGAAAATTGTGTTAAACCATAAAAAAAGAACAAACAAACATTACCTGTTACTTATCATCTCTACACACAAAAAAAGCCCTTAGCTTATGATGTGCCATAGGTCACAAAGTGCATCCAGTCATAAAGATAAACCTTCATTCCTATCTGTTATCATGACCTCAGGACTTTGACCTTTGCGTTCTTGCCTACGGTCACAGCATCTTTAAGAAAATCAAAACTGGTAAATGAAGCATTTATCTTGAGTACATATCTACACCTAATATTTATGGTTGTGTAAACAAAGTTTAATTTTATGACTAGATCAAATATATTAATAAGCAAGCAATGAAATACATTCAGATTTTAGTGAAATTCAACTAAACGAGTACTCAGAAGTCAGAAATAATAAGAACATCAATTCTTTATTTCAGACTATTTAGTCGATATATCTAAATCAAAACTAAAATACATGTTATCAATGTATTTTAAGCATAAAGAACCATACATATCATATGCGTGTATCAATTAACAACTACAGACTGTGTCTGACATTGTTAAGAATTGAAATTATGTACGATATTTAAAGAGTATCTTGTTTCAGCTATATATCGTCTGAGAAATTACATGAATATCAGCTATATATCGTCTGAGAAATTACATGAATATCAGCTATATATAGTCTGAGAAATTACATGAATATCATTAAGTTTCACAGACATTTCAAAGTACAGTTCTTACTATTAGACATTATCATCATTGAATAAAAACTTTTTCATTACTTCTACAAAACTGAATAAGATATACTTAAAAAATTAAAAATTTGGTGGCACTGTTTAATCTGGAAGGGCTTAATAGAAAATGAAGACTATTATTATAACCAATAACTAGTTTTCTTTTCATTTATTCACTAAAGTTTGTCCACAGAGGAGTGCAATACACTGAACAATAATAGTTGAATAAATTTCTAAATTTACATAGTCTGAATATGAATTCTATATTTACATTATAAACATAATCAACCTCTATACTGTTTGCAAATAACAGTTCATACAGTCATCAAACCAAAGAAATTAGTCAACTGTGATCAATTTCCATTAGTGCTAAAAAAAAAAGCAACATCTGAAATATTTGCAATAGTATGCTTCTTGTTTACAAAAATCTGCAGTGACCTACTTTTATCCTAAACTAATGTAAATTTTCAAATTTACCCTTGATGATGTCATTGCAGAACATAAAACAACAATACAAAAATGTCAACTCAACTTCTGGCCTTCTAAACACCTCATTCCTTATATATGTAATATTGAATCTATAGCTAAATGGGTTGTCTTGTAATATGGAAAATTTTTGCAGCTTTTAAATATTTACTCCAACAATCTAAGCAACAGTTTGACCTGTGACCTTGATCATTGATCATTGAATTCCTTCATCCTTAAAGAATACAAGAAGTACACTGGTAAATCTTAAAGTCTAATTGTAATGAATATCTGAATATCTATACTGTGTGTTTAACTTTTATCCACAATTCTAGTTTGTAAGGATCATTTTGTAACCAACATCATATGTAGCTAACTTTTGTCCATTATTGTACAGCAGACCATAGTATAACATATGATAATGTATCTTGACACTGTATTTTGAGTTTTGAAAGTTCTAGAAGGTGTACCTGCTCTTGGTCTTATTTGTAATAGAATGTTTAATGCTGTCTGGTTCAAGGTCACAATATTTTTTAGAAATTTATAATATTCTAGAATCAAAATTGTTTATAATAATGATGGGAAAATGTCACATAACCTGGTTCTCTGATTATCTTTAAAGTTTTATTTAAAAGATGTAATCAAACAGAATTATTCAATCCTATTTTAACATCTGTCTAGTGGAATCAATCTCTTAGTTGTGTTTAGTTATAATTTGAGAAGAAATTATTTATTCAAAGTATTAATTCATAATAAGTACAACGTGCTCATTAACTTTAGACTAAATCACCTTTATGGCATTATTGTGAATTAATTTAAGGACAATCTGGGCTATATCATTGTGATACATTAAGACTGTTGGCAAATCAGTTCAATCAAGGCTATTGGCACATTAACACATTAAATAGTGGAATTCATTTGGAACACAATGCTTTTGGATTTTGGATAGAACTTTTAGGATTTTAGGGGATTTAATTCACATTATTGCAAGTTCCTCTTACATTTTCACTTGTATATTGAGAAATAAATCATTTGTTGAATTTTACTAAACTTTAAGACTACAAAGTCATAGCACTAATGCATTAGTTGTATAAAAAATATTATGAGATCCCCATTTTCTTGAGCATTGTCTTTTATTTAGAAATCTTTAACACTGAGTGCTAACAAATTTTAATAGGACCTTTATCTAGGGTGTAGATAGATGCAATGATGGACAGATGTACAGACATACAAAAAAGAAATAAATGCAATCACTCTGTCAAGCTTCTGTCAGGGCTGATACCCAGAGATTTCATCTTGGTGACCTTGACAATGGAACTTCTTAACTTCAAATCACAAGTACTATTTATTAACCATGGCAAGCATCTTTAAACTGTCTGATTGTAATTCATGCACTGCAAAAATTATTCACAATAATGCTTGATCTTTAACCATTCACCACACCTAAAATTTGAACTGTTAACTCTGACCTTGACCTGCTCTCTTTGTGTTTTAATCTCAAGGAGCATACCTTACCCTTCCCTTACACCTCCCCACATCCATGAGGAAGTCTGATGATGAGCCACATACAAACATACCACCCTTACAAAGCAAGAGGCCCAAACGGGCATGAGATTACTCACCTCGCTGATATCTATCTAAATATCACATGCAAGAACAGTTGGCCAAAACTTTTGCATCGGTATGATGCTACAGGTTGAAATTTCCTCCAATGCTGTTGATTTTATAAGTTATGAAACAACTGTTTCAAGGTTTCTAGATCTTCTGTATCTTTGTACATTATACCAATATGCTTTCTTTACAATTTGGTAAGATTTTGCAAGTGACTTTCTAGAAATTTTTGCAATGTTGTTTCAGCAGTTATATTTGGTTGCAGATTGATATCATCTACATAAATGTGACTGTCCTCTATACTAGAATGCTTTCTGTCAAATTTGGTCAATATGCTGTTCAAAGGTGTTCAGAAAAAGTAATTGAATGGTTTTTCTACTCTTGGAAAAGGTTTTTTTTTTTTATTGCATCATTTATAACATCCTAATAGGCTTTCTTTCCAGAATGCTTTCTTTCAAACTTGGTCAGATTCTGCTGTATGGAATTTGGGAACATATTGGTCAAAGGTATTTCAGTTTTTAGTAATTTTTTTTTGGTAGGAACTGTATCACCTCAAAAGTTTGATTGGTATTTATACCTGCCTGCTTTCTGTCAACTTTAGTCAAATTATATTCTGTAGCTTTCAAAAAAGATCATTTAAAGGATTTTTTTTTTTAGTAATGGTGATTCTATTTATTTGCAGACTGACATAATTTTACTGGCATGAAAAATAATACCATAACTTCCAGGAAAATGTCTACCCTATGAATTTAAGTGAATTCACAGGATGTAGACTACGTGCAGACTGTATGCAAAGTAAACTAAACAAAGTTCTTTGACAAAACACCAACTGATGCTGGAAAGTTACATGAAATTAATAATATTGTAGATTACATGATATTAATCATATTGTAAATTACCACAAATTAATCTCATTGTAGATTACATGAAATTAATCATATTGTAGATTACATGAAATTAATCTCATTGTAGATTACATGAAATTAACTTTACTCTGAATTACACAATGAAATAAATAATGATGTAGATACAAGACAAAATTAATCATGGATACCAGTGAAGTAGAGTAAAAGCTATCAGTAATGGGCTGACATCTGCCTGTATTATCAAGGGTATGAATTGCTCTTGCATTTATTGAGAAAGCTACAAATTCATGACTTAAAGAAATTTTAATCAACAATAGGCCCATTTTAGTTAACACTAAGGCCCCCTTTAATCAACAATAAGACCCATTTTAGTTAATACTAAGGCCCCCTTTAATCAACAATAGACCCATTTTAGTTAACACTAAGGCCCTCTTTAATCAACAATAAGACCCATTTTAGTTAACACTAAGGCCCCCTTTAATCAACAATAAGACCCATTTTAGTTAATACTAAGGCCCCCTTTAATCAACAATAAGACCCATTTTAGTTAACACTAAGGCCCCCTTTAATCAACAATAAGACCCATTTTAGTTAATACTAAGGCCCCCTTTAATCAACAATAGGCCCATTTTAGTTAATACTAAGGACCCCTTTAATCAACAATAGGCCCATTTTAGTTAACACTAAGGCCCTCTTTAATCAACAATAAGACCCATTTTAGTTAACACTAAGGCCCCCTTTAATCAACAATAAGACCCATTTTAGTTAACACTAAGGCCCTCTTTAATCAACAATAAGACCCATTTTAGTTAACACTAAGGCCCCCTTTAATCAACAATAAGACCCATTTTAGTTAATACTAAGGCCCCCTTTAATCAACAATAAGACCCATTTTAGTTAACACTAAGGCCCCCTTTAATCAACAATAAGACCCATTTTACTTAATACTAAGGCCCCCTTTAATCAACAATAGGCCCATTTTAGTTAATATTAAGGCCCCCTTTAATCAACAATAGGCCCATTTTAGTTAACACTAAGGCCCTCTTTAATCAACAATAAGACCCATTTTAGTTAACACTAAGGCCCCCTTTAATCAACAATAAGACCCATTTTAGTTAATACTAAGGCCCCTTTAATCAACAATAAGACCCATTTTAGTTAACACTAAGGCCCTCTTTAATCAACAATAAAACCCATTTTAGTTAACACTAAGGCCCTCTTTAATCAACAATAAGACCCATTTTAGTTAACACTAAGGCCCCCTTTAATCAACAATAAGACCCATTTTAGTTAACACTAAGGCCCCCTTTAATCAACATTAAGACCCATTTTAGTTAACACTAAGGCCCCCTTTAATCAACAATAGGCCCATTCTAATTAAAAACTAAGGGCTATTATAATCAACAATATGGCTCATTTTAATCAACAAAAGACCCATTTTAATCAACATTAGGCCTATTTTAATTATCAAATAAAGGCTATTTTATCAACAATAAGGCCAATTTTAATCAACAATAAGGCCCATTTTAACTAACAAATAAGGGGTATTTTAACCATCAATATGGCTCATTTTAATCACCAATAAGGCCAATTTTAACTAACAAATAAGGGCTATTTTAAACATCAATATGGCTCATTTTAATCTCCAATAAGGCCCATTTTAATCAACAATAGGCCTATTTTAATTATCAAATAAGTTATGGCTATTTTAATAAACAACAAGACAAATTTAAATAAACAATAAGGCCAATTTTAATCAACAATAAGGCCAATTTTAATCACCAATAAGGCCCATTTTAGTCAACAATTAGACTTATTTTCATCAACAATAAGGCCCATTTTAGTCAACAGTAAGGCCCATTTTGTGAAAGTACATGTATAAACTTTGAGTCTTTGTATATCATTGTACAAAATTAGAGTCTTGGTATATGAGAATGCAAACAATGAATCCTAGTACATCTGGGTACAAACCTTAAGTCCTTGTATATCAGGGTACAAATGAGTCCTAATATATCAGGGTACAGACATTGTGTTTTGGTATATCTGGGTACAACCGTTGAGTCCTAGTACATCTGGGTACAACCTTTCAGTCTTGGTATATCTGGATACAAACTTTGGGTCCTAGTATATCTGGGTACAAAACATTGTGTTTTGGTATATCTGGGTACAAACTTAGATTCATAGTATATTAAGGTACAAACTTTGAGTATTGTTATCTCAAGGTACAGACTTTGAGTCCTAGTATATCTGGGTACAACCTTTGAGTCCTAGTACATCTGGGTAAAACCTTAGAGTTTTGGTATATCTAGATACAAACTTTGGGTCCTAGTATATCAGGGTACAAACTTTGAGTCCTAGTATATCTGGATACAAACTTTGGGTCCTAATAAATCTGGGTAAAACTTTGAGTCCTAGTATATCAAGGTACAAATTTTGAGTCTTGTTGTATCAGGGTACAGACTTTGAGTCCTAGTATATCTGGGTACAACCTTTCAGTCCTAGTACATCTGGGTACAACCTTTGAGTCTTGGTATATCTGGATACAAACTTTGGGTCATAGTATATCAGGGTACAAACTTCAAGTCCTAGTATATCTGGGTACAAACTTTGAGTCCTAGTATATCAGGGTACAGACTTTGAGTCTTGGTATATCAAGGTACAAACTTTGAGTCCTATTATATCTGGGTAAAAGCTTTGAGTCCTAGTATATCAGGGTACAAACTTTGAACCCTTGTATATCAGGGTACAAACTTTGAGCCCTTGTATATCAGGGTACAAACTTTGAGCCCTTGTATATCAGGGTACAAACTATCTGTAATATTGAATTAAAGATTAAGTTAAAATAGTAAATGATTCAGAAAATTTGATTTCCGAAATCTGAAACATAGAACCTCAACACTGATGAATGAATGCCTCAGTCACCACCAGAAATCAATGAACAGTATGACTGCATCGCCTTACTATTTGCATTATTCATCCGAATTATTTCTAAAAGTGCATGCTTTGCAACATCTGTTGGTTGTAATGGCACTTTCAACATATTACAGACTTTTCATGCCAAGGAAATGAAACATAATGCTATTCTCAAAGACATACAGAGGCACCATCAGCATCTTATCATGGAACTTGGATTAAGTGTTGAATATTTTACCAACTGTGCTGACACAATTCATTAAAACACAAAGTGTGCTGAAAACTAGAACTTAAACAATATATGGGACCCAAAAATCTGAAAATGGTGTGAGATTACAAGACAAATATACTTCAGTAATTATCATAATGCAACTAGTTTTTCACTTTTGCAAGCCATGGAATAGTGAATAACAAGTCAGCAGTATTAAATTCACTTGGGAACTTTATCACTTTCATAAAATGTAACAATTATTATGGTCCCATTAAAATCAAAAACTCAGCAATTATGGTCCCATTAAACTCTAACACTCAGCAATTATGGTCCCATTAAAATCTAACACCACAATTTTCTGTAATTTTACTATCATTCATCTTTCTCCAGATTTTTTAAACTAATCATACACAATATCATTTTTTATAGGTCTACTATAAATCATCAACTGATATTATGATAAGCCTAGACAAGGAGTAGTACAAAAAAAAACAGTTAATAAGGCAACCATATGTTATTGTCTAAAGTGTGTATACATACATACATACATACATACATACTTACATACATACATACATACATACATACATACATACATACATACATGTACATACATACATGCATGCATGCATGCATGCATACATACATACATACATACATACATACATACATACATACATACATACATACATACATACATACATACATACATACATACAGGTTCCAGTCTCAGAGCTGTCTCTTTGCTCATGTGACAGAGTAATGCATTATTGGTTAAAATAATATACTGCTGTTGTTTCACAAGTAACAAAAGTTAAGGGTATAATTAATTTAAAAACTGCCCAAGACAATATTTCTTACCTTTAAGGAACAGATATAATCACATCACAGTTTGGTCCATTTCATTTCAAAGATTCTGTAATTCTATTGATATATGGAGTAGGTGATTTGTAACTGTACTATTACAGTTACAGCAACTAAGTACAAAACTGTGAGTTACTGACTAAAGTTTAAAAGACCTATAGCTCTCCGACTTCATTTGCTTTCACTTTAATTAAGTAAATATAGACAATTTTTATATTGTTCAAAGCAAATACAAATCCCCAAATAATAGTGACGCAGACAGTACATTTACATGATAGTAAAGCTTTAGACAAAGTGAAATACACAGACAGTACATTGACATGATAGTAAAGCTTTAGACAAAGTGAAATACACAGACAGTACATTGACATGATGATAAAGCTTTACACAAAGTGAAACACACAGACAGTACATTGACATGATGGCAAAGCTTTAGACTATGTGAAATACATAGACAGTACATTGACATGATGGTAAAGCTTTAGACAAAGTGAAATACACAGACAGTACATTGACATTGAAGATGAAGCTGAAGATATTCAAACAGTCCAACATTACAACAACAGAAACTGCTACCTATCCTCAGGGTGTGAAAGATTTGACAGTAAAACATCCCCTAGGTGTGAAAGATTTGACAGTCAAACATCCACTAGGTGTGAAAGATCTGACAGTAAAACATCCACTAGGTGTGAAAGATCTGACAGTAAAACATCCTCTAGGTGTGAAAGATCTGACAGTAAAACATCCCTTAGGTGTGAAAGATTTGACAGTACAAAATCCCCTAGGTGTGAAAAATTTGACAGTAAAACATTGCCTTCGTGTGAAAGATTTGACAGTAAAACATTGCCAAGGTGTGAAAAATTTGATAGTAAAACATCCTCTTGGTGTCAATAGTGGGGGTTAGATTGACTGAATAAGAAACCTTGGTGTCAAACCTGGGGGTCAAACCTAGGGGTCAAATTAAAAATTTGGGGTTTCTGATGCTCAAATAAAGTTAAAAGAAAACATCAAATTAAAGAGAGATTTTTGGAAGCTTGATAACTGATTAAATTAGTAAAGATGACATTATTAAATAGCCAATGTATAAAATCAGGACCTGGAGAAAAACATTGCTTGAGACAAAATGGAATCAAACTTTGAGTCAACAGTCATAAATATTACTAGACAAAACTGTAAACCATTAAACTTTGGCACTGAATCCATGGTTACATCAGAACCTGGAAAAAGCACTGCTCTAAAATGAAAATTTCAATGCACAAAGTCACAGTCTTTTTAAAAAATATAATAAAAACATTCTTTGAGTACCTAAGTAACACAAAATTTTATTCAGTTAGCTGCTACTAACATTCTATAAACTTCCCTTCCACTTTCTCTTACAAAAGTGATATGTCATTATCATCATGGGGAATAGTTACTGGAAAAATGACCTGTCAAATAAATATTATAAGATGTTATCATCATCATGAATAGTTACTTCATTTAATAACCAGTCTAATAAAGGGTATATGAAGGTTTTATAACCAGTCTAATAAAAATTTTATGAAGGTTTTATAACCAGTCAAATAAAAATTTTATGAAGGTTTTATAAATCGTCTAATAACAGTTATATAAAGGCTTTATAAACAGTCTATTAAAAGTTATATGAAGATTGTATAACTAGTATAATAAAAGTTATATGAAGGTTTTATAAACAGTCTAAGAAATAATTTTTTTAAAAATGTATTCTTGGATTCATTTTTAAAACATATTAGCAAAATTGTGTACCTGAATAATATCATTAACTTTTTTTTATTGCATCAGTGATAAACAAAAACAGCCATTCTTGCCCAAAATAAAAAGAAATGATATCACACTTAGTGAAAATCATAAGAATTTTTAATGCGAAAATGCTGTTTTGATTTTTATCTAAAGCCAGACCCCTCTTGTGTGTTATATTATGAACTTTAAAATACAAAATAACTACTTTCATAAACTGACTACAATAAATATAATGCTATAATAGGAACTTTTAAATACAAAATAACTACAAACATAAATTGACTGCAATAAATACATGCTTTACAAGTACAAGAGTTTCTGTTAGTGCTGAAAAGTGTCTAAATCAAGTCCTTGTGAATGCACAGGCTGGGGAGGGGTGGGGGTGATCATACTTACAAAGGTGATGAGGAAGGAATACAGATGCTTAATTTAGTTTTACTCAGGAAATGTTTCCTATTATAACTTTAATAGCTTATAAATTGAGTCCAGATAATATACCAGGATCTGCCACCACACAATGGGCCAACAGATCCAGGTCTTTGATGTTTCTTAGGACTAATTACTCCTAATACACTGCTGCAATGACCCAAATATACTGGCATATTATGCAACAGGATATCTGGGTCTGTGCCATTTGATGTTGGATGAGACTGAAAAACATTTTGTAAATTCAAAGGAAAAAATTATTAGTTTCTAGTCCTTATTTTTTCCATATGAAACTTTTAATTCATATGTACTTCAAATTTCTAATATTTCTAAACATCACTTTTCAACCTGGACATTAGTTTTCAGAAAAACGAGTATAGGATGATAGTGGGGGAGGTAAATGGGTGGTCCTGAACTCCCATTTTTGGAGTCCTTCTAAGAGATCTGTTATCATGTTAGTCTTGGAAACTTCAGTCAAGAATTCCCAACAGCAGGCAGTCACTGGGATTTTCCATTGGACTTTGAAGTGTGTCTAGATACATCAACCATCTAGTAATCTCATGCCCACTTCAACAGTTCTACTTCAGTGGCAAGCAAATCTTCATAAATCTACCACTCCCTGACATGGGGAAAGTAATGGCTAATAAAGAAGATGAACTCCAACCTTATAGGTCAGAGGTCAAACTTTTAAGATGTTTCACATGCACCAAAGACTTATTATCTACCTTTTCTATGAAGCATTGTGACAGCAATAAGTAGTACATACATGACCACAGCAGTATCCTCCGGAAATGTAACTCAACTTTTACCTGACAATCTTCATTACAGTTAAGAAAAAATGTCATTACAACATTTAATGATTATTTCCATTAATATTCTTGAAATAAACATAATGATCCACTAATAAAAATGAAATTTATTCAATACAATGAGTAAATATATTTAAACTCAATGTATTCCATGTAATGAACTGTTATGAATAAACACAATGTATTTTGTGTCATGTACCAATATGAACAAAAACAGTGTATTTTGTGCCATGTACCAATATGAACAAACACAATGTATTTTGTGCCATGTACCAATATAAACAAACACAATGTAATCTGTGTCATGAACCAATATGAACAAAAACAGTGTATTTTGTGCCATGTACCAATATGAACAAAAACAATGTATTTTGTGCCATGTAGCAATATGAATAAACACAATGTATTTTGTGCCATGTACCAATATGAACAAACACAATGTATTCTATGTCATGTACCAATAGGAACAAATACAATGTATTCCATGTAATCAACTGTCATGAACAAACATAATGTAGTATGTGTCATGTACCAATAGGAACAAGCACAATGTATCCTGAAAGCTTTGACAGATTTTTTAATCAGAAACAGTTATTACCTATATAACAGGTATAGCCCATATAAGTATGACCTATATAACAGGTATGGCCCATATAAATATGACCTATATAACAGGTATGACCCATATAAGTATGACCTATATAACAGGTATGGCCCATATAAGTATGACCTATATAACAGGTATGGCCCATATAAGTATGACCTATATGACAGTTATAGCCCATATAAGCATGACCTATATAACAGGTATGGCCCATATAAGTATGACCTATATAACAGGTATGACCCATATAAGTATGACCTATATAACAGGTATGGCCCATATAAGTATGACCTATATGACAGTTATAGCCCATATAAGTATGACCTATATGACAGTTATAGCCCATATAAGTATGACCTATATAACAGTAATAGCCCATAAAAGTATGACTTATATTACAGTTATGGCCCATATAATTTTGACTTATATTACAGTTATAGCCCATATAAGTATGACCTATATGACAGTTATAGCCCATATAAGTATGACCTATATAACAGTTATAGCCCATATAAGTATGACCTATATAACAGTTATAGCCCATATAAGTATGACCTATATAACAGTTATAGCCCATATAAGTATGACTTATATAACAGTTATGGCCCATATAATTATGACCTATATAACAGTTATAGCCCAAATAAGTATGACTTATATTACAGCTATGGCCCATATTAGTATAAACTATATTAGTTATGACCCAAATCAGTATAACCTAAATGACAAGTATGGCCCATACAAGTATGACCTATATGATGACAGGTATGGCCCATATAAGTATGACCTATATGACAGTTATGGCCCATATAAATATGACCTAGATGACAGTTATGGCCCATATAAGTATGACCTATATTACAATTATGACCAATATAAGTATGACCTATATGACAGGTATGGCCCATACAAATGCAAAATTATTGCATAACCTTATGGGAAAACTTACCATTGTAAATATAGTTTTATACTGAGAAATTAAAGACAACGTGTACATCACGCAAAAATCTATTCTAATGCAAGTTTATTAATGTCTTTGTCAGCCATCTTGTATTTAAATGTTATGTCTATGACAATGTCTTCCAGCTTTTTCAAAGCACGCCGAATGGAGAATAATATGAATTCTCGTATAACATTTTCAAGAAAAAGTACATATTTCTATTCTCTGTCTCTGTCTCTGTCTCTCTATCTCTCTCTCTCTCTCTCTCTCTCTCTCTCTCTCTCTCTCTCTCTCTCTCTCTCTCTCTCTCTCTCTCTCTCTCTCTTCTGGAAAATATGTAATTAACCATAAATAAAGTAGTTTTATTTTCTTCCACAAACTTCCCAAAACATCGTTATCAAACTCTTAATAAAGTAAAGGATTGTTATTCTCAATACATTTGTTTGAAGTTTGGTCAACGCTAACAACTATATGATGCTATTGTGTGGTCATGGGGTTAGTTGTTTTTGTTACTTTACTTTTGTTGGTTATTTTCTCTAAATTTTGAACGCGCGTTTTCGTTCACCCATATAACGTGTCATTGAGGTCGCACCCTCGCTGCTGCTATAATTTATTTAAGCAGTAGAGAGGGTGCGATCTCAATGAGACGTCATATGGATAAACGAAAACGCGCATACAAAAGTTAAGAGCCCAAAAAAATAAATAAATAAAGTAACAACAAACTCCCAAGAGAGACTCTTGGAGAGAAAATCTCGGTTAGTTAGAGGCATTGGTGTGGCGTTATTGACTTTGCATTAGTTTCATTTTCGTAGGAAGTATATTTTAAGTAAATGACGTTTCAGGAAAAGGTTGGTTCACCCTTTCTGCTGCTTCATGGCTTAATTGATGATATTGAGAAAACTTTATATGGCTACCGAGTGAAATTAAAGGTTATATAATATTGGTCCAAAAGGTTCTCTGAGTTGGGTTATTAACGATTTAACTCCTTAGGGTTCTGTGATTGGGGATTTTAATGAGATAGTCTGCAATTAATAAGAAAGTACCATGGGCGTCCGTATATAGAGGCAAGTACCCCCCTTCCCACAACCCCCGATCTACCTCTAAATATTTTGTATAACTTAATAGCTGACCACTACTTGTTTCTCCCCATCCCCTCCCCACAATAATAATAATAATAATAATAATAATAATAATAATAATAATAATAATAATAATAATAATGATTATGATGATGACGATGATAGTGATGATGATGATAATATGATGATGACGATGAGAAGAAGAAGAAGAAGAAGAAGAAGAAGAAGAAGAAGAAGAGGAAGAAGAAGAAGAAGAATTGCGGGCGCCCCTGAAAACTACATACCCTTCTTTGTTGCTTAGTAAGCGTGATGATTTGCAGAACAATCCTCACTTCTAAATCTGCCTTTTACAGCAAATCGGTATAGATATCAAAGATATAAAGATGCATACAGTGTTTATAGCAATTTCTCTGTGCTTCAAACAAACCACTTGCACTCTTTTCAAATTCAGAGACGTTTATGAAAACAGAATTAAGCACTAGGCTAGATGACAAATTCAAAAAGAAATGGTTAGATATGGAACGTAAAAATTCATTGCTAAACAATACATTCGCCATTCTTATGTTTGCAACTTGTCTAATATTTATCTGGTAAATGGTCGGCACTAGAAATCGGTTTATTTTATCTACGCAACTTTTTCTAACGAAGTTTGAAAATTGTGAAAGCATTGTTTATCCGATTCTTAGTGACTCCTTCACAAACCGTGGCTTTACAATAGAGCATTTCATACCGGATTTAACCGAGTTTCTCCGTAATTATCCGTATAACTCCCGAGTCACTTTATACTCCAGCCAATCAAACGCTGGTGGGTACATGTACATACCAAATTGGCGTCCATTGTTGTTTAGAAATATTTCAGAGATAAAACGTTAAGAAATACCCGCGCTACTTGTATCGTCAGAGGTTGCAAAAGTCGCTCCAATCAAGGATGTGGCCTTAAATTCCATCATCTGCCATAAAGAGATGATTTTACATGTCTTAGTATTGCGACTTGATAAATAGTTTTGTACTTGTCCGTGAACGTTATAGAGATCGAATACTGGTGACGACGATATTTTCAGCTTTTTCCAAATCCAGCAAGTGGAGCTAATTAAATCAATGAAATTAACAAGTAAATTATTCACAGAGTTTCAAACACAAAATCATAAATTCACTTATTACAGTGACGTTTCGGATGCCAAAAATAGTTTGAATAACCTGCTCTTTGATTGTCAAGATTCATTTTTTTTACTTCGACACCGTTTTCTTACTTACATGTACTTGTCCAGATCACAAGTGCTCGACGCGAGCTTGATTTTAAAAAAATAATCTAAAGGAAAAAAACATCATACAGAGTGACGAAAATACCGTAGGTTACCCCCCATTACCCATTCTCACATAGGGCCGTCACTATCATACTACATAAAAAGAGAAGATTCGTAACTTCCAAATACTTGGTTCCACCCATGAGCCTCGATTTCATTTTGCTATTTCCGTATTTAAAAGCACATGACTATTCTCTATGGCTTGTTTTACTCCTGAGATATTTATCTATTCATCACGCCATCATTGACTTTTCTATGTTGTACCAAACTGAAGTTACGGCTTCCGAAACGTGCGATTTTCGCGAATTTTTTCATCTTGGGACATGTGCGAACTCATGTGACAACCAATGAAAAGAGCTACATGTACTGTGTATAACCTTTTGAGCCAATCATATTTCGGCGTTGAAGTGTGTGCCTAAAAGTTGAACTGTTTGGAACTGATTGTTTACGATATGTGCAGTGAAGTAGAAAATGTCTAATTTTTCAATGAAACAGTATTCCTAAAGTTGAATCGAGTTAATGTTAAGTAAAAACTTACTTTTGCATTTACCACTGTTATGTAATTAAAGATTTCATGTATCATAGAACCGCAAACATGGTTACATGTAGCTCTTTTCACATAAATCATAAGAGTAAGTCAACTCATATAAATGAAGACAGACAACTCACGTAAATCATAACACAAATACAACTCACATAAATCATGACACAAAGAAAACTCACATAAATCAAGACAGAAAGACAACTCACACAAATAAAGACAGAAAGACAACTTACATAAATCATGACAGAAAGACAACTCACGTAAATCATGACACAAATACAATTCACATAAATCATGACACAAAGACAGCTCACATAAATCATGACACAAAGACAACTCACATAAATCATGATAGAAAGACAACTCACATAAATCATGACAGAAAGACAACTCACAAAAATCATGACAGAGACAACTCGCATAAAACATGACATATACAACTCGCATAAAATCATGAGAAAAAGAACTCACATAAATCATGACAGAAAGACTATTCGCATAAATCATGACAGAAAGACAACTCACATAAATCAAGACAGAAAGACAACTCACAAAAATCATGACAGAAAGACTACTCACATAAACCAAGACAGAAAGACAACTCACATAAATCATTACAGAAAGACAACTTATATAAATCATGACAGAAGAACAAGTCATAAATCTAATGGATCAAATTTCAGAGCTGGCGAGTATAGAGGACAGAAAAAATGATAATTGAAGTAATGAATATATTTTTATATATATTTGTTATTGTATATAGTCAAAGTTGTTCTTTTCTTATATACAATCTAAAGTTCAGTATCCCAGAAGCATATGTCTCTTACACATCCTGTTTTCTTTCAAAGCCCATCATTTTAAAAACAATAAAATCATCTTTTGGGGGGTTAGGTTTTCGTCATCGACCACAAGTTTCTAAAAGTTTGGAGTTATACATGTAATACGCATGGGATAATGTATTTAATAAAGATTCTAGCAATGTCTCTTTTTTAATATTGCTTTAGGTGATTGAATAAACCGACTCCATCTACTTGCAATAAATACAATTTAGTTTATGCCACAGTTTGGAACACATTCGATTCGCATGTCTACCTTGTAATTGCTTCCCATTTTCTTCACAATAAATGAATTCACCAAATCTATACTTCAACACCTGTACACTTTTGTCGGTTAAGACTTCAGGTAAACGTTGCATTATCTATACACTGGGTAGGTAAATTATGTTAAAGCAACAATGGTCGGAAGACATAAAATGGGGGGGGGGGAGATAGTAAAAACAGATATAGTCACGGGACTGTGGTAATGTATGAAGACCGGAAAGGTTTGTAATTTAAACCTATTTTATCAGAAGGATTCGTCCCAATAAGAAAATGGTTCACTTTCTACGACTCATTACCAGTTGTAGTCATAGAAAAGCCGTTATCTTGTTCAACTACCGAATGTCCTTTGAAATACCTCCAGCATCTCATCTATTTTCAGGTATGACACGGCAAAAAGGCAAAGCAAATCAAAATGTAAGGTTACAGTACCATAATGTATTTGAGTAAATTACATGTACCTGAATATTACATTGGTATAACTTATCATGGTTTTCGTATTAGTCATAATTAGTGTCATTAATATCGTCGTAAATATCATCGTTATTGTCATATGGTTAACGCTTCCAGCGTCTTTGTCGCAATTATCGTCATCCTCGTCACCACCATCAATACTACCACCAACATCACCATCAATCAATGAATCAATCAATGAATGACTATAATAAATCGATGAATGAATGAATGAATGAATGAATGAATGAATGAATGAATCGATCCATCGATCGATCGATCAATCAATCAATTAATTTATTTCAAACTCCAATTTTGTGGTCAAACATGGGCTTCCAGTTGAACTCTAGAATGGTATCATAACATCATTTATTTACACTCTTTATTTCTATATAGTCTTGATTACTTCAAAGAAATTCTGACTGCGTCTGTTTAATTACCTTTCTGTTGCTTTTGTACGAGGTAAGGAATCACTTTCTAGATAAAAATTACGACAGGGTTTTGGATTAAGGCCGCGGTTACAATTAGGCTATGATAACCGATACATTGATATTTAAATAAAAATAAATTGTTTTAGTTTAGAAAAAAAACTATTAAAAAACATGACTTCGTTTGATTGATCTGTCCTGACTTGTTAGAAAGTCCACTAACCATTCTACCGTTGGTCATTTTGATTGCGTAGTAGACGATAACCATTATGTAATGTAATCTGAACAGACGTCTTAAACCAGCTCCTTACGGTTAAACACCTAGGCAGTTTTTATCTAATAATACATAAATTCTTATTGTCATTTTTAAACAATATTGTCGGCGTGTTGTTATTTTGTATTTTCATAGTGTTTGTTTTTGTGATCTAGTCGTTGTATATGTTTCTATGTGCTATCTAGTATTGAAAAGCGCTTAGAGCTTCTAAAGATCAGGAACTGTATAAAGTTATTATTATTATTTTTATTATTTTTATTATTATTATTATTATTATTATTATTATTATTATTAGTGACCTAGTGGTAGAGCGTCCGCCGCGGAAGCAGGAGGTCGTGGGTTCGATGATTCGATCCCCGGCCGAGTCATAACAAATACTTACAATAATGGTACTAAGAGCTGCCTTGCTTGGCACTCAGCATTAAGAGGTTAGTCTTAGGACTGGTTGGCTTGGTGTCAGGATAATGTGACTGGGTGGGACATCATACTACATGTCTGCTGTATAATTCTCCAGTGCCAGACATCACTATAAACTGCATCACTGCAGACATCTTAGTGATATGACTGACATTTTTTTAAAGCTACGTTAAAAACCTAAACAAACAATCAAACAAATTATTATTATCATTATTATTATTATTATTATTATTATTATTATTATTATTATTATTATTATTATTATTATTTATTATTATTAGTAGTAGTAGTAGCAGCAGTAGTAGTAGTAGTAGTAGTAGTAGTAGTAGTAGTAGTACATCCAGTTTTCCTCTGAAATTGAACCACCAACCCAAATATTATTTGCATACATTATTAACTCTATAATTTTTTTAAAATTGATTTTAGAAGCAAGTATTTGTAAATATGGAAACATTTTTAATTGGACTCGTACAGTGAGTGAATTGCATTTACCAAATTTAAAATTAAATTATTACAATTGGACAGCATACATTTACAATGTTACATCCATTGGAAAACATGTATTAACAACTTAGTACTTGCGTTGCTCAGTATATATTAACAACTTATTACACACACTCTGTACGTTTCAGGAACGAGAACTGTTTGAATTCGGAGGAAAACAACGAACTTGAATGGACAAGCACTTATGCATGATATTACCGGAATCAGAAATCGAATTTTCCACTGAACAAACGCTAGCTTTGTGATATCCAATCACGTGATAATCAACGTCACGATCTCACCGACCTATGGCCGAAACGCGCAACCTCCAAATGACATAATAATAATAATAATAATAATAATAATAATAATAATAATAATAATGAGGACTTTTTATAGCGCCTAATCTTACGAAGCTCTAAGCGCTTTACACCATCAATAATGATATGACTACACCACAGAACAAATACAGTTGTATCCAGTATCAACGTTTTGATATGATGCTGGTTCATTGAAATTAACAAAAAGAATTTGCCTTTTGTCCCAAACTGCTTAAAAAAAAATTTAATTTAAATCACCACCAATGAGTTAAGTTTGCCTGTTTTAATTTTCCCCATTTGTTTCGATATCATGCAAATATTGTTCGCCTACTGATGAGTAAACAGCATTCCAGAGAATCGGTCATATGCATATCTACTTACAGAATTACCAAAATCTGGATTACCTTCATAAATATTTGGGGTGATACTTACATTTTTAGAATGTCTTTTGTATCTATACTAATCTTTGTGTATTCTGTCATTGTTCAAGGGACACAATATTAGATAACAAACCCAGCAACGTGTTAATGATATCGGTGAATAAAATTTCGGAAGACTTAAAAGTTTGATCAGAAAGTCTTGATTTACTAGGCTGTTATAGTTGTGTTTGTTTTCTAAAGGGTATGTAGTTTCAAAGTGTCGTCATATCAAAAGAGACATAAAGAATATTATAGATATACCGATGATGTCTCCAAAGAGTCGCAATTTCATATCTGATATCTTAACCCCGTTTGACAATACGGTTCAAATTTTCTTATCTCATATTGTTGAAGCTCAATCTTGTTCTCTTTTATTCCGTGGTGATATTTGCACTAAAATTTTCTAGATTTTATTTAGCTTTGTAATGTTCTTATATCTTACAGTTTAGGAGGAAACTCTTTCTCTTGTATGAAGAACATTCTTATATCTCAGATGTGTTGGGTGAAGAGAGAGAGAGAGAGAGAGAGAGAGAGAGAGAGAGAGAGAGAGAGAGAGAGAGAGAGAGAGAGTAGTAGTAGTAGTAGTAGTAGTAGTAGTAGTAGTAGTAGTAGTAGTAGTAGTATCCAGTACATTATTGTATGGTCTCATTCAACCATTTCATCGTCTTTTGGTTCTTTGTTTCTAATAGTGCTACGCTAAGGAAACGTTTCTAAGTGTCAAGAATATTACAAGTAAGATGACGTAAATCTCACTAAGAAGTAATTTTTCATAATTTATCTGAACTCATTTTTTCTGTGATTATACGGAAACTCTCAGAATGACAAAGACAGAACGATTAGGAAGACAGAGAAACACAAAGAAAGGAGAAAGATATACTAAGTTTATACCTATAAGGGGTACAAATACGGATTGTTTAGATCCTGACTTATATTCTGGGCCTAATTTGAGTCGGTCTGAATAATATACACTGCATCAACATTTTGTTTTCTTGTAAAGTTTGGAATTTGCAACAAAAACACATGCGAGTCAGCCTTCTACATCTACTTAAAAATTTAAAACGGAGAATAGCATAATGTACATCTAATACCTTCCTCTCTCTCTCTCTCTCTCTCTCTCTCTCTCTCTCTCTCTCTCTCTCTCTCTCTCTCTCTCTCTCTCTCTCTCTCTCGCTGCCGTTCGGAACCTTATATTTAAAATTTACCATGATTTGTTTCAGTGGGCCTAGGTTTTTAAGGGGTTTTCACACTTGGTCTCAAGTGTCCTACAAGATAACTACTGCGTCCTCTACCGGTCCTGATATCAGCTTTATTTTTTTTTCTGCATACAATACACATAGAGGCGGTCTTTAAAACAGCCCCACTTATCGTTCACATTCTTGCAGAAAAATACTTTGATTGAATGCCAGATGACCCCTCATCCTCCTCTTGTGTAGGACTCGTGTAAGTCTTTTTTTAGTTCTACAGTATAAGACATCATCCCTGATATTGATGTTGTTGTTCATTGTGGTCTGACTGTCCAAATACCAGCACTGTGTAGCGTGTTCCGAATCGATTTTCATTGGAACAAAAAGTCATGTTTTCAGGAATATCTCACATACATGACAGCCAATATCTCCAAATTAAAACTATTAATGATTTAAGTCAAACGTTTCTAACTCTGATTTTTTCCTCCTAATAAATTCACATTCCCACACAAGCAAATGGACGTTTTTTCAAGTTCCGTTGGCCTACATTTCAGTTAGCTGGAAAGAAATGTAAGTCGAGAATCTTTAATGAAACGAAGCTATCTAAACATTTTCTGCAATATTAATATATTTGTATTCGCTTCCTTAAAGATTTATTCTTCGAATAAACCAATTTTGGCGTTCCCGGCTTCCATCGCGTTCCAGTCCAATACATAAATATCAGGATCGAGTCCTTATAATGTAGGACTAATTTTGTTTGGTAGGGGGTGGGGTGGGGTGGGGTGGGGGTATATGTTTTTTTTTTACAATTACAAGAAAATGAGGTTATTGTGTCTTAAAAACTGGTGTAAATAAGTCTCTGTTCGAGCATGATTGTTAAATACCTGAAGCCAGGGGTAAGTCTCTCTTCTAGAATGACTGTTAAATACTTGAAGTCAGGGGTCTCTGTTCTACCTTGAATGGTAAATACCTGAAGTTTTGGGTAAGTCTCTATTCTAGCATGATGGTTAAATACTTGAAGTCAGGGGTAAGTCTCTTTTCTAGCATGATTGTTAAATACTTGATGTCATGGGTAAGTCTCTGTTCTAGCATGATTGGTAAAGACCTGAAGTCAGGGGTAAGTCTCTGTTCTAGCATGATTGGTAAATACCTGAAGTCAGGGTAAGTCTCTGTTCTAGCATGATTGGTAAATACCTGAAGTCAGGGTTAGTCTCTGTTCTAGCATGATTGTTAAATACTTAAAGTTAGGGGTAAGTCTCTGTTCTAGAATGATTGGTAAATACCTGAGGTCAGGGGTAAGTCTCTGTTCTCGCATGATTGGTAAATACCCCAGGTCAGGGTTAAGTCGCTGTTATATCATATTTGGTAAATACCTGAGGTCTGTTGTAAGTCTCTATTCTAGCATAATTCGTAAATACATGAAGTCAGGGGTAAGTCACTGTTCTAGCATGATTGGTACAAGAGTATTGCTAGAGGAATATAGGTGGTAATTGCTCTCGACAGAGACGAGCAGCAGAGAGGGTGAATCCTACAACTTCAAATAGAGGCGTCCTTTTGCCAAATGGAGCCTTAACTATTTTAGAGCTCTATTGGGCAAATTAGGGGTTTCTCAAAACCAAAAGAAATGTAGAAGAGGGTGAATCGGACAAGAGTTTACGGGCGTCTTTTGGTAATCCAAGGCTTCCTCCTAAATGCTTAATAGAAGCGTCCATTTGGTAAAATCAGAAATAAAAAAAAAACGACGCCGACATCTTCGATGTTGTCGTTGTCACCACCTTCTCTGCTGCTATGAAGCTAACCGAATTAGCTATAGATACGGTCTAATCCAATCTATATCGTGTCCGAGGATCGTGTATACTTATCGTTACAAATCCATGTGGGGTAGCTCCGCTAAAGAAATTTCGAAATCGATTATAATCCATGTCAGGACACCAGGTCTGACAAATATTTCTGAGTGTATGAGTATCAACTCCGTTAAATACACACAATAGATTACAATTATCTCTGATGACCTTCGGGATTTGTGTATAACGTTGAGTTACATATATCACGTCGGAGTTTTTGTGACGTCCTCGGGAAAATATTCTAGCTGGATTCTTTTGTTGGTCCAACATCTCATCGTCGTATACAACAAGATTATTAACGGATCCATCCAAATCTTCCACAGATGGCGCTTCGTCAATATCTGTAATAAATTCAATTACGCTTCCACCGTAATCTTCTGAAACGGTTAGGTTGTAATCTTTTAATACTAGATAGCAGTGTTGATCGTCTACGCTAGGAGCGATTAAATATAATATATCCCAGGTGAGATACTTCATTATCATAGTTAACAGCAACTGGGTTTTACCACTTCCGGAAGGTCCGATGATAATCATTCTGATTGAGTTTGGTAACATCGGATGATGTTTTACTGGTTGTTGTTTTTTCAACGCGGAGAAATTGATCACTTCCATTTGTTGATATAACATAAATATAATTATGGATCTATATTGTGTGAAATGTAAGAAGCGTACACCGACTATTGACCCAACGACTGTTACTACAAAAATAACAGAGAAGCGGTTACCGGCAAGTGTGAAATATGCGGTACAAAAAAATATCGATTTATGAAAAATCCTCTGAAGGAGAATTCAAAACATTTTCAAAAAAAAAAGGAGGAGATATTACAACCAAGTTAGCTAAACTCCCAGGGTTACCATGGAGGAAGTATCCAGGTGAAAAACACCTTCCAGGGTATAGTTATTGTGGACCGGGAACGCGATTAGATATAAGACTTGATAGTCATGATAATCCTAACCCGGGAGAAAATCCGATAAATGCTATCGATGAAGCATGTCGGATACATGATATAGCGTACCGGAGCGGTGATTTACAACAGCGTCATCTCGCAGATGTGAAATTAATTCATGCGTTGAATGCCATTCCCGAAAACACTAGTGTTTCGTTCAAAGAAAAATTGGCTTCATGGTTGATAAAATCCGCCATGAAAGGTAAATTAATATTTGGTGCGGGTAATTAATAACAACATGGAATCTATTTACTATTCTCCGAGAGGATACTGGAGAGGTAAGGCAGCAATCAGTAAACTTGCTAGCGCTGCAAAAGTAAAAAAAACTACAGCGGCGGATTGGTTATCCAAACAGGCGATATGGCAAATTTATCTACCGCGGCCTAAACAAATTAACTACTCGCATTTTGATGTGACAGTTCCTAATGAAGTTCATCAAACTGATATATTATTTCTTCCGCATGATAAAGGTTACAAATACGCGTTAACCGTAGTTGATATTGCGAGTCGATACAAACAAGCAGAGCCGCTAAGGACAAAATCATCAACTGAAGTGGCTTCTGCATTTGAAAGGATTTATCGAAGGGGTCCTCTGCACTATCCAAATCTATTACAAGTTGATCCTGGCAAGGAATTTCAGGGCGTAGTGTTATCAACAATGAAACATCATAATGTCACCATACGACGAGGACATACTGCAATACATCGCGATCAGGCAATTGTTGAACGATTTAATCGGACACTTGCTGAGCGGTTATTTGGATATCAATACGCGAAAGAATTCATCCAGGATAAACGATCCCGTGAATGGGTTAAGAGATTACCAGGTGTAGTTACCGCAATCAATAATGAGATTACTAGAATAATCAATATAAAACCTAACGACGCTATTAAAAAGAAGTATATACCCGTACAACCACAAAAAGATTTCAAAGAACAAATTCTTGGTAATGTCACTGTAAGGTACTTATACGAACCAGGAGAGCTTGAAGGTGGTAAAAAAAAGAGCTACTGATCCTATTTGGAGTGTCACCGTACATAAAATATCTAGTATAACACGATCTACGGGTAGACCAGCAATCTATAAACTGGATTCATCTGCTCCTCAGCGAGGATTTACTCGACAACAACTACAGGTAATTCCCGAGGATACTCAATTACCACCGCGTGGTCTTAACTAGCACCTCTTCGTCTGTTGCACTCAAGACAAGTCAGCATAACGTTATCTCTGATATGACCAATGCTGCTATTTTTTCTGTCTACGGTAAATTGGCGAGGATCTTTATCCGACCAACTCCAACGCATTATACAATTGCAACTCGCGCAGTGATTATTCTGTTGTTGCTTCAGCGTAATTATTAATTCAGCATCAATGTCAAATTCTCTATTATTTTTTTTATCCTGTTGTTTATAACCAGAGAGTTTTTTTCTGATATCCTTGACGTTGTCAGCGCTAATTGTAGTGTCATTATCGTCACTGGCTTCGTCAACAACAACTCTTCGAAGTTGATTTATTCTCCTCACTCTGGACACTGCAAGATAAACTAAATTTGACCACTCAATGCGATTATCTACTATCCAAACAATTGTGTCTGTGATAGTTAATCCCTGTGAAGAGTGTATTGTCGCTGCGTAACCTAACGTCCACGGGGATTTATCAGCACGCAATGCATCGACGCTGATATCAACCAGCACAATATCATTTAATACTAAATTGTCCAGGAATGTCAACTTCGATATTCTGCTTTCGTGTATCCGAAGGTCTATAACAGAGTGGTACTGGAAGTGTTGCAAATTTACATTTATGCAATTCAAATAATTTCATCTGAAGTTTATCTCTGACTATTTTTCTACTTGCTACTATCAAATCGTTTGGTCTCCACACCTCCCAAAAATCATTCATGGAAGTTTCTGAAATTATTTTACGAGCTATTTCACATTGGATTCTATCCGGTTGTAATCTGATTAGTTGTTTAAACTCACGTAATTGTTCATCAAGTGATCTATGGTCGGTATTAATCTCTTCGTAATAGTCTACGTGTGATTTTAACCAATCATGTGGGGATAAACCAGCAAATGGTGGTGGTTGACCATGATCGACGCACATAATAATTTTTGTTGTTTTCGTTGATAACCGTTCAAGGAATATTTGTAATATTTTCAACGATACCGTGCATATTTCATCCCATATAATGACATCAGGGATAAATTTCTCACCCATTCGATCAGGAGTCCATGAGTCACCTTTCCATCGAAAGAAGCTGTGATAAGTATATGCATTTACCCCACGCTGTATCATCTCTCTTGCAAGTCTATGAGTTGGTGTTAGCACAATCATATTTGATGCGTGAAAATCCGTAGGATTTTTCCTATGAAATAACTCAATCACACGAGTTGTCTTTCCTGATCCACCACAACCGTTCAAATAAACGGTTTTATATCTGCATATAGGATCAGATATCGGTGGTGCATTAGAAAATTCTAATAATTGAATGCTTTTCAAGTATTTATCGTCCATCGTAACATCAGCAGATTAACAATATTCATGTAGCGTCTCCTTTTTAAATCTCCAACATCCCCACGCTTCCTCCGGGGATGTGAATTCAGCCTCTGCTGATTTGTATTTATTGTGTATATACATCGAATCAGTGTCTACTCTAACCGTGGTATTAGGAAATCTATTTATCATCGAAAATAGATTAATAGTAGAATAACTTTCCATAGACGATCTTAAATGTGTATACTGGGAACTATATCCATCACAGTAGGTAACAATTGTACCCAACTTAGTCCCATTGGATAGAAAAGCATCTTTACGAGTTACGAGTTTTCCTTGATTCGTATTCAGCGTTGTCTATGATCAACCGCGAAGAGTATTTTGCATTGTCATATTTTCCACCTTGAGTAAATTTACCGATTATTTTTCGTCCAAAATCTTTTGCTTGTCCATTTTCAATTTCAAATAACTGCCTAGACCAATCCATGATTTGTTGTTCATTAAAATCAGGAAATTGTCTTCGTTGTTCGCTAATTATACTATCTATATCGGGTTGTGGTAGCCAAACTTCTTCCTGAGCTCGATAGCATATAATTGCTTCGGAAATAATCAGCGATATCAGCATACCACAATCAATCATGTATCTCAATAGCACAATTGGCATCCAGTGTTTTTCAGACATATGTCTACCAATCCAAACATGACTACACGGATGTAACCCTGTAGCTAATTCAAATGATATCACACGAGCGAATCCGGTTAAATCAAAATCAGGTAATGGACAATTAACCGAAACACGAGTCATTTCATGTGTTGGTTGTCCAAATCGTTTAAAGTAGTTAGCACATTCTCCATATCCTAGAAAACTCCCTGGATAACACGCAGATATATCAATTGAAATCATACCCTCGCGGTGGTATTTTGTATTCCACAGTCCTCCATGGCTGAATTGAAGACAGCTTGATTTAACATCCAATAAAAAATCACTTCGTGTTGGACGCCATGAGTTCTTTTCTCGTGCAAAATGAGCTACCACTGATGGAATCGTAAAACTATCCGTGAGTAGTTTTTCATGGAAATTATTCGAGTTTTCACATGAGTATTTTACAGCGGTATTTTTCATCCTCGAGTGTAACTCTTCAGTGCGATATAATTCTCCATTCGGTCTTACAAACTGATCAAATCCTGATTCGGAATCTTCAGCGCTGCGAAGTAGCCACACTGACACAGGATCATCTTTACACAACGCATTAATAGCATCGAATAACTTCTCTTCGTGGAAAATATCCTTACAAAACTCCTCAAGGATATATATTACGGTTCTATCTCGTGGAAATACATTTATTGCAGGTGTCCATGCGTGTTCGTTATGATCAATAATTTCAATTGGAGCTCCTTTTGATTTATATTTAGATTCGTGTAATACTTCTCCGGTTATTGTCGCTACCGATATTGGAAATCTTAATGACGTTTCTAATTTGGTTATATCTTGAATTGTTGCCCCATGCTTCTTGACTGTCAATCCCCATTCAGTTATTTTTCTACGTCGTTGTTCAGTTAATTTGTTTCCCCGGGATGCATTCGTGAAGTGTTCCATTACTCGTTCTGCTACACAATTGAGTGGCAAAGCCACTGACGCCGTTCTCATATGTGCTAGTTTTTCAATACTTGGCTTATCATTTAGCGGATATATTCCATAAACAACTGCTGTTACAGGATAAGATCTCTCGTAGTATGGTTTGTCAATTCCAGTTAGAATTCCTGGTCTGGAATCTCGAGAATTGGTTCAAATTTATCTCTGATAATCCAATCTCCATCTAAACTAATAATGAATTTCATTCTAAAAAAATACCTTTTTTTCCCAAGATGTGAGATTATTTCAGCTGCTCTTTCGTCGTTCATGGTAGCATCGATTGTGGGTATATTGAAATCATCATGTATAATTCGAAATGTCGACCACGTATGAGATGCTCCATCGCGCTTAAATTCATTAAAACAGTCGCTGATTTTACCTATCATGGTTCTATCACGCATTTTACCCTTTGGTATATCAGAGATTCTATCGAGATTAAATATAGCATTTTTCCAAGGCGTAATTTTCGATAATCTCTCGAATTCCTTCATATTATAATTAAAACAAGTATTTAAATAGGGTTTTTTATATAATGAATCATTGCAAATGGCTCATGATTGGATCAGTAACCCCGTGTAACAAATCATGCAGAAATTAGTTCTGTGGGTATCATATGCAAAGTTTTCGTCGGGGGAGCAATGGTCGTCTACCCTGATACAATGTGGGGTAGGGGTTAGAGGAATATCACAGTTATGTCTCGGTTGTGGTGGTAAACGATACAGAGATTTGAAGCGCTATTACGATAAGCGAGTTAAAAAGCGGAAAATCCATTGGATTTTCAATCAATGAATCTGACAGCGTCCTTGACTCTGTCAAGGACAAGATCATAAGACACCCCCCCCCCACGATTATGTTCAGAGATTTTCAAATAATATATCTCAACCAAATAATGATTTAGACAAATAAAATATTATGTATATAAATGAACCAAGAATTTCAACCACATCCCGTGATTGTAAACTATGAGGCATCCCGTGACGGTATTGTCAGACATCGCAGACTAAAGAAGCCAATTGGGTGGGACAATGGTATGGGGTATTTGATGTTTGCTGCTGGATAAAAAAAATATCTCAATCATCGTTTCGTCTTCGAAGTATATAACGGATTGATCAAGGATGGTTTTGTTATTGATCATATTGACTCTAATCGTAAGAACAATTCTTTATCGAATCTACAAGCTATCTCTCAGAGTGAAAACACCAAACGAGGTGGGACTGGGAAACACTCGAAAAATGCTAGACCTGTAAAGTCATTTAATATAGCAACTAACGAAAAAATAGTATTTCAGTCAATATACGCAGCTGGTAGATATTTCGATATTTATCCGTATTCTATTCATTGCGTTGCAGAGAATATAACCAAGACGGCCTTTTCAAAGCGTTTTAAAAACAGCATTAGGTTTACTTATATATAACTATGTAATTTTGCATTCATGAAGGGAAATAACTCCCTTAGGTATATTTCAGCCTAACACAGTTACGGATTTTAAACACTGTCATTTAATTTCTGATTGGTTGGTTTCGCTTTTATGAATCTCAACAGGATATAATCAATTTTCTCTTTTAGTAGAAAACTAATACAACTGTTTTATATACATTTCGTATTTGATTCGTTTTTTTAGTGTCTTTTTCAAGTATTCTGTCTTACTTCAACGTTGTCAATGATCACTATTAAAAACAACAAAGAATAAAATCACCATACCGCTATGTGCTGTTAGTCGTGTATAAGCGGCTTATATACCATACTATAGCCCTATACTATTGTGGGTTTTCGCGTTCGAAAATCATACATGTGATCATTACACAACCTATACACTTCCCCGGTGTATGGGTACCTTTTGGTATTCATACAGCCTAGGATTTTGTCTAGGTTGTAATGATCACGTATGAATGTAGATCCGCCCCGTCATCCATTGTCATTTCATTCATTGTTTATATACCATTATCATCCTATAATCTATTTTTGTACCGTCCTTAATTAAGTATTCATCGATTGCATTGTATGTATACCATTATCATCCTATAATCTATTGTTGTGCCGTCGTCATCCATTGCATTGTATATATACCATTATCATCCTATAATCTATTGTTGTGTGCCGTCCTATATGTATACAAACGCCATATACACTAGATCCTTGGGGTTGAATGTGCCGTCGTCATCCATTGCATTGTATATATACCATCATCATCCTATAATCTATTGTTGTGTGCTGTCCGTGCGTCCACATTCGCCAAACGTATCCTCTTGTAGGTCAAACCCGTTATTTGACGAGTTAGACTCTGCCCCCAGGGGAATACGCTTCGTGATTATATGTAACCTATGGACGCCGCTTGATGTATAAATACAACAAGGGGGTTCAAATGGGTGATGTGTAATGTGCTGTCCTATATGTATACAACCGCCATATACACTAGATCCTTGGGGTTGAATGTGCCGTCGTCATCCATTGCATTGTATATATACCATCATCATCCTATAATCGCATAAAGCTTCTGGAGTGCTAAGATGACCAACACCTTAGCACTCCAGAATTCATTTTGTCAAACTCAAAGAGTTTCCATCCTTTGGATTTTCACTCTAAGTAATTCACCAATTAAACAAACATATTTTTATATATATGAATTCTGAAAATATCAGATGTATTATTTCTGAAATTAACAAACTCAAAAATCAAAATATTCAACTATCATCGGGGTTAAATTGTGATCAAATAATGACCGATTTTGAGGATATGGAATTTGCACAAAACTATGGAAAGTATGTACTCTCTAAGCAGTATTATCTAATCAAGCGCATTCAAAAATCTATACGTGAGAGTTTAGTTTATCATGAAGACGTTAGTGTGTTTGTACCATTATGTACGGTCGTAGAAGCTGTTAGAAAACAATTAGGGGCTGAATTTGAACAAAAGAAACTTATTAATTCCAAGGCGAAACAGATAACAGCTCTAATCGAGCAAGCTGAGTCCCACGCGTAGAGAGCCTCCTTCTTGTATAACTTCCGTATGTGCTGTTATAGCCGTTATGCGTCTCCGATTACTCAACTAGAAGAAGTTTGTAAAGACAGGAAGTAAAATTGTATGACATGTGTGTATAATACCTGTTGGTAGATTAACAACATTGGAAGAATAATACTTATGCAGTGGGTGGGGGTTAGTTTCTAGTGATCTCTTTTTTTTTTCATTGGAAATAGTATGGATTTCCATACAAAATCCTTCTAAGATCTTCCACGGATAAGCATGAATAAGTATACTGCATTATTTGATCACGGGTTAATCTCACCACGGTTATAACGTTTTGCTGAAGATTTAACATTTGATAATCCGTCAATAAAAACTTCTCTTGGGGAAAATTTGAAGAATTTTCAAGATTATCTATGACTATATCCACGTGGTATTCCCCTGTTGTTGCTCCACTAAATATCTCTCTGATAGCGTATTCAAGAAGGTCTTTGTCATGGATAGATACTCTCGTGTGCTGATACATTATTGAAGTTCTTTTAAAAAATCTAAAAATAAAATCGTAAATTGCTTTGCAATTGGAAATTCCATTGGAATTTCACAAAGAGATTTTCAATGAGATCTTGAAAGTTCTTTAAGAACTTTTCACATCTAGCGTTATTTGTAGTGTTTCCCCGCGAAGGTCAATCAGGTTAAATTCTTGGTCGGTTATTGAAAAATTCATCTTGGTTATGAACGGATTAATGGGCTCCAAGTAAGTTAAATTGGGTGGATTTTTCACTATGAGACTTCCTGGGGAAACGTCTGGAGAAAATGTATACATGATATATCCTTGATTGGCGTTATTTGATTTTGAAGTATCAATTGAGAAACTTCCCAGGATTGCATCACAAATAACATGTATCGCAATAACAGATGATATATCAACGTTGCCGGGAGATCTGTGTTTTTTGTTGCGGTACACTGAATTCGTTGATGTTAAAACTGCTTCTGGAGGAATCAGTTTAAACCATAACGCGTGAATCTGTGGAAAGAATTCGTCAATGATTTAATTAAATGACACTTTCATCGCTGGTACATCATACCCTGGAAATTTCCAATCAGGTAGAGTTTTATCTGTTAGCGAAAACACTCTTTGAAAATCTTTATCGGATGCTACCACATCAAGTAATGTCTTATTTAACAAATTCATATCAGCGATAATTTGATTTAGTTGTTGTTGTTGTTGCTTGATTGAATCACGTGTAATTGTTACACTTGTAAAATTTAAATAATTTCCGAGAGATCCTTGAATAAGATTTCGAAGTTGTTGTTGATGAGTTTGATATAATGTTTTCATATTGTTGAATTTCGCAGATAAACTATTATACGTTACGGTGAAACTTTTTCCTGTAGACTGTGATGTAAATGTCCAGGTTACAGGACCTTGTGTTATATACTCAGAACTCTGGTCGTTTGTTATTACACGATAGTGTTTTGTTGTATCTGCTGCTGATATCGTACGAAAAAAAAACATCATCGGAGTAATCTAATTGTGAAATACTAGGTAATTTATCATCGATGAAGTCAGCACGTTTAGGTTCTGGTAATCTTGGGTGAAACGCAGGAAGACTATCCAGCCATACTTTGTCAATCCGTGCGAAGAATTCGTCGATGGTGTCACTGAGTTTTTGACGCATCCATGGTACGTTATATCCTGGAAATTTAAACGTGGGAATGTCTTCTTCGCGGATATTAAATTTTGTTATAAAATCTCTTCTTACTTCAGGACTACCAGTGAGAATAATTCTAATCATTTCACTGTTATAAAATTCCATCTCGGCGATAATTTTATTACATATTTCCATATACCTGATGACATCATTTCGGCGTGGTGGGTTTTCACTTATTGCTGTTATCAAATAACCTCTAACCCTCTCAAATTCACTATTCATCAATGCTAAATACCGATCAATATATACTTTATCTATCCTAATACCCAGGATCGAATTTTTAATATTCTCATCAGGTAAATCATATTTCAACTTAGGAACACCTAATGGACTAATAAGAGATTCATCATAATTACTATAAGGACCCGAACGATCAATTCCATGATAATCTTCTTTCGTGGAAACATAGTCGGATTTCAATGGTTCTCGTGGTAGATCTTTTATGTCGACGGTGCCTGGGATAAATTCAGGATACCCCAATAAGGTTCTAATTGAGCTATTATATATATCTACGGCGTAGTCAGGTGAGTTAACTTCGATGACCGTTGACAGCAACGGTTCATGTCCTTTTATCTCAATGGGGTATTTATCAGGTTCATCTTTGATGTCGATGATATTTGGTCCTGTGATTGCCTGGATTGATTCCATGATTGCGTCATTGATATCTTCGATATCGTATGCACCAGTTGGTAGATGTATTGTATGTGTTTCTGGTTCTGTTTTTGTTCCATCTGGGTTAGTTTTTCTATACAAAAATGTAAAACTGTTATTGGGAAGTTTACCATTGAATGGTGCTGATCTTACATTTGGCCAACTATAATAGCATCTTAATTGTGTTAGCGCTATTTCAGATACTGCCAACGGAGGATTAAATTCAACGCTGAATTCTGGTGTTTTCGTTACCAGCGAGATTAACCTTGTTTTTGTCATGGCGGTATTTGTTGCTATTCGTTGAAGGATTTCTTGTGACGATGTTGTCATTGTTGTTATTATTGAAATTACCTTGTAATTTCCAATTATTGTTTTCCAATTTCGATATCGTTGAATCATACAACCTTACCATCCTAGAGAATTCCTCGTCGGATATTATTTGATCATCAATCGATGACGAGATCAACATTGACAATTGCGAATAAGCGTTTGACGCAGTAATAAGTTTAACAGCGTTATCGTGTAATTTCCGCTGAGAACATGGTGATATTTTTTTTGTTATCCCGGTGAATAATCCAGAAATTGTTGCCGCCGCGGATATTACAACGGGAACAACAACTGGAGCTATCATAGTCACCGAAGATAGTATTATTCCAGCGCTGGCAATTACGCCTGATAATGAGTATACAGTTACATCTAACGCGGTGATTCTACGCTGGTATTTTTCTTTTTATTTTTATACTCCTCAATTAATGCTTCAAGTTTATCTTGAAACTCTTTGACGGTGTTATAACGATATTGAAACACTGTCACTGATGATGAAATCATTGTTGACGTTGTTGACATTTTATCTATTAACGTAGTCAACAATTCTGTGAAATAGTTATTAAAATTCCTTTCAATTTAACTGTTTACTTAAATCAGCTACAAATTCAACATACCATGACATTGAAACCCTAACTAGATTATTATCAGTGGATGTAATCGTGAATTGTTCAATCGTATCCTTGTCGATAATTGTTGATATCGTATTATTAACTCCAGATGAACTCGACGATGATATATTAAACAACGTTGGTGTTACTAACGTTAATTGATAAATTCCCATTACGGTTGCAGTAACGTGTAAAATATTATTTGTAGGTGTCCACGTATATGATCCGTATTGAATCGTGTATACTACGTTGATAGTTCTATCATGAGGAATTTTTGTTTTTTCAATTATTGCTATCATCCTTGTTCCATCCGCTACGATGGCATTTGTGGTCGTTTTAAGATCATCGATGGATTTCTTTATATCTGGAAGTTTTATATCGAGTTTATCAAGTGTAGATCCTAGAAATTTATCAACGATATTTCTTCGAAATGTATTAAACGCTTTTACGTGATCTTCGTATTTTCCATGTAATACTGTTAACTCCAACAGACAATCCCTGATCGCGTTAAGATTCGGTGTGGTAACACGCGGATCACCAAAAAACGCTGTCATGGGTTTATCAATGTTATCCACGAGGGAATTTTGTAAACCTGTAAAAGTATTAAATGTCTTTATGTGATCGTTGTATTGTTGCTGGAGTTTTTTTACATCAGCGATATTGTCATTGACGGATTTTATTAAATTTACTTGATCTGGTATATTTGTTATCGTTGATGTGGATTTTGTAAGATTTTCAATGGCTTTTCTGATCATTTTTTTTACTTGTCCGATAGTAACCGATTCAGAAACACGCGATATTGATCTTCCAAAAATATCTGACATTGTTGTTATATTAGATCTATCTCTCAAATTCTGAAGAAATTTTCACTGTGAATTTTTCGATTTCATCATCGATGATTTCATCATCGTGTACTCGTGGATGGCTTTATGAGGTAATTTAGGATTTACCGAGATAACCATTAATGCGTTAAGAGTTTCTCGACCACATATTGGAGGATCTGTTAATGTCTGCGTGGGTAACGTTGAATACCAAACCGGAATTGAATTACTTTGATATTTCTTTGAAATCATCGACACGTATTTGACAAATTCAATCGGAGGTGGTAATCCATACGAGTCAAAATAAATAATCGATGTTGGATATATCGCGTAAAAAACCCAATGAGTTCCAGGTCCAGTGTTATCATCAAGATTAATTATTCCAGTTTCTGGTATTTGTGGTTTTGCTGGTAATTGATCTTTCATGAATACACCTCTGAAATGATTTATTGGTAGTTTTCTTACTGCGTCGAGTAAATCAAAATTTGACATGGGTGAAAATCCTACGGTGAAAATCTCCTTGAGATTTTCCATTTCCACTAACTGGTTTTGTAATATCTTGTGAATCGACTTCCTGGTAGTCTGAATCCCTTTCCCTTTTTTTTCTCTTGGATTTTCCGTTTAGACCTTTACCAAGTACTTTATTGACAACATTAGAAGCAAGTGATCCAGCTGCCCCAGTTCCTAACGCTCCAAGAATTGCCGGAGCCGCTGACGCAATCAATCCTGGAATTGCAGCCAACAACGGAAATATTCCTCCGGTTTTTATCATATCTTTGATAGCCGCTTGTGAAAAAGTCAATCTAATTCCGGTTTTCTCCTTTAATGCTTTATTCAAAATGATTAATCTGATTTTTCGTCAATGATAGTTTATTTGTTCCTGTTGTCATCTGTTCTTTTTTAAGCGTTATCGTTGTACCACACGCAGTAGAATTCTTCGATTGAAGCTTCTTTATCTGACCAGGTGTCAGCGAAACATTAACGTAATTATACGACATTTTATTTAGATAGTGATCATCTAATTGTCCCATTATGTATAGATTTTCAATTACATGTTTTTGAAAACACTACATGTTTTTGAATGAAAATTCTGAAAGAATTTCAATTACATGTTTTCCACTGGTGCATCAATAACTCTCATTTTACCACCACCACCTTCAAGTATCATAGATTTATCACTGAGAATAACAGCAACTGCTTTAAATCCTCCAAGAGCATCACCGATACGGGCTTGAAATTTTACATCAACGGTTGAATGCTTAGATAAATCAAGATGTTGCAGCGAAAAATAATAAATCGGATACAATTCCCTAAAATCCACCTGTGATATTTGAAGTCCAGTATCGACATTTTGATCACGACCCATAAACGACCATATTTGATGATAAACTCGTCCTATTTGATTGTTTTCGTAATCGATAATAAGATTTACCGCGGGTTCTTGTTGATTACTTATTCGTAATGATACTTCACTGACATCACAATGATCAAATATCATATGAGATCTTAATTGTAGACTATCATTTGCAACACCAGCTATTTTTTTAGTTCTTTTTAAATTTTGTAATATAACAAAGACTTGTCTAGGTGCGGAAATATTCTTCGTCAATGCAAGTTGCCAAGTAAAAATTCCAGTATCTGTACTAGATGTTGTTGCTGTTGTGACATCATACCAACTCAGCAATGATTTTCCTCCTTGGTCCATAAACGATAACAATTGTGTCTCAACAATCAATGATGGAGTCATAATTGGCATCCACAGCGCTAACTTTGTTAATGTTACAGTACCATCTCGTACAGGATCAGGACCATGCCAAAGAGCATAATCGTCCGTTGATCTTCGTGTGAGAACTACAGTATGACTAGCACCAAATATAACTCTTCGGACATCTCGGCAAAATCCAAATATGTACGATAATGGAATCGTACATGAAAATCTACCATTAGCGTCGATGTTCTTTTTTCGTGATGCAAATCCCGCGTTGTAATTAGGATTAGTGTTTACAACTACAGCTTCAACATCAGCATCGTCATTAGCCGCTGTATGCTTTTTTGGTTGTCTAACTATATATGGATGATGATCAGCGTAAATGGAAGTATCCTTCGCAAACATCATCGAATGCCCCCCAGATCTAGTAAAATCATCAGAATATCTAGTTAAACCTAAAACTGTAGATGCAATATCAACATCGTTATCGATGGATTCAATTCTAGTAGAATTAATCATGTATCGGGCGTTGTTAAATAGCGCCATTATACCGTTGTTGACAAACCCAATCGGGATATCTTTAAAATTATCGCCAGCTGCAAATAGAGTACCATCATGTTTTCTTAATTGTCCTTCTACTTCGATGAACGCTTCAGACGGTAGGAAGTATTTAGATGTATCATCAAATCTGAGTTCAATTCTTGATCTTAGATTTGGATCATGTGCTTGATATGAAAAAAATTGATAATCGCGTACAGAATTATTTCTTAATACGGGATCATTTACTTTAAAAGCATCATCAATCTCATCCCTGAACATTTTATATTAACGTAGTTGATCTAACTGTTTAACCGTTTTAAACCGGAGCCAGCAATTAATCTCAACCTTGCCTTTGCCATTTTATTAATCGCACTGCCTATTTTAGGTGGCATTTGTTCCGTAGACTGTAGTTGTAAATTTCTTTATGAAATTCCATTTTCTTTTTACCTCTCGCCAATGACATAAGTTTTTCTTTTGCATCACCTAACATATCAAATGCTTTATTACCAATAGCTGTACCAGCTCTATCACCAAAAACCCCAATGGCTTTTGACGCTATTTCTTTACCAACCGGTAAAATCTTTGGAGCAATTCTAGTA
Organism: Unio delphinus; assembly: GCA_029339505.1. Lineage (NCBI taxonomy): Eukaryota > Metazoa > Mollusca > Bivalvia > Unionida > Unionidae > Unio > Unio delphinus. Next base: position 18,314,782 of record JAQISU010000108.1, read on the forward strand.
AATAATCCAGTGACAATATCACCAAGTCCATTTCCATACGTAAGTTTATAAACCGGCAATCTTGAGTTTATAACGTAAACAGGTCTTGCTCTGTTCATACTACGATGTACTATCATTTTATTTAAATGCTGTATCTAATCGTGAAATCTCTTTGGGATTTTCAATCGAAAAATCCAAAGGATTTTCAGTCGCTGTAATAATCATCGGTAAGTTCATCGATGAAACTTCGATATAGTCCGATATCCATTACATGTCCTTGAAATAACCGTTGACAGATTTCAGTCGCTTCGTTAATTATCTTTGGGGAATTATTTCCAGCTCGTTTTCCTCCAATAAGAACTTCTAATCGCGATATATCATCGAGGACACTTCTTGAATAGGGTATATTACCACCGTGATATCCCTCGCCGGTACATTCTTCTTCTTCAGGTTATTCTCGTTGAGGATCTTCCATAACAGGTTCTTCTTGTTTTCGTGGTCGTTCTCGTTTTTGTGGAGTTGATTTTGTGCGTTTTCGTTCTTCTGCTCGTTCTTGTTTTAATCGTTCTCGTTCCTCTTTCTCTCGTTGTTTTTGTTCGATTTTTAGTCGTTGTTGCTCAGTTACTAATAAACCTCTTTTTTCGCGATTTTCAAGATATTCTCGTTCAACAGCAGTCAAATATGCCTGATATATGGGATCATCATTATCAATTTGTGGTAGTTGATTTTTAATTTTGTAAACTGCTTTAGTAAAATCACCTACGTTTTTTTATATAACCTTTTTGTCCAGGATTTAAATAATTTTCTTTAGTGTAATATCCCAGCGCAGCAAACTTTACTAAATCAGTTATATCATCTTTATCAATATTCGCTAAAGTTTCCTCAGCAAATTTATCTCGTAGCTCCTGAACTCTATTATCTGGTTTTTTAGGTTTTACCTCAGGTGCAACCGTAGGTTTAGATTCTTTTATCGCGGTTACAACTTCACCAGTTGCTGTAGTTATAGGCTTAAATAATTGTTCAGTGTCGGTGGTAAAATCCATCTTTGCTTGTTGACGCGCTTGCAAATTATCTCTGAAAGAATCTCTTACAGGGAGATATTTCTTAATTGCAGCCAACCGTTCTCTAGTTAATCTAGTTATTTGTGCTTCTCCGATGTTTGCCATTTATATAAATCGATTGAAGATTTTCAATTGCTAATTCATCATTGTATCTATAGCTAATTCGGTTAGCTTCATAGCAGCAGAGGAGGTGGTGACAACGACAACATCGAAGATGTCGGCGTCGGTTTTTTTTTAATTCTGATTTTACCAAATGGACGCTTCTATTAAGCATTTAGGAGGAAGCCTTGGATTACCAAAACGACGCCCGTAAACTCTTGTCCGATTCACCCTCTTCTACATTTCTTTGGTTTTGAGAAACCCCTAATTTGCCAAATAGAGCTCTAAAATAGTTAAGGCTCCATTTGGCAAAAGGACGCCTCTATTTCAAGTTGTCCGATTCATCCTCTCTGCTGCTAGACGTGAAGTAATAATAATAATAATAATAATAATAATAATAATAATAATAATAATAATATTTAGCCTGTTAGAGATTATTTGTATCGTTGCATGTTTTGCGGATTGCCCAAAATAGTAAGAATTAGCATAAATGCTTAGTTATCAACATCTCTGAACGTCGATCGTCGATTTTCTGGCATTTGATGTCATTCTTGTGGCTGTAAATAAATTTCTTATTCTTTGTCACTTTAGAGGCCCCGTGTGGCCGAGTGGTCTAAAGCGCTGTCCGTTACGGATCATTGCCATCACACCTCTGTCTGCGTGGGTTCGAGTCTAAGATTCGGCTAATGTAGTTATGTGAGAAAGCTTGCCAGTAGCTTCTCGTGGGGCGGTGGTTCTTTCCGGGGGTGTTCCGGGGTCTTCCTCCACCATTATTACTGGCCGCCATATATAGCCTATATTGTGCTTAAAAATGGCTTTAAACCATAAAAAACAAACAAAACTTTGTCACTTTGAATCAGTAATGAAGCACTCGACTCAAAATCTTATGGATGAAACTTAAATAATTTTCAACACTTTTTGAACTGTGAATTGTTGGTTGCACAAAATATGAAATCTGTAGCAAAACTGAGAAGATGTGTACCCGATGCAGGTCTTGAATTGGCAAGTTTAGTAGGAGTGGACATAAAAGGACAAGAGTTAAATGTTGAATATTTGCACAGACAAAATAATGGACACTATATTGTAAAGTATTAATTTTACACTTTAGTTTTTCTTCATGAAGGTTTTTCCAGACAGACAGACAGACAGACAGAGGGAGAGAGAACAAATTTAAGTATTTTACATTTGATGCCAGTTACTTGTGTTGTGCTTTTCTCCTGGATTAAGAAAAGTGATTTGTCTATGCAGAAATCCATCGGCTTGAGAGAAAAGAATTTTTTTTTGTCAATCAAAAGAGTGTACATAAACGATACCATACCAGGATTATACCTGAATTATACATGGATTAAAATTTGTTAGCAAGAAATCAAACGAACAGTAGATAAAAATATTGCACACAGATTACAAAAAATATTTTTTCTCCAGCGAGATGTATGTATGTATGTATGTATGTATGTATGTATGTATGTATGTATGTATGTATGTATGTATGTATGTATGCATGCATGCATGTATGAATGTATGAATGTATGTATGCCTGTGTCTATGCATGGATGGATGGAAATGTGTACTAATTAGATATATATGTGTGTGTTTCTGTTCGTGTGCGTGTGTGTATACTTGTTTGTGGTTGTATGTGTATGCATAAATGCATTCATTATGCATGCATGCATGCATGCTATTTTATTTGCATTGATCTGCACTTATGCATGTAATGGGTGTATTTATGCATATTAACGTATACATGTCTTGATAGATGGATGGGTGGACGAAAATATATATGTGTATGTATACATTTTCATATTTAATTTTGTTTTATATATTTACGCAGGCATGATTGGATGTATTTATGTAAATATCTATATGCATACATGTATATCGCATGTATGTAACTGTTATAAGTATGATGTCACCCTAGGTGCTGTATAAGATTCCAGCCTGTTAGCAGAGACATCTGGCCAGAACATTAATCCCAGCATTCTGGATATTTGAGACCAGAGACTGTCAACACCTCCAGCCTCTGTTTGTTTTTCTTCCCAGGGCTAACTGAGCTTGGACTTCTTCTTGACTTCTGATAAGGCACACATGTTAAATTAATTATAATCCATTGTCTAACCTTTTCTAAAACAAGAGACTCGAACCAGCTGAATGTGCTGGGGAAGGTCACGAGGACCAACACAAACACTGGAATTGTTTAGTTTCAAGTTTTTGTGAAAGATTTTATTTTGATTTTAGATACAGATTAAGTTTCATACTTGATGTTTGTGTGTCCTTTGGAACCTGAATGTAACAGTGACTTGATCACGCAAGCATAGTATCTTTTAGACGTGTATGGATTATTTTATTTATGTTTGTATACATGAATATCAAAAATGTATGTGTATGTTTGCATATCTGTAGTGTTAGAGTGTGTATATATGTGTGTATATAAGAATAATCCATCCATCGAAACACACAAACACGCACACACACATTTCGAGTAAAGGATGTTATGCATGTATATACTCTCTTTTAATAGAAGTATTATCATTTCCTACGCCCGTTCCTATGGTATGAAATATTGTGCTTCCTCAAAAAGTTGATATCGTTATTGCCGTGTATTACTTTTCCCTAAGTTGAGGAAACTACTCCTGTCTGTACGTAATTACAAGTATCTATTACGAATACGTAAATTTCGTGGATGAAAAACGGTGACATATCCTAGATGAAAAGGTAAATGTCACTGATACAAACGGTGACATGTCCTAGACTAAATGAAATTAGCATAATTTAGTCATTGCAAGGTTCATACAGTTCATACCTTATTCGTATTGTACAATTTATACCATATTCATGTTTCAGTTAATACACCATTCGTCTCTCACAATTAATATCATATTCGTGTTTAACAGTAATTAACACATTCGTTCATAACTTACATGGTATCGACACCTATCTGTCGTTGCAACAAGAAAAAGTAGAAGAGAACACTCATCTTATGATAAATTAAATAGGTAGCATCCACCCCGATCTGTCGTCTCATAATGAGCAAGTAGATGAACGCTGAAGCTTTATCTCTGTTCTAAACCTAATAGCGTCGACCCCTATCTGCCCCACACATAATGCTCCTGTATATGAGAGATAATGCTGTTCTATTTTTAAAATCTAATAACGTCGGTCCATATCTACCATCACATAATTCTTCCAGTTGATGAGAGATAACGCTGTTCTATTTTAAAATCTAATATCGTTGTTTCCGATATACGGTCAACCATCAAATAACGCTCCAGTAGACAAAAGATAGCGCTGTTTTTTTATTTTAAAAAATCTAATATCGTTGTTCCCGATCTATCGTCACATAATTATTTCAGTAGATGAGAGATAATGCTGTTCTATTTTAAAAATCTAATATCGTTGTTCCCGATCTATAGTCACATAATTCTTCCAGTAGAAGAGAGGTTACGCTGTTCTATTTTTAAAATCTAATACCGTTGATCCCGATCTACTGTCACATAATGCTCTAGTAGATGAGAATTAACGCTATTCATTTCCTGAGTTCAATCAGATGACCACGACCGTTATCTTCCGTTACATAAATTGCCATTTGACCCCAGTCCATGCTGTGTGTAGCTGGATGATTATTACTATCAGGTACATTCGTGTAAGTGAATACAAATTGATAAAAATAAGGCAAACTGAGCTATACAGCTGTTCTTAAACTAATCATGACCAATATATATCTTAATTAAGTAAACACTAATTACCTGCAAAATGAAATATCTATTTAGTTTAAATAAATTATGTGCTCAGTTCATTTTTCGAAAGCTTAAATATTTTGTAATCTACCTCGATCATTTTTTCCTCATATTTTGAATTCACTGGACCGTTAATGCTCAACCACGATTAATACACAAATCAGGTTGAGAACAGAGATAAAGCTTCAGCGTTCATCTACTTGCTCATTATGAGACGACAGATCGGGGTGGATGCTACCTATACACAATTAATACCACGATTAATACACGATTAATACCACGATTAATACCACGATTAATACACGATTAATACCACGATTAATACCACGATTAATACACGATTAATACCACGATTAATACCACGATTAATACCACGATTAATACACGATTAATACCACGATTAATACCACGATTAATACACGATTAACACATTTCAATACAGTTTGATGAAATATAATTTTAATGGTCTGATTAGAAGAGCAAGGCAAAAATATACCAATATTAATCGACAAAATGTATTTTCATGCCTATATTATAAAATGATCTACATAGTCTATATCACAATATTAATGAACAATGTCATTATTACTATTCAATACTGTGATTAATATAGTATTACATGTACTTGAACATAAATTAATATGTATGATAATCATATATTTCTGTCCCTTGATAAAATGGTTTGGAAGACTTCAAATATATTGTTTTATTGCACACCAATTATTCTTCGTTTAACGTCTATACAGAACACAAATATCATTACCTGAGAAAAATTTAGCAGATTAAAGTAAAACTTAAGAATTTTTCTTTTAAAGAAAAGTCTTAATATCAATAATACTGTACACTTTTATAGACTTTTCTCTATTAAAAAAAAAAATCAATTATCTAAAAAGTATAAAATTGATATGAAATCTAAATGAACTCTTGGAAACATCATTTGCACAACGTTAACACGTTTGTTTCAAACTGTTATTTATAGAACTTTGGAGTTTTCATTTCCAAGTCCACAATCTGAACACCTCTGTTTACATCGTCATTTCATTCGAAATACCTCGTACTTTTCCAGCTTAGAACAGAAAGAGCACTAAAGAAAAGTAATCGGAATGAGTGTTGTATGTTTGCAAAGGTCCAGCCTAAATATACACACACACTCCGTGTTTATGCTAAACATCTTTAAATGTATCAAATTTGTTTCCTCCGATAACGTCACTATCAAACCAATAGTAATCGAAACAAATCAACTAACAGATGTTCTCCTTGTCGTCACTATATTACAATTTTAGACCCCTTTCTTCACAGGAAATAATTTCTGTAAAAAGAAGAAAAAATAATTTATTATCAATAAGCAATAACCAAAAAGCATTCATAAGACATTTACAAAATGGGGTTTTGGTTGATGAAAAGAGTGAAAGAGCTGGATTCCAATGGCTGCTATGTGTAATGTGCGAATATCAGTCTTATTATTATCTTTTAAATGTTATTGTCGTTTTTGTTGTTGTTATTTGGCTTATCTATTGTCTGTTAAAGACAAAAACTATTCCATGTCTCTTATGGGGAGGGGAAAGCTATAAAGATCTTTTATTTTGTTTAACTGTCTCAGTGTTTAAAGTCCACGAAGAGGTTTGATTTGTAACGGTTGTGTAGTCTTGTAGTTCAAAGTGATGTGTATTCTTGTAGTGTGCGTGCGTGCGTGTGTGTGTGTGTGTGATTTGGATTTTTAACTTAAAACAATTTTTCAAACATATCGCTACAATGTATGCTGTGTAAATTTATAATGATGTCTAGCACTGTGGCATCATGCCGCAGACATTTAACATCATGTCCCACCCAGTCTCATTATCTTGACACCAGGCCTGCCAGCACTATCACTAACCTCGTAACGCCGAGCGCCAAATTGCGGTCAAATTGATAGGTGTAGTTTGGAAGATCTAAACGATGTGTAGTCTGTAGGTCTAAACGATATGTGTAGTCTGTAGGTATAAACGATATGTGTAGTCTGTATGTATAAATGATATGTGTAGTCTGTAGGTCTAAATGATATGTGTAGTCTGTAGGTATAAATGATATGTGTAGTCTTGTAGGAATAAACGATATGTGTAGTCTTGTAGGTATAAACGATATGTGTAGTCCATAGGTATAAAGAATATGTGTAGTCTGTAGGTATAAACGATATGTGTAGTCTTGTAGGTATAAACGATATGTGTAGTCCATAGGTATAAAGAATATGTGTAGTCTGTAGGTATACATGATATGTGTAGTACTGTAGGTCAAAATATTCGCATGGAAGGAAGCAACTGTACTATTTGTTCTAGTCAGATAATGGTACTACTTTACATGTTTTTAGCTTTGCATTACCGGTAGTTTGAATATGGAACGAAAAATCCGGTTGAGAGTTAAGAAATAAAAGCATAAATACAAATGAATCAGTAAATGTTCTATAGAGTTATTGAATATGATTTTTCATAAATCGATATTTACCAATATGGCTTATTATATTCCGGGGATTAATTTCCTGTTCTTCTTAAAATCCTGTACAATATGGCATTGTTATAAGTGCTAACAATTGGATACATTTGAAGACATTAATATAAACGGAGACAAAAGCGCATACGCTTCTACTATGCCTCTTTTGTAAAACACAAAGAGCAGCCATTGTAAGCTTTTGAACTGATGGAAGTGATGTTCGCCATAGCATTGTTTTTATTTCTTTCATCTGACATTCGATCAACAGACTTTGTTTAAACTCTACATTGAGCTTCATAATAGCTTGGCGCTTTATTTTCTAACCAGGGATAATTTATGTCCCTTTTTCTGTCAAACTGTATAATACTGACCTTTCATTTAACCTTTTAATCAAATATAGTTTATACCCATTATGAACAATAGTTGAATGAATATATATATATATATATATATATATATATATATATATATATATATATATATATATATATATAGCAATAATTACAAGATACACACATACCATTCTGTAATTTTCAGACTCTAGTTCCCGGAAGAGAAAAAAGGTTGGAGTTTTGGCTGTCTTGGAACAGTCGCATAACACCATGATTGTACAAAGACAAACACGTTTTAATTATTCCACACAAATGGTTCTATATAGACACACAAGTCTTAATTATTTACCGGCTAAAAAGACTAAACTTAGAAACCTTCCAACGTATTTTTATCTTGAGGCTGTATATGTTATTTTATCTAATAAATTGATATTAGACAGACTCACCTGAGATTGCACCTGACCATTTTACCAGATATATACAGGTAAACAGTAGATTACGTCCAGAATGCAAGCTGCAGGGAATTGCACTGGCCCATATCACAGATTACTGGCTTGGATCCAGATTTATCCATGTCACATAATTTGGTCACGGAACACGGGAATCGTCATACACGTACATCTAAATGTGTGGATAATCCATTTTGCCGTCACAAAACGATGTGATAACATGTTATTAATTGTATGATTTGAACTGCAGAAAGTCATTGAAATGCCAGCTTTTGGTTGAAAAAAAGTTAATACCAGAACTCTTAGAGGGAGAAGAAAATAAATGTAAAGGAAATAGAAAGTAAAGTTAAGGAATTCTCCATTACAGTATCTCTATACTACAGTATCGCTCGAAACATTCATTTTAACTCCTTCAACACTCAAACTTCCGTCAAAACTCTGAAAACCGGAAGATTTACTACTATCGTCATTGTACTGCGCATGTCCAGTTCCCATAGAAACGTTCAGTGTCCTTGACATATTAGTATACGGGGAAACTTTTTTAAATGAAAAAGGAATGATCTTTTGCTGAGGAACGAAGGAAGATTGAGACGACGAAGACGACGATGGGTGTTGATATCTGGGTGAAAAACTTTGCAAGTGCGTCGGCTGTGATTGTTGTGAACTGTAACTCCACTGGCGAGAAGGGCGACCGGATTCTGTAACATAATATGGAACATAATTCCGTCAATAAAAAAAAAACACAATTGAAGTGAGATATAACAGTCCAAAGACAGAAGTAAAAAAAAAAGGTGCTTATCAATACAGTAAAACCACAGACAAAGAAATATCTACTTAGTTTTCTTTCGAAAGGATCAAAGATTGGTACATTGGTCCGAAACATATTCTAAGTTTAGCTTTGATAATTTAACCTTGGACATTTTACCTCTGGAGAGTTAGCATGACTCAAGAGCAAACTAAGTGACAAAATGATGACATGGCGGGACCGGAGATTGAAAAGGAAGTATTTAAGTTATACAAGGCTTATTAAGAATTGAAAGACAGCAAATACTTTGCTACTTTTAACCATCTCTTTTCCTCGGAGGCGGGGAGGGGGTTAGTTGATGGAATACCAATAGATGTTTCGTCTAAATATATTTGCAAGTAAGAACCCAGTAAATATTTATGAAGATAAGAGCCCAGTAAATATATATGTAGATTAAATGCAGACGAATGTTTTCAGTGGAATTTGGGTGTTTTTCTATTTTCAATCATGATAAAGCGACATGGAATTCACGTTTAAAACATGGCGTACCATTAATTTAGTATGAATGCACCGATGTTTGGCAGCAAGAATATCTTTAGACCTGCAGAAACTTTTTATTTTTTTTGCACTATAATTTCTTATCCTTAACTCCAACGTAGCTGTAACAGTTCCAGGGTCTATGATATATACCTAAACAATCGTCGAAACTATTCTAACAATGATGCCAAAGCTTATAAAGAACGTGAGACAACTATGTGTCCGAAATGTTCCGCATGTACCACTGCTTATATATGATACGGGCAACGCCGTTGTCTTAGACATTTTTGATGACAAAATAAGTTATTTTTGCAATGAAACAACGTTGATTCGGTAGTAATTTTCTTTAAAATTATGCAGTGCTGCGGTGACGAAAAGTAGCGATATTTTTTTTTCTTTCTATATTACATTGATAAATCATGAAATGATCACTTTGCAAACCAATGGCTGAATTGTATCAGCCTTGTTATTATGTATGAACATACGCTGAAACACATGCAAATGGCCACAGGACGTTAAAAAAAAATATGGCAACATCATCAGAAAACTGTATGCACATCTGCATGATATGAGTCATTTAACATGAACACATCCATACCTTCTTGAAACGTAAAGCTGAAAATGAGTAAATAACAAGTCATCAACTAAACTTAACATTTTTCATATATATATATATATATATATATATATATATATATATATATATATATATATAATGAAAAGGTCACCTTCACTGTTTTTACTCCTAACTCTGTTTATGCTGGTGTTCTGAAGATCGTCATCGCTTCCCCCTTTCCCACTGTCCCCTGTCCCACTGTCATGGGATGTCTCGCTGGGGGCGTCGTCACCCGAATATAGGGGCTGAAATGTAAAGTAAAATGCACATGCAGTAAATAGGCAATGGTTAGGAAATACATAGTTCTGATATCAAAGTACAGATGATTGATATCAAGGTACAGAATTTTAGTATCATGGTACAGAGTATTGATATCAGCAAACAGAGTAATTATATCAAGGTAAAGAGTAGTATTATCAAAGTACGTACCATTGATATCAACGTACGGACCATTGATATCAACGTACGGACCATTGATATCAAAGTACGGACCATTGATATCAACGTACGGGGTACATAGTATTGATACCGAAAGCGAGATATGTCGAATATCAAACCTGGCTATGAATAGAGAAGATTTTAAAAAATAAAATAAAAAATTAATTAAGCTGATGTACTTGCTTCTTGTATCATATTCTTAAAATGTCTGGCGTCTAGTCGACTCACATTTCCATGGCAATATACATGGGGGAAAAGTCATATCGGTTTCGTATGATTTTAAGATGACTGTTTACATGTTAGTGAATACAGTTTATAAATATAATAAAATGAATCGTGGATGTGTGTTGCCAAGGTGAGTGATAAAGATGTAGAAGCGGTAGAATTATATTGGAAGCATGCTGCCAGGGTGATTCAACAAGAGATAGAATGAGACAGAATGAACCAGAAATACGTTGTCAGAGTAAAACCGACCGAGAACGATAGATTGCACATGAACAAGATGACAGAGTGAGACAGACCGAGAACGATGAATTGCACAGGAAATAAGAGGAACCGTGAAGCAAGCTAAACCCATTACTAGAAACGTGAAGCAAGCTAACCCAATATTAGAAACGTGAAGCAAGCTAACCCAATATTAGAAACGTGAACCAAGCTAAACCTATTGCGAGAAACGGGAAGCAATTTATGAACATTATTAGAAAGGGGAAGCAAGCTAAACCTACTACTAGAAACGTGAAGCACGCTAAACCCATTACTAGGAATACGAAGCACGCTAAACCCACTACTAGAACCATTAAAAGAATAATGATTAAACCCGTTAAATGAACCATGACAACGTTCGTACAATATCTGAGAAATAGTTATGTATATATACATAATACATAATATTATGTATACATACATACGACGTCAGATTTGAAAACTTTGATATTAACTGATTATTTTAGTAAATAATTCACTAGGACAAAAAAGTGTGCAAAGTTTTCTAATATATGACTAATGATGGGAAATATACTTTACTCTATTGACCTCGAATTGTTTAATTTGTAATCATGGATTTGTCAATATTTATATAGCTCACGAATTTAATTATGACGTCAATAAGGACACGACAATAATTCAGGTTAGTCTATCTTAAATTTGTCTTCAAAATATGTAAGACATCATAATTAGATCGTCTGGTAAAATTGAATAATTATATAGATTCCTATTATATTATTACCCATTATGTCTATCCAAACATAACATGGTAATGACCTGCTCTGTCCATCATATACAAGGAATGGTAATTACCCACACTGTCCATCCAAACAATGGATGATAATGACTACTGTCCATCCAGCAATATATTATAGGAACCTTAATAGTGCTAGCAAAATCACTCGCTTATTTGTGGTACTTTTAAATTTTTAAATGATAATGTTATGAAAATAGTATTTTATATTATCAACATTTAATTGAAATTTGACAGTTCCTACTTCTTAACAATACTAATTTTTTGACACCGCTGAATTTCCGCCAAAGGCTGTAGTTGAAGCTGTGTCACTATTACATCTGCCTTATAGTGGAGAACAGTCTTGGTATATTTAGAAACCAAACACTTTCTCAAATTGTCTTAAAATGTTTATTGACGTAGATACAGAACTTTAGATGAATTCAGCATAGAAGAACTTGTTATATTTTAAAGGCCTAGATAGTGTCCTGTGTGATCACGTATAATCAGTCAAAACATAGTCAAAATGACAATTTTATGAAAATATTTTCAATGAACTGTTTTTAACGGGGTCGGATTTTGGAAGAGATTTGTAGAAATTACATTATTTCATGGGTTGATGACTATACAGATGAGGCATAAGTTAAAACGGTGTTGTGGCACAAAGAAAGTAAAAAATCTATGACGTCCTGGCGGAACAAACAGTGATTGTTCATTGATTCATAAACTTGTCCATTACATACTGTGTTTGACTACATAAATCAATTACCATAAAATATGAATATTCATTGTTTAGATAAACCTTTATATTTAAAAAATGGCTATACAGTTCAAAAAGACTAAAATTGCCTTTGTGATCAATAAAATGCTACTCATTATTGGAAAAAAATGGTAAAAACTATATCAAATTTAAATGGTAAAAAAAACTATATCAAAGTTAAATGGTAAAAACTATATCAAAGTTAAAGCGTGGTACTATTATCTTTTGTGCTGTAAAGAACAATAATGGCAAGGCCATATTTAAAACGATTTTAGTGTCTTTGTTGGGTTAAATATGTGAGAATAATCTCAGCAGCCGGTCTTTTAGTTCGTGGTTGATGTCCATTGCAAAGTATTGATAGTAAATGTGTGTGTGTGTGTGTGTGTGTGTGTGTGTGTGTGTGTGACAGAGAGACTGAATAATCTGCAATAAATTAGTAGCTGAAAAACATGTATCATATAACATGTATCATACAACATGTATCATATAACATGTATCATATAAAATGTATCATATAACATATCATATAATAGTGTTAGAAAAGCAATTATTTCTTTAAAGACCTATGTTACATTGTCATCTGACTTAAGGAAGAATTTTATCCTTAGACATTGTTTTGTCCAATAACTTAATGGCCACAGGCTAAACTTATTTTATCATTAGACATTGTTTTGTCCAATAACTTAATGGCCACAGGCTAAACTTATTTTATCATTAGACATTGTTTTGTCCAATAACTTAACTGACACAGGCTAAACTTTCTGCCACGTAAAATACATAGATTAACTTCACCTTATTAAAGGACAATTCGAGATTGCGTTTCATTAGTCTGACCACGAAAAGTCAAGAATAACAAATATTATCTTTTGATGAAAGGTGGTAATTTTGTCTTTAAGACTAGCACGATGTCATGCGTAAATTTGAAGAGGAAAATATTTAAGCTGTGGTTTCTCCAAGGTTTCCTATTTATTTGTCATTTCACTGTGCCCCAACCTTTCACACCAGATAAATCTTTCTTTAGAAGGTGGATTACTCCCTGTTTAGAAGGAATACATAAACATATGTTCAGCTTTAATACGACCCATTAACATTTAAGTCTTTTAGTTTTATATGAGACCAGAACCACATACTGTGTCCAATCTGATGAAGGTACTATATTAACCAACAAGCGGATTAGGAGTTTGTTGGCTATCCACTACCCAAGGTCGCTGTCTTTGTTGCGAGATTAAGTTAGATTACAAATAATTATTTGAGATATTAAGGTTATGCATTAAAACAGTTTCTAATCTTGCATATACCGTTTTTTTTTTAAAATTTCCTGCCAGTCCACTAAGTTTAACTTAGTCAGGTTCAATTATCCAACTTTTAATTTCCTTTTTAACTTCTTTCAAACCCTGATAAACAATGAAGTGGAGTGGTAGACATGTATATACAAAGGTAGATATCAGCTTATGAAAGGAAACATACAGATAGATATATAGGTAAGTAAGTAAAAGGGTTTGTAAATGATTGCATGCATTTTCATCTATTTTCGTTTTCAGTTAAAGCTTTCTTTAAATATTGTTTATAATTTGTTATCCTCCAGCAAGCCTTTACATTTTGGTGCATGCGATCACCCCTCTTGATCTCAACTGCTGATAGCAAAGTACATATTTAAATTAATGGGTCTAATTTGTGTTTCCAAGTAAACTACCTGTACACTTGCCGCCAGTCACAAAAGAATGTGGGTTTAAATAGCCGGTTCATATTACGCAATTCCGATGATGAATTGTTTATTATATTGACTACAACCTCTAAGAACCTATTTTAAATAGAAATAAAAAAGTGAAAAAGCACAGTTCTTTAACGGAACTTTAAAAAATAGAGATATGTTGAACTTATCAGCTTGCAGCACTACGTTTTACCTGAAACAGCACTGTTATGCTAAAACATCCAAGTGAATGTATTGCATATTTGTCATGTGTCTGCATGATGAAAGGATATTCCCAGTTTTAGTTCGAGAAACAGCCGGATTAACATTTTAAAATAGTTTTAAACGTTGTTTTTGGCATTCACAAGTTTCTCTTTGAATGGAACTCGTAAAAAGGTTATCAGTGCCCTGTCCCCTCCCCCACTCTAATCTTTACCATCATTTGATGGTATCTATATCTTCCCCTCGGTAAAGCATTCTAAAGAGTGCTAAATTCAGTCTGAGGATTTAGGATGGAATGATTAACGTGTATAATCATAGTCGTTATATGCCTCAAGTGCAGCCATGTCCAGGTAATTTTACCTGTCGTATTTCAAAGTGATACTCTGTAATACTTATTACACATATGTTTGTTAAATAGAAAACTAATTGTGAGGAAATCGCGGACTGGAGAGAGAGAGAGAGAGAGAGAGAGAGAGAGAGAGAGAGAGAGAGAGAGAGAGAGAGAGAGAGAGAGAGATGTAATTTTATTTACGTTGCACACGCCAGAGTTTTCAAGCTACCTTAAAATATGAAACGGCATAATTTTAGCAATGTAACTCCTATTTGATATGAAAGAGATTTCTAGTGATACAGTACAGTAATTAGATAGATAGATAGATAGATAGATAGATAGATAGATAGATAGATAGATAGATAGATAGATAGATAGATACAAATTCACATCTTGATATTTACTCAAAGGGGCCAGGGAGAAAAGTAAACATGAGATATAGAAGTCATATAATACGTGTGGTATTTGTGGATCGGTCTTTGCCGATACAAGGTATGGAACTTAACAGTGCAATTAAATGCGTATTGTCGATGTAGACATGTTAATACTTCGTTAAATAATAACTCGATTTAGACTTGTTAAATACTCCTTTTTAAATGACTCAATGTAGACTTGCGAAATACACCTTTTCAACTGACTCAATGTAGACTTGTTAAATACAACTTTTTAGTTGACTCAGTGTAGACATGTTGATATTTCTTTAAACATAACAATTTATACTTGTTAAATACTCCTTTTCATTTGACTTCAACGAAGAAAATAAAAACTTGTTCTCGTTAGATGTAAGAAATCGTTTGACAAGTGGACAACTATTTAATTTGCATACTGTCGTCTCAGATACATGTCAAGTTTTTTAGCGTTTTATATTCGCTTACAGGTAGAACCCAACTGCAAACAACACAGACGCAAACCTGCGATCGCATACGCGAAGGCATATTTGCGGCTGTGCAGACAGCCAAGAAAACAATATTTCTTTCTTTCTTTATTTAGCTCCGATTTCAGCACTTCAGAGGCCATACACCGGGGCCAGTATAATTGGCGGAGGTTAAAAAAAAAAACAGTAAAAACCCGGTAAGCCATCCGCCCACCAGAAGCTATTAGTAAAGCTTTCTCACATACCCATGATGGCCGAGTTAAGACTCTAACCCACCTGGAGAGAGTAAGATGTCAATGACGTGGCCTGTAGCTATGCATTCAGTAAAAATAATATAGATAAAGCGCCGGCCGATCAGGTTCTATGATGTTTCATTTGCACTCGAACTATAAATGTGTACAACCGACACTGAGTTGGAGATTAATAGTAGTACTATTTTCAGACAAATACAATATTGAATGGTGAGATAGATTTAATGTGTAAATCAAATTCGAACACGTAGAATATGGCCATTAAGTGCTGATGATTTTTAAATAACAAAGTAAATGATGGTATCATAACTGCGACAAAAAGGGACAAAACGCGCATGATTTAACAGTACTCAGCTGGTTGAAGTTACGCTGCTTATTAAGTAAGATATTACAGGAAAAGTCGTGGAGAAGACTGTATACTGTCGAGATCTAATTACGATTGAGTTATATATATATATATATATATATATATATATATATATATATATATATATATATATATATATATATATATATATATATATATATATATATATATATATATATTCATTAACTCGTTTTCTTATTGCTCTGTTCGTTCATTTATTCTATCTCTGCCTTATATTTGATTAAATTAGCGAAAATAATATAAATTTAGAATTCGTACCTCTAAGGATAAAACATCGTGTCCTCTTTGTCCATCTGTGATTTCACCATTCGACACGGCGCCTTTAGAAATTCCATTTTCAGCCAAGAAAGTCACTTCTTTTTTCTTCCTCTCTGAATACAGGCTCGAGTCTGACGGTACAGACAACACAGAAGGGGCTTTGTCATACATACTGTCCAATTTCGCCCCATTTCGTTTGTCATTCGTCCTTTTCTTGGAATCAAGCCTCCGTATGATACAGATTGTTACTATGATACCAGCAGACAAAACGATAGTGATGGTTGCAACACAAACTGCAATGAGAAAGTTCTGCCTCTCAGTTTCTTGCGATGGTAATGTAGTTCCATTGTGAGACACAATGACGACTTTCAAAGTAGCTACAGATGATTTTGGTTCCATTCCCATGTCGGAAGCGTGCACCTTTAGTAAGAAGGTATTGGAAATATATTGTGGATTTGATATCTGCAACTGTAGATTTATGTCACCAGTTACTGGGTTAATGCTCAATATGTTGGATGCATTTCCATCCGACAATTCAAATTTCAGCTTAGAATTTTCCCCACTATCAGAATCCTTCGCCAAGACACTTCCGACAACGCTTCCTGGATTTGTAAGATAGGAAATATACAATGTGTCATTCCCTTCTTTTGGAAAGTTAATCTCCGGCCAATTGTCATTTTCGTCGTCAACGAAAATGGTGGCGTTAGCGACAGTTGAAAGCTTTGGATCTCCATTATCGGTGGCAACAACTTTGAGATAGTAGACATCCTGTTTTTCTCGATCCAGCGGTTTTTTTGTGATTATTAGACCATCTTCAAAGACTGTAAACGGTACAATATCTTTATAATCCAGATGAAGTGAATAATTCAGAACTGCGTTGTTTCCCTGGTCTGCATCCGTAGCGCTTAGTCTGCCAACCTCTGATCTGGCTGCTAAATTCTCCTTGATCCAAAAACGAATGCCCGCTGTATCAAACGATGGCTTTTCGTCGTTTTGGTCTAAAATGGTTACAGACACAACCGTGGAGCCTGTCAAAGAAGGGTTGCCTTTGTCGACAGCCAGAATCTTGATTTTGACGTTGGACTCCATCTCCCTGTCAAATTTGCGATTGGCTATCACTGTTCCCGTCAATGAATCAATAATGACATCATTTGTGTTAGCCGCGTCCACTAGATAACTTATTTGCTTGTTAATACCAATATCAAGGTCGAAGGCTTCTATCTTTGTTATGCTCGTTCCGACATCATTATTTTCAGCGATGCTCGTGTAATACATCTGTTGTGTAAAACGAGGAGGGTTGTCGTTTTCATCTAAAATTTGTACCTCGAAACGTGATGTCGAACTTAATGGTGGCGAACCGTTGTCATGGCACTCAACAGTAAGAATGTGGCTCTCTCGAAGTTCGCGGTCCAGTGACTTCGATACAATCACCTTGTACTCATTTACGTCGTACCGTTGCAATCCAAACCAATTGCTTTGGAGCGAGCACGTAACTTCTCCATTGCGTCCGGTATCGTCGTCAGTTACAGCAACGTGCGCTACCACTGCACCTATGTTGGCGTATTCCGAAATCTTGGCAGCGTCAGGACTTGGCAAAAGGTTCACGTTGATTTCTGGAGGGCTATTACCAGTGTCAAGCACGTTGACGGTGACTAACGTCTGTGACGTTAACGGCTGGTCATTCAAGTCGTAGGCCTCGACAATTAACGTGTAAACGCTTCCAAAATAGTATACCAATATTTTAGCATTTGTAATCTCGCCTGAAGTTTCATTAATTAAAAACCTTTCAAGAATGTCAGTAGACTGGTGTGGGCTAAGTCTATACCTGACTTCTCCATTTTTACCTTCGTCGATATCCGTCGCCTTTACACGTACTATCACAGATCCAACTGGTTTGTCCTCATTCACTGTTACGTTATAAACGCTAGCGGTGAACTTTGGATAATTGTCATTAATATCCGTTATCGTTACGTTTAGGAACAACGTCCCTGACAATGGCGGTTCCCCGCCGTCCTTGGCGATAATGGAAAGGTTATAGTGGGCTACAGTTTCTCTATCTAGTTCTTGAGAGACAAGTAATTTTATGATGGAACTACCATCTAGATTTTTCACAAACTGTATAGTAAATGGACTAGATTTCGGTTGAAGTTCGTACGACTTCAACGAGAACTTTTCACTCATGTCTTTGTCTGTCGACCCCTCAATCGTAAACGATGTCCCAACTAGCACACCTTCAGAAATGGGAAGATCGACGTTAGGTTTAGCAAACGTTGGTCTGTTGTCATTGACGTCTTCAATAAAAATTGTGACTGATATTGTCTGGAAGAAACTATCAAGAGACGATTTAGCGGATACTTTAAGCACAAATTTACATTCAGTCATGAAACTACACACGGTCTCTCGATCAATGACGACAGCCGTTGAAAGAGAACTTGTTCGTTCGTTGATCTTGAAGTAGGAAGCAAAGTCCTGTACTGGTTGCCAGAGTAGACTATAACGTATATCCGATCTTGTGCTCACTGTTGTCATATTGGAATCTTCAATAACGTTACCAATGCTTGTATTTTCAGGCATCTGCTCCTGAATATGATATTCGACTGTATTACAGTAACAAGAACAAATACTCACCAAAAGTATCAAGAAAATTTGGGGAAAAGAACGCCTTTCCATCGTGTGAATTTAAGTGAACACTACTGTAGCATGGTGCACGGAAGCTAGTTTGTATTAAAATTAGTTATGCTGTGACAGAAGAGTCTCGCTGAATTCGTTTTGATTATCGCATTCGAAATTTGTCAAGGGCTACAAATTGTATCAGTCACAACATTACTCTCTTTTAGACGACTGAGTAAACAAACTTATCATCAAATAACGTGTGCTCTTATTTTTCTTTCTAATCGGGTGTGAGGTCTATCTTTCAGATGGCACTTAAATAGTTGCTTCTAAAACATCCTGCGGTACCGGTAGGTAACACGACACCGCCTTTTCTCGTGTCGCCTCTTTCTCTCTGACTTGCAAACTATCTGAATGTTCCGCACCATTGACAACCCATAGGCAGTTAGAGAGCAAAGTATCTCATACCTGAAAACATGAATCTTCCATATACTAGGCAAGACTGACAATGAAAACTAACAGTTTTGCATCAATTTAACTTTGTGGACGAGTGCCCCATTACACCACTAAATGGCGCTATCTGGAATTGCCTAATGTACCTAGAGTCACTTTTGCACAATTCTCCCGGAAAATAAGTAGGGTTATAATTTTCACAGCGGTCACTCAGTTCCTCCTTCCATTCCGTCCTTACTATGTATTCAGAAAGGTTTCCTCCATATACTTTGTAGAATACCCCTTTATTAAGATGAACAATCCCTGATATGTGAGTAATAATTGCAGATAATTATTTTAAAATATGTTTAGCAGTGTTCCTGTTCGCTAGGTGTGGTCATTAGTCCCTTTTTTTTTTATCACCACACTGCAAGCGATGCCATTTACTCTTATCCAGCTTCAATATATATATCTACAGTGATTTCCACCTTTCACTACAACAGGCTGGAGGAATAACTCAATCTGTGGAGGAATCATCAGAAAATAACTTTTGAAAAATGTAAGAAATATCCTTTCATATCAAATTCTATCACCTATATCGGGATAGCGAGTATCAGTCTGTCTTGCACTTGGTCCCTTTTCCGCTAATGTACCATTTCTGAACAATCTATCGGTCATTACGCTAAAATCCCAGTAATGACAACTTTACATAAATATTTACTCCAACGATAAGCTTCAGCCCAGAAATATTATCGTCCCTGGGTGTAGACTTGATTATATTCCATTGGCATTAACGTGCTGTATGTATAAACACGGCCATGAAGTTAAAATTATAATTCCAGCATTTCGAAAGCAAACACTTAGAGTAAAGACGATTAGCTCTTGAGATGGCTAAACTACCGCTGTTGGCTACGTATCGCTTCCATCAGATATTCCGCCTTTGAGAATCCGTACAATACGATAAGTTTACACCCTCTTTCTCCGCCCTCTCCTTTTTCTGACCAACCAGTCTAAACCTTAAAAATTTGATCGACATGTGCACTCGTTCGGAGATGTGGAAAGGCATTTTTTCCCTTTAACTCTCGCTCCTCCTTTTGTCTGCGTGTCACTTCGATTAACTTTTCCAGGTTCTCGTACAGTTTACTTTGAGCAACGGAAAACTTGAGTGAATGGTTTACATTGTCAATGACTACATTTTGAGCGCGTGGTGTGACCTTTCGTAATGTACACACACACACACACACACACACGCACACACACACACACACACTTATATATTACCTTCAATAATATAGCTGAACATATCCAAAATAATTTTATGTTTTACACTTCTGTACTTGCATTTTGTTATAAAGTGTGCACAATCGTTTTTGATTTAATTTTAGCATTAGCTGGTACATATGAAATTGAATCATTTTCAACACTCCGGTTTGTACCACAAATCTCATTTTGAAATTTAACTAAACTGGGTATACAGTATTTTAATTGGTAGACGTGGAGTAAAAGTAATTAGTATTTTTTAAAATAATTATCACATTTTCATTATCACGTCATCCAATCTGTATAAATTTATGATTTATTATTCAACTTAAAATGATTTCTTAAAATTAGTATATTACCATGCGAAGTGTTCCTTCGTAGTATGTCTCTGGCGATCGGAAGTACTCTATTATTCTAAAATCAATGTAGAAAACTAAATGAATTTCAAGCATTTAGTGTGACAATCATCCGATAGACGATTTCTTATTCCACTATGGGTAGAGGCAAAAAGTGTATATCAATATATTTTCATATGCACTCAATACATTTTAGAGGAAAAATGTAATACTTATTCCTAAATATGTTCGTTGTCATGACTTTAAACACTCAACAGTTAATTCAGTTGAACTCAAACTGAGCAACATTTAAATACATATTAGGTTGATTTTGTTTTAATTTTGTAAAATATCGTTTTGTTACTTGCTCTGGAAAACTATTATTCTTTATCAAAACCGTTATCTTTCGGTTTCAATAACATCTTTTTTGTTGTATCTTGTTATTGTAGTTGTTATTATTGTTGCTATTGTAGTTGTTATTGTTGTTTTGTTTTGGGTTGTTTTGTTTTTCTTTTCTGCCGCTTGTTAATTTTGAATAATTGGTGCCACTCTATTTTTTTTTATGGACAGCAGCTTATCAAACGTTGTTATCCGATCCATTTTGTATAACTTAACGAAAAAAATATGTTTAAAATCATTTTAATGTTATTAGCCGCAAATAGTTCTTATGTTTTACCACTTTCTGAAAAGCACGTTCTTTACTTTATGTTATTGATATTATTTCGATGAAATAGAAATCTGACAGCAGTTTTAGTTACAATATATTTCCACAAAATATATCTCCTGTCTCCACAAAAATATCACATGTAACCACAAAATATATCTCCTCTTCTCCACAAAATATATCTCCTGTCTCTACAAAATATATCTCCTGTCTCCACAAAACATATCACATGTAACCACAAAATGTATCTCCTGTCTCTACGAAATATATCACAAGTATTCACAAAATGTATCTCCTGTCTCCACAAAAGTTATCTCCTGTCTCCACAAAAGATATCTCCTGTCTCCATAAAATATATCCATGTATCCACAAAATATATCTCCTGTCTCCACGAAATATATATCATGTATCCACAGAAAATCCGGTCCCCATCGCCGCCACATCTCTTTTTACCTTTTATCCAATCTGATCTTTATTATTAATTTTATTCTTTCATTTAAATTTCTCCTGAAATAGTTATTCAAACACTACTCTCTCTTACACACACACACACACACGCGCGCGCTCGTTTAATGGATTGAGAGAGAAGCATAGTCTCTCAGTATAGTATATTTCCAGACATATTTATTGATAAAAACATATGTGATACATTTTCGTGTATGATTCTTCACTCTTTGAAATATGAAGATGTTCACATATTTATGATCAAGATAAATGACAGTTACAAAGAAAATACAAATGATTCAAAGCTAGCAATACTTTGTAAACAATCAAAGCGAAAGATTATTGATAAGGACGTGGATTAAGACTCCCGTTATTGATCCTATTATCAGTATATCCGAAATGGCGCACAATGCATCAATCGTAGGAATCAACGAGTCAAAGGCTGTAAGTGGTTCACACAATCTAATGAAAAACCTAAACACCAACCATTGCAGACGTTGTCGATAAAGATTATAAGATATCGACAATAACCAGAGAAAAACTGTCCTTTTGTTATCGAATTGTCGTGGGCTATCGACCCTTCATTCAACAGAACTATAACCATCTAACTTCTTATGACAAATCCAACAGAAAAAAGTCGTAAAATTACTGTATTACCCACGGGTCATCTCGCACCAGAGAGATATAAACCCCTTTATCAGTCATTATTATCGTATACTCAAAGCTGGCTTTTTAAGTTTGTAAAACAATTGCAACCGTGTGGCATGTCAAGTCAATTTAGACTGAATATCGAAAATCTTCTTGCATTGTGATTGTTAGATTTTGAGGTCACGTTATGCAAAATAACGATCTTTGATGGCAACATGCCTGAATGTTCAGCACTAACCACTACAGGTAACTTTGTTTTACAAATCGTCTATCAGAGATCTTTCTTGCGATGTTAAAAACAAAACGCAAACAGGTGCCAGTCAATGATTGCATGTAAGTTACCACAATCTTTACTAAATAAAAATTTAGGAAACAAAAGCAGCTCTTTTGTCAGGTGTGCTAAACAAATGTGTTATCAAAATACGGCACGCATTTTGCAAACTTTATAAAAACTGCATGATAATGTCAGCTGAAAATCACAGTATTATAAAAATGTTAAAATCGAAGAATGACATCAGTATTTATATTTCAAATTTAATTAGTTTTAAACTGCATCCACAAGTTACTAATAAAAAGAATAGAGATTATGATACTTAATACAACAGAGAAAATTCGGAACATTAAAAATGTATTTACATGTATTTACACTTTAGTTACTAGCACATCATTTGCATATTGTACGCATTTTAGGTCTTAATTATTTCTTATTTTTTTTTTTATCCCGACTGCAGAGTATTCAACACAGTCTTGAATAATGAAGGTTTACAAAATATACAGTCCAGGAACATAAATATTTTATTTTTCGTTTAAAGGAATGTTATTGTCTAAAGTGGATATAATTAGGATCGGGCTACAAGTTCTCACAACTCATAATATGTCCTTCCCATACAATCGATATGAAATTTACATGGATAGCGGCAGTAAATTAATACGATTTGATACACATATAAAAAGATACATGAGAGAGAGACAGAGACAGAGAGATAGAAAGACACACAGAGAGACAGAGGCACACATAGAGGCAGACAGACAGACAGATATACTGACTGACAGTTAAAAAATTAATGAATTATTCAAAACAATAATCGTGGCAAAAGTTGGACGTTAATACATACGCCAAAATGAATTCAACCTATTAAAAATTATTAAAATCATATCTTTTTTTTTAATTAAAATCAACATTTACGGTAATTAATTGTATAGAGAATTTAAATTGCAAATATACCAGTAAATATGTAAAGCGTTTAATATGTTTAATATATATTGGCAGCAAGTCAAGTAAATTATTATTAACATTCGCTGTAAAGTCAGATTTTTCCGGATAACATATTATCGTTAGTTGATGGTACATGGAGACGATTTGGATTCTGAACTAGTTGCTACGTTGTTCAATTAAGTATTTGCAAATAGACGTATAACGGTATGCATTTTGTATCTCATAAATTAGTTCTAATTTGTATATGTAAAATGGATAATTTCTTGTTTAGAATGAAAAATGGGAAGGCACTTCACTTTGTAATGAACCTGGATTATTTATTTTTTCTATGGTTATACATGTTTGTAATAAAACTGCATTATTTCCTTTTCTATGTTTATACTAGCGGCGGTATGAGTTCAGCAAAATAAAATTAAAAAAAACTATATACCATTTTATAACAGTAACATATTTTAGGGAACTTTCTTCTGTCTGCGAAAGTAGACCAACTAGTTTCCTGATAGCTCTTAGGACGCGAGGCACTTCTACAGTTCGCCCTGCTTCCAATTGTAGTCTTTATAATTTGAGATTATTCGACCCAACAACCATCTTTGACAACATCAGCGTATTCTAATATAGGGCGGAATGAACCAAGACAGTCTAAAAAAAATCCACTCCAACCTAAACACACCCCAACCTAACTCCCAGCCACACTGTTGAAAACCTCGGCAGAGAAAGGAACACATCTAACGTGCCTGCAGTGAGATAGTAACCAGATCAGACTCGAAAAGGGGGGTGGGTGGGTGTGCAAAGTGACTTCTCTTTTATGCACTAATGACCCTTTTAGCTCACTTAATTACAATTTAATAAAAAAAAAAAATAGCGCTAGAAGTATGCGCGCATGCTCTGCACAGAGTAGACGAGCATGTAAAAGGTCAGCTGGGAAAACAACAGAATTGGTTTTGGTCCTGAACACATTGGAGTTCTTTTAAAAGAATGTTCAAAAGCTTTTAAACGCAAATAAAGAACTGATTAAAATAAATATCATTGGTCATTTTCAAAGCCTGATTGCCTTGCTCAGATTGTTTGCTCATTCAAGGATCCAATGATACAAAAAAGTGGAGAGCAAGCAATAGCCGCCAGTTGTGTCTCTGAGAGACAGAGCGGTATCATGTACGCTATGGTGATCATTTGTTGGATATATGGCTGACTATAACAGCACAGCCGTGGACGCATTTTAAACAATTTAATTGTGAAGCAACTTATTATGTAAAGATCCAACTTTACATGCCGCGCACTGCGAACGAATTGAAGCTTGAAAATAAATATATGCGATTTGTGAAATGATCAATGGTTCATGCCAATCTTATGGAAATCTCAAGATGCCGTGAATCATACTTTTCTCCCGACGACATTGATCTTACTCCATGGATTGTTTTCTTTTAATTTCCTTGACTGTCAGATGTTCAAATTATCTTAGGAAAATTATGGCGAACAAGACGTGATATCTGACAGTTCTTTATTGGATCTTATTTTAAATATATCTCTTTTAGACATAATGCTTCAAATGACTCCTTTGTCTTAATTATAAACAGGAATCGGTTCCTGAACAATAATATCAAGACTAAAATGAAATGCATGTACTCAAAAAGAATATCAGAATCCCGATAATATTCATTTTCATTTCAAATTTTTGACCAATATTTAATAATTCTCGTTTAATTGAGACCTACTGGAGCGTCCCATTCTGCCCTTGGACAGATATCAATTTGTATGATTTCCGCGCAAGAGTTTCCGATCTCTACAATTGCTCAGTTACAACATAAGAACATCACGCCGTACGTCCACCACACCTATGTATGGTTTATTAGTCTTTGTTGTCCAACTGCCTGCACCCTTTCGATTAGCGATATCGACGTCGTTGCTAGGTACGAGACTGAGTGAAGATAGGGTTAATCATTCATGAAGATATTGGGTGCAGTAAACAATACCTATATACTGGTAAAGACAGTTCGCGGCTTTTGAGTAAGAATGTTTCTTTTGTTGTACGTGTTCTTTGATCTCTTGATTTTATCTAAACGATTCTATGAGCTATAAAACAACTTCGTTTTCCTATTTCGAGATATTGTTGCATATCTGAAGAGCTTACATTATCTGGTGGGGAAAATACTCCTTTCATCTTCAGCAAATATGTGGCTACCTAATTCATCGTCTGCAAAATGCTAAGAATTATGAATGAAAACCAAACAAATCTTACGAAATAAAATCCAACTATACATTAAGCAACATCAAAAAGTTTGAAACTTTGGATAACACAGATTGAAAATTCAGAGTTTGTTAAATAGTTAAAAGATGTACAGATTTATTAACCAATATCAACTATGAAAAGAACAAAAAGAACAGAAAAAGATCGCCAACATTAGCAGCAACGACAGCAGCAACGATAAATACAAAGATAAATAATGTGAACGCCTTATCTCCGTATTCCATCGCAGTCGCTGATAATGTTACAGACGCTGATAATGTTCTAGATGCAGCTATTGTTACAGACGCTGCTCATGAAACAGACGCTGCTTATGCTATAGACGCTGCTAATGCTATAGACGCTGCTAATGCTATAGACGCTGCTAATGCAACGTTCCCTCTAAGCTGCGCAGCTGCTTAGGCATCACCGCGAAGCTGAATTGTCAATTTTTGCTCAATCCAACGTTAAAGTTTGCTCAGTCCAACGTTAAATTTTGCTCAGTCCAACGTTAAATTTTGCTCGTCTCCGTAATGCTTGCGCAGTGCAGCGAGCACTGCACTCACATCTACCCTTCGCTTAGAGGGAACGTTGTGCTAATGCTATAAAGCTGCTGATGCTAACAAGCTGTTAATTTTACAGACGCTGCAAATCTTAAAGACGCTGTTAATGCTATCGATACTGCAAATGTTACAGATGCAGCAAATGTTACACAGAGGATACTACTACTTTTGCTGCTGCAATTACTAATTCAACTGTAACTACTACTAATATTACATCTACTTCTACTACAACTACTGCAGCTGCTATTACAAATACATTTACTACATCTACTACTGTTATATCTACTACGACAACACACACACACACACACACACACACACATATATATATATATATATATATATATATATATATATATATATATATATATATATATATATATATATATATATATATATATATATATATATATATCGCAAATCGCACACTAATTTCGTCACCGGTGCATGTACGACTTTAAAATATTTTCTACGTTGACTATGAGAAGATACAAGTTATCAAACTAATTTTAAATGATACGTGTCCCTTAATAATCGGAATGATCACGATAATGTAAATAAAATTACTCTGTTGGTGATGAATCGCGATAATCAAAATCAAATTACTCTATTGGTGATTAATCGCGATAATCAAAATCAAACTGCTCTGTCGCTCTTTAATGGTCACACTAATCACGTTAATCTAAATAAAGATATTCTATCTATGACTGATCATGGAACCTTCCAACAAACAAGTTTCACAATTGCGTTTCAGCTTTTTGTGTTTTGTGGCGATTAACTCTTGATATATGATCACAAATATCGACCCATTCTCAAAATTTAGCATTTTTATGGCTGTGTCTGCTTTTCTCTAAAACAAATACATTGCTTTTTATTACTACCGGTTCGATGTGCGATAATGACGACTCACTCGTTTAAGTTATAAATTGAATATCATTACATCCAAATTAAATTACCGTACCGTAGGTGATTGAGATCTTACCTTACCGTAGGTGACTGAGATTAAGGATACACAATTTCAGTGAGAGTATCCCGAGAAATGTATACCATTGTTTGTGGATATGAGTATCATATATGTCTGTCCTAATGTGAGTTCATCCGTCCGTCTGTAACACTAAATCTTCCCAAATTTTTTATATTCACCAAACTTGTACCATAGGCAGACATTTGAGTACTGTCTTGCAAGTGAGAAGGTTCTGTTAATTTCTTTTGGGAGCGGGGAGCTACGATTAAATATGCAAGTGGACGCTTTCTTATCATTTTTTAAAACCAAATTGCAAATACACGGTGGTGTTTGCCTATAAAGAGGCAAGGTAAGAGCTCTAAGTCACACACACACACACACACACACACACACACACACACACTTACGATATGTATTTCATGCTTTTCGAACAGTCGGAATCATCGACACAACAGGAACAAATCTATTAGAATGGACTGAACTGCAAAGAAGGAAAATAAAGTGATTATTATTAACCAAAATCAGTGATGCCTACGTTTCTCATATTAGTCTACCTCCAGGTTTTGACCCAAAAATGGGACATTTTCACAATCACTTCTTCCGATGTTTAAAATAATCATAATCGTCGTCACCATTGTGGTCGTCATCTTCATTATCATTATCATCATTATTTCTTAGTTTCTTCTTCTTTTACATCCTGATTATTATTATTGTTATTATTATTATTATTATAATTATTATTATTATTATTATTATTAT
The DNA here is from genome assembly GCA_029339505.1 of Unio delphinus. Classification (NCBI taxonomy): domain Eukaryota; kingdom Metazoa; phylum Mollusca; class Bivalvia; order Unionida; family Unionidae; genus Unio; species Unio delphinus. Next base: position 18,343,341 of record JAQISU010000108.1, read on the forward strand.
TATTATTATTATTAGTAGTAGTAGTAGTAGTAGTAGTAGTAGTAGTAGTAGTAGTAGCAGTAGTAGTAGTAGTAGTAGTAGTAGTAGTAGTAGTAGTAGTAGTATCATTATTACGATACATAGTAACTGTGGTAATAGATTTAGTAGATGCTGTGGGTTTAACGCTATTTTTCAGCACACGATAGGTTGACTATACATAGTTTTATGTTTACACCAAACACTGGCATAAGCCTTCGTATACGCAGTCTATTCCTAACGAACACGGCAAAAGGTCGTTGTATACGTTTCTATTCCTCTCAGACACTGCATATATACCTTTGTATACACTGTCTATTCCTATCAACCCTGCAAATAGGCCTTGGTATAGGCTGTCTATTCCTATCAACGCTGCTAATAGGCCTTGGTATAGGCTGTCTATTTCTATCAACGCTGCTAATAGGCCTTGGTATAGGCTGTCTATTTCTATCAACGCTGCTAATAGGCCTTGGTATAGGCTGTCTATTTCTATCAACGCTGCTAATAGGCCTTGGTATAGGCTGTCTATTTCTATCAACGCTGCAAATAGGCCTTGGTATAGGCTGTCTATTTCTATCAACGCTGCAAATAGGCCTTGGTATAGGCTGTCTATTCCTATCAACGCTGCAAATAGGCCATGGTATAGGCTGTCTATTTCTATCAACCCTGCAAATAGGCCTTGGTATAGGCTGTATATTTCTATCATCCCTGCAAATAGGCCTTGGTATAGGCTGTCTATTCCTATCAACGCTGCAAATAGGCCTTGGTATAGGCTGTCTATTCCTATCAACGCTGCAAATAGGTCTTGGTATAGGCTGTCTATTTCTATCAACGCTGCAAATAGGCCTTGGTATAGGCTGTCTATTCCTATCAACGCTGCAAATAGGTCTTGGTATAGGCTCTCTATTTCTATCAACGCTGCTAATAGGCCTTGGTATAGGCTGTCTATTTCTATCAACGCTGCAAATATGCCTTTGTATGGTCAGTCTAGATAAACCAAACACTACGATATGCCTTTGTACAGGCTGCATATTCCTCTCAAACACTGCCATAGACCTTTGTATACGCTATTACTGTCAACACTGCCATAGATCTTTGTATACGCTATTACTGTCAACACTGCCATATGCCTTTGTATACGCTATTACTGTCAACACTGCCATATGCCTTTGTATACGCTATTACTGTCAACACTGCCATATGCCTTTGTATACGCTATTACTGTCAACACTGCCATAGGCCTATGTATACGCTATTTACTGTCAACACTGCCATATGCCTTTGTATACGCTATTACTGTCAACACTGCCATATGCCTTTGTATATACCAGGGGTCTCAAACACGTCCCCCGCGGGCCGCAGCCAAGCCGTATTTTCTGGCCCGCAAAATGATTGGTATTACATGGTATCATGAGAGATAGCAAAAAGTTGGTGCGGCCTTTGGGCCATCGAAAAATCTCTCATGCGTCCCTCAAGATGGTTAGAGTTAGAAACCGATTATATACGCTGTCTATGCATACCAAACACTGCAATTTGCCTTAATGTGGAACAAATTACTAATATCCACAACTAGATGCAAGAAATGGGGGCATTAGCTATATAATCTGTTTGTGGCATAGTTGTGATTTATGGAACATATTAGACGAATCCTCGCTCGCATCGCCAATATGAAGAACATAATAGGAGAACACTCGTCCGTATCACCACTATAAAGAACATAATAGGCGATCACTCGCCCGTATTGTCCCTATGAAGAACATGTTAGACGAACACTCGCCCGTATCGCCTCTACGAACATATTAGACGAACACTCGCCCGTATCGCCTCTATAATTAAGAAGAGAGACAAATTGATTAGATAAGTAAATGAGACTAAAACCCACCAGGTAACAACATTGCGAACTTCACAAAACGTTATGCAAATGTAGACATGGCCAAATTATTTGCACCGATTAAATATGCACATGACAGATCGCTTACACACAATTACGTATGAACACGACAAGCAACATATACACCAATTAAGTATTCGCACGTCTCACATACAAACCCATGACAGACTACATACATACATACATACATACATACATACATACATACATACATACATACATACATACATACATACATACATACATACATACATACATAAGTGGTAGGGAACATTTTATACTAAATCAGTCACAACGAAAGAAAGAAAGCAAGAAAGAAAGAACGAAAGGAAGAAAGAAAGAACGAACGGAGACAGCAGCATGATCTTTTGTTCTTCATAGTTTACGTGTTGACAATATGTTAATAGGTGGTATCTTACAACACCTGTTTGCACTACGCATTACAGGTTGAGGCATTGCTGTTTGCACTACGCATTACAAGTTGTTGTTGTTGTTGTAGGGTTTAGCGCCATTGGTCAACACACGATATGCTTGCTATACATGGCGGCCAGTATTAATGGTGGAGGAAGAACCCGGTAAGACCGGCCACTCGGGGCCCCCCACGTTATGGGTTGAGGCATTGCTATTTTATAACACTACGCATTACAGGTTGAGGCATTGCTGTTTACACTACGCATTACAGGTTGAGGCATTGCTGTTTATACTACGCATTACAGGTAAGCATTATACGTTAAGTTAACAGATGAAAACTAACCTTTAAAGCGCACTTGTTTTTTTTTTAATGCTGGCGCGGAAAGTTTAACATTTCTAGATCACGTTGACAACTTTAAGAACTTTGTTTTTCAATCACAACTCCCTAGCTTCTATTCAAGGTATGTTTATAACCCCGAATGTATCCCAGGTAATTTCTTTAGGTTGATAACTGATAAAGAGTTTTTGCATGACAAACAGTTTTAGAGGCGAGTTAACAAAGGAATGATGATGTGCCAGAATTACTGAGTATAAAATTTCATGACTTTATATTTTTTAAAATCTGTAATGTGATGAAACGTATAAAAACATTTGGATAAAATTCTAATAACGGCAAAGGTAACAGTTGTCTGATGCACCCCAATGTGCGTACCGTTTCACGACTGTTTAGGAGGTCGACAAAAACGAAAAACTGAGACAATATTTCAGATTCAAATAGCTTACAACTAAACATTCAGTGGCAAGAACGGATGGATCTGTCCCGCCTAGCTATACATGACAGATTTTAAAGGGTGGTATGGTGGATCATGTAGTGTACGTTTTGGTATAGAATATTTAAGATTACTGTCAAATTACAAGTGGGTAATTCAAATGACACCGATTTATACTAAAAATCAATAAATAAAAAGTAGGCAAAAAAAATGAAGAATTTTATTCCACTATTAAAATCATTTAATTAGCTTGACTGGATTGAGGATTCTTATCTTTATTTCTCCATCTTCAAATCTTTAGAAGAACACTGGATAAGTCTGACAAAATCCATGATATTTGTATCGATAAGCAGGCTGTCCGTAGCCATCGTCTTGATATGGATTCTGACATTCCAGTTAGGTTAGTACAGTTAAAAACGTCATTCAAATCAGGAGTAGCAACCATGAATACTTTTGACATCCTCGATGAAATTACACTAATCCTATGAGTTGACAACAGTTATTCCACAGATTAGACCTTAAATTATTATGGATACTGAGACAGATAAGAGAAGATACTACTAGACATTGAATGACTTTAAAAAAGAGACAAATATCAAACGTTCCACAGACTAGACATTCAATAAATCGGATAATGAGAGACATATAACAATAATTCCACAGACTAGACATTAAACGATTGTCGATAATGAGGCAAATAGTGAAATAATAATTCCACATGCAAGATACTCAACGACTGTGGACAATGAGGTAAATAGGGGACATAAAAACAATTCAACAGACTAGAGATTAAATAATTTTGGATAAAGAGACAAAAGGGAAATATTACTAATTCAACAGACAAGACAGTGACTGTGGCTATTGAGCCAAATGGTGACATAATAATCATCCCGCAATCTAGATATTCAGGTATTGTGGGATATCCAGACCTTCAGGTATTGTGGGATATCCAGACATTCAGGTACTGTGGAATATCCAGACATTCAGGTACTGTGGGATATCCAGACATTCAAGTACTGTGGGATATCCAGACAAATAACAATAATTACTTGTACTAGACCTTCAGGTACTGTGGATATCCAGACAAATAACAGTATTTACTTGTACTAGACATTCAGATACTGTGGATATCCAGACAAATAACAATAATTGCTTGTACTAGACATTCGGTTTACGCGGCTTAAGAGAGAAATTGGGAGGTAACACTAACTCCAAATAGTATAGACTCAATGGCTGTGGGAAATGAGACGAATAGGGAGGTAATGATAATTCCACATAATAGACATTCAGTGACTGTGGGTAATGAGACAACAATACCTGCACATAATAGACATTCAAGGAATGTGGGTAATAAGACAACTGGGGAGATAATACTAATTCCGCATATTAAACATTCAATGACTTTGGGTATTAAAACAACAATAACTACACATAATAGACATTCAATGATTGTGAGTAATGGAAAAACAATAAATCCACAAAACAGACAGTCAACAAACGTGGGTAATTAGATAAATAACAATAATTTCACATACAAAATGTTCACTGACAGTGGATAATGAAGCACGGGTGTGAGAGATATTAATTCCACATACCTGATATTCAATGATAAGGGTTAAAGCGACAAACGTGGTAACAATAAATCCACAGACTAGACATTGAGTGACGTGGATAATAAGACAAATGGGGAAATAAAAATAATTCCAATTATTATATGTTCATTTATTTCTCTTTTAACCTCACACTGTCAGAATCCTGCAGTAGAATTCCATAATACTGCACGAAACATATGTCTAAAAATAGTATATTGTATTCGGAACTACTTTTGTAAACAAACAATATACGCTCATTTAGTACACTCTGTAGAGTTTGGGCTATTAGATTCATTTGTGAATTCACTATACAAGCTGTTTCGTCCACAGAGGCGATCATGGTATCGACGTGGACAAGTTCAATGAGTTAAAAACGAAACGTTCAAACAAGCACACAAATGAATGCAATGTTTGCAATCTCAGCAACAAAGGTGAGAGATGCAGTAATTGAACGCACCATTCTGATAATTGAAATAGGATAAATATTCCTAACATTTCGCAAATAGATTGGTTTAGACTATGACCAGTGCTCTCTAGGGTCTATACCAACAGAATAGAAAAACATACAGAGGCCAAGGGCTGTCGTATATCTATCAGAAAGGTACCATGTTACAAGTCAATCAAAACACTAAAAGCAATATTCATCCTACATTAATCGATAATGAATTTCCTCAAAATATACTTTTATAGTCCTGCAAATCGGACTGGCATGCCTCCATGTCAAAACAAACCTAATACACGCCGAAACTATACCAGAATTTGGACTTCATTTCCAACTGAAAACATGTTCTCTTTACTGCACTGAAATGATCCAATGATCCAGCACATTTTAAGCAGCAAAGCAAAATTGAGCTGGATCAAGAAAAACACAAAATTCATTCATTTCAGACCAACTGGAAACAAAATTTCAATGCGAATGTATTCAAAAGAGGACACTAATTTTCAATTTTAAATATAAAAGAAGAATATTTGTTTAAATAAATAACACCAAAGCGACAAAGTTCAAAGGTTGTTGGGCGGTGCTATGTATGCATGTAACGTGGCTGCTGTGGGCGGGTGATCTAAGTGTTATTAAGACAATATTGCACAAGGCCTGGTCAGAGGTATTGCGCAACTTGGAAACAACACTTGAAGCCCGCCTCCCACTAATTGGCGTTATCTAGAAGATGATCGCTACGGTGTGATATGCCCGGTCAGTGAGTATAGTAATCTGAGATGGTACTTTGAACAAGACAATACACGAGCCCCCGTAAAGATAAAATATGAATTTAATTGAAAATACAAATAAGAAAAGAATGACACTGTGAATTACACTTTCTCTCTTTCTGAATACACTTAGTTCAGAAAAATACAAATATTGAAGCTTTAAAATAATGGATACATTCAAAGAATCCAAACACCAATGAAAATAAATGAAGTTAGCCGTTAATACTGAGAGTAACTTTCATCAAGGAATCGAATGTTCATTTAACATTGGACTGTTGAATGATTCAACATGACCTTTTTCGTTGACTGGTTTTTCTTTCTTTTCCCTGCGTGTGTCCGTCTCCAGCTTGCCCTTTAATTGAACGGGAATTCCACACTGACTTCTTCCCTTTGACTTTTCGCTGATTCTCACTCTTGCCCAAAATAAACTCTTGCCTTTGACTTCTCGCTGATTCTCACTCTTGCCAAAGTAAACTATTTTTCCTTGTAAAAGAAAAGGGTAAAACGCCCTAAGTATCTCGCTACTTTCAGAGTTGCGATTGTTCGTCCGTCTTCATGTTCGAACAATCAGATCTTACTATCAGTGTTATCATTCATATGGCTAACAAATTCTATACATGTTTTCAGATCAATAAAGCTATACTGCTAATTATCAACATCAGAATTCGGGAAAGTCATTTTCCCGTAAATCATTACGTAAAGTGAGGCAATATAACCTAACATACAATCCATATTTACTAATATGATAAATTCAAATTAATGTAACACTTTCCAATCATAAATATACACGGCGGGTTTTCTACACTCCATATTTACCTACGTAAGTATATAAGGTAAAATGCTAATTCAGAATTAAAAATACATTATTAAATCACTGTAAACCGACTATCCATACAAAATATGAACACATCATGCATCTGTACAAAGAAACAACTCAAAGTACGTTATTAAATCAATGTAATACTGAACTATTTGTAGCGTAGTATCGATACATTATGCATCTAAGACAAAGATAAACAGCATATACATTACATCATAATAAAGGTGAATTTGAGTTAGATACCTTTGTGTTTCTGGCGTCTTACAAACGTTCCACATTCAGTTCCCTGGAACCACAATTAATTTACGAACGTCTTTCTTTCAAAGACGTACGAAGTCTTCTCCTGTGTTGGAATCAATTATTCTGACCGTCCCTCGCATAGGCCTTCCTAGACTGACTAACATCGTTTGATACGAACTATATATTTCCCGATTCTGGGTTTCGGCCCAACCCTCTCTCCTGTACATTTGACCAATCGGCATAAACGCTATTCTTACTGACCTTATGGAAACCGTCTCTCACGATGTCAAAAATGCCACTTAGGATCGAGATGTGAAAAACTCATAATTTTAAGCGTGTCAAACAGCCAGTCCGTTTCCACTCTAAACATTGTTAAAGTCTGACCAAGTTAAGAAAACATTTTTCCCGTTCCAAACTCTGCCCCAAGACAGTCGATTGTCGGTTAGCCTACGAATTAATTACTGGATGTCACCGACGAAACATTTGGCACTTGACAATGCATTACTATTGTTACTGTGTATTGATAAATCTACGGTTGTGTATTTATCTTCAAATACAGCATATATTGCATTACTTTGTTTCTTGCAGTGTACACCTTTAATAGTAAGCCTTATGTAGGAAAACGAAAGGAGTATATACAAAAAAGGTTACTGCATTAATACGGAAATAAGAACTAGTTTGTTTTCCTGGAGAAATGCTGCATTCCCAAAGTCTTGCAGTATTTTTCAGAAAAGCTCTTACATATTCTCGCATACGAATGCAGTAATCTTTAAATACTAGATTTTCGATGACCGTGGATAATGTTATAAATAACAACGATTTTAGTATACTGACAAATGGGAAATAACAATAATGTAATAGACTCGGGATTAACCAGCTGTACACCACAATGGGGTTGGGATGGATCTTTACTACTGCATGTCAAATCTCCATATGTTATTACATAATGAGGTCAGGATGGATCTTTACTACCGCATGTCAAATCTCCATATGTTATTACATAATGGGGTTGGGATGGATCTTTACTACTGCATGTCAAATCTCCATATGTTATTACATAATGGGGTTGGGATGGATCTTTACTACTGCATGTCAAATCTCCATATGTTATTACATAATAGGGTTGGGATGGATCTTTACTACTGCATGTCAAATCTGAATATGTTATTACATAATGAGATTGGAATGGATCTTTACTACTGCATGTCAAATCTGAATATGTTATTACATAATGGGGTTGGGATGGATCTTTACTACTGCATGTCAAATCTCCATATGTTATTACATAATGGGGTTGGGATGGATCTTTACTACTGCATGTCAAATCTCCATATGTTATTACATAATGGGATTGGGATGGATCTTTACTACTGCATGTCAAATCGTCCATATTTTATTACATAATGGGGTTGGGATGGATCTTTACTAATGCATGTCAAATCTGAATATGTTATTAGAGATATTTGTGTAAATGTTTAGCTCATTGCATCTTGGGCAATGCAAGAGCATGTAGTTGTGGCAAATTAGGTTTGTGGTTACATGAACTTTAACGTATAGCTTCTCCATATTTTAGATAATGCGCCACTTCATACTCATACTCATGTTCCCAGACTTCCTGCTGTCCAGAGAGTAAAATTATACTGAATTATTTTAGCTATTACCGTGTTGCTCATTTTATTACACTTGGCTTGTCAAGGTTTGAAAATTTACATTCAGAACTATACATTACATGCCTGTGTTATCTCATTTATTACCAAATGTGTTTCTCCATCATGTGGCTGCTTGATGGAAACATCACAACACGCGTATTAAACACGAAGTTTCAGGCTGTTCGTGTTTCGTGTTTCGTGTTCGTGTTTCGCGGGAAATCAACTTTTTATCGATCAAGTTCTTATGGACGCAATTTTTGTTCGTTTGTGATGGTTAGATATTACAGGTATGTTATTTATATACATTTACATTCAGATGAAGTCACAGTGAACATATTGCGATAGACTGACGTTTGCCAGTTTGCCACATCTGATTCGTTGGCGGATTCGGTCTGCCAATTCTGATTTGTTCAGTAATGTCACGTGGTATAAACTGAAGGTTATATCTTGGCGTGGAAGACAGTACTTGTCAGATAACTGCAGATCGCGGTCAAGTTCAAAACCAGAAGTAACACCTGTGAAGTCCAACACCCATTTAGGTAATGACATATAAATTGCTAAATTAAAATAATAATGAATAGTAATAATAGTATAAGAATGGCAAAGTAATAATAATACTTTAATTTTTTGAACATTATTTAGGTAAAAAGCTAGTAAAATAACCAATACTTTCAACATTAAACGTCCGGTTTTTTTTAACAAAGACATTGGAAATTACGTAGGAACTGTTTTAGTAAGTAAATTAGTCTTCCAAATTCTCGTGCCGTTTTCTCTCACCACAATGGTAACCTGGGTTAAACGAATACAAATATGATTTCCAGACATTTAATACATTTAACATTGAAACAGATTATTATGTACTGAGACATTTTATTGAAATGTTCAAATACAAGAGTGCAAGCAACGACTGTTTCCTTGCAAGTGCATATTTGTTTTATTCCAATGAAATTTATGTAATCGTGAGAGCTATCCAGTTTCTTAGTTGTGTTACCCTCATTAAACATTTTTATTGACTTTACTGTTGAGTGCAACTTCTTCAATGAACCCTCCCTAGCAGATAGGAAGTAGAGGTCGCTTACAATAATGTCACAGACTAGATTTGCACTGACTGTGGATAATGAGAGACAAATAACATTAATTCCACAGATATAATAACTGTAGATAATGAGACAAACGGGGAATTAAATATAATTCTTCACACTTTGAAAATTGTACTATTCAGCATGAGATGTAAGTTGATCATGAGTGTTTTATGAAAAATCATTGGAAACGAAAGTTTAGAACAAATGTTGAATAAAACATAGTGAGGTTTGAACTACCCGTCTCTTCAGACACGGTCACTTCTCTGTTGGTAGTTTTTTTAAGCAATGGAAGACAAACAGAAGTGTCCTTAAAAAAAAGACTTTAAAGAAGACCCCGATTGGAGGACATTTCAAACTAAATTATGCTTATTTAGGCTTTGGACTGCATGATACATATGTTGTGAAGACACATTGTCGTACATCTCAGGAATTCTTTATCTCACTGTAACCAATCTGAAGAATAAAGTTACGATCGTCAGTAGCACTGAATTCTGCATTTCATGCCCATTATTATACAAATTGGTATCAATAACGGGCTGTCATAATTTAGAGACACACAGTTCTATTATTATACAAATTGGTATCGATAACGGGCTGTCATAATTTAGAGACACACAGTTCTGTTATTATGCAAATTGGTATCGATAACGGGCTGTCATTATTTAGAGACACACAGTTCTATTATTATACAAATTGGTATATATAACGGGCTGTCATAATTTAGAGACACACAGTTCTATTATTAACGGGATGTCACTATTTAGAGACACACAGTTCTATTATTATACAAATTGGTATCAATAACGGGCTGTCATAATTTAGAGACACACAATTCTATTATTATACAAATTGGTATCAATAATGGGGCTGTCATAATTTAGAGTCACACAGTTCTATTATTACACAAATTGGTATCAATAACGGGCTGTCATAATTTAAAGACACAGTTCTATTATTATACAAATTGGTATCAATAACGGGCTGTCATAATTTAGAGACACACAGTTCTATTATTATGCAAATTGGTATCAATAACGGGTTGTCATAATTTAGAGACACACAGTTCTATTATTATACAAATTGGTATCGATAACGGGCTGTCATAATTTAGAGTCACACAGTTCTAATCTTTGTCCTGACTTTCTTGTATCTTGTATATACAGATGCATGACTATTTGAAAGCATTTTTTAATCATTAAAATGTTAGTTTAGAATATGAGCCGATCCATTATGTAAACTGTAAGTTTAGAAAATATTTGCTTCCAGTTTATTCCTTCCAGCTCATCACATATGGTGTCAGTAATGAATTTCACTTAATTAAGGTCAAAATAATATGACATATATTACATTTTGGACGAGAAAAAGCGATGGGAAGTTCAGTTTCGTTACAAATAAAATAAGCAGTAAAGTAGACAGGCAAAAGTCTTTAAAGAATGAAAAAGGTTGGAATGTTCATTGATTTCATTTGACGCATGAACATACAAACTCGGCTGTAAATATAAAGACAGCATCGGACTGTTTAAGCAAGGAAAACACTGTATTAGTATTGCCTTCTTAATAGTGTCCGAATAAAAGCAGATGCTGTGGGGAATGAGTTTTTGTGAGGCATTAGATTTGTGTGAAGAATTTCCCTGGAACACAACATAATTAATTTAATGTATGCCAGTATTTTTGTTGCGTTTACATCAATATACGAGATAATATAACCAATCAGAGGGGATTTATATGATTAGTATTTGTGTAGGTTCCCAAACAAATGTATTCCGACAAAACCTCAGTTTCAAAATAAAGACCTATTTACATGAGTTATGTACATACATTGTTGCTACCCGAGGGAACTTGATATATATAGATATATAATTATTACCACACCAAAACAACTACGTACATAGCTATTGCTGTCCCTAACCCCAAGAACTAGATATATAATTATTACCACACCAAACAACTACGTACATAGCTATTGCTGTCCCTAACCCCAAGAACTAGATATATAATTATTACCACACCAAACAACTACGTACATAGCTATTGCTGTCCCTAACCCCAAGAACTAGATATATAATTATTACCACACCAAACAACTACGTACATAGCTATTGCTGCCCCTAATCCCAAGAACTAGATATATAATTATTACCACACCAATCAACTACGTACATAGTTATTGCTGTCCCTAACCCCAAGAACTAGATATATAATTATTACCACACCAAACAACTACGTACATAGCTATTGCTGCCCCTAACCCCAAGAACTAGATATATAATTATTACCACACCAAAACAACTGCGTACATAGCTATTGCTGCCCCTAACCCCAAGAACTAGATATATAATTATTACCACACCAAACAACTACGTACATAGCTATTGCTGTCCCTAACCCCAAGAACTAGATATATAATTATTACCACACCAAATAACTACGTACATAGCTATTGCTGCCCCTAACCCCAAGAACTAGATATATAATTATTACCACACCAAACAACTACGTACATAGCTATTGCTGTCCCTAACCCCAAGAACTAGATATATAATTATTACCACACCAAAACAACTACGTACATAGCTATTGCTGCCCCTAACCCCAAGAACTAGATATATAATTATTACCACACCAAACAACTACGTACATAGCTATTGCTGCCCCTAACCCCAAGAACTAGATATATAATTATTACCACACCAAAACAACTACGTACATAGCTATTGCTGCCCCTAACCCCAAGAACTAGATATATAATTATTACCACACCAAACAACTACGTACATAGCTATTGCTGTCCCTAACCCCAAGAACTAGATATATAATTATTACCACACCAAAACAACTACGTACATAGCTATTGCTGCCCCTAACCCCAAGAACTAGATATATAATTATTACCACACCAAACAACTACGTACATAGCTATTGCTGTCCCTAACCCCAAGAACTAGATATATAATTATTACCACACCAAACAACTACGTACATAGCTATTGCTGTCCCTAACCCCAAGAACTAGATATATAATTATTACCACACCAAAACAACTACGTACATAGCTATTGCTGCCCCTAACCCCAAGAACTAGATATATAACTATTACCACACCAAACAACTACGTACATAGCTATTGCTGCCCCTAACCCCAAGAACTAGATATATAATTATTACCACACCAAAACAACTACGTACATAGCTATTGCTGCCCCTAACCCCAAGAACTAGATATATAATTATTACCACACCAAACAACTACGTACATAGCTATTGCTGTCCCTAACCCCAAGAACTAGATATATAATTATTACCACACCAAAACAACTACGTACATAGCTATTGCTGTCCCTAACCCCAAGAACTAAATATATAATTATTACCACACCAAAACAACTACGTACATAGCTATTGCTGCCCCTAACCCCAAAAACTAGATATATAATTATTACCACACCAAACAACTACGTACATAGCTATTGCTGCCCCTAACCCCAAGAACTAGATATATAATTATTACCACACCAAAACAACTACGTACATAGCTATTGCTGCCCCTAACCCCAAGAACTAGATATATAATTATTACCACACCAAACAACTACGTACATAGCTATTGCTGTCCCTAACCCCAAGAACTATATATATAATTATTACCACACCAAACAACTACGTACATTGCTATTGCTGCCCCTAACCCCAAGAACTAGATATATAATTATTACCACACCAAACAACTACGTACATAGCTATTGCTGTCCCTAACCCCAAGAACTAGATATATAATTATTACCACACCAAAACAACTACGTACATAGCTATTGCTGCCCCTAACCCCAAGAACTAGATATATAACTATTACCACACCAAACAACTACGTACATAGCTATTGCTGCCCCTAACCCCAAGAACTAGATATATAATTATTACCACACCAAAACAACTACGTACATAGCTATTGCTGCCCCTAACCCCAAGAACTAGATATATAATTATTACCACACCAAACAACTACGTACATAGCTATTGCTGTCCCTAACCCCAAGAACTAGATATATAATTATTACCACACCAAACAACTACGTACATAGCTATTGCTGTCCCTAACCCCAAGAACTAGATATATAATTATTACCACACCAAAACAACTACGTACATAGCTATTGCTGTCCCTAACCCCAAGAACTAGATATATAATTATTACCACACCAAACAACTACGTACATAGCTATTGCTGTCCCTAACCCCAAGAACTAGATATATAATTATTACCACACCAAACAACTACGTACATAGCTATTGCTGTCCCTAACCCCAAGAACTAGATATATAATTATTACCACACCAAACAACTACGTACATAGCTATTGCTGTCCCTAACCCCAAGAACTAGATATATAATTATTACCACACCAAACAACTACGTACATAGCTATTGCTGCCCCTAACCCCAAGAACTAGATATATAATTATTACCACACCAAAACAACTACGTACATAGCTATTGCTGCCCTTAACCCCAAGAACTAGATACGTAACTGTTGCTGTCCTTATATTTTTTAAGGACACGCATCTGTCAAAGCGTGTTTTTTTTTTAAAAATATGTAACAAATCAAAAGATCAATCTGTGTTACATTTGAAGCGTGGACTGCCTCTGAAACATATAATTCATAACCATGATAGGTGATACGCTACAATGCTGCGTCGTAGACAAAACCATTGTCATCCAGGTAAAGATTTTGATATGAAAAATTATCGGACACATCTCTAACGATGCTAATATTGTATTGTCGCGTCAAGCCCCAAAAAAAACGAAACCATACAAGCTGGTGTACATAACACGTGGAATTCGAAATATATATGGATCATTTGCCTACATGCAATCCAATATTTTTAAAATACGAGTCTGTCTCTTAAATCACTAGAATCATATATGATGGCATGTTTGCATGCATCACTGCTATGAGTTCTGACTGCTTTACGAATATGATATGCTCTCCATTCCGTGTTGATTAGGAACTCGATGAAGCGATAACAGGCATCTTCCCAAATATAATGGTCAGCAACATGACACATGAAGAAGCAATTAGACACTTACAGGCGTTTAGTTCACGATTGCAAAGCATATCAGCACATTAAAGACTGTTTAGTACTTTATGCAAATAGAGGAATATGCTTGGTCCATAGACACGCTAAAGCAACCGGTCAGAACTGGTCAGGACAAGTCTGAACTTCAAAACTCACTGATTGTCCGAATAATAATAATAATAATAATAATAATAATAATAATAATAATAATAATAATAAGAAGAAGAAGAAGAAGAAGAAGAAGAAGAAGAAGAAGAAATACAACAACAACAACAACAACAAGTAGAAAGAAACATAACATATAAGTGAATTATTGTTTGCTTGTAGATAGATAGATAGATAGATAGATAGATAGATAGATAGATAGATAGATAGAAAGATACATAGATACATAGATAGATAGATAGATAGATAGATAGATAGATAGATAGATAGATAGATAGATAGATAGATAGATAGATAGATGAAAAGATATAGTGTAATACACTTTGTACTGCAGCTAAAATTTCAATTCTAATTTATTAGCTGTACGTCATCAATTGATTATTATACAAAGTAAATTCAAACAGATGCAGATCCAAAAATACTTTGGATAGAAATAATAGATTTTTCTAAAGCCAAGGGAAACTTATTCCATCGAATTAATAATAATATTCCATCCAATTTTCTAATTTTTGTAATAAAATTGTTACAGCTGAAAGTATCAGTTACGTTTTTGTTTTAGTCTATTAATGATGCATACGTTATTCATTACAGTCAGTTAAAATTAAAGACAGTGTCTTCAGACCTGAGTCATTACAGACCTGAGTCATTAAAACTTACACACACACACACACACACACACACACACACACACACACCGGTTTTGATGTTTTCTGAAAACTGTGTTACGTATTATTGTCAATATTTCCTGGACTCCGAATTTTAATATTACGAATCTTTTTCTATCAAAACATGATCTAACAGCAACAGCAAAAGCAATGTTTAATACAGAGTTTTATACGCAATTAACTGCTGACCTGTCGTGTAGTATTCCAGATAAAGAACTAAGTAATGTTAAGTTGCAGTCACAAACTGACGGCGGAAAAAAAAATCATATAACGTTACCTTCAATCTTGCATGACAAAGCAATTGCCCACATAGCGTGTAAAGGTCACACGTAAAAAGAGAATCCTTTATATATCGAGAGATATAATTTCACTCCTAATATACATGTACTTTGGATTTTGGTATGACTGGCAAATAACCTCATAACGGGGGTACAATTAAGGGGCGTTCAGTCCCTGGAGCATTCTAATAAATTACAAAACGTATGTTAATGGCCCTTATGATTCCATGTGGTGTTTTGTTATTGAACAATGGTAGTGCACTTCAGAACACAGTATCGAGTAAATTACAGATGTCAAATTTTTATATCTAAATACCTGTAACTTTATTTGTTAAAAAAGAATTCGGCTTTCATTATATAATGAATTTACAGAAGTATAAATTGCAAATCGACCGTCTTTTTACGAAATTGCACCAGAGCAAAATACGGTGTCTGTTTACTCAGTGTACATAAGAATGTGAGCAAGTATAAAAGGATGGACATTTTTCAAGTTATAAGCTACTGTAAGTTTGCATCTGTTTTTTATTCACCCCCCCCCCCCCAATGATCCGTGTGTGTGTGTGTGTGTATATATATATATATATATATATATATATATATATATATATATATATATATATATATATATATATATATATATATATATATATATATATGTGTGTGTGTGTGTGTGTGTGTGTGTGTGTGTGTGTGTGTGTGTGTGTGCCAGGTTCAAAGCTTTACACTTATGGATTTTAGGTGGAGTTAAACTGTCTCTATCTAATGTGTTCTTCAGAACGTTTGACTCGAATTTATCACCTTTTCCACTAAGTACGTATTTAAAGAAAATAGTATTTATGTGTGATAAATCTGTTTTTGACGGTCTGGTAACACAGTCAACAAACGAACAAGGACAGATAAAGGTAATATTGTATTACGCATATCTTTCCAGCGAATGATATATGTTGAAAATTCCAATTGTCGAGCCGTTTCTCTCAACATAATTTACTAAGACTGTTTTTTTTTCTTCATAAAAAAACAAATGCCCAGTAATTGTTAAATAACACAATAACTTAATCTTATAACGTTATAAATCCCTTTCTCTTTACGCCTCTTCACAAAAATCCGATCCTCATTAGCTTCAGGTTGTTTCTTGAAAATGTAGTCAGAGGAAGATGAGGAAACAAAAGCGATTAAATTCAAGGAATTGTCGTGAGGATATTTAGTTTTACTTACAAATGGGATTGAGTCATCTGTGTATTGTACTAACAAATTATCAATTTTAATTATGTCAGTGGATGTCATTCTCTCTCTCTCTCTCTCTCTCTCTCTCTCTCTCTCTCTCTCTCTCTCTCTCTCTCTCTCTCTCTCTGTGTTTCTGTCTGTCTCTCTCTGTAGTGTTTTACAGTTCAACGTACATTACAAAATTGTATGCGAGTGGACCTAAAGTCCACCTAAAATCCATTAATAATAATAAAATCCATTCATAATAATAAAATCCATTAATAATAATAAAACTAGATCAGATTCATTATTAATCCTATTTAACTTATTGTATTTCTTAATCTTGGCAAGCATTGACTTACTTGGTTTTCATTTGCACTTGATACTATTTTCATCACTTTCAAAAGTGAAAATGTACAACTGTGTTTTGGTTTATTACGGTATAATGTTACTACAACTTTTCCCTGCGGCATACAAATTAACATTTAAGTAAGATCTCTGTACCACTTAAATACCATTTATGTACTACTTAAGTACCGTTTCTGTACTACTCAAATACCATTTATGTACTACTTAAGTACCATTTCTTTATTTTTTGGGGGGGAGGGGGGCACCAGACAAATCCCCCCCCCCCCAATCAAAGTAAAAAAGTTTTTATGTATGTATGTGCTCCCCCAGATATGTTGTTTGTTGTTTTTTTATTTTCATTTAACGCCCCATTTAATTTTCCCCATCGGGGTTATATATTTGATACGGGGTATTTTTAGTATTCCTAATGTTTTTCCGTAGATCCTTACTAGGTGGGAATTGATCTACCCACAGCTAGTAGTCTACGTTTGTCTTTGTTTTGACCATAGCTATTGGTCTCCTATTATCCTTGTGTTTGCTATTTGTGTTGGTGCTATTTGTCTGTTGCTATATAAGGTATATACCTTGTATTTGTGTAAAGGATTGCCATTTCATTCAAATTTGTATCACCAGTTGTCTTACTTTTTGTCTTCTCAAAATGGACGACATTCTCTTTATTTATTTTATTATAATTTAATTTAATTTTAATTTTGTATAAATTGAAGTGTGTTATTTAAAATTTTTAGTATGCATCAATTTATCTAATAATATTTATATTTTTAGGTCCGTCTGCCTTGAGTCAGGATCTGTACGAATTTATTTGGTTGTACAGCTCCTGTCTCAATTAGGGCCGTCCTGTAGTTATTTATTTTAATTAATTGTAAGAAAGTTCCAAAACTGTTTATTTGTCCCTTTAAACGGGAGCCATGTCTATTTCGGGAGATAGACATGACAGAAAAAGTATGGGTTTAGTACCCAGAGAAAAAGAAGTGCATAATTAAGAGTAAATTATAAATAAATATCTATTAGGGTACTTTTTCCAAACTCTGCTACAGGCCTGCTCACTTCGCGTTGCGCCATGTGATTTAGCCCCATAGCGTCCTCATTGTGTACTTTCCCTGTTAACTTATGGTTAAAATCATTTAAGTAATAATGATTTTTTTTATTCACTTATAAAATTAGTAAATCACTACAAACAATTTGCTGTCAATTTAAATATATGCATAATTTTACTGAAAGAATAATATGCAAATTATAAATTGAAAAAAAACCCATAAAGCATCTTATACTGATGTACATCTGTCATTCGGTCATGTAATGAATTTATTGTGGTAAGCATTCACAGTAGCATACCTACTGTTGTTGAAAAGTATCATGTATGTAAAAGATAGTAAAAAAAGAGTTAAAAACTTTGTATAAATATTTTAAAAAATACTGAATTTCACAATTTTACAGTCCAAATGGAAAATTCGTCTGAAATCTAAATTATTTATATAAACATGTTTCGGCTTAGTATTTATATATGTAAATTGTCCATTCGGTCATATAAAGAATTATTTGTGGTATGCATTCACAATAGTGTATCTTCTGTTGTTTAAGAATATCATGTGTGTGAGAGCTGGTGAGGGCAAATGTTAAACTGAGTTAAGCAATTTTACAGTCATGTTTCGACTTGATATTTATATGTGTAAAACATAGCAACAGCACATAAAAGTAAATCCATTTCTATACTACTTAAGTACCATTTATGTACCATTTCAAATAGTAAAACTTAAATATCGTTCAAGTACCATTTAAGTATCATTTACTTACCACTTATATGCCATTTATGCACCAATTAATTACCATTTAATATACCACTTAAGTACCATTTATGTAACACTTAAGTACCATTTATGTAACACTTAAGTACCATTTATTTAACACTTAAGTATGTAATATAACGAAGTTAGTAAATAATGGCCAGTATCAGTTAAAACATAAAATTTGGCTGTGAAACAATCAATACCGTATTACTTATTATTAAGCTGAGAACCATTCTTGCATAGTTAGTGGTTCTTCCATGTTTAGAATCATCAAATGAAATTCAAGTCATGCACGAGTTATCGCTGTGGAGAAGAAAGTCGAGTTATATACGGAATATCGTATTAAAATAAATGTGGTTAATAAATTATAGTATTTTATTACAACAAAAAGCCTGATAGTAACCGTTATGTTACCTAATGATTTCCAAAAGATCGGCAATTTTTAATTTGCATCATTTATCATATGACGCAGTTTTGAAATACGTTTTTCAACATAATATATTATTTTCAGGTTACAAAAATGTTTAGTGTTTTATTTTCTCCCTGAATTTATTGCTTTCATTTTGATCTCACCGTCATAGACGTTACTTTTGATCTCACAGTGGTACACTTTACTTTTGATCTTACTATTGTACACTTGACAATTTGTTTAGGGTCTACAAGAAACGTTGATCATTTATCGAAGAAAGGTATTGTAGTTTGCATTGGAGATTTCCTTTCGTTCAATGCAATATTTTATTGTGGTTTGCATTGGAGATTTCCGTCTGTTCAATGCAATATTATACTGTAGTATGCATTAGAGATTTCCTTTTGTTGATATAATATTATATTGGGGTATGCATGGAAGATTTCAGTTGCATTGGAGATTTTCGTTGGTTCAAAATAATATTGTGGTGTGTAATGGTGATTTCCGTTTGTTCCGTACAAGGTATAGTTATTACAGCTATAATACTATTTACATAGTCTAACAATCTGTAATTCAATTTCTTTTCCATCGTCTCCTTATTTACATCTGGAAAGAAATAACATATATCTCTTCATTTGGACCATATATCGCGACAAACGTGAAACGACGAGACCAAACGTTTGCATCTGAAATGATGTAATTTCTATTAAATAATTTAATTAATAATTTAAAACAAGAATTTTTTTTTAAAATACAATAACACGCATAACTGTTGTTGCTCCCTTAGCTAACTTTTGCAGTCAGTTACTTTTCAAACACATGTACACCCGCCCTAGGCAGGCCACCACCAACATCTGTACAGCCAAGCTAGGTAGGCCACCAATAATCCCTCTGCAGCAAACGTTGATAGGCCATTACCAACTTTGTACAACCAACGTAGACAGGCCACCATCAACACCAGTACCGCCAACGTAGGCAGGTAGTCATCAACACGTGCAAAGCCAACTAGGTCAGAACCATCACCTAAAATACCCAATCTGCATTTGGAATCAGGAGCCATGGATGTGCAAAGCGAATGGCAAATAAAGGTAACGAGTTGTAAACTTTATCTGGAAAGGAACTAAATCGTATAGATGTACATGTACCTATCGCATAATTTGTATTGGTGATATTTACATATACTTTTATATACATTTTCAAATAAGTGTTTGTACACGATGCTTTGATCTTTTTCTTATGAACAATAACATGGTATAAGCCTTATAAGGCTACATAACTTGTGTCATTATTTTTTTGCGGATCCCATGAGGCCAGGACGTGAGCTGTGATGGAGACAAATCAAACTCCTGATTTTTCTATCAACCCCAAAGCACAATGGGTCTAATGTCCTGCAGCAAAATAGACCGTAAACGATGTCTTACTTAAGCAATTATCAAAGATGGGAATATGTTTAACTTTTGATGTGATCTGAATATAGTTTTACTCGTGCACGCTTCTTATTCAATTTCATGTTTTTTTGTTTATGTTTTTCTCTAGTGTAGTCATATCAGTATTGATGTTGTAAAGCGCTTAACCAGTCCAACCCTTTTCTGTTGTTGTGATGTTTCACTGGGTAAGGTATTGTACTCGCATTTTCTCAGTAATAAATAGCCCTTGAAGTGCCGATGTACCATTTAACACCGAGTCATTCACTAACCAACCAGATAAGCAATATTATATGTGGTCACAAGTTTTGTGTTAATGCTTCGGTGGGGTTGTGTTTACTTATCAGCGTTAAATGTTGAAATAAGTTTGAGGTCTATCGTTTATTAGTGGGGAAATATGAAAATTTACGTAAAGTCTACTGAGCCACTTTTAAAAACCGTAGCACACAAACAGCAACAGGGAGACGTAACATATATTATTTTATGACGCGATAATATCTGGCATGCAACTTCAGCATAACTTTTAATTGTGTGACAATGATTCACATTCAAATAATTGTGCGAATATGCCGTTTTGTTTCGTCACATGATCTTTCACTGAACGAGTATACAAAAATTTTACCTAGAGGCGTAGCGGGGATGGGGAAGGGCAGAGGGGGACAGATGTATATGGGCACCAGACTAGTGGGGACGCCAATAAAGGCTATTAAAAAGGCTGTATGTGGAATAATGGGTCTCAGAGTTGAGGGGGGAGGGGCGTAAAAATTAATCTTGTGCCCGGGCTCCAAACACTCTAACTGCAGCCTCTGTTCTTACCGTACAGATATCAAAACAAAAGGACTTCATAATCCAGGTATCGTATACTGGTTAATATTCAGATCTAAACGCCTTTTACCGAGACGTGTAAATAATGTTTGCCCTACGATTGCACGTAGACGTGATGACTAAAACAATTTGCCGAAGATCTCGGGGATATATCTTGTGTGAAAATTCATGGACAGTGATATATTTAGTTTGTTTTGTACTAATTTAAATATCGCCTCTTACCTCCCCTGCGGGGATCTGGGCGTCAGTTGAAACGGACCAGGTGACATGTTGTTATTACGCTCAACCCCAATAAGTTAGAGAAAGAGCACCACCACCAGGCAAAGAATCAATCAGTGGAACTGTTTACTCGTCATGCATCTCGGGTGACATCCACGTCATAAAAAAGAAAACATTTCTTAAAGAAGAAGCCGGTTTCGGGCTGGGATTAGGTTTGGCATTGCTAGTTGTTTTCATTTGTTATTTTGCAGTTGTGTCATTAGCTATTAAACAGACTGGGTTGATTGTTGAACAAAAAAGATACTGTGTATTTTTGCAATAACAGATTACCTTAATTCACGTATGTGGTATTTTCGTAATATGAGGTTTCTCTGATCCGTATATGTTGGCGTACTCGTGAAACATTTCACTAATAAATGCTGTGTATCAATCACATTAAATAATAAAAAGATCATTATCTGATAACCTTTAAATTCTGATGAAACGATTGTAATTTTGTTTTAACAAATTTAACATGGCACACACAAATATAATTATCATAACAAAAGTTAACTCCACAAATATTGAATGTAGTTTAATTTTCAAAATGTTTTGTATCACGTCAAGAAAATGATGCAAGTTGGATCATGTTGCAAATTCATGTACTAAATTCTTCATAATGTCAAAACATTTCATGATGGTATTTGTCACATTTAATGATAGACTCAGGACAAACATGGAACAGTATTATTTGTAACTATCGCATTACATGCTTTTCGTGTAAGGTCAATGCGATCCATATTTCACAGTGTATCATTACCAGGTATACAGCTCTGACGTCGTCCATCGTTACAACTTGGATGCTGTCAATCACGAGGGTTGTCGGTCGTCTATAGACTTAATAACTACTTCTTGCAACATATGTAATGTACGTTAGTTAGCAGAGGAGACTTTTTTTCCTTCTTCATGTCAGTGTGCATGACTGTACTTCAACGAACATCGATTACCCTGATACTAAATTCTGCCGGTACATGCTTTCTTATTCCTGGTCTCAGTATGTATCAAATACACAGTGCTAACATAGCATCAGATGTATTCAAACTATCATGCTTTCCACCTCCCAATCCCTCCCTAATATTAGAAGTAATCAACGTCACTTCCACCTCCTATAACCTCGCTAATAACCAACCCCTAATTAATAATGCCTATATTCTTGAAAAACCTCATTACGAATGTATCGAATTTTAAGAAATTAAGCATCAACGGTTTACTGGTGACTAATTTAATGTACAGTCGTCATTTTCTGCTGATACCGGTACAGGACAGAATAAAAAAACATTATTCAAGGACAAACTTATTCAGCTTTGGTCTGGGAAATAATAAAAATTCTTAGTCTAGGGCTTTTATCTGGTACAGAATATATAGCCTTGATCTGGAGCAAAAAATACATCATTGGTCTGAGACAAAATATACAGCTTTGGTTCGGAACAGAATATACAGCCTTGGTCTGGAGAGAATGTACAGCTTTGGTCTGGGACCGAATATACAGCCTTGGTCTGGAGAAAATGTACAGCTTTGGTCTGGGACCAAATACAGTCTTTGTCTACATCATGTTAGTTTGCATGCTGTATTTAAAACTAGTTTTGTTGCATACATATTTGAAAGTTATTTATCGTTTTTTATTCGTCCGTATGCTGATGCTAATTCAATGTTTTCTTGCCAATTAACAAAATTACGAAATACAACTACTCACTGCTTCTGAAATTTCACTCATTCGTAAGCGTTGTGCAAGGCATGTTGTCTTTCAGCCAGGCCATCTGTTTTCAAGCAGCGAATGTGCAGGTGATAATGATTCTATAATAGCATAAGCTATCTCGAGAATTCGTGTTCCATGCCGTAATTCCAAGGAAACTCATTTTTCTGCATGCTTGGGTTACATATTCGTTCCTTTCCCAGGCTCAGAGCTTGCATCAAATTAAGAGCCAAGACATCTTGTGAATAAAGATTTAAAAGGCGTACGCTCTGAAAACAACCAAAACACTGAATAAACACCTATCAGTATTATTGATTCAAGATATATTACTTTGATTTCAAGTGAATAAATAGATGTAAGGGTTAAAATAATATAGTGCATTGATATCAAATGACTGTTGCAAGATGCATTAAGAACTATTTAGGTTTATGTGATGTTTTATTTTTCCAATAACTTACATTATAAAGGCCCCCCTCCCCCCACCCCCCCACCCCCCAAAAAAAACGAAAAAAAAACATTACTTGAAAATATTTTCTCATCCAATCTTTTCTCAGCACATTAGTACATTTATTCATTCTGTGATCAGAGTATTATTTAATAGCATAAAACCCAAATTTAGCCTCATTGAAGGTGACCTTCACTATTTGAAAGAGACGCAATGTTTGTCTGGTTCGCCCATTCGTACCGGGTCTTCTGCGATGGAAATCAAGAAAAGGGAATAGAGTTAAATAAAAGACAAATCACCTCCGCTTCCAATAAATCGAAAACTATGACCCCTCTGTCTCATTCGTGTTTGTGTGTCCATATGCGTGTGTTAAGTTTAATTCTAATTTACTTTAGCGCACGGAAGTAAACAAATCAATGGAAAAAATAAATAACCACATTGTTGTATAATCGAAAGAAACTGTCCAATATTTAGATTCATATGTCGTGTTAGGGGTAATTCGTTCCTACCTTTTCCTAGTTTGCTTTGTAGCCTTTCATATACATGTACACGAATTGCACGGTGCACCTATGTATATATTACGCGTAATCTTAGGTCTCACTGGACAGTTTTTTTTGGCACAATTTCATCCGGCGATTACCTATTGTGGAAAAATGATAATAATATTACATTAAAGATACAAATAAAAACTAAGTAATGATTTTTGTTGAAAGGATGCTTGTAAGATTCTGACTGAGGTATTAAAGCTAATTCCTTATGCAACTGGTGGCTTTTATACCGAACCAGCACTACCACCAACCCCTCTTTTTTACTTTCATTTTTAACAGGAAAGAGCTATTTTGAATATATTATTGTGACAAGATAGCTAAAAGAATCAGTGTGTGCCTTATGCATGAATAACGTTTACTAGTATTGTAACAAATCAGTCCGCTTTTCATCACCCCTCAACCATCTAGATTTTTAGATATTTACCTCTGTAGCAGACATGTAAATACGTAAGCCAAGTCGGCTGCTCATTTGCAGCCCAAGTTATACATTTGGTCTGCAATGCTAGTCTAAATGTGACAGGTAGTAACCAACAAGTCAACCCATTTCCATGCCTAACTCAATGTAAATGTAAACCACATTATATATTTAGCTTATGTGTGCACTGAAAAATGCTAGGATTGTGCGTTCTAACTTAAAAGATTGGGAGGTGTAAAAATACGAAACTATTCAGTGAGACCTTAAGGTGTTGGAACTATGTATTTAGCATGGAAGGGCAGTTATTCCTAATCCATAATTCAACGCTTCACTGCATAAGTACATCGCACACGCTATATTATGGAATCGTGACGGTCATCCTTTATCCATTTTTTACGTTTACTGCTAGCACTTTGTGATGGATTTGTGACGGCCATCTTCTCTCCAGGCTCCAATAACATTCAGTAATGTCACAATCGTCTTGGTTAGTGTACTTTGTTACCAAAGAATACACAAGGAAGGCAATTATTTTCCCACTGAACCCAAGACCAGATCAGTGGCATCCTCTGGGGCATTCGGTTTGACGACGTACCAAACTAATTGGAAGTTAATGACTGACTGTGCTAGTATCGTGCTGCTTTTCCGTCTCAGTCATGAAAGCAATGGAAAGAACAGGGTACCAGTCTAATTATCTTTGACTTAGCCGATCATTGCCGCTGTGAAACACCTCTCATGTAAGCGTTTACTATACATTTTGTGTAATATCCGTTCGCAAATCAGATCTGCGGACACTCCTGTACGATACGAGTATAACAAAATAGTTCCCATTATTCCCTTTAATTTGATTTTTGTGATGGCTTGATAACACATATCTTCATTGTATGTAAGAAAAATTCTTTCTAAAAATGTACCAATATGTGTTTGTGAAAAACATAAATTATCCATGCGGTTACGGAGTTGCGTAGATTATGCACGTTGCCAAGCTCGCCAGTTTCAGAAGTATGTTGTCCGTGACCTCATAATGCCTAAATGGAAGTGATCGGTTTTGAAGAAAGCATAACAGTACGTAGAACTTGTGAAATTTAAGGCGGGACTCAAAAGGTTTACAAGGAAACTTGGCATCCATTGGATGGTGCCATTTTACAAGGAAGGCCAAACACTGAACAGATACAGCGTGTATACAACTTCTGCGAAAAGTACAACACTTATGAAATTTCACATTAATTGTTTACGCTAAATTTTAATTATTTTTATGAGATGTTATACGATCATAGTGTTTTTGTATTTAATTGTGTCCGTTATTGAATGTTTCTATTTGTAATTGTGCCCATCACTGATTAATTTCTATTTTTAATTGTGTCCATCACTGATTAGTTTCTATTTTTAATTGCGCCCAGAACTGATTAGTTTCTATTTTAATGGTGCCCATTGCATATTAGTTTTTATTTTTAATTGTGTTTATCACTAATTGGTTAATTTAAACCCCTGCCCCCGTTTAACTTTGTACAGCGCCAAAGCAGAGTACAGGATTTGTTGGCCCTATAAAAATTCTCCAGTCGGCCCCAGTGAATTACAAATTGTAACAGCGGTGGACCCCATGATCGTTGTGAGATCCCTGGATTTTGTCCTAGCGGCCCAGCACACCGCAATAATACAACCGATATTAATGTTCTCGTTCAAGTTGCAAAATGAAGAAGAAAAAAATCAGTAAACAGCTGCTTAGTTTGGAATTTTGCTTTGTTATTTTTTTACAAACAAAATCCCGTTTCAAATATTTAAGAAAGAAAAGACGAAACTTTGTACGCTTTACGAAACTAGCTAGTTAGTGAATGGATCTAAGTATAGCGGTTTGTACGCTTCATGAAACTAACTGTAGTTAATGAATTGATCTAAGTACAACTCTTCGTTGAAAATTAGAAGGACCAGTCGACTGTGATGTATGTATTCTGACACACATATAATCGCATTTTATCTCGAGAAATAGCATGTCTTATCAAAAGCATGTCTATTCATTCCAGGTTCTTCGTACATTCCTAAATTGTTGGCACGGTAATTCTGGCAACAAGGTTAATCATGACTGATTTTAGACGCAGAGCACCCCACACTGAATTCCATTAAAATGAGGGATATTTGCCGTATAGGTTGTCTCAATGTTATGTGATCATAAACGTCAACGCAAAAGAGCGCCAGTCATCGTTACATTTCATAGGTAAAAAATGGGGGTTCTTTTGTTTGTTTGATTAGAATTTTTTAACGTAGTATTAACAATTGTTCAGTCATATCGCTACGATGTCTGCAGTGAGGCAGTTTATAGTGATGTCTAGCACTAATACATCATGCCGCAGACATGTAGCATGATGTCTCACCCAGTCACATTATCCTGACACCAGGCCGACCAGTCCTAACACTAACCTCTTAATGTTGAGCGTCAAGCGAGTCAGCTGTTAGTACCATTTTGGTAAGTCTTTGGTATGACTCGGCCGGGGATCGAACCGACGACCTCCCGCTTCCGCGGCAGACGCTCTAACCAATAGGCCACCGGAGCGGTTGACACCAGGGTTCTGGAAATGTAAGGAAGATCAAAGGCTAATCACGGAGGTCAATCTTAAGTTATTTTCCAACGCAAAAGTGAATGTAAAACATTTCAAGAACATCGTATTTATCGACGGAACAACTAATGCCATGCATGTCAAGGATGCAGATTAAATCTATGGGATAAATAATAATAATAATAATAATAATAATAATAATAATAATAATAATAATAATAATAATAATAATAATTTATTAAAACTGGGATTTGGATTTATTAAAACTGGGATTTGGATTTTGACGTATACACAGACCACGTATCCATGCCAAATCCGTTAATGGA
This sequence comes from Unio delphinus, assembly GCA_029339505.1. Classification (NCBI taxonomy): domain Eukaryota; kingdom Metazoa; phylum Mollusca; class Bivalvia; order Unionida; family Unionidae; genus Unio; species Unio delphinus. The sequence goes on from JAQISU010000108.1 coordinate 18,371,446, forward strand.
CTTATCATTCTTTCTAAGGATCTTTAATAATTCATTGGGTGGATGAATTGGAATATTCAGACGTTGTTGGAGAAATTAAAACATAATGCTGCTTGTCTTTTGGGGTTTCTCATTCTTTCATTTTATTGCAAGCAAATATCTTTTTAATAGAAATAGTGCAAGATTTATGCAGCAATTACCTATATAATCTGACTCAAATGCACCTCTCAGTGGTCAAAAACGCATTATCTATCTCTTTACCAGCCCAAAAGAATCGGACTAGCCTTCCAGTAATAATAGAAAACATTTCATTTACAACGAACTTAGTGTTCTTACTCTTACCAGGAAAGTGGTCTCATGTACCTCACCTCAAAAAAAAAGAAACTACATATTGCAATTATTTTCCCTCTGATCCCACCGGCAACACCAGTTGCGTGATGACAGACCATTTATCGGACTAATTTGAAGCTAATGACCAATTGTAGCATAGGGTGCTATCGTTTTTATCTTTGAATAAAGAAATCAATGGCAAGATAAGGAACCATGGTAACTGTCTGGAATTGGCGCTGAGATTTGTATCCAGCAGAACCATCACACACAACACCGTAACGAATCACTTCTCAACGTATTCTAAGTCACGTGAGCAAAAGGTCGTAAACATGGTAGGGCCAGTCATTTATGAGGGTTGATCCAAACGTTCGCAAATACTGAATAAATTAAACAAGCTGCAAGGTGAACGGTGAAGTTTAATATAAATGTTTCCACTGTTTTACAATTAACACAAGAACAATCCACATAAAACTGAAATGTTTAGTCCTAAGATGGCGTGCATGTCAAGTTTAATAAAAACGTTTGGTTGGACGGACACTCTTTTACAACACCTATGGACCAATATACTTCAAGGTTAATTGTTACTTGTCTCGCTGACACACATGCTTTTGATAATATATGCTTTTTCTCGAGATAAAATGAGATCATGTGTGTGTCAGCATACACATATCACCACATACTGGCCCTTTCAACTTCCTGCTTAGATATGTACTTAGTTGCAATTGCCGGTCGACACAGTAAGGTAAATATGTTGTGTATATGTATAGTATTTAAGGCTTTGTTGATATTGTTGTTGTTTCTTAAAGCTATTATAAGGTTCTAAAAATCGATTATTATTAATAATTCAATATGAAAATATCCAATGGCAGCGCGAGCTCTCCACCGCGTCCCTCCTCCCCCCCCCCCTCTCTCTCTCTCTCTCTCTCTCTCTCTCTCTCTCTCTCTCTCTCTCTCTCTCTCTCTCTCTCTCTCTCTCTCTCTCTCTTGACCATCTGATCTAGATAAAAAGAAGACGAGAATAGAGGATTTCGTTTGTGTAATACCTCAACGTCTCTGGACCAATGAAGACTGATGATTTTAATAACCTTTAACTTGTGAGGGTGGGGTTGATTGGTGGATTGTAACTTGTTTCAAGGTGTCCGCTTTATTCGGTTTTCGTTATCTAGAGGATGGTCGCTTTCAATGTTATTACCAGGGTCAGTAAATAAAAAAATATGTGTGAAACTGATAGGTGGAATAAACAGAGATCTGAGCAGATATATAGAACAGAATGACACAGCCCCCGTACTTGAAAAAAAAAAACCAAAACATTTTAATAAATTACATAAACAACTGTGATAACACATTACATTAGGACGATACGCGTCTTTTAGAAATAAATCTTCCACCGAATTTCAAACATAAAGATATTTGTATAAATAGCAGAGACCTTTAAATGATAGAATTGGTTCATCATAGAATCGAGTGAACAATCGATGTCATTGAGTTGTACAAATTCAAAACCTGTTTATTTCAAGTCAACTCCAACTTTACTAAGGTTGTGCTTCTCGGTCCTTTTCGCCCTTTTTCCTTCTCCAACCTCCCTACTGTCTCGCCTCTTTTCGGTCCTCAAACTTTGTGTGGGTAGGTAGATACGTAATCACGAAGATACGTAGATACTTGGATAAGTAGGTATGTGGAGATGTAAGTGGATACGACAGTGCGTAGATACGTAGATACAGGGATAAGTAGGTACGTCAGTGAAGCTATCCCGCCTCCCATCCAAAATAAACAGAGAAGCAACCTAAATATACCACTGGGAATATATTATTACTCTCCTCTCGTTATGTCAGATATCGTCCTATCAATATTCAAACAGATACAAACGGCTATATGGTCCAGCCAACGTGACAGACCATTATAAAAACAAGGTTCATAAGATTAATGTACTTCCTAATGGCCAATTCATCAGTGACTCGCGTTAACATTACACGAGTAATACCATTTCCGCTCTCGTCTCAATTCCACAAATGAATGAATGCAATTCCTTAAATGGCTGAACTACGCTATTTTCAGATAATACACGCACTGAAGTCTTTCGCAAAGATGACATCATCTAGAATCGGTCAATTTAAACGAATTCCCGTAACTCATATCAACGAAAGTAATGCACGAACTCTTAAAATATCCAATTTCAATACAAACAACGACAAATTCAAAAATTTTGTCAACTTATAAAAAGAAGAGGATTGTACGAGTTCAAATAGATAAGCTCAACACAGTTATATTCATATCAGGAAAACTGAACTACGAATTTAAACAAGTAAATTCATGCAAATATAAGCAAATACATTCAAGCAAATTATTATATATTATATCAACGAATTGCATGAGATTGACGCAGATACTTTGTGCTCTCAAGCGTTGCTCGCGTCAAACCCTAAATTGTGTCCGTCGACTTTCCAGACATCGGTCCCTTTGACAACTGTTTTACGAAAGAATTTCTTCTAAATTTAATATCAGAGCTTTCTATACTTTCACTCTTGCAGGAAAATGTATACTGATTAGATTTTTTGATGGGTCTAATTTAACACTAGTGGGAAACACGTCTCGTATTTAGCGTAACCAATCAGGATTAAATATATCTTCCACTTTTTATAACTAGGCGCCACAACTTGCGGTCAGCCTGACTTCTAAATTTCCAAACAACTGTTTCTGAAAAATATCAATTAAAACAGTTCCGATATAGAAGCCAAGTTAACCTTTCTTCCTACTCTTGTCTGAGAGGGGTATATAAACGAAGATATAACTAAGAATCACATCCTCTCACGACCACACATTATAAATCATTGCAGTATAGCGATTTAACAAGCACATGTTCACATAAATCTAATTCATTCTACTTTAGCCGAAATTAATGTGCTCTTTACAGCTCGACATCATTTTGTATCCTTACAATGGCAAATGTTAAGTGAAACCGACCAAAGGAAGATACATCTCTGATGAAATCAGTACAAATACTCTTGTCGTTAAATAAATCTTCAAAGGGAAAAAGGGGTTTAGAAATTTAAGAGACCCGAAACCAGAGAAGAGACAGCAGGAATTGTATGATGATGAACAAAGGTATTGGGTCAATTGCATGTAATATATTCATTGATGTAAGTTTGCAATTATTTGCTGCATTTATCCATTTTAAATTCAGACATCAATATTTCCTTATTAATTCCTTGTATTCATTGTATCTCATATGTTATATGCATATGCATTACATGTATATAAATGAGTTCGGATTTAGAGATTTAATATTTTTATAAAATCATCTAGCATAAAGAGTTCCTGCATTGGTTCGGATTCGCATTGCGAAAACTAACTGAAGGACATGAAATACGGCAACGTGGATCCGTTCACCAACTGTTAGTAGGAAAAGACCAGAAGCAGCCAGGTGATGCTGATATTTCGGCAATTCGAAATCGATCAGTCACTCGATCACATGATGATATTTGTTATACCGGTATAAGTGAAGTGCATCGTTAAATGTCATCATCAGTTAAATTTCGTAATGTTCTGATGAAATTGTTATATTTTTTTTTATACAGGTCTCGTGTTCTTCTATTACATATGGCTGCTCAGATGTCTGTTATTCCATCCATTAATTTAACATTTTCCATTTTTCCTAACTCTTGTTGCATTCATATCAGCTGACATTACAACGTTAGAGCATATCATGGAGGGACCATTACATGTGGAACGCTAAGTGTTTTCTTGTTTTTAGGAAAACAAAGAAAATGTAAAAAGACAGTGCTTTATGACATTAATTATAATCCCCTTTGTAACGACAGACATACAGACATGCAAAGGCATATTTGAGATAGCTATTCCAATCATTTTCTTGCTCCGCAAGATTTATGGCTACTATTCCAGACTGGACTTCTAGACATTTTTACAGTTCCTATGCCAACATAAAGAACAAAAACAATAAAGTAAAGAAGGCTGCGGACTTCACCTAATTTTTACAGTCCCTATGCCAACATAAAGAACAAAAACAATAAAGTAAAGAAGGCTGCGGACTTCACCCAATTTTTACAGCCCCTATGCCAACATAAAGAACAAGAACAATAAAGTAAAGAAGGCTGCGGACTTCACCTAATTTTTACAGTCCCTATGCCAACATAAAGAACAAAAACAATAAAGTAAAGAAGGCTGCGGACTTCACCTAATTTTTACAGTCCCTATGCCAACATAAAGAACAAAAACAATAAAGTAAAGAAGGCTGCGGACTTCACCTAATTTTTACAGTCCCTATGCCAACATAAAGAACAAGAACAATAAAGTAAAGAAGGCTGCGGACTTCACCTAATTTTTACAGTCCCTATGCCAACATAAAGAACAAAAACAATAAAGTAAAGAAGGCTGCGGACTTCACCCAATTTTTACAGTCCCTATGCCAACATAAAGAACAAGAACAATAAAGTAAAGAAGGCTGCGGACTTCACCTAATTTTTACAGTCCCTATGCCAACATAAAGAACAAAAACAATAAAGTAAAGAAGGCTGCGGACTTCACCCAATTTTTACAGTCCCTATGCCAACATAAAGAACAAAAACAATAAAGTAAAGAAGGCTGCGGACTTCACCTAATTTTTACAGTCCCTATGCCAACATAAAGAACAAGAACAATAAAGTAAAGAAGGCTGCGGACTTCACCTAATTTTTACAGTCCCTATGCCAACATAAAGAACAAGAACAATAAAGTAAAGAAGGTTGCGGACTTCACCTAATTTTTACAGTCCCTATGCCAACATAAAGAACAAGAACAATAAAGTAAAGAAGGCTGCGGACTTCACCTAATTTTTACAGTCCCTATGCCAACATAAAGAACAAAAACAATAAAGTAAAGAAGGCTGCGGACTTCACCTAATTTTTACAGTCCCTATGCCAACATAAAGAACAAAAACAATAAAGTAAAGAAGGCTGCGGACTTCACCTAATTTTTACAGTCCCTATGCCAACATAAAGAACAAAAACAATAAAGTAAAGAAGGCCGCGGACTTCACCTAATTTTTACAGTCCCTATGCCAACACAAAGAACAAAAACAATAAAGTAAAGAAGGCCGCGGACTTCACCTAATTTTTTACAGTCCCTATGCCAACATAAAGAACAAAAACAATAGGGTAAAGAAGGTTGCGGACTTCACCTAATTTTTACAGTCCCTATGCCAACATAAAGAACAAGAACAATAAAGTAAAGAAGGCTGCGGACTTCACCTAATTTTTACAGTCCCTATGCCAACATAAAGAACAAGAACAATAAAGTAAAGAAGGTTGCGGACTTCACCTAATTTTTACAGTCCCTATGCCAACATAAAGAACAAGAACAATAAAGTAAAGAAGGCTGCGGACTTCACCTAATTTTTACAGTCCCTATGCCAACATAAAGAACAAGAACAATAAAGTAAAGAAGGTTGCGGACTTCACCTAATTTTTACAGTCCCTATGCCAACATAAAGAACAAAAACAATAAAGTAAAGAAGGCCGCGGACTTCACCTAATTTTTACAGTCCCTATGCCAACATAAAGAACAAAAACAATAGGGTAAAGAAGGTTGCGGACTTCACCTAATTTTTACAGTCCCTATGCCAACATAAAGAACAAGAACAATAAAGTAAAGAAGGCTGCGGACTTCACCTAATTTTTACAGTCCCTATGCCAACATAAAGAACAAGAACAATAAAGTAAAGAAGGTTGCGGACTTCACCTAATTTTTACAGTCCCTATGCCAACATAAAGAACAAGAACAATAAAGTAAAGAAGGCATCGGACTTCACCTAATTTTTACAGTCCCTATGCCAACATAAAGAACAAGAACAATAAAGTAAAGAAGGCTGCGGACTTCACCTAATTTTTACAGTCCCTATGCCAACATAAAGAACAAGAACAATAAAGTAAAGAAGGCTGCGGACTTCACCTAATTTTTCATAAAGGTGAGCTAGCGTAAGTAGACGTAGCTGATGAAACGGGAAAACAATATAATTAACAATTTGATGAGTCATGTAAAACATAATTAACAAGTAGATAAGTCATGCAAATTAAATGACCACAGCGAAACTGACAGATCTAACATCGTCTGATGGCAACCTACGATTTTGTTTTCTGTGCTGGAAAATCATGTCCAAATGGCGAGCAAATCTATATAACACTATGAGGTGTGTATGCTCAATTAATTTAAGAACATCAAGATGAATTTCTTATCAAAACAATTACTACTGTTTGCGTTGCTGCTAAACAAGTCAATCTTGCGAAAGATGGTAAGTTAACTTTTGTGGAGTTCGTGGGAAGGGCGGGTTTGGGGAAGATAAAAATGTGCATCAATACATTTCGATATGAAAATCTAAATTTTTTTACCATCGCTTCCATGTATAAACTGATTTTGAATGCATATTTGTAATCAGCCAAACTTGCTACTGACAAAATACTTTTTACTACGTACAATATCAAATATCATCTTATAATACGTGTGCAGGATATCTTATAATAATTTACAGGAAACATTATCAGCGTAACCATATATATATATATTATATATATATATATATATATATATATATATATATATATATATATATATATATATATATATATATATATATATATATATATATTGTATTAATACAGTCACATTCTCCAAGAACAGATTAATTGATTAATAATACATCGCTTCTTAGATTCTTTGATTAATAATTAATATAATCTTTGATTAATTAAAAAACATACTTTTTCAAAAACATTTTTACAACATGGAAAACAGTCAATTTATAAGTGCTCTTGATTGAGCCATTAAGTTTTGTATTGACTGAAAGTCGAGTGTGTAAATGTAAATTGCACTATCATTTTGTACTGTATCGCTTGTGAGTCAAGTGTATAAATGTAAACTGTATTGTCATTTTGTACTGTAACGATTGGAAGTCGAGTGTATAAATGTAATCTGTACTGTTATTATTTACTGTATTGATATAACTTGAGTGTACAAATGTGAACTGTACTGTCCTTTTGTACTGTATCGATTGTAAAGTTGTGTGTATTAATGTGTACTGTACTGTCATTTTGTACTGTATCGATTGTAAAGTTGAGTGTTTTAATGTAAACTGTACACGTCATTTTTTAACTGTATCAATGAAAGTTGAGTGTGTATGTGTTTAATATAAATGTTAATTTTGATTGTATTATGTTACGAGTCAATGATATTTCAATAAGCAACAGAAAAGAGTGATGACAACAAGCTTTAACTTTTAGCAAAATAATTTATTTCCTTAGAATATAAAGTGAAGAAAGAGAAAACGAACGAAATCCAAAAATAATCCAAGAATTAATATAAAAGCTGTACCAATGAATGTTCTAAGTATTAAAATAGAGATGAAATTCAAGAGGGAAGGCGATGATATCTGTAATAACCTACAAAGTGCAGATGTGTCAACATTCTCTTGTTGAATCATAGAAAATGTTATTCCATTTCTGAATTCAGTATAAATTCCAGTGAGTGTTTTTGTCCAAGAATTCTCAAAGCACTTTGATATTTCCAGGGAAAACACTTAAATTCAATAATCTTTAGAAAAAGAAAATTTAGTCCAAACTTGTCACAACATAATACAACTTAACGTGTCAAGTGTTTGAAGCCCAACTGGCTATTTTTTATATATCGAAACATCAGTATGCGATTAATTAAGAAGCAAAACAGATTCCCGGATTCTTATCAAAAGTGCATTCTTCCGGAAACAATAGAAGTTTCTTACAATTTTGGCACATGATAAATATCACGTAGTCCGGATATCACTTTCACTCGACTTAATGATTCTTACTCTGAGACAGATAAAATAATGTAATCAAAACGTTGTTTACCAAAACTGTCATTGATTTTGGAACATTGTTTGCAACAAGATACAATGTTTCATTACCCATAGCATATAACGAAAGTAAAACATAAAAAATATAAAACTATATTTAAAAAAAAAATAAATATTCATAACAAATCAATATAAGTTGAATGTTTATATACTGAATGTTCATGTCGGTTTTGACTATCAATTGTAGTCGACTGTATCAATGTGGAAAGTGCATGTCGTTTGACTATAAATTAAAGCTGAGTGTATATATGCGAAATTTACATGTAGTTTTGTACTATATCAATTACAACTGAGTGTATACATGCGAAATGTACACGTAGTTTTGTATTATATCAATTACAGCTGAGTGTATAAAAGTGAAATGTACATGTAATTGTTTTTGGTATATCAAGTGCAGTGTATATATGTGGAATGTGCATGCGCTTTTATCAATATTCTTTTGCCACATTGAAGAATGATATTGCTTACCAATTTTCTTTCTCATCACAATCAGGAAACAGTAGATGCAAAAGCAATTAAAATATATCTAGAATAATAAAATGGTACTGCTTTTGTCTCCATTTTTGTATTAAATGCTAACGGCATGGAGAAATTAATTTGAAGTTGTCAAATAGAAATATATTCCTGCTTTGATTCAAAAGAAATAAAAAGGTGTCTAAAACTTAGTGAAAGAACTGAATGATGGTGTTAATATAGGAACCCGTATTACACATATTTTTTTTTTTAAAATCGCATTATTTGTGAACTAATTATAATTTTACGGACGTAAATTTTGGGACCTTATAATTTTTGCTCCTTGGTGTTCATTGACACGGATGTCATAAAAGGCTGTACTTTATCTCTAGTAACTAGACTGTAAAACAGTCAAAAATAATTGGAACAGACGACGGATTAACGCGCGTCAGCGTGTCAATCTGTCGACTTGCAACATCACGATGCTTCCCAATGGCTGTCGCTTCGAAGACTTTAACAAATTGCAAATACAAACGGGAAAATTAAGTTGCGTTATAATCAGCATACACTTATGAGCAAGAAACACGTGGGGCGTTGGGTATCAATGTGCGAAAAGAATTTTTCACTTTTAATTGACACATTCAAAAGAGTTACCTCAGATTTGATAAATTACATTCTGTAAGGCGTAAGTACACGATGTGATTTTCTTAACCTTGGAAAACAGATACATGTAAATTTTTAAAACTAAATTCAAAGTAGAACATTGTTTGTTAAAAGACCTATCAAAAAGTATTAGGCAAGTATAGTAACGTTTCGAATATGGAATCACTGTTTACTGATAGATAAGGGAAGATGGGAAATGTGCCTCGATATGAAAGATTGGTACGCTAGGCGTGCATAACCGTCGGTGATGAATATCCTTTTCTCCAAGAGTGTAACTTTTTCAGAGAACAAAGAAAGCAACTTCTACTCAAACACACCTATACGAGACCAAATTTATCAAAGTTTAAAGAAATAATGTGTTCTGAGAAACATGGTATTTTAATAAATCTATCTAAATTAATTGATATTTTATAAAAATTTCGTAGATTTTAAACCATCTTTACTCGTTATGTTTATGGCTCCCGTTTCTTTATTTTCTAAACTAAAATAATTCTTTAATTGTTTTTGTTTATATTTTTAAGGAAGAGAAAAGTACCGTAGATTAATTGATGTAAAATATTAGATAGAGATTAGTTTGTTTTCTATATTTAGTAGTTTAAAAACTCTCTTACCAAATATGCCAATGTCTATTTAATTAGGTTTCAACATGATCTTATTACATTGAAGTAATAATTGTAATAATGTAATAATGCTGTCAGTCTGAGTTATATTGCATTTAGAGCAATAAAATCGCCCATTGCTGATGTGCACGCATGCCAAAAGAGATACTATTATTTTCTTCATCTGCTGCGTATAATAACCTGAGTGTAAAACAGTATTTGTTTTGTCTTGTCTTGAAACTCGGAGGTATCTAGACTGCATGACGTTTTAACAAAACGTTCATTATATTCCATTCCATTGCACCTTGATTTCCTGAAATTTGCAGTTAAGACAAAATCTGAACAAAACTATTAAAAAATAAATTGTATCGAATCATTCATTGAAATTAGCAACGCGATTAATCCTAAAAGATTAGATATATAAATGTTACTAATCCTAACAGGTTTGATATAGAAACGTGAATAGTCCTAACAGGTTAAATATAGAAACGTGAATAGTCCTAACAGGTCAGATATAGAAATGTGAATAGTCCTAATAGTTTTCGTCTGCCTCCATTTTCTATTATTATTCAGTATTCAATAATCCGATATTTTTCAAGAGTAGTTTTAGTGTTAAGTCGATAAGAAAGTCATGTAGCAAGTTTGACTAGAATGATATGGTTTAACATTTTAAATGTGCACTTACTAGTCAACATTTCCATCTCTCTGTGTCGATTAAACATTAAAAGCATTTTGACAAATTAAAATTCATTTAGAATAGGAATTTGAAAGACCTTTAACTAAATACCCAGGGATCGTAACTAACTCTTTATTGACTATATACGCTTCTTGTTAGTTCGCGTCCTTCTTATACAATTCCATGAATTGTCTGTTAAATTATGTATGTCTAAACATACTTACAAAACATCAGTTCATATAAAGGAAATAAATAACTATAAAGAAATATAAGTGAAAAACCACATTATGTTCTATTAGATTTAGTACAGTTTTACAATTTGTAATTTAATGTAACATAAGCTTTAGAAATGTGTTTATGTTCATAAACTCTCATTAAAAGCAAAGATTTCGTGACAATTAATCATCTCTTTAATTACAGATTTCGTGACAATTAATTATCTCTTTAATTACAGATTTCGTGACAATTAATTATCTCTTTAATTACAGATTTCGTGACAATTAATTATCTCTTTAATTACAGATTTCGTGACAATTAATTTTCTCTTTAATTACAGATTTCGTGACAATTAATTATCTCTTTAATTACAGATTTTTCATCAATTGATGCTTACTATAAACAGTTAGACATTTGACTCGCTGTGAAAGAAAGATTAAAAAAAATATATGCGTGACACTTTGTCTTTTGTAAGGATGTGACACAATGCCCTTTCTACGCACGTGTCCAAGAAACTAAATTCAATCTAGCTATCAATCTCTTTTTTTAAAAAAAACAATTCAATCCAAGCCGATATGCCGACTTTGCGCAGTCAACTCTAATAACCTTATGCACATTTTGGAGATATTAAACGTTACATCTAATTCGTCAAAACGTCAATAACGAAAACAGTGAAGTCGTGTCTCGTTAGCCTTACACGTTTATTTAAAATGGATACCACTGGGTGAGAAAATTAGAGGTTTCTTTCTCTTCCGAGAGGATCAAAATGATTATACTGTAAAATTAAGACGTATTGACACGTCATTCCAAAGAAACTCTTCTCTGTCCATGACACAGCGACTTGTCATAGATACCAAACATCCACCAAAATAGTGCCTTGAGAACTAAGAATTGTGACCCAACATAGAAAGTGCCTTTTTTAAGATTCGTTTAGTTAGTTTTACGTTTTTAATATATTGCACTTCAGATCATAAAATAAAATTTTTAAATCTTTGCTTGCAAAACACGTTTACTAGCGCTTGCCCGCCTTTATTTCCATCTCGAAGTTAGAGTCTTCTTTAAAGAAATGCTACGTGATCAAAAGTCAGGTGGTTGTGCATGTGTGCCCAGTTATACATAATTATATGGTGGGGATCTCAGTAGTCTCCAAGTATGACCAAGGGGCTTCTTCGCTTAGGAGGGTGGTCACTATGGACTCAGTGATTGTCACTATGGACTCGGTGATTGTCACTATGGACTCAGTGATTGTCACTATGGACTCAGTGATCTATGTCAACTACATATTTATCTATTCGGGCCCGGTACGTGATGATACGATTTTATGGTGGGATATCAATACATTTAAAATTATGGCCCACGGGACTAAATCCCTATGGGGAGGAACCCTTGGTTTAGTATATGCTATATGTATATACAAATGTTCTTTTTATTCCCACTAGTAGTTTGTATTGTAACAGAAACATCTCCATAACTTCCATGTTATGACCCTGGGGGTAGTTTCTGGGCCATGTTATGACCTTGGGAGTAGTTACTGGGCCATGTTATGACCCTGGGAGTAGTTACTGGGCCATGAAAAGACTCTGTGGCATGACTAAACTGTGTTGACACTTGTATGTTTGATCGTACACGCAAATTCTCAGACAAGTGTCACAAGCAGCTCTGGAGTTAATATATATTTATGTTAAACCATCCCTTCCCCATCCCCCATCCATGCGAGAGTAAACTTCCACAAGTAAATCTGACACAAACTACTCCCGTATCGTTGAACAAATTTGTACGTGTGTAGTTATAATGGTGTTTTTTAGGGGGTGGGGGTACTTCCACGACATTACACATGTACATACACGCGGACTTAATAACAATATCCTCGTTCTATAATAAAAAAGGACGATGTAACACAACTTTCGAGTGTAGTCGGTAGTTACGAAGGGAACCACTCAGTCAGTAGACATAACAGAGTCCAAGTTTTCACTGGAAATTCCAAGTATTTATTAACTTTTGCTGTTTCTTGGGAAGGTAAAGATATAAACGTCTCATAAATGTATGTTTTCCTTATCTTTTCCCTCGAAGAATGCATGTCACTGTTTTACCAGAATACCATAAGAATATTGGCTTGGGAAATAAGAGAATTACGCGAGACTGTCGGTGTTTTGGACCACGGTACTAAATGCAAACATATGTATACGTTTATACATAATAATTCAGTCAAGTACTAGCCTATACTAAAAATTAGACCAAGAGGTAAGAACATCTGTATAGACCTCGTTAGGCATGCTGACACATTTTACAGGAGCAAAACAAACGAGGTAAATTTTAGCGCAGTTTTAGCGATTATTTCCAATTTTCGACTGACATACAATGTACATAATGACATATTGTTATATATATATATATATATATATATATATATATATATATATATATATATATATATATATATATATATATATATATATATATATATATATATATATATATATATATTGTTATCTTATATACCTATTGTTATCTTATATTTAATATAGCTATTGTTATTATATATATCTGTTGTTATCTTCTATTTGATATATCTATTGTTATTTTATATATCTATTGTTATTTGATATATCTATTGTTATCTTATGTTATCTTATATGTCTATTGTTCTTTTATATATCTTTTGCTATTTTATATATCTATTTTTATTATTATTATTATTATTATTATTATTATTATTATTATATATATATATATATACGTACGTACTAATGTAATGTACCACAAAGTCGTACGTACTTATGTAATGTACCATAAAGTCGTACATACTTATGTAATGTACCATAAAGTCGTACATACTTATGTAATGTACCATAAAGTCGTACATACTTATGTAATGTACCATAAAGTCGTACATACTTATGTAATGTACTAGACTCGTAGATACTTATATTTGATTAGGATTAGGAGTTTTAACGTAGTTTTAACAATTTTTCAGTCATATCGCTACGATGTCTGCAGTGAGGCAGTTTATAATGATGTCTAACAATGGGGCATCATGCCGCAGACATTATAGCATGATGTCCCACCCAGTCACATTATCCTGACACCAGGCCGACCACTAATCTCTTAATGCTGAGCGTCAAGCGAGACAACTGTTAGTACCAGTTTTGTAAGTCATTGGTATGACTCGGCCGGGGATCGAACCCACGACCTCCCCTTTCCGTGGTGGACGCTTTAACCAATAGGCCACCGGAGTGGTTACATACTTATATAATGTCCCATAAAGTCATACATGTATATGTAATGTAAGGGTCCCCGAGTGGCCGAGTGGTCTAAAACGCTTTCCGTTACGGATCACTGCCATCTCACCTCTGTCTGCGTGGGTTCGAGTCTAAGATTCGGCTTATGTAGTTATGTAAGAAAGCTTGCCAGTAGCTTCTCGTGGGTCGGTGGTTCTTTCAGGGGGTTTTCCGGGCTCTTCCTCCATCAATAATACTGGCCGCCATGTATAGTCTATCGTGTGCTGAAAAATGGCGTTAAACCCTACAATAACAACAACAACAACAACAACAACAACAACAACATATGTAATGTACCATAAGTTGTACATACTTATGTAATGTACCATAAAGTCGTACATACTTATGTATTGTACCATAAAGTCATACATACTGTGTGGTGCTGTTTATAAATCCGAAACTGCATACTTATTTATTAGTGCATGCTAAACTTTCACAGCTTATACCAGTTTCTTGATGCATATTCATGTGACTCCTAAAGGTTAAACCAATTTGTCTTCAATGAAAGAAAAGAAAAAAACATAATTCAAATTTTGCACAACATTGAGTAATCGATGGACATGAGAGGCCGAATAATCGGTCTTGCAGTCTTTAAAATCAATATTTACCAGAATGCACCATTCGCTGATGACATGTACCCAGGGCCTAAACATCAGGACGACTGGTAACAGCTAACACTGCACATGCCATATTGAAGAATCTGACTAGGGACTGCCGACTGAAGTAGCGAAGGTCTGACTCCTTTAGACAACTTTAATAACTGAAAATGTTTGCAGTGTTTATTGGAATGACAATGACGGTTGTTGTGACTTAGTTATTTCCTACAGACGAACACTCGATCTTAAATTAGCAAGTTTACCACATTTCCAAGTATTCTGACTTTAGTTCGGATGGTTGTCCATACTCTTTAATGCCATTCCTGCAGACTTATCATTTCAATGCAAAGTAAGACAAGGAACGGCTGATTAAAAAAATTACATTTTAAACCAGTCCTCTCACATAATGACACGTAATTAAATATTTAAGCAATATTTCAACAGTAATAATTAATCTTTAGTTTAACAATATCTAAAAATGCATGTGGATTCGAGATTTGCTGATTAATCTTTACACCCACCCTATGGCCTCAGGGGAATCAGGTAAAAAAAAAATAACACCATCTTCATTGCCACCAAGACGTGTGCAACTACCAGTAAAGAACAACTTTTGATCTCAATCAAAGACGCATGACGATGTATTATGGATATAGGTACCAATATCATCCATTTTGATCAAAATACTCCTGCACCAAACATATGTACAAAAAAACTAATTAAATTAATAAACTTAGCATGAATAAATGCACTGAACCACGTAATCTTACACATCCAAAAGGCCTTTCTACACGGAATTAATCTTACACATCCAAAAGGCCTTCCTACACGGAATTAATCTTACACATCCAAAAGGCCTTTCTACACGGAATTAATCTTATACATCCAAAAGGTCTTTCTACACGGAATTAAACCTATGAGAGGGATGTTTTTGTAAATTTGTTATTCTTCCATATGAAAATAACGTGTGGGACGTTTATGACAGAAAATACAACACTTGTTATTTTAACTTGAAATACAATCCAGATCTGCTACACGTCGAGTTAACATTCCTATTCTTTCAGACGATCTAATTAAAGAGAGTCTGTTTTCTTTTTAAATGTGTGCAAATGTGCCGTGTTTTTCGTCTTTTTCTGTTTTTCCTATGACGTGTTGAGAAAATAACTACGCTGCCGATGTCTTGTACTCTGATTTATAGTTTTGATTGACACTGCGAGATGATTCGATGCATCCACTGATATTATTTTGTCAGAATCAATCAGTAATATTATCTATTATTCATAAACACGTGTTTTATAATAACCCTTGATCTAGAGGAAACTGTCATCAGCTTTATGAAATTTGAATTGAAAAGATGTTTTGTTACATGTTAAAATTCATATTCCTTGCAAAATAGAAATTTAAATCTGTTAATACACATGGATATAAAAAAAAATGACAGCTTCATGAAAAACAAGCGTGTGTTACAAAATGCCAAAGCGTTAGCATTATGTATCATATTGCATTAGAACCAGTCCAAGAGAATGCGAAGATAACTATTATTTGCATCGTCATTGCCATCTCATATTGCTTAACCAGAATCTATTGTAATATAATTTGCCATCCTTTTCTCAGACCTCTGCCGCTTTTTTAGTCAATATGAAAGCGACAATATCGATACAATGATTAAAGTTGTAAGTTTTCATTCTTTCATGGGATGCTCCCTCTATTCTGGTTTGTACATATTTTGTAACCGTATTAGGAGGGCCATGTTTGATCACACTATCACAAACTGTCCTTTTCTACATATATCTTGACTAACCTAAATATCCTAAATTAAAAATGACCATTCATATATATATATATATATATTTCTTGTTACAAGCACAGGGGTATTCACTTGACCGAGCGGTGTCAAAACCCTGGCGCGAGTCACGCTGGAAGTCATATGTTTTCCCCAAATTTCCAAAGACTTCCATACAACTTGAGTTGTAAAATGGAAAGAAAGACGTGTCTGCTATAATTATTAATCTTTGCTGTAATCAATGGGCGACCCAGAGGAGACAACTTGCCCAAACGTCCATTAACTGCACCTTTACATGGTTTTTCTTCATTATCATCCGTTTTCCGTACCGATAGCTTGTCATGCCATAGAAATTACACCAGTATTCCCTTACTAACTGGGAAATATTTAACTGCGCGACCCTAGGCCAGTCCATCCACAGAATTTCCGGCGTATCACACTCATATACATACGCCAATTTTCCACTATGGCCACATAAACGGTACCTACCAAGTTCCAACTTATTGATTCCATTCTATAATTTACTGATTTCCAACCATAAATGCTGCCTTTTCAATCACACTACTTGTATACACCACTGAATTTTAATATGGACTATGTTATCGAAAGGGACAGTCATTCGGCTTGTACCCAAAATCACTACTAACGACCCAAGCATGGTTCAAATTCACTAACACTTACTCCAAATTTATTACAATATATATATATATATATATATATATATATATATATATATATATATATATATATATATATATATATATATATATATATATATATATATATATATATATATATATATATATATATATATATATATTTGAGTTTATTAACAAATGTATTTTATTAAATTAATATACCTGTCTGTCATATTAAGAAAATTAGAAAGGCTTTAGTCTACTCTGCCTCTCCTGTAAGAAAGAAGCAGTCACCCACCCCCAAGACATGCGCGACGCCACAATTGTGATGCTTTACAAAAACAAGACCGACTGCAGTGACGGTAATAACTGGCTGTACCTGGCGGACCGTGCGTTCCCGGAATTCCAGTACGGCTTCAGAGCAGGCAGATGGACAACAGACATGATGTTCTCCCTCCGACAACTTGAAGAGAAAAGCAGAGAGCCAGAATGGTCTGTTCATTTTAATAAGATATGTAATTTCTGGCATCTGGCACAGTGGTGATATAGAAATATGATTAATTTAGTGAATTTAAACTATGCGTCTTTCTGTATTCTCCTAAAGGATATGCTAAAATACAGAGATGTGTGTTGATTGTAATTTCCTAGATATTCAAACTATAATAAAATCCTTCTGGTCTAGTACTTTTATTTTTCTTTTTAATGTTTATTTTTATAAGGGTGATATAATAACACATATATGAATTGTCCTGAACATTTTACATTTACACTATCTCAGACATTCAACGCAGTACGTAATTTGCGATCTAATGAGGACGATATTTTGGAAGCGAAAGGGCAGAAATCCCTCTTAAGTGCAAAAAAGCCTGTTGCAAAATGACGTGAGAAATTTTAAACTGTGAGAATTTCACAGCAAGAATTATTCGTGTCTAATCATTTCAAAGTCATTGTACTAAATGAAATACAATTGTGTGTGTCTGTCTGTCTGTGTGTGTGTAATTAGGATTTTTAACGTAGCTTTGACAATTTTTCAGTCATATCGCTACGATGTCTGTTTTTAGTGATGTCTAGCAATGGGGCCACCCATTTACATTATCTTGTCACCAGGACGACAGTACTAACATTAAACTCCTAATGCTTAGTGTCAAATGAGGCAGCTGTAAATACCATTTTTGTAATTCTTTGATGTGATTAGGTCAGGGTTCCAACGCATGACCTCTCGCTTTCAAAGCGGACGCTCTGACCTCTACGCTACCAGAACGGTGAAATATTAATCGCGCTTAAGTATGCAAGCATTTACTAAAGCAGCATTTGTTATAAACATTGACTAATATGGGTTGTTCAGGTATATCAAATATCACCTATCAAATGAAGAAATAAAAAAAAACTTTGACACTCAGCATTGTATACCTTTTATGAAAATACGAAGCAGAAAACACAGAAATTCAGAGAAATGTAAAAGTGCCAATCGATAAAAGTGAATGGCTTCAAATTTTTAACTAGCAATGCATAACAACCTTTGTAAAAATTTCATTCTCAATCTAGAGTGTGCCATTGATACATTTCTATAGGGACATCATTTCAATTTTTTCAGGGGTGTGAGCAAAAATTGATGGACTTGTTAATTTTCGTATATGGGCTATAGCAATGTTTCAGCACCTGAGATAATGTGGGTATGTGAGATAATGTGGGTATGTGAGAAAGCTTGCCAATAGCTTCACGTGGGTCGATGGTTCTTTTAGGGGCTTTTCCCGGTTTTTCCTCCACCAATAATACTGGCCGCCATGTAAAGCCTATCGTGTGCTGAAAAATGGCGTTAAACCCCACAACAAAAATCAGCACATGAATATTGTGCCGCCCCCTCCCCCCCCCCCCCCCCCCCGATATCCCTGCATTTCGGAGCTGACCAGGATATTTGCAGATGTTACTTAACACATTGATACATTTCTGACCTGGAAATTGTACGTGTTAGTTATCCTATTACACACATTGACATAAACAAGACAGATGGAACAATCCCTGGATAAATGCTTGGTGGATTGATGGAACGATGCGTGGATAAATACTTGGTGGATCGACGAATCGATGTGTCGATAAATGCTTGATGGACAGAAGGATCATTGCGTGGATAAATGCTTGGTGGATTGATGAAGATATGTAGATAAATGATTGATGTACAGATGTATTAGTGCGTGGATAAATTATTGGTGTACAGATGAATCGGTCCGTGGATAAATGCTTGGCGGACAGAAGGTTATTGTGTGGATAAATGTTTGGTGGATTGATGAGTCAATACGTGGATAAATGCATGGTGAATTGATGGATCAATACGCGGATACATGTTTGGTGGATCGATGGGTGGATAAATGTTTGGTCGATTTCTGGATCAATACGTGGATAAAGGCTTGGTGGCATGATGGATCCATGCGTAAATAGATGCTTGATGGATTGATGGATCGATACGTAGATAAATGCTTGGTTTTGGTGGATTTCTGGATCAATGCGTGACTAAATGTTTGGTGTATTGATGGATCAGTGTGTGGAGAAATGTTTGGTGGATTGATGAATTGATACGTGGATACTTAATTGGTGGACTGATGGATCAGTGCGTGGATAAATGCTGGGTAGATTGATGGACGGACGGGTGGATAAACGCTCGGTTAATTGATGGCTTTCTGGATCGATGTGTGGATAAATGCTTGGTAGATTTCTGGATAAATGCGTGGATAAATGCTTGGTGGATTGATGTATCGATGGGTTAAAAAAATGCTTGGTGGATTGACCGATCGTTGGGTGGATAAATACTTGGTGGTTTGAGGGGTCGACGCGTGGATAAATGCTTGGTGGATTGATTTATCGATACTTTGATACATGCTTGGTTAACAGATGGATCAGTGCGTGTAATAATGCTTGGTGGATTGATGTGTCGATGCGTGGAAAAATGCTCGGTGGATTAATCAAACGATGAATAAATAAATGCATGGTGTATTGATGGATCTGTGCGTCTTGGTGTACAGATGAGTCGATACGGGGATAAATGCTTGGTGGACAGACGGATAAATATTTGGTGGATTGATGAATCGATACGTGGATAAATGTGTGGCGGATTGCTGGATCAATACATGGATGCATACTTGGTGGATTGATGGATCGACGCGTAAATAAATACTTGATGGACAGACGGATCATTTATTGGATACATTATTGGTGTACAGACGAATTGATTCGTGGATAAATGTTGCACGGATGTATAGATTGACGTTTGGTTAAATTCTTGGTGGATTGACGGATCAATGCGTGGTTAAATGCTTGGTGGTATACTGCCGTGTAAGGTAATGTTCCTTTATAGTGTGACTGTTGTTCTAATTAAAACCGTTGTTTATTCAGCAGCCAGACGGACTGTTAAGAATATGGCAGACTTTATTTTCATGGGAAAGTTATCAAAATTGAGACACCGCAGAAATTCTGTTACTTAAACCACCAGATCAGGCTGACCTGACTTTAGCGACTCTGAAATGAAGGGCGGCAAAGACGTTTGAGTCTGATTGGTCACGTTAAATAAGGGGGGGGGGGGGTGTTTTCACACAAAATTTCATAGGGTTTAATATTGCTGTTATTGAAATTGAAGGCAGTCTGAATTTTCCTGCGAGAGAACAAGAGTTAAAAATTCACTGCAGGCTCTGAGTAGAATATGAAATAAATCCATTCGTAAAAAGTGTGGTCCATGAAAGCCTCCAAAACCTGATTGGGTGACGAAAGCACAAAGAAATAGTGTCATCATTCCATGTAATTTGTTGATGGGATTTATATGTTTGCTGAGTTTATAGGTCCTTGCATGATTTTATCTAATACATTTGTATAATAATGTGATTTTGAATTATAGCGATGCTGAGTTATGCAAATGAAGTCGTACATTAATTTCATAGATAAGTTTGACGAATTGGTTACTTTGCTGTCGTGTTTGCATAAACACTATGTTAAGTTATGTATAGGAAGTCTTACATTAATTCTTAGATACGTTTGACGTATTGTTTAATTTGTTGTCGTGTTTGTATAAACACTAGGTTCTAGGAATATAATGCATTACATTAGTTAATATGATTTACGAGAATCGTGTGAATTTGCCGAATTTAGATTTCACGTGTGATTTAGAGCGAGCGTGAAATGACGTAACTCAGTACTTGTGGCGGGCTAAAAAAAAAAATCCGCTAGTGCTCGTGTGGGTTGAATTATTGAGTGATGTTAATGCCTGACGAATTAACCATTCGACTAACTACAGTCATTTGAGGATAGGTGAAATCAATTAATAGCCTGATCATTTGTTTACTACTGATAGAAATATCTGATTTCCGAGCCAGGAATGAAAGTTCTCACCTGTATCATCTATAACGAGAAACTTTGGGTGTTATTTATATCTTTTTTAAAAGGAAGAAAAAAGCTATTTGGACGTATTGATGTTACGGACCTTGAGACGTATGCTGAGGAAATGAAACTAGAGGGAAGTGCAGTGAGACGTATAATCCTTTGATGAAATTCTGCATCGTGCTGAAATTCTAACGTGTTCAGATTGTATCCTGAGACGGATGGTAGAAGTATCATTTCTGAGAGCCAAAGTTCTGAACAGCAACAGAGGAAACGGAAACTGAGGACTACCAGGTTATGAAATCGTACAAGGCGTTGACTTCGAATGTTTCACTCGATCCTATGACGAACTAAAGCTATCAGTAACAGATCGGCTGGTTTATTTAAATCTATTTGAGTTTTCTTGTAATTCGGTGAAAGTTTTATTTCTAAAAGTAGATTATATTCCTAATGAAAGGAATTTTCACAATTGTTTATGTAATTTATTAAATTGTTTGTTTATATTTACAAGGGCTCGTATTTGTTTGTTCAATATATCTGCTCAGATCACTATATCTATTTCCATCTATAAGTTTCACCACTTATATTACTCGAACCGGGGTAATTATATCGAGGGTGGTTTTCTCCTAGATATCGAGTACCAACAGGGGTGGTTTATAATATATATTTATTATTATAATTATATTTATACAACCCCATGACAGTGGGCAATCATAAATAATAATCACCCCACCCCATGACAGTATAATAATGATCCCTATAAACTATTATAGGATTTCATATTCGTCTCCCCTTTCAACAGGAATTAAATTGCATATAGTATTTACCCAAGGGAATAAATAACACATAATGACTGTTCACATCAAGTGAGTGCATGACCTTTTTATTGTGTCAAATTTGAATGTAAATATTTCACAGAAAATACTGTACTTGTTGATGCAGAATATATAGATTTGTACATAAAAGTGTGTAATTTACTCAGACCTTGTCCACAAATTGTGAAGTTCTTCTTAAAACGTTCTGTTGATAAGTTACCTTTTTGTCGAACATTCTGGCATTTCTTCTTCCTTTACGATCCGTAATTCAAACAAATAGAATCATTTTCTTTCGTTACAATTTTAAAATCAAACTGTGGACAACTTAGTTCTTGCTTTCCAACCGTGACTCAAACTTTTGACATTTTGTTTTCTAGCTTTCCAAACCGTGACTAAAACTTTTGATATTTTGTTTTCTAGCTTTTCAAACCGTGACTCAAACTTTAGACATTTTGTTTTCTAGCCTTATGAACCGTGACTCAAACGTTTGCCATTTTGTTTTCTAGCTTTTCAAACCATGACTCAAACTTTTTCCATTTTGTTTTCTAGCCTTATGAACCGTGACTCAAACGTTTGCCATTTTGTTTTCTAGCTTTTCAAACCATGACTCAAACTTTTGACATTTTGTTTTCTAGCTTTTCAAACCGTGACTCAAACTTTTGACATTTTGTTTTCTAGCCTTATGAACCGTGACTCAAACGTTGACATTTTGTTTTCTAGCTTTTCAAGCCATGACTCAAACGTTTGACATTTTTTTTCTAGCTTTACAAACCGTGACTCAAACTTCTGACATTTGGTTTTCTAGTTTTGCAACCTTGAACCCGTGTTACAAATAACTAACAATATTACGAAATTCATTTTAAAAATTGACTAATTGGGAAGGATTATCAACAGATGACCAAATACATTATAATGAGTAAATATTTACAGTTAAATAATATGCTATAATTATATGCATTGTAGACAATATCAGTTTTTCACTAATTAAGAATAAGTTAAAGGTTAAATTTTCTGAGACGTGATTGTAATAGGATGTTGATATGTATTGCTTATTGCTTAATAAAATATGTGTCTGCATAAATAAATAAATAAATAAATAAATAAATAAATAAATAAATAAATAAATAAATAAATAAATAAATAAATAAATGTATTGTACATTTGGGAAACCTTCGGAGAGAAACTGATTATCGCTTTTTGAATAAATGCCTTAGTCTTGACATATTATCGATATTAAGTGACACTTTTACTTTCCTTGTCTACACTTACTTTATCGTCTTGTGTTAACTGTTGCCAATAATGCATGATGCATATATACTTTTAACCTTAGTCACACCTCTAAATAATATACCTTGGAGCGATTTATGGCGCAACATGTAAGAGAAAGAATAAATTTCACACAATAAAACAAATATAAGAGCCGTTCGTTTACTAATGCATGCTAAATGGGTTTTGACATAAAAGTGTCTGATTTGTCGAATGTTTGATAATGTATTTTTAATATGTTACATTCTGATAACTTATCTTTACTATGGTACATTCTGATAATGTATCTTTAATATAGTACATTCATCAAAGTGATTAGGGATCATAGGACAGACATACAGACATATTATGAAATAAGCAATAGAATAGCTACTGCAAGTAAGTGTCTTGAGTTTTTTTTAAAGAAGTTCATACAAGTTTCAACAATAGTATATAAGTCCTTATCCAGATCACAATTATCTCTTGTGCTTCGAACTTTGTAAATCAGATCTGGGATGAAGTTTGTCTCAGGTCAGAATAATCAGAATAGCATCTGCTAGATATGTTACAAATCGATACCACCTCACCTGATCTGTCAACGATTTCAAAACATTTGTGAAATGATTCACAATTCATCAGCGTGGACTTCGTGCTGGCTTGACATTTTTCTGTCACTAAAGTGATATTTACCCATCTGAAGACCTGAGAAAAAAAATATGCCTAGAATTAGGCAAACCTAAACCTTTCTATTGATATTATTCAATCTGACAAACTGATAAAAAAAAGTCTAGAACTAGGCAAACTCACAGCATTGCTTGGTAAAATTCAACTAACAAATCTAGCCCTAGAAACATTTACTCGATTTAATTTTTCCCCTGTCTTTACTGCTGACAGGACACTCTGTTAAAAATACTTTCAAACTTTCGTTTAAAGAATATATCAATTCTAAATATTGACGTGTTGTTTTTTTTTGGACTTTTTCCTTTCAAAATTAAAATAAGCACTTTTTTAATGTGCATTCAGCAAGTACTAGTTAGTTCTGACAACATGTTAAATAAACACAGACAAGTCTCCCTTTGCCCCACCCACATAACATGACTGCATTTGATTATGAAATATCCCACCATATAACAAGAATGTGTTTAATTACGAAATATCCCACGCACATAAGATGAATGCATTTAGTTATGAAATGTTCCAACCACATAACACAGCTGCCTTTGGTTATGAAGCTGTTTCATCCACGTAACACGACTGCATTTAGGTGACGAGATGTTTAACTCACGTAACGTGAATGTTTTTGGTTTAGCTGAAATCTCACAACCCCAATGTCTTTTAATTTGCAATTTTTAAAAAAAAAATTATTCATTCATTCATTCATTCATTCATTCATTCATTCATTCATTCATTCATTCATTCATTCATTCATTCATTCATTCGTTTATTTATATTTTGTTTTATTATTTATTTATTTATTCATTTATTTATATTGTTTATCGCATAATACCAAAGGGTCGTGTTCTGTAAAATAAAATAAATATATTTGCGTTTGTAGATTAGAGTGTAAATTCATTATTTACAGTTTTGGAGAAGTAGTTCGAATAGTACAAGTACTAATAGTAGTAATAGTTATAGGTGTAGCTTTGTCGTTGTTGTTTTAGGGTTTAACGCCATTTTTCAGCTAGACAAGATAGGCTATATATGGCGGCCAGTATTACTGATTGAGGAAGAACCTGCCCCCCCCCCCCCAAGGGTAGCAGTAGTAATAGTAGCAGCAGCACAAGTATCAACAATAGTAGTAGTAGTAGTAGTAGTAGTAGTAGTAGCAGCAGCAGCAGCAGCAGTGGTAGTAGTAGTTGAATGAAGAAAACGCGATGACAACGAAAACAAAAAGCAGCATCAGTAATTCAAGATTTATAAACTATCGCCGTACGTGCAAGAAGTGGCGATATTAATATCATGGGCGTGATCTGTACTCCCACAACAAATCTGTATAGGTCATAAAACTATACGACTACAATATAAAAATTATGGTGTTTTGTTTAAAATATCTACTATTTCACACTATAATTGTCCATTAGCACACCTAAATATCACCTGAGGATGAGTATTGACAATTCTTCTCAGCAGTAAAAGTGCCAGTACAGGAAGTGTCTTAAAAATACAAATCATAAAGTTATAAACCTGTAATAAACACTTTCTAAATAAATATTTTACCTACGGTGTGTTTTACTTATAATCTGAAGAAAGAAAATTCCGTCGACAACAGTATTTCTCCCCACTCCTCTTTAGTTGTGGTCATATTTACACGCCCTAGGACACCTATATATAATTTGAAATGTCGTATCTATTCTAAAGTTGTTTTTATTGTCATCTGAATTACGAGTGTGTTACTGATGTCAACTTTTATGGTTATTAGTTGTCTTGATTTAATTTAACTTTCTCGGAACTATGCTGCAATCCGTCCTATGGCATAACACATGCATTACAAGCTATGAGTTCGCGATGCATTGCGTGTCTTAATGACAGGTTCCATCTTCGTTTATCACGTACATATGTTCATTTGTGTATTTCCAGGGTTAAACATAAATGGATCTAGTTTTCTTAGGGCAGTGGTTTCTTGTAATTATTATTAATTACGTAATGAAATATTGACAGAAAACATTATCTATTTATAAATCATAATTACAATGGTTTCGAAGTTTAATTAAAACCTTGAAATGCATCGCCATTAAAATCGTTCAGGTTGCTAACACGCGTGTCTCTACTATGTGTGTGTGTGTGGGGGGGGGGGTGTAACGTGACTTTTAAACAAAGCAGTCATATCGTTACGATGTCTGCAGTGTGGCATTTTATCGTGATGTCTAGCACTGAGACATTATGCCGCAGACATGTAGCATGAGGTGCCACTCAGTCACATTATCCTGACAACAGGCCAACCAGTCATAACACTAACCTCTTTATGCTGGGTGCCAAGCGAAACAGCTAGTATTACCATTTTTGTAAATCTTTGATATGACTCAGCCGGTTTTCGAACCCACGACATATTGCTTCCGAGGCGGAGGTTATAACCATTAGGAAACCGGAGCAATCCTCTATTGTGTAAGTTAGATGCATCTTTTTCTCCATGAAAAAATGGGAGACGAATCATGTTTGAATCAGACTTTCAGAAGTTACTGTTTCTTCTTTATTCTTCTTTTTTTTTCAAGAGATAATGCCAATTCTAAATTCGCGATGCAGTGCTCTGACCCCCTCCCCCACTCACCCACCTCCAATCCTAAACAAAATTCAAAGAACAACGAACAATGCAATTGGTTCATTTTGTTTCATTTAAATCTAGAAACTTGCATTCTTCTCGTTTAAAAAAGTACTTTAACAAACATATGCATCAAATAAATGCACAGAATAGATGACATAAAATACCGCTATTACAAACTAAACATGATGTCAATATATATATATATATATATATATATATATATATATATATATATATATATATATATATATATATATATATATATATATATATATATATATATTGAAAAGAATATATATGACAGTGTTTGTATATGATATTAACTTCAATTGTGCAGGTTTTATTACCTGGATGCAGTTAACATAAAGTTTACAGATTTAATTTTTTTTGTCAGATGTGGATATTTATTTACCAATTGGTGTCAAGTTGGAATGTTCCATATATAAATGTTACCAGTTTTTGCATTATTTTGTTGAAGGTAACCTCACAAGCCATCTCAATACATTTTATCTGATCAGTTTTTACCATAGTATACAGTAATTTACAATTTTGTCCAAGGTCTTAAAGTGAATAGGCAACATATGTATCTCATTTAAAAGACCAAATTAACATTTCAGTCTCACCTGCTACTAACCTGGCTGTCAACCGCTGTCTAGATATCAATGGATGAATTTTCCCTGCTACTGCCATGCTTATCAACCTCTGTCTAGATATCAATGGATGAATATTCCCTGCTACTGCCATGCTTATCAACCTCTGTGTAGATATCAATGGATGCAGATTCCATGCTACTGCCATGCTTATCAACCTCTGTCGAGATATCAAGGGATAAATATTCCCTGCTACTGCCATGCTTATCAACCTCTGTGTAGATATCAAGGGATAAATATTCCCTGCTATGCCATGCTTATCAACCTCTGTCTAGATATCAATGGATGCAGATTCCATGCTACTGCCATGCTTATCAACCTCTGTCTAGATATCAATGGATGCAGATTCCATGCTACTGCCATGCTTATCAACCTCTGTCTAGATATCAAGGGATAAATATTCCCTGCTACTGCCATGCTTATCAACCTCTGTCTAGATATCAATGGATGAATATTCCCTGCTACTGCCATGGGTTGCGACCTCTTATTTTGTATATTTAGTTTGTATCGTGTGCTTGGCCGTTGTCCGTGACTCAAAATAGAATTTTAGTGCTTACCTGATTTGAATCTTGAGAGTTGGAAATACATGTTTACTTAAGTTTGAGTTCAAGATCAAGCATTGATTACAACTATAAAAAGTTCTAAAAGCGAAATTGTTTACAGTTTTGGCTAGTTTTCCATCACGATGATTGAGTTGTTGCTTTCTTCAGAAAAGTTTAATACGACACAGGTCAAGTGGACGTTTATATAATATTGAAATAAAGCAGATTCTTCAATCTTCGTTCAATTTCAGTCTGTATAAGTATTTTCTGTTGTGCTAAGATAACATTTTGTGGTGTGTGGGGTGGGGTGGGGGTGGGTGTTTGATTATGATTTTTAAATCGTAGTTTTAACAATTTTGTATGTCATGTAATTGCGATATCTGCAGTGTGGCATTTTATAGTGATGTCTAACACTGGGGAATCATGCTGCTGATTTGTAGCATCATGTCCCACCCAGTCACATTATCTTGACACTAACATCTTAATACTTAGTGCCTAGTGAAGCAGCTGTTAATACCATTTTTATGCGTCTTTGGTATGACTCTGCCGGGGTTCGTACCCGTGACCTCCCACATCTAAGGTGGACTCTAAAACCACTAGGCCATCCTTTTAAATAGAAATCAGTTTTTTTAAAAATATTAACTGGAATCACATTGTGCTCATTAACGTTACGACTAGCACAGTGTTTTTTGGATGACTGAGACTCATTCAAAGACAATATGTACTATACGTCAGCACATTCAAGACTACTGGTATATCAGCACATTCAAATCATTCGGAACACCACTTTAATTCATTTGGAACAACTTATGCTTTTGGACTTGTGATATAACTCTTAGGATCATTTCTGATTTAATTCACGATACCGTAAGTTACATTCAAATTTATTTTTAAGTAAATAAATCTTTGTTAAATTTTACAAAACTTTATGAATTTGCTATTTTCTGATACGTGGGCTTAGATCATAGAGTCGTAACACTCTGTCCAGATTGTATGGGATGATATGTGTGTATTTCTATACCACAGCCGTTATTACAACCCACGTGATCAAAGGGCAACAATGCATTTTAATTCTTTCTGAATATTTTATTTGTTTCAATCTAGTGCGTATATGTATATGTTTATGTTGTATATGCAAGAAAGAGTTTTTGAGCATATACATCACATTTATAACTTTAATATTCTATTATTGAAAACTATATGTAAGACTAATTGATTCTAAAACAAATATGTATGATATTATTATTATTATTATTATTATTATTATTATTATTATTATTATTATTATTATTATTTCACAGAATAACTGAAGACGGGATTCACTAAATACCTTTTCTAACCCTCCTTTACGATCTTTGATAAATACATCACCTCCTTTATCATTATTGATAAATACAACACCTCCTTTATTATTATTGATAAATACAATGCAGAAATAGCGCTGATGTAATTTAAAATAAATGCATACACTGAAAATCAGCAAATTGACTTCCACAATCTTCTAACTTCTATATGCAAACATTTTAAAATTCTAAAGATTGGGAGCTTATAGAAATGCCAGTACCTGTCATATAAATTTAATATTTTCCCATACCGGAACCACTAGAAATGCCAGTACCTGTCATATAAATTTAATATTTTCCCATACCGAACCACTAGAAATGCCAGTACCTGTCATATAAATTTAATATTTTCCCATACCGGAACTACTAGAAATGCCAGTACGTTATATAAATTTAATATTTTCCCATACCGGAACCAATACCATATTTTAAAGTTGTGGTGAAGCCAAACGTTTTTTGGACATTATTTATTATCTGTCAAACTTCTATGAGAACGGTATTGTAACATGGATATTGTAAGTATATTGCAAGCATATTGCAAACATTTTGTAAGCATATTGTAAGTATATTGTAAGCATATTGAAAATATATTGTAAGCATATTGTAAGTATATTGTAAGCATATTGTAATCATATTGTAAGCATATATTATCATGCATTGATGAACATCTCACTGTACCGTCAAAAGATGTTTTGACTAATGCTATTAACAGTTACGTTGTCATGACAGGGACTTGTCTTTAAGCATCATCAAACCTGATCGTCACATGGACGTAAAAGGGAAAAGAACATTATGAGACAACTTCAGATATAAAACTTGTCACCTTAGACGCTTCGTCTTGTGATTATATACCCTATCCCAGCAATATTTATTTAACTTTTTAGTCACCTTAAATGTTAGCCTGTATTAGCATCGATACAATATTTTAATTTTCATGAATGCATTACAGATGTCAGACATTAGTAACAAATAGTACAGAATTTCTCATACACTGTATAGACTATAACATTGCATATTCGTCAATTTTAAATATGGATACAAACTATAGCATTACATATTCGTCAATTTTAAATATGGATACAAACTATAGCATTACGTATTCGTCAATTTTAAATATGGATACAAACTATAGCATTACATATTCGTCAATTTTAAATATGGATACAAACTATAGCATTACATATTCGTCAATTTTAAATATGGATACAAACTATAGCATTACGTATTCGTCAATTTTAAATATGGATACAAACTATAGCATTACATATTCGTCAATTTTAAATATGGATACAAACTATAGCATTACGTATTCGTCAATTTTAAATATGGATACAAACTAGCATTACGTATTCGTCAATTTTAAATATGGATACAAACTATAGCATTACGTATTCGTCAATTTTAAATATGGATACAAACTATAGCATTACGTATTCGTCAATTTTAAATATGGATACAAACTATAGCATTACATATTCGTCAATTTTAAATATGGATACAAACTATAGCATTACGTATTCGTCAATTTTAAATATGGATACAAACTATAGCATTACGTATTCGTCAATTTTAAATATGGATACAAACTATAGCATTACGTATTCGTCAATTTTAAATATGGATACAAACTATAGCATTACATATTCGTCAATTTTAAATATGGATACAAACTATAGCATTACATATTCGTCAGTTTTAAATATGGATACAAACTATAGCATTACATATTCGTCAATTTTAAATATGGATACAAACTATAGCATTACATATTCGTCAATTTTAAATATGAATACAAACTATAGCATTACATATTCGTCAATTTTAAATATGGATACAAACTATAGCATTACGTATTCGTCAATTTTAAATATGGATACAAACTATAGCATTACGTATTCGTCAATTTTAAATATGGATACAAACTATAGCATTACGTATTCGTCAATTTTAAATATGGATACAAACTATAGCATTACATATTCGTCAATTTTAAATATGGATACAAACTATAGCATTACGTATTCGTCAATTTTAAATATGGATACAAACTATAGCATTACATATTCGTCAATTTTAAATATGGATACAAACTATAGCATTACATATTCGTCAATTTTAAATATGGATACAAACTATAGCATTACATATTCGTCAATTTTAAATATGGATACAAACTATAGCATTACGTATTCGTCAATTTTAAATATGGATACAAACTATAGCATTACGTATTCGTCAATTTTAAATATGGATAAAAAAAACTATAGCATTACGTATTCGTCAATTTTAAATATGGATACAAACTATAGCATTACATATTCGTCAATTTTAAATATGGATACAAACTATAGCATTACGTATTCGTCAATTTTAAATATGGATACAAACTATAGCATTACGTATTCGTCAATTTTAAATATGGATACAAACTATAGCATTAAACCATTCCTCACGTTTAAGTATGGACACAAATTATGATCAGATCTGGAATTAACCGAGCTACTCATTACTGTCTCTAAATCAATCCTGTTCCATTTCGATATCTTCGTCTAGATGCGAACGTCTGATGAATCGTTTTTATTTTTAAATTGTGATTTCTGCTTTTCAACTCACTTCAGCTTGATTTATATTCAAAATGCTGTCGAATTGTTAAGATTTTGTTTTAATTCACAACTGAACAGTATTAAATGACAGAAGGTGTAAAAGAACTAATAATTACCAACTCTCACAGCTAGCTTTATCTGCTCTGCACATTTCTTTTCGTTTCGCTAACCCCACCCCTCAACAACTCCTGCCAAAAAATAAATAAAAAAAATAAAACAAAACAAACACCCCACCCCACCTTCCACCCCAAACATGTTAAAGAAAAAGCGAATTCCGCTTTAAAAAAGAGGCGACGAAAACATTTTCATTGGCTTGATTAGGTGAAGCTGTTCCGGGCAAACTAAGTTTTTCCGAAAGTATTTGACTGGACAACTCCGCTGCCTGATGTCTTGCCGTGAAAGATCGGGTTGAACCAGGTGTATAATACAAATAAGTGAAGAAGAAAATTCAACAATGCGCTAATCGGATTAGAATTGGTTCCCTATCGGCGAATATTAATTGGATTTCAAGCTAATGGACAACATATACGTACACAACACAAGACAAAAATTATCAGGAAAATCATTCCTAAGCTGTATTTAGGAACGTAAATTATTATTCCATAATTCCTGACATCAAATAGGTTAAGAGGGATGGGAGTTTCGGATAAACACCAAGAGCCGATTTCTTAATTCCATGATTTCAATGAATACAAGCTCACTGCGGTTATATATAAAAAAAAAGAATATAAGCACACCACATATAACCGATACAGACAGTCTTCTACTCTGAGACGTGTCTAGGGTCTGCATTTCAGTCAAGCGAAACTTATACGAATGGGTTGTGAAGTATACTGCAATTAACCACCCGCAAATAAAACAGTTTGTGAAACCTGTGGAATTTATGCCACATTTAGTACATTTTTCTGGGGAATTTCACGACCGCTTGGTTCACGACCGCTATTTTTCTCAAAATATTCACTTCCATTAACCTGATGGCGAAGATCTCATTTGGCGGGAATAATTGATCTTACACTGAATCAATAACCCGAGCGAAATCATTGAAAGGGAGATAACCTTCTGAAGATGCTGCACAGTGTCTTGTCATCAGGCACGCATGAATTTTGCATCTTTCTCAGCAACCGGAGGGAAAAAATTAAAGCAAGCCTTGCAAAATCCATCTGTTAGCCTCAGTTAAACTGATACATAATCCAAGCATGACTATTTCTAGATCGTTGCCATCTTTTCCTTTTCATGTCGACATGACAATCCAAGTAAAAACAGATACGATTTTCTTCTCATGGACTTTTCATAAGTTTATCACAACATTGTTCATATTATTCACCTGTCAATAAACGTTCTGCTTACACGAATCTCCTGCACAGAGTTTTATAAAATGTATATCACTAAAATGCGAATAAATAAATAAATAAATAAATAAATAAATAAATAAATAAATAAATAAATAAATAAATAAATAAATAAAAAAATAAATAGATAAATAAACAAACAAACAAACAAAGTAAGTAAGTAAGTAAGTAAGCAAGCAAGTAAGTAAGTAAGTAAGTAAGTAAGTAAGTAAGTAAGTAAATAAATAAATAAATAAATAAATAAATAAATAAATAAATAAATAAAATAAAGTTGAAAAACAAGATATATTAATATGTTCAGCTTGTTTCTGCTTATTTGTTGTGACTAACATACAAGAAATGTTAAACAACTCTCACAAAGAACGTCATTACTATGCAAAATGTAATGAGAAAACAAAATGGAATATATATATATATATATATATATATATATATATATATATATATATATATATATATATATATATATATATATATATATATATAATGAACACATATAATGCATTGTTTACATATTATGTAAAGTGTGCATGTTGTTGCGACTTTAAAGTTATCTAAAATATCAAAATACGTAAACAACCCAATTACTGAGTGATTCTTTGGTAAATAAATAAATTTGTTGAGTTTGATTAGTTCTACTAGTTCTAATAGATTTAGTTTCATTGTAGAAAATAAAGCATTGATTATATGTATAAATGCCGTTCATTATAGAACGAAAAGAGATTAGTAAAAATGAATAGTACTGTACCAGACCATGAACATAGCCTTTAAAATTTGCTATAAATACCAACAATCATACTAAAATCTAGAAAGAAAACTTAAACAAAAGCGTGGACATCAACATATGGAAAGAAAGTATTTTGTATAGACACACACACACACACACGCACGTACCCCCCCCCCCCACAAAAACATATGTGTGTGTAATTTTAATTATCTATAGAAGATTATTTTTAACGATAACCTGTGCTATAGGTGTAAGTGAGATAATTTTTAATTAGTTCTAGTTTATTTATTAGTTATAGTTTAATTAGTTTAATTAGTTATAGTTCTCTTGGCTTATAATTTCGAGACCAAGAAACAAACATTGGGTTGATATAATGTGGCGCTCAAGTCACGGTACCCTAAGTTCAGTGAACCAAACACAAGATATATTGTTAGTTACAAAATGATATTGTTTTACAGGCATAGTTAATCACTTGACAAAAGATAGTGATGTTGTCTTGGACATCAGTACATGGTACTTCCAAACTTAAATGCCGACTTCCAACAGACCGCCATATTATTGTAGCTGACTATCTTGCAGGATCACATTATTGGCCATTGCGCAATGCGATTCTTGACCGCTAACATCGCCCATTTTTAAGAAGGACAGTGTAATAGTTAATATCTGGGAATGTTTCAGCCTTGACATCGACTCTATTAATAAACTTCCTTTAGCCAGGTCCTAATTCCAGGCTGAACAGGACTGTATTAATCTGCTTCCACTTGAACAGAATTAGGATCGAATACCTACCCCCACCCCCACCACCAATAAAAAAGAATGTTAGAAAAGAAAGTTTTAAAGAAACAAAATGCTTTAAGAAAATGCTATGCAAAATAATTGAACTGGAGTGTCACACGAAATTAGCGATACGGAAGAATCATATGAAATAGGTGGTACGGAATAGTCATGCCAATAAGGTGATACGGAATTTTCATACTAAATAGGCGATGCTTTAAAGTTTTCACTTATAAAATTAATGATAAGCCAACGTTTATAGCCAATGTTTAATTAAATTGTTGAAATTTAACTGAAGATTGGGTTCCTATACAAAGTTCAATACATGTTTATATACTATATGATGCCCATAGTATGTTTGAAATTAAGCCAATGATTCCACCGTATTACTCACACGTGGCTTTGACATAGATAATACACAGCATTTAATATTAAATTATCACATAGACTATTCGAAACCACTAATTCAAACATTAAATTCATTTACGGAGATTTTTTGCAAACGAATCAGTTGTCTAATTATATATAATTAGTCTCTGTGAATGATTTTGTTGTCTATTAGATTAGTCTTTGTAAATATAAAAGTTGAAGCACCTACAGCATCTCCACCAACCCCATTTACACCATCTCCTCCATACCAACTCCGTCTCCACCACCACCCACTCCATCCTGCTCCTCTTCACCAACACCTTCTACACCCCCTCAAAAATATCCCCCTCTCCACCATAACATATTCAACCACACCCCACTAGACTCCCAAAAATCACCCTTTCCACCACCGTTTTTCCACCAACCAAGTCTCCACTATATCCCTCTACACAATCTCTCTCTCTCTCTCTCTCTCTCTCTCTCTCTCTCTCTCTCTCTCTCTCTCTCTCTCTCTCTCTCTCTCTCTCTCTCTCTCTCTCTCTCTCTCTCTCTCTCTCTCTAACATCCCGCTCCCCACCATCCCACACTACACCGTCCTCCTAATACACCATCATTCCACCCTACCACCCTCTTTTCCTCCATCCTTTCTCTATCATCCCCCTGTCCACCGTTTTCCTCCAACATCCCAATGTAACAAAGTCCATATATACGGTATTGTCATGTTCATACAACAAAAAGACAAACAAAGGCGAATGGACATGGCAGCGTTGTAAGTTTTTAAATTAAATTATTTGTTTGATAATTTTTTCTACATTAACATTGATGAGTGTGCATTTGATATAAGTAATGCATACAAACAAGTACGTGTTAATGACGAGATTAATTACTGGGATAAGTTATTACACATGACTCGAACAAATGAAATAATGATCATACAAAGAAAATGGACGAAACCGATTCGTATTTATTACAACTAACATCTGTCTCTTTGTACATGGCGTGAGATTCGTTTTCAAACAACGGTTAATAATCAAAAGTCGATGTTAGAATAAGGACATTTAAAACTAGTACATGTTAATGTTCAGGAAAGATACTTTGTAAAGTAGTACGCGTCTATGTTAATCATGGAGTAGACATTCGTACAAGAAATTATAAATATTTGCTACTAGATACCCACAAGACCAAATTGGGCCAGGAATTAGGTTAGACACAAGACCAAATTGGGCCAGGAATTAGGTTAGACACAAGACCAAATTGGGCCAGGAATTAGGTTAGACACAAGACCAAATTGGGCCAGGAATTAGGTTAGACACAAGACCAAATTGGGCCAGGAATTAGGTTAGACACAAGACCAAATTGGGCCAGGAATTAGGTTAGACACAAGACCAAATTGGGCCAGGAATTAGGTTAGACACAAGACCAAATTGGGCCAGGAATTAGGTTAGATAGACTTACATGGTACATGAGAATATCTTTTATTTAGGGATCAGTACAGAAATATCGTATAGGAAGATGAATGGTCAGTATGGACCCTTGTGTCTGCCAGTGGGACAACGCCCCTGGAAAGCTTTTGTATATTCAGAGCTTTTATAGCACAAATCCAACCGTCTAACTGTAAGAAAACGTACTTTATGATTACGTTATTATATGTTCCGGTCCTCAGTGGAGCCATTTAAACAGAGGGTAACCGATTGAGGTAGGCTCATTAAGAACACGCTGAGATAAGACACCTTTTATGATTCTTTTTGAAAGTTTCTATGTTCGACTCCATTTTGTGGATATAGAAAGCTTCTCAAAATGCTTATCATGGTTTGGGAAACAAGAATGTTTTGTATCTTATATGTTTTCAGCATGTTTTTATGTTTTCCAATTTCATTGCTTTTATCATTTGTTTTTCTGTAGTGTAGTCATATCATTATAGATGGTGTAAAGCGCTTAGAGCTTATAAAGATTAGGCGCTATACAAAGTCCTCATTATTATTATTATTATTATTATTATTATTATTATTATTATTATTATTATTATTATTATTATTATTATTATTACATAGAATTGTGTAAAAATTGTATTAAATGCAAGTGTCAAATCTTAACCAACCCTTGGTATGATGACCACTATGTGTCACTAAAGCATGGAAACATCAATATAAACACGAGCGACGAAAACGGCGTAAACAAAGCAACCGAAAGGAAATAACTTTCTGATCCCAATATAAAATTCTAGATATAGGCATATATTTAGTGTTGATCTGAATATGAAATTCTGGATATAGGCATATATTTAGTGTTGATCTGAATATGAAATTCTGGATATAGGCATATATTTAGTGTTGATCTGAATATGAAATTCTGGATATAGGCATATATTTAGTGTCGATCTGAATATGAAATTCTGGATATAGGCATATATTTAGTGTCGATCTGAATATGAAATTCTGGATATAGGCATATATTTAGTGTCGATCTGAATATGAAATTCTGGATATAGGCATATATTTAGTGTCGATCTGAATATGAAATTCTGGATATAGGCATATATTTAGTGTCGATCTGAATATGAAATTCTGGATATAGGCATATATTTAGTGTTGATCTGAATATGAAATTCTGGATATAGGCATATATTTAGTGTTGATCTGAATATGAAATTCTGGATATAGGCATATATTTAGTGTCGATCTGAATATGAAATTCTGGATATAGGCATATATTTAGTGTTGATCTGAATATGAAATTCTGGATATAGGCATATATTTAGTGTCGATCTGAATATGAAATTCATGAATACCTGTTAAACTTACATAAAAACTTTACTAATAATACGAGACTGCCCATGATTCTTTACTAAAGACGGAAGGGGGCATTAATATGTCGTGAGATGAACAGATTCGATTCGTTCTCGACAGATTTGAAAGTTCAGATCTCAATTTTGTTGCAGTCATAAAGTGTATGACCTTGCTTTACTGACTGTAATGTACGCTTAAATATTATTAATAAGCTTTCATATAAAGTTTTACTTTCATTTGGAAAATTCAAAACATCCATACATGAATTGATCAAGTGTCACGATTTCTTCCTTTGTTGAAGATCGTTGTGATACTTAAAGAAATACGTGGAGTGCAAACTGTAGAAAAAGCTTCGAGACATCAAACCAGATATCTGGGAGTGACATTCCTTGTACCTTCTAAAGGTGGCTTTTGTGTCACTCGCGTGTACAACACACCTACCTTGCCCATGCATATCCTTTGAAGGGTAAACCTGACCAGATTGTATACCTAATTTATTCCCACTGACAATGTATCAGGTTCCATCATTGGAATACCAGATAAGATGTTTGATGCTGTTCATGTCTATATAGTTTTTTTATTTACAAGGGTTTTCACATTCTTATTTACTTCGATTTTTACTTTTACCCAACAAGAAATTTCCAGGAGCACACACACACATACACACACACACACACACACACACAAACACACACACACACACACACACACACACACACACACACACACACACACACACACACACACACACACACACATACATACATACATACATACATACATACATACATACATACATACATACATACATACATACATACATACATACATACATACATACATACAAAATCTCTCATGTCCAACCTTCATTTTGTCATATTTTACCTACCCTCAACAATCACCTCTCTTAATCGGACAGTATGTCCCAATCCCTTCTGGGATTGTTTTAGAGGTAGAACTGCATTTATATCATAGAGATTACAGAGTAAAAGACAAATCCTTTGACTTAATCTAATATGAGTCTTTCGTGAAGGAAACAAACTGCATTAGGTCATGAATCACTTAACTGTAGTAAGGATGTAGTACATGTACTTGAGACATTTGCGTCAAGTGTGCTACTGGATTCATATAAATCTACTTAGTACTTATGTATCAAACGCGATGTTACTAGTATCATACAAATGGACACATTTCATTATGTATCAAACGCGATGTTACTAGTATCATACAAATGTACACAGTCTTTATGTATCAACCACGATGTTACTAGTATCATACAAATGGACACATTTCATTATGTATCAAACACGATGTTACTAGTATCATAAAAATGTACACAGTCTTTATGTATCAACCACGATGTTACTAGTATCATACAAATGTACACATTTCATTATGTATCAAACACGATGTTACTATTATCATACAAATGTACACATTTCATTATGTATCAAACACGATGTTACTAGTATCATACAAATGGACACAGTCTTTATGTATCAACCACGATGTTACTAGTATCATACAAATGTACACATTTCATTATGTATCAACCACGATGTTACTAGTATCATACAAATGTACACATTTCATTATGTATCAACCACGATGTTACTAGTATCATACAAATGGACACAGTCTTTATGTATCAACCACGATGTTACTAGTATTATTGCAAATTTATACAGTCATTGTGTATTTTAAAAAAATATTACTTGTATCATTGCAAATTTACAATCTTTGTGTTTTAAACACGATGCTGATAAGATCAATAACAATGGAAAATTTGGGTCGAATAGGTGGGATTCGAGGAAAGATGTTTGTGAAACACTGATATTAATCACCTTGAAACAATGTATAGCCTATATTGTGTTGATGAATGGCGTTAACCAAACAACATCAAAAGAAATTCTAAGAATTCCCGTAATATTGATATGTACAGTTAGATAGTCGACCTACTGTAGCCCTTTAAGAAAAAAGAATGGCATAAGTTAAAAATAAATACACAATACTTTCTTATATTACCTGTAAAATAAATTTCTAGTACCATAACTGATATGAAGAAGTGATCAATGAAAGGTAATGGACAATGTAAACTCGGACAAATGATTGTATCGTGTGCGTGTTTTGCCAAAGAGGTATCAGACCGCAATTCCTAAAGGAAAAGATACGATCAGTGCGTAACACCTTTCTTGTTATTTTCCGCTATATTACATATAATGGCCATTAATGTCCACTATTGTACAGCATGGACAATGCTAGCCACAGGCAAAAGCCAGGTGTTTGCTTTTAGCAAATAAATGGCGGTAGTCATTTATTATAAAGAAAGCAAGAATAACAATAGACTACGCTATCTTATTCTCCATCATATATATCGTGGCGGGGGGGGGGGAGGGGTACTAGGACAGGAGTAGGTGGGTGTGAATAGGTTTGTTTGCATGCTTGAGAAGGAGATTTTTAGACACAAGGCATGCACATATAATTATATATCCATTCGCATGAAGATAAATAAATATTTACCTTTATGTTTTGATGACAAATCGCTATGAGTTAATTTATATATAACGTCAATAGCCCCCTCCCTCCTCCGTGCCTCCATTTTATTTGTTAATGTTTAGATAAGACTTCGATGATTATGATCAACTGGGCTTGTCTTACGTGTTGTGTTGAATTCAGTCTCATAGAAATATAACAATTTAATGATGTTAACGTGGAAAAAAGGATTCTCATTATAGAAAAAGCGAAAAGGTAACATCGTCACATTAACTTGCTTAAATCCAAAATTATAGCACGTGTGAAAACGGTGTGAACCTTGTTTCCTTAAGGTGAGAACATCCGATTAACATGGCCTTTATCGACAGTCTCTTGCTAATTCCGACTCAAATTCGGACAAAGCATTAATATATGCCTATTAAAATAATGTTCTCTCTGATAGCGACCACATCATTATTCAATGATTTATCCTTGAAGTTAAAAATGTTTAAGGAAACAACAAAATAAATTACGATTGGGAAAAAATGGAGAAATAATTTTAATTTATAAACATAGGGCAGAACATCCATCATAAATTTAAAGATTAACATTTAATATCCTTGAACATGTGATCATTATACTATTAGTGGTAAACATGCTGAAAAGTTTATGGATGTTTCCCATTAGAAGTATTTAGTTCAGGTTGGATTTTAGTAGAAATTATATTTTTTTTTCATTAGAAGTGTTTAGTTCAGGTTGGGTTTTAGTAGAAATTAATTATTTTTTTTATTAGAAGCGTATAGTTCAGGTTGGTTTTTAGTGGAAATTAATTTTTTCCCATTAGAAGTGTTTAGTTCAGGTTGGTTTTTAGTAGAAATTAATTATTTTTTATTAGAAGTGTATAGTTCAGGTTCGTATTTAGTATAAATTAACTTTTTTTCATTAGAAGTGTTTAGTTTAGGTTGGTTTTTAGTGGAAATTAATTATTTTCTATTAGAATGGCCACTTCTCAGGAATTAATTTTTTTAAATATTCGATTGAGTAGTAAGATGTCACGTTAGTGGTATTGTGACGTATAGTCATTTTAGACTCTTGAAGCTGTATTCAGTGAGAGAACTGATTAATCAGATTCATTGTTATTTAGATTTATTCCTATTTCGAATTCATATTCTATATGTTGAAATCAAGTTGCATACGTATTTTCTATTGTGCTTAGCTAATTTGAAAGAAGACATTTGTTACGATTATTCATTGAAACTACAAAGTGCTCATTGGACAAGAATATTATTCTGAAACTATTGTGAATTATTTAAAGGATCTGAATTTAATTCTGGACAATTATTTCCTTTGAACATAAATATAACAGTGTAGGTTTATATTTAGATTTATTCGCAATTCCATAAGTTCCATTTTATAACTTAGATAATTATATTTTTTGTTAAGTTGCTCACATCATTTTAGTCCATAGAGTCGTCACAGTAAAATTCCACCGACTCGAAAAAACTTGTTCCACCGACAACTCCAGTCTGGTCTCGAGATCAGTCGAAACTTCAAGGTCAATCATACCTCGAATCTAAGTCGATAGCTGCAAATTGATTGACCAAGATGTCACTAAAGATCAAACTGCGTATATTTTTTATTCTCTTTCGGTCAATCCAACAATCAATGCAATCGTAGAAATAGCCAAGGTGTTTCAAATAGATTATGGTAATTTGTGGAAAAATTTCCGGAGAACAAAATATATTATTTTGGGGGTGGGTGGTTGGGTTTGTTGTTGTTCTTTTATTGTGTGTGTAAATTACTACCTCAACATATATTTTGATAACTTTGTTTCGCGGAAATGACCAGAGTAGTTCCAAATGCTGTACAAATAATACGTGCGGCTCATGCAACACTTGAGATGGCAAATGAAAGGTTTTCAAGGGAACTAATCTGTCTTATTCAAACCAAAGAATAAAATAAAATGGAATTAAACAATTATCGGATATTATCACAAAGTGTTAAATATCGGAAATTATTTGTAAAAATCTAATGTCGGACAATATCACAAAGTGTCTGATTCTAGCGATATCAGTCTAAATTATTATTTGCATAAAACTAATTAACTTGTTTCGAACGTATCATTAACAGAAGATTATAGAAAGCCTCTAATGTCTAATATCAGACGGGAAAATCAAGCAAATATTTGGATTAGAAAAGACGGCCCGCTAAGAGACATCTGACGTAAAGTGACGTAACTGTCACAGTTAATTTATTGCTTTGATAAGATACTAAGAATTTATGTTGACATTATCTTAAATGAAAGTTAAACATGAAACCTTTGATGTATCATGTGTGCCATTTGTTGGCCGCTTAATCTGTTTCACACATCTAGAACTTAGTTCACTTTGATTTTTTTTTCTCCTTTTGGTTTGGATAACTTTCATTCAATGATTCTTCTGCATAACTGCAAATTTTAAAAAAGTTTGCCCATTTTTCAACCATCTAGTTTCGACTGGTTCTGGTTAATTCTCCCGTTTCCTGCCACGCCAGTCTACACTTATCTAGATGATGAAAACACTATTTAATGCTGCACGCTAACGCGCCTGCGCTCTTTATTATCTGGTACATGCCTAGCTTGCAGAAGAACTTTTAAAGATATTGATTCTTTATGTTTTAGACAATAAAAATTATTTGATAACACCCGTAGTTTGATAACACTGTAGTTTGATAACAGCCAAATGCTCCAATCCACGACAAGGTATTAACTGATACATCTCCAACTACGATATTCATGCAAGACGTGGAACGTACAAAGAGCAAATGAGTTTGACATTGATAATGCCGATACGATTTTAAATCACTGTAGAGAACTCAAAAGCTTCGATTACAACTTAAAAGGTCTGTGTTTTCAAAGAGTTATTGCATTTTCAAATTTATATATTGTCGTTATAATGAAGGAAAGCTTAACTGCATCGGAAACCACGTGCTTCGTACTCTATAATCTGAATCGGTTGCT
Organism: Unio delphinus; assembly: GCA_029339505.1. Classification (NCBI taxonomy): domain Eukaryota; kingdom Metazoa; phylum Mollusca; class Bivalvia; order Unionida; family Unionidae; genus Unio; species Unio delphinus. Next base: position 18,414,824 of record JAQISU010000108.1, read on the forward strand.
AAACACATGCTTTGGTAATCAACAATTTTAAATTGTTGAATCATGAAAACACTAGAATTATGAAACGAATAACTTTTTTTAATGAGTCTGAATAAAACGTGACGACAAAATACCATATCGTCTTAATACTTAACAGTATCTCCAATAATAGTCATTTTTTTCAGTCGTTGGGGGTGCGGTTACACATTTACTTTGAATAAACTCTCATCGCAATACATTATGTGCTATATTTCCATGAGAAAGCTTTTAACGATGTTCACGGAACATACAGTATCTAAGAAAGTGCAAAATATGTCCATTTATGACCTATCATGGTTAAGCCAAGTTTGACCCATGGCTACACAATAGGGACAATAAATGCATTGTAGACGTATAAGCATGCATGGAGTATCAAACGTCGGTTCCGTTTACCATTTTACTTTGGTTTTGTTTTATTGTGGTTGACAGCAGCGACATTTGACATTCTTTGACTACAAATGACTATTGCTTAGGTCACTGTATTAGCTGTCATATGATTTAATTTTGCATAAATTGTTATAATAAACGAAACAATGGGCGAGGCATTTTGTGTATGAATTTTATTTTAAAGATTATCATGGTTCTTGGGTTATTTTTGAAAACTGCAAACAAATTCTGAGTTCAAATGATTATTTTAGTTTCTCACGGTGTGTTACATATGTGTTTACTAAGAAGACATAACAAATCGATAGCATTGTCAAATATATTCCTTTTTACAATACTTCAAAACAAGCGATAATATTGGTAGTACATGTATATAAATTTCATCAAAAACTGCTTTGCTTTGACTATTTCATGTAATAAATGTCAAAAATGTTTTGACCATTTTGTGTAATACATGTCCATGTTTTAAACATTTAGTGTACAGTTCGATCATATAGTTTTAAAAATGTCCAAAATTAAATACTAAACAAAGAAAATGTGATCACAGAATGATTGCAAATAAACATGGTAAGGTTATTTATTATAAATGCAGCGGACACCTTGACTCGCTTTTTTTACATGTCTGCATAAGTTACTCAATATTTTGTCTTACTACTAGGACCTATCTTATCAGGAGAAAATCCGTACTTGAAATATTACGTATTTGAAATTAGCATGGATCCAAATTTTGTTTAATTTATTCATATAAAATCTTACTAAAGTCTAATCAGCAGATGTTGTTATCATATATTGAAGAGACTGTAAGGATACATATATGTTAGTTTAGTATCCAGGTTAGTATAAGAAAATCACACATAATTTTAAAACAAAATATCCAACCGCCTTCAATGTAATGTTTAGACATTATATTTCTTTTGACATTATTCAGGTAAGTCGCGGTGTCTAACCCTGCCAAGTCATGCAAAAAGATTTACAAAAATGGTACTAGCAGCTGCTTCGCTTAGCGCCCATCAGATAAAGGTTAATGTTAAGACTAGTGGGCCTGGTGTCAGGATAATGTGACATCATGAGACATGTTGCTAAATGTCTGCGGCTTCATTCCCCAGTGATACACATCACTACGCTACGTTAAAAATCAAAATCACACATATTCAAATAACGTAGCCCTTGGCTCCATAGGAAACACAAGTATGCTAAGAGTGATTACACGTCTTGCAGTATTGTAGGGAATTGGTATTTATAAAGACAAACGTATTTATTAACTGTTAGGTTTCCCTGGTGTATATATTCTTTTGACATAGAGGAAGCAACCTCTTTATAACGGAAGTTACAGGTCAGGTTGATTACACTTATAGGTTATAGAGGTTACATATATCCCATCCTTTCATAAATCCAACCAGTACTTTTTAATGTCAAGAAGAATGGACATTTTAGCAATGCCTGCGGTAGCTTTATAAGGATACTTTACAAGGGAGATAGGTAGATACTATTTGAGGTTGTCCCCCCTTGTGTATAGACGTAATATTAATAATAATAATAATAATAATAATAATAATAATAATAATAATAAGAAGAAGAAGAAGAAGAAGAAGAAGAAGAAGAAGAAGAAGAAGAAGAAGGGCTTTGTATAGCGTCTAATCTTTAGAAGCTCTAAGCGCTTTACAACATCTATAATGATATGACAGCAAAAGAACACACCGTGAAATTAGAAAACATAAAACAAATGCTGTAAATATTTAACGTAGGAAACATTATACGGGTTTTAAGTTTGTTCTTCAGTCGAAAAGGCTAGTTTAAAGAGCACTCTTGAAAAGAATCATTGTGTCTTTGTGTCTAATTATAATGGTCCATTTGTTCCATGTGCTGATCCCTGGTATGCAAACGAACGTTGTCCATATGACTTCGTTTTCATAGTGGGAATAATGATTATACTATTGTCAGAAGAGGAGCGCATATATCATGCTGGTGTGTACACATGGGTGAGGCCAGATAGGTATGTTGGACTGGAGTTTGTCAGTGAAGCGCAGCACCGAGAACAAATTTTGTGTTTGATTCTGGATCGAATGGATAGCCAGTGTAGGGTACAGAACAGCGGAGATTTGCTCTCTGTTTGTGGTACTCTAAGGATGATATGAGCAGCTGTGTTTTGAACCTTTTGAAGTTTCTGGAGTAGATTTGTATGCTAACCAGACAGAATTGAATTACCATAGTCCAATATTGTACGTACTAATGAACACAAAAGTATTTCAGTGGCATCAACTGAACGATATTTGCGAATAAGCAAGTTGTTATGTTTGCTTGGATGTCATGCATTAGTTTGGTTCTATTTATCATTCGGAAGTTCCTCTTTGTATCAGAAAAAGGTGGAGGGTTAGGGACCAATGCGTCCAGAAGGCATATCATGCAGTGGTGACCTGATGAAAATTTGTGGGATACAAGGTTAGATCACAGAATTCTATCATGAGGTCTATGAGAAATCCAGTCTAAAATGTAAGCATGTTTATGGGTTGGTTGGTTAACTGACTTTTTAAGGTTAAATACATGAATGAAATCTAGAAGTTTTAATGTATATGAGTTTTAGGACAGTTAAAGTGAAAGTTGAAATCTCCAAGAATAATTAGCTTGTCACAAATTGAATTTCCATTCTCCACTATATTCGGAAACTGCTCCATAAAGAGAGATTCAGTAAGCTTGTTTTTTTCTACTAGCATGAGGTAGAAGAAGCAGAAAAAACTGGACTGACCTTTGTTCCAGTATGAGTGTTGTTTGGACTAGTTCAAACGATATGTGGTATAAATTGAAGGTTGTGATGTATTTAAGACATTTTATCATGGAATTCTTTGTGATGACAGCAATTCCAACTCCGCTAGAGTGGCGGTTGAACGATTTGATGGAGTAATCCGTGGGTGTTAGATCAACGGCCTTGGGCTCATTGCCTGATGTTTTAAACATGTTTCTGTCAGGAAGAAGACGTCGATATTCTGATCGTTGATAAAATTAACTATTTATGTGCGCTTTTTCGGTGGTCCTACTTTTTACCCTACTCAGTTGAGGGTAATTCTCAAGTATTATAAGAAAAATAGTCTGCTCTTTCAAAACGTTCACCAGTCTTATATATCTCGACATTCTCTTAAAATCCGTTATATCTGCCAATGGCTGTTAGTGTGATCCATGCTTTACACAATGTGTGATTTTTCAGTAAGAGTTATACGCCCTTGCCATCATGCGCTAGTCATTTTCGTAGTTTAAATTTCTACATAGCTAAGACTCGACTGAAATGGCTCTGTTTATAAAATAGCTATTTTCACAGTATGAGTTCGTTTCCTCAAAACCTTCGGTGCGACTGTTTATTCAATCAGGCATCAATTTACTTATAAATCTGTATTTTTCGAAGTCACATAAATATTTTTATGACTTACCCATTTTTCCTTGCTTAATCCATCTGTTATATTTTTACCTTGAAACTGATCACTTTGATAGATTTTCTAGATCATCAATTTGTTTAATAAGTATTTTGTACAATCGATCTTGTCTTTTGTCTACCAAATAGTTATTCCAAATAAAATCTCGAAAAATAATTTTTTTTTCTAAAAGAAAATTGTGTTTTAATTACAGATAGGATGCCTTTTGCCTGTTTTATGTATTGCTCTTTAGATTGATGACTGGAACTTCCTGGTTTCGATTTGCTCGTTGCATTGATGACATTTCCTGATTTATGTTTTGCTGTTAATGTTGATACCTGTTCCTGGTATATGCATTGTTGTTTACATTAATACTCGTTCCTGGTGTATATATTGTTGTCAAAATTAATACCTGTTCCTGGTTTATATATCGGTGTTTAAATTAATAAGTGTTCCTGGTTTATATTGGTGTTTACATTAATACCTGTTCCTGGTTTTTATATTGGTGTTTAAATTATAACCTGTTCCTGGTTTACATAATGGTGTTTAAATTAATACATGTTCCTGGTTTATGAATTGGTGTTTAAATTAATATATGTTCCTGGTTTATATATTGGTGTTTAAATTAATACCTGTTCCTGGTTTATATATTGGTAATTACATTGATGCCATTTTATGGTTTGAATATTGGGGTTTACATTGATGCCTGTTCCTGGTTATATATTGGTGTTTACATTGATGCCTGTTCCTGATTATATATTGGTGTTTACATTGATGACTTTTCTCTTGCACTACTGACACATATATTTTATCTTTGCAGAAAGATTTATTAAAGTTCCAAGATTACTAGTTTCTTTTTTTCCAAAAAATCAGATGATTTCTTACAATAAATGGTATGTTCTATATGCACGATCGTTAACCGATTCATTGACAGAGTAATTTTTCCGTATCCAATATCTGTAACAGATTCATTGACAGATTTATATATATATATATATATATATATATATATATATATATATATATATATATATATATATATATATATATATATATATATATACATATATATATATATACATATACATATATATATATATATATACATATATATATATATACATATACATATACATATACATATACATACATATATATATATATATACATACATATATATATATATACATATACATATACATATACATATACATATACATACATATATATATATATATATACATACATATATATATACATACATATATATATACATACATATATATATATATATATATATATATATATATATATATATATATATATATATATATATATACATATATATACATACATATATATATACATATACATATATATAATATATATATATATATATATATATATATATATATATATATATATATACATATATATACATACATATATATATACATATACATATATATATATATATATATATATATATATATATATATATATATATATATATATATATATATGTATATATATATATATGTATATGTATATATATATATGTATATGTATATATATATATATATGTATATATATATATATATATATATATATATATATATATATATATATATATATATATATATATATATATATATATATATATATCTTCTTCTTGGTAGTCTCTTGAGTCGAGAAAGACAAGTTGTGCACTTTCCTTCAACGGTGTACGCGCATGTGACTCCGGAGTCCGAATACTGATACACACATGCGATTGCAGGTGGGGCATGGGATACCGGTGGTTGTTGGTATCTGGGATACATTTCTGTGGCGTCTCTCACGGGTTGCAGCAAGACGCTGGCGACGGTCAGCCTCAAAGGTGGAACAGGCTTTTCTGGTCAGGGATCGCCAATGCTTTCTGTCTGAGGCAGCGAGCTCGAGCTGGCGTGGATGAAGGTCTGCCCACTTGATGTTTGTCTTGAGGTTGTCTTTGTACCTCTTGTGAGGGCGGTCTTGGTTTCGGTTCCCCAAGGATAGCTCGCCATAGAACAACTGCTTTGGGATTCTGCTTTGATCCATGCGGATGACGTGGCCAGTCCATCGAAGTTGGGCCTGGATTATTTTGGCTTCGATGCTTGTTGTATTGGCTCTATCAAGGACTTCCAGGCTGGTGATTCGGTCCTGCCACTTGATCAGCATGATGGATCTCAGGGAGCGCTGGTGGAATTGTTCTATCTGACTGATGTGCCTTCTGTAGAGTGTCCACGTTTCACAGCCATATAATAGAGACGTGAGCACAACTGCATTGTACACCTTCAGCTTTGTTGACAGACGTATGTCCTTGTGCTGCAAGACCTTGATTCGTAGTCGTCCTAGTGCTTGACTGGCTTTTTGGGTCCTCGCAGTGATCTCTTTGTCCAGAGAGCCATCACTAGATATTGTGCTGCCAAGGTATTTGAAACTGTCCACATTCTTCAGCTGCATGTTGCCAATGGTGATACAGGGTTGCGAATGGACAGTGTTTGGGGCGGGCTGGAAGATGACTTCTGTCTTTCCTAGACTAATTGTGAGTCCAAATAGGTTGGAGGCTTCAGAGAATCTGTCCACGATTGCTTAAAGGTGAGTCTCTTCATGGGCCATGAGGGCGCAGTCATCTGCAAAGAGTGCATCAATGATGAGTCTTTCTAGTGTCTTGGTTTTCGCAGCTAGGCGACGGAGATCAAACACTGATCCATCCAGGCGATATCTAGTGTAGATGCCAGTGTCAATGTCCCGTATGGTATGGAGTAGTACCTGTGTTAAGAAGAGGTTGAAGAGTACTGGAGCGAGTACACAACCCTGTTTGACACCATTAGATATGGGGAATTTCTCTGAGGGTTCACCGTCTGAGAGAATCTCTCCATTCATGTCAATGTGGAGGAGCCGGATGAGGTTGGTAAACTTCTGAGGACAACCAAGTTTCTTGAGTACTACCCACAGTGCATCTCTGTTGACTGTATCGAAAGCCTTTGTCAGATCCACGAAGACAGCATATAGATTCATGTTCTGCTCAAGGCACTTCTCTTGGACTTGTCTCACTGCGAAGATCATGTCAACGGTGCTGCGGTCTGGGCGAAAACCACACTGAGACTCAGGGAGGTTATTTTCTGACACTGCTGCAATAAGCCTGTTGAGCAAGATGCGAGCAAGTATTTTGCCAGCAACGGAAAGCAGGGAGATGCCTCTGTAGTTTATGCAGTCCATACGTGTGCCTTTGTTTTTATAGAGGGTCACAATTGATGCATCACGGAGGTCGTCTGGCATCTCTTCTTCCGTCCAGATGCTGATTAGCACGTCGTAGAATGCCTCCAGAGACTGCTTACTGAGAGTCTTGTACACCTCCGCTGGGATACCATCCTTTCCAGGTGCCTTGCCACAGTTTGTTTATTTAATGACCCTTCTCAATTCCTCCATCTTTGGCGGAGTATCCAGTTGGTTGAGCGTTGGCTGTTGGGGTATTTGGTCAAGAACAGATTGGCTGACTGATGAGGGCAGGTTTAGGAGCTGATTCAAGTGCTCTTTCCATCTTTCCTTAGTGCCATTCTTGTCTTTTATTAATGTACTGCCATCTGCAGCAAGCAAGGGCGTAGAGCTGGACTTTGTGTGGCTGAAGATTGACTTGATGGCGTTGTAGAACTCTTTGGAGTGGTTAGTGTCGGCATAGCTTTGCACTTCCTCAGCCTTCTTTTCCCACCATTGGTCATGCATCTTGCGGATTTCTCTCTGAGCCTCAATGTTCAGAATGGCGGACAAACACAAGAACACCTGGATGCACCCCAGATCTTGCCAATGGCACTTAATTGACTATGTAATACTACACCAGCGTAATGCCAAGGATGTCCAAATCACCAAGGCCATGCGAGGAGCAGAATGCTGGACAGATCACAGACTTGTCAGAACTACCCTACAGCTGCACATTGCCCCTCACCACCTAAGTCGTCCTAAGCTTGTGCGCACAGCCCTCAACGTTGTCAAACTGCAGCAGCCTTCCACCTAGCTCAATTTCCAGAAGAGACTAGATGACATGCTGTCAACAAACGGACCGTTATGTGGAAACGCCTCTGAAAAATGGAACAAGCTCAGGGACATAATAAGAGAAACAGCTATGGCAACCATGGGTCCAAAGAAGCGAATCCATCAAGACTGGTTTGATGAGAACAACGCTGCCATTGAAGATCTGCTTGCCAGAAAAATAAAGCTTTTATGGACTGGCAGAATGACACACACACACACACACACACACACACACACACACACACACACAGACACACACACACACAGACACACACACATATATATATATATATATATATATATATATATATATATATATATATATATATATATATATATATATATATATATATACATATATATATATATATATTGTTACGTGCTTAGGCTCGAATAAGCAGCAACACAGAAAGAGTGAAAACTAATAAGCTTGTAAAACTTTAACAATGATTTTATTAAGTACAATTATTTTCATAAAATAAATAAACTTACAGTTTTAGAGAATCAAATCCAACATTAATCCAATATAGAATTCACAAAAATAATCCACTAATGGAATTGCAAGTCCTAATAAATAAATGTTCTAATAGTTCCAGGTTCGAATCTTGACGATGTAATCCAAAATGGCTGACAATGTCACGTGGTACAGTTCTTGTTTTAATCATCCAAATGAATATCATAAACATATGTCCTTTTTCCAGATAATTCTTCTTTTCCGACGAATTGACACAAAGTCCAAAATAATTAAACTCAAACAGATAATACACAACTTAATATTACAATAAGCCCAAAATCTACTAATGTCAGCTTCTAAAATACAGCTATATATATTGTAATTCCCTCGTAAACAAGAGGAATCATGTGATTCTGGAAGGTCATGGAAAAGAAGCTACCTTCTCCAAGTCACGTAATAATGGTATATTCTAGAAGGAAATCATTCACTTCCCACCCTCAATAAAAGTGTTGTCCTTGAAATTGACCAATAATTTTAAAGGCTTGTTGACAATGTCTAAAGTAAGGTCAGGATTTAGGTCAAACAAGCCAAGGTCAAAACTTGTTTACAATCTAAGTCAGCCTATTTACAGTTAAAGTGATTAAGCTGAACTTTCTACAACAATTTCCCAATTAATGAATATTAAACCCTAAATAATAAATTTGGATTTTAACAATTAAAAAATAAATAAATTAAATCCAATAGCCGTAACACCTTCCCCCATAAAATAAAAAGAAAGGTTTATATGATAAAACTTTCTTTTTATCACAAACCAATCTACATCTGAAATTAAAAATTACACAATATAATGAATTATACACGGGAAAGAGTGTCTACAATTATTTTATCAAGAAATAACCTCAACCTTTTAACTTGTCCATGTCCCACAAAATGTCCTAGGAAAGGCACACAATCACAACAGAACTCACTTTTAGACAAATTAATTGTCAAACATACATTAGTGAGTCTGTTAAAGAATTATCGAATTGTTGCTAGATGTTCTTTCCAGGTGTCGTTGTAGATGATGACGTCACAAATCTCTAGACCAGTGATGAACATTTTTATGAGACGTTGAATTGGACTTTTATTTATATTGGTAGAGTCCATTTGGAGTCACAATGTTAAGTTTTCCTTTGCTCTCTCCGTAGTGGAATCTGCCAAAATCCTTTCAGAAGGTCAAAATTTGGTGACGTACTTGGCATTCCCAATTTTATCAATAGAATAGTCAATTCTTGTTAATGGGAATGAATCTGTTTTTGTCACTTTGTTCACCTTCCTATAATCAGTGCACATACGGAAAGTTTTATCGGATTTAGGAACAAGCATGCATGGCGAACTCCAATCACTTTTACTGGGCTTGATAAAATCATTCTTCAGTAAATACTGAATTTCCTTTTTCAAATATTCCTGTTTGGGTGGACTCATCCTGCATGGAATTCTCAATCTCAACGTCATGAAAATTATGTTTGTCCTTGTAAGAATATCTGGACATAAGTGCTCACATAATAATAACTTTCAGTTAATTTCTTTCTTGCACTTGCAACTGTTAAAGTTTCTGGTCTAGATTTTTTTTATAATTTCTGAATTCCAACAATTCAGCGCTCCAATATCAGTAGAATCCGATGATATTCCTTCACAGAGTAGGACGGGTACTAAATTAATTACATATTAACATGGCTTTCTCTTTCAATATACTAGTACTCCTGTAATTTATTTAGATCCCAGGAGCACTAATACTATAATTTAACTATTCATTTTCTTCTTAACTTTGTACGGGCCATAATATCTAATCTGAAGAAAAGTAAGAAGAATGAACAAGAGTAACACAGCTCCATTATCAGACTCAAAAGTTCTCTCCCTTGTATTTCTTTCAAACCATAGTTTCATTTTTAACTTTAATTGTTTACTTGACTTGGTCTTGGGTAAGGAATCTACACAATCTACCATAATTCCACTGAATGTTTCATCAAATGCAGGAATAGGTTGCAGATGAGCCTTAAAGGAGACTAGAAACCAGTGGAAATATACAATAATATTAAATACACTGCAGAGAAAAACATGATTCTGAAGCGTCGTGTGCGACCGTACTGCCAATATTGAGATATTGGCATATCTTCTAGGCGCTGAGTTTCCGTGACCTCGTATGCATATTTTCCGCGCCTATTCGGTTACTTTCGGAAAGTGACGTCATACTAGCAACTCTTAGCATCCAGACCTACAGTTGCAAGGTTCATTTCATATAGAGTACCATGCCGTTTTGCGTTGCTTACGGGTGTAATGGCATACATAGAAAAGGCTGTGGAGTTCATTTTTTTTTCTTTTCCAAATGATATAGGGATAAAGAATGTCTGGATACATTATTACAAGCGAGTCGATTTCAATGCAACACCATACAGCAATCCGTGCCCATTACATTTCACAAAGGAATGTTACCAGAGGGATCCTAAAAACATAGAACCTCTAGGATACACGAATGCTAAGCCTAGACTAAAAGTTGAAACTGTTCCAGACATACCATTGTATATTTTAAATCCTGGTAGAGTGTCAAACGTACGAGTTACGAAAATAGGCAGAAGGCCGAGTAAGTGCTAATAACAAATATGACAGCCCGACACCTGATCGTGCTGATGAAATGAGTAAATGTTTTTTTCTTCTTCAAGATTACAATCTAAATAAAGTCATCACTGTCCTATGTATAATTGAGATCTGACTTTAATCAAATGGAATTTTTGCTTAATAATAATAATAATAATAATAATAATAATAATAATAATAATAATAATAATAATAATAAGATTATCAACCCTTGACACGGTCGTGTTTTGAGAAAAACTATTTAAGTAATTTTAAAAAAAATATTAAAAAATTATTTTAAAAAAACACAACCTTTCAGTCTATGCCTATTACTCGTAAAATGTATAAACGGAAATCTGTAATGATTGGAACTGATATAAAACTGTCCCTTGGGCAGTTTAAATAGCAGCGATTAAAAGAAAAGAGATCCGATATAAAATCTAAGTTTCACATTAACTGGCTGACAAAAGAAATTGGGGGGAGGCGACTATTGACCCCACCTATTTGCCCCGATGTGCAATTTCTCCCTGTGATACGCCTTATTATACCCCAGGACAAGACCTTTTTTTCATATTCTGGTCTGCATAATAGTTAGAGGTTAGAATTAAGTACACAAACATAATGGCAGTTTAACAAATTAACAATTATTCCTTATCATTGCACTTATGTTGTGAAAAGGACTGGCCCTCTGACATAATTCAAAGAAACCATGTGCTACAGAGTGTGTATGTAAGCACCAGAAAGTCATTGGCAAATAAGCGATGCCGAATTTTGTTGTAACTTCGATGTCAAAGACTTCGTTTTAAGAGTTCAAATCTGCAGTCAAACGTTACCGTACATGTATGTGGCCATTGTTTTCCCACATTTTATATCCCATCCTATTTCCATTAGTTTAAGTGTTAAGATATGTAACACTGTTTACTGAATTAAATATTTATTTTGAATTATTTTTTTTAGGGGCACATATACTGCGTCGTATTTTTTTTTATTCCTTCTTTTAATTTAATCATGGTAATGAAACTTTTACATAGATGGTAGTGGAATGTCAGGTGTTAACTGGCCGAGTTTTTTTTAGGGCGGAAATGGAGATTTTGTTTGCAGAGAAAATTACGCATCCTTCATTGTGATAATTCATGGGTTTTAAACTAATTAGTGACAATTTTTTTTACAAGAAGTACTTATGTAGTAGTTAAATAATCTGAAATTTACGTGAATAATGTTTAATCTTAATCTATTTACTGAGGACAAAAACTGTCCTGTGATATTAATTATTTCTTCACTACAATATTCACAAGTGATAAAATAGAATATGACATTTGTGGACTGCACACTTGATGAAAAAATTACATATGGATTTTCTTCTTCTGAGAAATGAAAATTGAGAGACATTGAAATAATCGGGAGTTAACTGCGAAAATCAAGAGAGATATTACGAGATAATGAGGAAATACCTCCAAAATTGGAATTTATTTTCTTTCTTTCTTCTCTCGGCTTGAAAGTTAACATATATGAACTGTTCGGGTTTGTGGAATTTCAGTCAGGGCTAGTAAGTTTATTTAAGTCATCAGCCCGGGGCCTGTGCTTAAAACATTTCTTTCAGCACTGACCAGTACAGTACGTACTCTGTTAACGAATCATGTATATACTTACAGATTTGTCAATACGCTAACTGTAGCATGCATGTAAAATACACTGTAATTGAATCATAGAAAGGAAGCTTCTTAATGTTGAAATTAATTACGTATGATTTCCTCCTCGCAGATTTATTTGTGGGGTGTTGATTTTTTTTGTGTGAAAAATTACTTCCGATGAAAACCGTTATCAATGTCCTCTCTCGCTTGCCATGTTTCTGTTTGTATACGAGGACTTGCTAGTATGACGTCACGAGACCACGTGATCCGTCGTCTCATTAAAACTCGGAAATACTCGGCAATTTACGGAATCATTGTATCTTCTTCGCAATATAATCAATATCCGCACACGATATTATATTTTTAAACATTATATTCGAATTAGAATTTGTAAAGAATTACATTTATAAAATAAAAATTTTCATTTCTAGTCTCCTTTAAGTATCTTCTGATTGGGTTTTCCTACCATTTGACAAGTACAAGATCTACAGTATTTGACAACATCACTTTTGATTTTTAGCCAATAGAAGTGAGTCACGATCTTGTGATACATTTTATTAATCCCTAAATGACCAGCCAAAGGAGTTTCATGGGCCAGATTAAGTATTTCCTGACTGTAAGGTTTTGGAACTACTATTTGATAGTTCACTGACCATTCATCACCAACAGGTACCTCGGGAGGTTTCCATTTTCTCATAAGAATTCCTTTTTTAATGAAATAACAGACAGGAACTTCAGTAACTTCAGTCTCATCTATGACCCTTTGAAACAAACAGGAGATCTCAGGATCTTTTTCCTGTTCGACGAAAAGTGACTGTCGTTTATCACCCTGATTAAGAGAATGAGTTATTAAAAGAGGATCACTATGATCAATACCTTCTGATTGATCTAAACCAAGAGTAAAAGTGATCTCATCAAAAACCTGACCTATACAAGCGCCAGTTGAAGGAATACTGCCTTCTGTAACATCACTCTCAAAATCATCACCCTGATTAGAATAAAGAGAATGAGTTTTCAAAAGAGGATCACTATGATCAATACCTTCTGATTGATCTAAACCAAGAGTAAAAGTGATCTCATCAAAAACCTGACCTATACAAGCGCCAGTTGAAGGAATACTGCCTTCTGTAACACCATAAACCTGACCCACACAGGTGTCAGATAAGGGAATACTGCCCTTTTCAACTTCATTCTCAAGAGCTTTCTTTACCATAGCTCTAGTAACCGTACAAGCTTGAAGTATATCAGGGATTTCTTTTTCAATTGGATCAACTTTCTGATCCAAATTAGGCTTGTCAGTTACAAGTGGATTAACCACAACCTTGTCTCCAGCTAAGTTGTTGCCTAGCAATAAATCTAGTCCCTCAACGGGTAAAACCGAGACTGTTCCGATTGTCACAGATCCTGATACTAAGTCTGATGACAAATTTACACAATGGAGAGGAACATTAACAACGCCGCACTCTACTCCTTGAATAAGAACACTTTCATTAGAAGAAGACTTCTCAGATAAAGGCAAAATACCTGATAATAAAAGACTCTGAGAGGCTCCTGTGTCCCTTAAAATTTTAATAGGGGTGGGATTGGCCGAATTACCCAAGAGTGATATAGAACCCTTCGATATGAATGGTTCATAATTCTCCATATCAAAATCAGACTGGGATTTATTAGACCCAACAATTGTATTGCTTTCAATACATGACTGTGACCTTGACCTCTTGTAAATAAGAGCATTTGGAACAGATCTGTCTTGATTCTGATGCCTATTTTTCAATTTGTAGCAATCAGAAATAACGTGTCCTTTTTTCTTGCAAAAGTTACACGTCGGAAGAGACAAGGATCTAGAATCAAACTTCTCTGAAGTCTGATCTTTGAAAGTTGTGTTAGTTTGAGTTTTAGAAGGGCTTGAATTAGGCGGAAATACGTTTCTGCCATTTAATTGTTGAGTAGAAGTCGTGTTAACAAAAGGAACTTTATGTGTCAAAGAATATTCGTCAGCAGCTCGAGCAGCATTTTCCAAGGTTTCAATCTGATGCTCCTCAAGATAAGTTTTAACATCACTATGAACACAGTTTTTGAATTCTTCAATTAATATAATTTGCTTGAGATTTTGATAATCTTGCTCAACTTTCTTGGCTAAACACCATCTATCAAACAACTGCTCTTTTTGTCTAGCAAATTCGACATGAGTTTGTCTAGCTTCTTTTCTGTAATTTCTAAATTTTTGCCTATATGCTTCAGGAACTAACTGATAACCTCTTAAAATGCATTCTTTAACTACGTCATAATCACCACTTTGCTGAACAGACAGTGAAGTGTAAATCTCACTAGCCTTACCAGTAATTACACATTGTAGTAACTGAGTCCAATTCTCTCTTGGCCACTTTAAATTTTCTGCAACTTTTTCAAAAAGAATAAAATATTTGTCTACTTCTTTTTCTTTGAAAGGGGGCACTAGTCTAATATTCCTTGCTAAATCAAAATTCCGATTTGAAGTATGATGGTGGTTCTCACTTGCCAGCTCTAATTCTTTCATTTTACACTGATATTCCCTTTCTTCCTTCTCTCGCTCTCGTTCAATTTGTTTTTCTTGTAACCTTTCCTGTAATTCCAGTTTCTTAAACTCTAATTCAGATTGTAATTGTCTTTCTTTCTCCCTTTCTTGTCTCTCTCTCTCCCCTTTTTCTCTATCAATCAGCATCTGCTCTTTTTGTAATTCAATTTGCTTCTCTTTCTCCTCTCTCTCAATTCGCATTTGCTCTTTTTGTAATTCAATTTGTTTCTCTTTCTCCCTTTCCTGAAACTCCAGCTTCTTTAACTCTAATTCCATCTGGAATTTTAATTCTAATTCCTTTAGTTTAATGTCAGAGTCTGATGCAAACTTACTGACTGGAATCAAAGCACTTTGTTCCAAAACATCCTGTTCAACCAAATACTGGACCAAAATCTTTTTGATATCTTGTTTCGTTAAAGAAGCCTTCACTTCGGAAAGATCGTATTTCCTGGCAAGTTGAACCAACTCGTCTTTTTTGAAAAGATCTAATTGCTCCTGGGTAGGATTAGAAAGAAATATTTCTACCTTAGATGTCATTTTGAAACAAGCGTGCTAGCCTCACTAAAGATTTGAAATTTTCAAAAACTAGGGGAAATTCAAATTTAAATTCAAATTTATCTCAAATCTCAATCTCAGACGATAGCCACCAATTTCTATGTTACGTGCTTAGGCTCGAATAAGCAGCAACACAGAAAGAGTGAAAACTAACAAGCTTGTAAAACTTTAACAATGATTTTATTAAGTACAATTATTTTCATAAAATAAATAAACTTACAGTTTTAGAGAATCAAATCCAACATTAATCCAATATAGAATTCACAAAAATAATCCACTAATGGAATTGCAAGTCCTAATAAATAAATGTTCTAATAGTTCCAGGTTCGAATCTTGACGATGTAATCCAAAATGGCTGACAATGTCACGTGGTACAGTTCTTGTTTTTAATCATCCAAATGAATATCATAAACATATGTCCTTTTTCCAGATAATTCTTCTTTTCCGACGAATTGACACAAAGTCCAAAATAATTAAACTCAAACAGATAATACACAACTTAATATTACAATAAGCCCAAAATCTACTAATGTCAGCTTCTAAAATACAGCTATATATATTGTAATTCCCTCGTAAACAAGAGGAATCATGTGATTCTGGAAGGTCATGGAAAAGAAGCTACCTTCTCCAAGTCACGTAATAATGGTATATTCTAGAAGGAAATCATTCACTTCCCACCCTCAATAAAAGTGTTGTCCTTGAAATTGACCAATAATTTTAAAGGCTTGTTGACAATGTCTAAAGTAAGGTCAGGATTTAGGTCAAACAAGCCAAGGTCAAAACTTGTTTACAATCTAAGTCAGCCTATTTACAGTTAAAGTGATTAAGCTGAACTTTCTAGAACAATTTCCCAATTAATGAATATTAAACCCTAAATAATAAATTTGGATTTAACAATTAAAAAATAAATAAATTAAATCCAATAGCCGTAACAATATATATATATATATATATATATATATATATATATAATCTGTTACAGATTAATTGACAGATTGATTATTCCATACACATGATCTGTTGAAGATTGACAAATTTACTGTTCAATATACATGATCTGTTGCAGAGTCATTGACAGATTTATTGTTCCATATACACGATCTGTTAAAGATTCATTGACTCATCCATTGTTTAAAATATAGGATATATAACAGATTCATTGACAGATTCACTTTTCCATATATATGATATGTAACAGAATCATTGACAAATTCATTTTTCCATATATATGATATGTTGTTACAGAATCATTGACAAATTCATTTTTCCATATATATGATATGTTGTTACAGAATCATTGACAAATTCATTTTTCCATATACATGATATGTAACGGATTCATTGACAAATTCCATTTTCCATATATATGATATGTTACAGAATCATTGAATAATTCATTTTTCCATATATGTTATATGTAACAGAATCACTGACAAATTCATTTTTCTATATCCAAGATCTGTAACTGAGTCATTGGTAATTGCAAATACATATTAATAATAAGAAACAAATAAAGTCTTGCCAGTTTTAAATGTTTCGATTTCCTACTTGTGTATATTCAAATACCAATGTCACATTCCCCTCGCAAATGGATAAAAATGTAATCTATACATGCATCAAATACTTTTTAATGGAGCTTTTGGATAATTAACAGATGGTCATTTTTTTTATCTAAATCCGGAAACTTGATTCAATACAAATAATTACTAGTAATTACATAATTCGTATTTAACTGGATAATGTCAACCCATTTTCATATTAATACTTTGCTGTATCTAGATTTAGGTCTATATATATTAATATGCGTGTGTCTTGCATGCATATATATATATATATATATATATATATATATATATATATATATATATATATATATATATATATATATATATATATATATATATATATATATATATATATATATATAAAATATATGAAAACAAAGCTAATTGTCTTGAGACAATATCAGCACCAAAGAAAATCACCACCATCACCGTTAAGTGGTTAGTTATTTATAGTAGATAATAATAATAAACTGTCTTTAACGAGGATAACACAGTTGGTCATGCCTGATGCATTTGCCATGCGGTTCTCGGTTATTTTAATTTTGGCTATGTTATATAGAAAAAACACAAAATAAAAGTACATTACCAGGCACATAATCAGGTAACGTCGCACACACTGTCATACATATTTAACATGTGTGACTTTACTGGGAAACATACAAATATGAACACTATTCAATACACAGGTATACACATTTCAGTATAAGTCGTACATATTATTTTTATGTACGACCTATGCTGAAATCAGTATACCATTCTGGCTGTTTTGATCTTTGTAATTCTTGTGATGCGTATGGGGCTGCGTTTATTTAAGATAAAAAGAAAATAATTGTTTCAGATAGACAAGTCATAATCTGGGTCAAGGTTAGAAAAAATAATTGAGTAAATGGTTTGTGATAGTTCAGTGAGAAATTCATTTTCAGCACAAATTTGAAGCATCCGTATTGCATTTTAATAGTGTGAGTTGTTTTTTTCTTCTTTTTTTCGGCGCTCTGTTGCTTACGAGTTGCACATACAGGATAGTGATCACTAATAGGCATACCTGGTTTATCTTGTAGAGATTGGTATAATGGGTAGCGTAGATGTAATCGATCAGGCCTGAACTACAAGGCTGTTACTCTTGTTGGATTTATTACCTGTGTAAGGTCGTGTAGTTGTATCATATGTAGTCATTTATTGTTAGTATCAGAGAGGAAGTCAATACTAAAGTCTCCTATGATAATTACATCATATTTGGAAGATACATCTAACTTATTTTCAAATTGGTCAATCCATGGTCGGTATGCTGAAGAGACATAGATTGACTACTGAGGAAACTCGGTCATTATTGATTCTGAATATAAACTTGAACACGTGTTCTTCTATTTGAAACATACATGACTATCATGACTCCATTGTCTTGTGGTCGAACCCATCTTTCCAAAGAAAAGTTGCTAATATATATAGCACATTCGGGTACACTACAATCTAGAAACGTTTCGCTTCGTTTTCAAGTACTGCTCTTTTGGGTTCATTTCGTATTGCAAGTCTTTGTTCATAAATCTTTTGTAAGATTGTTCTTACATTGAGATTGATTAGTTGCCAACCTTTCTTTTTCAGACCAAAGGATGTTCAGTTTACATTTTTCTCAATCGTTGTAGGAATGATGAAAGATTTATTAGTTATTCCCGAGTCAGAGGAAAAGACCTCTTGACCTTAGCATATATAACTAGAATTAATACTTTGGACAGAGATACAGTTGGAACAAGTATCTCCCAAAACATCATACTTCTGATTGACTGATATATAAACTATGTTGGTATTGGGCAGTTGTGTAGAGCTTGCTCGCTTTGGGAGGTGTTGTTTTGAGCAAAGGAGTAACACTGTATATATTGTTCAATAGGTTCGCAATGCCTGCATCTTTCAGGTGGATCAGGTCAGAGAGAATGAAAAGTAGATGGTAGCTGACCCGACGCTAGCAAAAAAGCTGTCGTGGTTTGATACGTACGGTAGGTTGAAAGATCTGCAAATATTTATAAGCATGTCATCAATTGCATCATATCCACGTAATGTATTGGAATAAGGTCAGATATAACGACATTGTCTACCTGGACTAGCAACTGGCCAATGAGGGATATTTTTTATACTTTAAACTGGTTTGATTCAAGATCTCAATCAGCGTCATTTTCTGGATAAAGTTGCTAAGTGTTTGTTAATTGTTGTTTAAGTTGAGATGTAAAAACTAACGTGAGATGATTAACCTTACTCTAGTATCTGTATTGACAATTAGAGAGCTTGGTCATAAAGCAGGCACAACATTGTATAATTTACTATAATTTGATAGGCAGGGAAACTTTAAGTGGGACCCTCAAAGACGGGCAAGACACGATTCAAAGATGGCAAATAAGTACAAAAACACACTTACTCAACAACAGAGTAAATATTTGTGTCGATTTGAGAGTTGTGTAAAATTCAAAACAGAAAATAGCTATTTATATGAAAATCCTAGGATGATTCAGTCTTCGAAAGTAATATTTGTACTTAACATTAAGAAACAAAATCTTATAGTATATAAGAATTTCTTTTAATCCGAATATGGATTTGGTCCGAATAACCTTCACACATTTGGTAAAAGTGAGCTCTGTCAGCATGTGATTAATAGATTGTATATATAGTTATATTAGTAATATTCAAAATTAATACAAATGTTTTGTATAAAATTAATAATAACAGTTTGAAATATAAAACCATGATATGATACCATTATATTTGCAACAAGGCTGTTAAGGAATTTCAGGATATTCCTTGCTGACAGAAACTACGTAAGTACCAGTACAGTGTAAAAGCACCGTATTACCTACCACCTACAAAATTACGCGATAAACCGATATTTCGGTAATACACATCTAGTCTACTGTATGTCTTTACTGTAATTTCAAATGAGTAAAATTCTTCATCAAAATGTCTTACATGTGTTTTACAAACGTAAAATTGCTCATACAGTAGTGTCAAGGTGGCAGTTTTTGAAATTGTGCTACTGGTCTAGGTCACAGCCTCTATCCCGTAAGACATTTGCCTATTATAGCAAGCAAGACAGACACACACACACACACACACACGCACGAACTAGCGAAAACGCTGTAATGCCAGCGATTATGTAAACTCGTCTCTTGTTTGACCTATCAAGTCTTTGCCATCGGTTTTTATGAGTTTCTTTAGAACGTGTGCGGCTACTTCTGACCTATTTACACGTTTTATGAATGAACAAATATTTTAATGAAAGTTTATTTGTTTCTTATATGTGTAACTGGATATTAGTTATATGTGTCGCAGAATTGAAACCCAGTGGGTTTTGAATTAAATGAATAACTCAAACACAATGTGTGTGAAAGATGAAAATGTATTACCTTAATTAGAAAAGAAAAATGTATGATGTAAAAATAAAATGATTCTCACATACTCTCAACGTACAATTGATCCAATCACTCTATACTAACATTCACACAATGAAAATAAACCAATAATATATATCTCTGATATACAGCTTCACGAAACCTCAGTTTCAAATAATAGTACACACTAAGATATTCACATAATTTCACGTATAGACTAGGATTGGGATTCAAACAATCTCAAGTTTTCAAATACGTTTCAAATGTTCTGCACTGTCAGTAAGATTCACAAATCTCCTGGAATTCAACTAAGATTCAAAATAATCTCATGTAAATACAAATATAACAATTGAAATAACAATTGGAATAAACATATGCTTCTTTACCCTTGTACAGTCGCACGATTCATACACCGATAAACCGCACAGGTTCACCATATCCCTCGGGTTGGCCCTCTCTTGTATAGGCCGCTCTCACCATTCTTGGATCCACTACATGTACCGTACAGTCAGTCATACGTATACACGTACATACAGCATACAGCCCCATTGTATTAACTACGTCTACAGTCGTGGCTTCACCACATGTACAGACATACGTAAATGCATATAGACATTTAGATAGCTCTACTCGTTAACTAAACTCATCAGTCGCGTTACACCCGTTAGACTCGTTAGACTTGTTAGCCTCGTTTGCCTCGTTAGTCTCGTTAGACTCGTTAGCTACAATAAAACCAAACTGGTAATAATGATGAGTTCTGGAAAATACTAATACATTAAACTCTTAATAGCAACTTGAAATTCACAGTTCACAACGTTTCAAATCTGCGTCGTAATAAATGAATTATTACACGATATGACAATACAAACTCAATACACTTTTTCGCATATCATATAAAATATAAATTTATAACTCACCCCTATGGCTATAGAAATACCACGTGTACTCTCCTAAACAGATCCAATGTGACCAGTGTCGGTTATACATTAATCTTGCTTAAATTCAAAGGACAGTGAGTAATATTCAGGGTAAAATACCCGAACATATCGTGATTATAATGTCCGGAGCCGCAAGTAGTTTACGGCGAGACATATGTTGGTTCCGTCGCTTGTCTGGAAAAACACCTGTTCACCCTAGATAGCGTTGTACGCATGCGCAACAAAAATAGTCAAATATAACAAAAGTTGTTTTTTTTCTTCTTCTAATTCTGTGACAATATGTACCTGAATGTTTTATTTATGTTACTGGATATTGATTATATTTCACTTATATCAGTACTCGTATCCTTTTGAGGTTTTTTCTTCTTATTTCTGTGGTTTTATTTCTATTAATTATAAGCAGCAAATCGTTTTGATTTTTTTCAGATGTATTTACATAAGGACAATATTTTGGAGCATTCCAGATCTGACATATTATAGCTGGGCTAATACATATCGTTCTTGGACTTCTTTTTGTAGGAACAGAATTATGCAGGCATTGTGTTTCTTTTATACAGTCGTTGTATTGTTGTATTTCTTATATTGTACCAGGCTCACAGTAATTATATCCAGGGATGTGTTTATGGGTATATTTATTCCACAGTGTTCCCGGTAATTTTGGTCATGAAGCAGCAACATTACTGCCGAATATGTTTTAAACCCGGCGCGTTTGCTACCGATGAAACTTAAAGTTCGTGTGAGCGTGAATTTCTTATTTGCAAGTTGTACACAAGTTCCAGTAATCACAGGTCGTCCATTACGGTTCCTAACTCGAGATGGATCGGCAGTACGTGATTTTGTGCGATATACAGCACAATATGAATACATGATGGTAGTACATCCTGTATTATCTGACGGCATCAAGAAAGAAATAAAAACGATTTAAAAAAAAAAATTCTCCATCGTTGACTTTTTGGCGCAACATCTAAACTGTCCAAGCATGGTGATATAATTTCAAACTCAGCTTGTGCACTGATCATTGGCTCTGCTAGATCAGGAAAACATAACTAATGTAAAATTTATATTAGGTTTGTTAAAGTGGGATCGATTGTAACTAATTACGCCGTCGGCCGATGAACAACTTAGTTAAAAGATTTTCAAAACGTGGTGAGTAACAAGAGTTGCATCGCCACCACTGGTTTCTTTCCTACTGTTGAAGAAGCACATGCTATTGACGATTTAGATTCAAGAAAAGCAATATAGTAATGTACGATGATGTGATTGATGCTTGCTTATCAAGTCAATCACGCAAATTCGGTTGTAAAATACGTACGCGATCTATTGGACTCAATGATACGCACATGAGCATAAAGTAATCAGCAACAACTGTAATATGTTCATAATATTTCGTGGTATTGACGCTCATGGTCTAGCAAATTTTCATTGGACATAGTGTTACACTGACCACTCGTTTGATAAATTTCGTGACATGCTTAAACAAACACAAAAGACCCCTATAGTTTCCTCACCAAAGATTTGGCCAGAACTTCTAGTTCCAATGGTAATACATATCTAAAAAGCGCGTCTAGCACAACATTTAAAAATCATATAAACTGTCCTTCAGTGACGTCACTGAAACTGAACACCAGGAACTGATTCGTGATGTTATAAAAGGCCTCAAAAGTGTCAAAAAAGTGTTACAGTCGATACACATTGCACATGAAGACCTCGCGGTGGGTTTTGAAGAGAAAAAAAAACAACATTTGTACCGCTGAAGGAACGAAGGATATTGGAGAACGTGTTGCGGATATTAAAAAGACATCAAAAGTAATAGCGGAAGAAGTGGCAACGCTAACGGGAACTGAAAAAGAACCGGATACAATCCGTAAAATAGCTCAAGGTACCAAGTTTTAAAAATTCAACAAGACAAATCGCAGATATTATTAAACAGTAACGAGTGTGCCCTGTAGATCCTGGGGAGGCTGTTGTACATGAAGAGGTTGTTGGAGCAGCGACAACACCCACACACAAATCAACTGTTATCAAGTGCTGGAATAATTAACAAGCTTGGCAGACAACAGACTGAATAAATCTTGTAGGAGTTTCAGCTAATGCGAATACAGACTGGACAAACTGTGTAATGGTAAATTATAAGGTTCGTTCCCAAAAAATAGCAGCTGACGATTGGGCAAAGATTATATATCTGGAGAGTTTAATAAAAGCATGACAACAGGCGAAGAGTGGAAGGAATTTAAACGTGAAGTATGCGGCATGATGCCCCAATACTAGAAATCACAATAAACTGCCACACTGCCGACATCGGATTGCTAAAGCTACGTTGACAAGTCCAAAAGAAACACATAGTCCAGGGTACCTGTTTATTTTCCATGTCATAATAATCGGTTGACACATATTCATTTTATCCTTGTGACGACTTTGGAGGGGAAACATTGATGAAAATAGGTTTAAATTAGTGATCAACCTGATATTAATATAATGTCGTAAGGTAGATGTGTGAAGCCCATGCACAATGTTAACGGGATTAATGTTAATGGGATAAAATCCGTTTAGGAGACATAGTACCAAATTGGCAACGGTGATGTTATTCGTGGATTGTTTACAAGCGCACCAAAGGTACCGCGGACTTGTATTCACGAGCTGCACTAATCGCTAAGCAAGTTGCAATGTAAGTCGTTGATATCATGAAAGACTGTGGCTCGGATGAGAAACTACTATTTCAAGCAACTTAATCAGTCCCATATCAATTACGGCGATTAGTGTCTCGAGAACCACCAAATGCGTTTTCGCTACCATCAACATAACCTATGACGGCTGAGATTGATAAAATTGTTTATGAAACCGCTCAAGAACTGTCGTCCGATTCGGTAATTGCAGATCTAGGAATGTAAAATAGATTACAGCTGGAAATATGAGTGGAGTAGGGTGAAAATGGCAGTTTTGTAGGTCACAGCTTGCGTCATGACACGACTCTAGCTGCTTGCTTGGACCACTTCACTTTCTTGAATTACTAATGATATTAATCCACGTGTTGCATGTAGCATGTGGCTTTCTTCCAAAATGGACACAAATCGTTGGGGTTAGAGGCTGTAACATAGACTAGTAAGAAAAATCCCCAAACCGGCATAATAACACTACTAGTACACTACTAGTATTCATTGTAGGATCACCGTTGCCAAATCCTCAGTTCGGAGATGTGTAGTATTTGCACGTTATTAATTTTCACTTTCAGAGGAAGCTTTAAGTCCTGCATGTAGTCCGCAATCCCATAATTCCCAAATATAAGTGATCGGCTTTGAAAATGCTGGAGCTTATGAAGTAAGTATGAGCTGTGAATAGCGTACGCTCTCCGTTCGCATGTTCGAGGTCAAATTTATATAGGACACCCCCTTCTATTCACGAAACAAGGACTAGCCGATAAACTACGAATGTATCGAACTGTTACTTCATTCATAAGTACTAGCCAATCCAATAGTCAAATCAGTAGTACTAGTCAATCCAATAGTCAAATCAGTAGACAAAACATCTGAGATTGTCCAATAAGACAGTTGTTTCTTTTTCTTTTTTTGCTAGAAATTTCTGGTGAACAACATATATGATTTTTCTGTAAATTACTGCCCCATCATGCACATGAGGTATATATGTTATCTCATATTTATAAGAAAGATTCGCTCTCCTGCATAATCGGATGAATCTCATCTCTCGGATACTAGTCAAAATTAATATTTTTATGCAAACCCAGTACTGCCAGACAACAGTTGTCCCGACATCAAAATCGGCGAATTTTTTTTTACATTTTCTCCAATATGTTACAAACTGAACAAAGTTTGTCGAGCTGTTTTGAAAATTGAAGTATTCTTGAATACAACTGGCTTAAATCGGAAATTAGAAGTCGCAACGAGAATAAACTATAATGGTTTGAACTACTGAGGGGTGCGGACTGGTGTCTTCCCTTGTGGTATATTGTTACAGGTTAGACCCTGATTCAAGAACGGATACTTCTAGTTTGCTGTGCTCAACGCATGTTTCAGATACTATACATCTTGGGGTTTATGGAGGGGGATTACTGCCATAATTATATGCATGTACTTTGTAATCTTCCTTGATGTATTATTGTAAATTGCTGTTTGCAAATGCTACTTTCATAATTCTATCCATGTATATTGTTATCTTTATTGACATAAACTGTACGTGGCAACTTGCAAGTGCTACTTTTCTTCTGCATTATTGTAAATGGCTGCTTGCAAGTGCTACATTCCTAATTCCATCCATGTATATTGTATTCTTCATTGATGCAAATTGTAAAGGGCTAATTGCAAGTGTTCAGATCTACTTTCCTTATGCGTCATTGTATCTTGCTTTTTGCCAAACGCTAACTTCATACCGTAGTTAGTCGTATGGCAAATGCTATATCAATTACGAGTTGTATATTCTATTTATATAAACTTCCCATATTACAAATTACATCATTCCAACTCCTGATTTCATTTAGAGTTGGCCTTGCAACAATCTAACTTTGTCAGGATCATCTTTCTTTTCCAACTCGTGTCGCCATCTGTTGTCATAATGGGATACTACATGGCATTATGACAACAGATGGCGCTCTAAATTTCCAAGTTTTTCCTTATTGAAAATAACAAATGCTCCCCAGGGGAAGTTAGATTGCTTTACGGCACTAATTTTGTGCGGCAAAAAGAACCTAATAGATAGATCTACGTATGAAGAAAAAAAAATTTTAATTCTTTAAGTCCCGTCTTTTTTAGGTGTAAGGTAGCGACGAATTTTTAATTGTTCTATAAAACCATATGCTTTATCGAAGCTCAAAGTGATGATACCTTAAGAAAAAAAAAACGCCATCACAACAGCAGGGTGGTCTTAGTAACTTAGTGTTATCGGCTATTGGTCGATTCGGCCTAGACCAGCTAGTTGGTCTCTAAGCCTTTTTTTATTTTGACTTAAAAGCCGTCAAATCAACCAAAAAAAAAAAGGCTTAGAGACCAACTAGCTGGTCTAAATTCGGCCCAAATTGGACCGAAAATAAGACAATTCGGCCCAACTTTAAAGACAATTCTGCCCAACTCGAAAGATAATTCGACCCAATTTTAAAATACAACAGGCAATGGTTTTAACAAGTACTTATTTTCAACATATATGTTGACAATTCTTATATAATATGTTTTAGAATAAAATTTGAAACATTTGGTGAACAAGATAAATGTTTTCCGAAGTTATAATGGTTAGGAGCTTTATGATATATTTAGGAAAAACCGTCCCAAAGCCAAATATTACTGTGGAGAAAAAAAGAAGTATAGTAGAGATGGACGTGGTACTTTGGGAGTTACGTAGATACAAATGAGATGCATCATATCTGCTGTTGAAGAAAGTCGATTTAGATCTCAAAAACTTAATTCTCAAGCAAAATACATATGTTACAAGATATCTTCTCGTATTTGAACGTATTTGTTACAACTAAAATTATACAGGGAAAATGGTTGAAAATTGCATAATTAGGTATTTTGCGATAATTTTGCATACATTTAATTCAGAAGATTATTGTGTTTGCTAAGTTACGAAAATGACAGATAAAAGTGCACAACATAAAATGCATCTTTACCAAAATTTCTCATATTTTAAATTTCATTTAAATTGATAATGAATATTATAAACACCAAAAACATTTTAAGTTGTCAAATTAATACCATTCTAATCATAACAGTTTCTGATTAAAAATATAAACTCAAAAGTTTACAACGTGTATGCCTTTTTCAGTCACTCCAAACATATAATGTATGTATTAGATACACATGACAAGATACTTCATTAAATCTGTAATCGTTTTCAACAAGTAAGTATTCATTAAAAGGTAAGAAAGCCTTTGAATTATTCCTCTCAAAGTAGGATTAGTGTTTTCAAGAGGTATGCATGGCCTCTACTCTTCTCGCTAATTTGTAACAATACATCGTTTCTATTTTATGAAGCTATGTGCAATTGAGTGTCTCATATATGAAGCAGTGTTACAATCTGAAGCATAATATCAAATATATTAGTATAATATCTCGTGTACGGTGTCGCTACTCTTAGAAAAATGTAAACGTGTTCTGTAGAATATTATCTGGTAAGTATTATTATTTGATAAATCAATACAGATAATTTGACCAAACGGCTTGAATTCAGAATGCCGTTGTGCAGATGCATATATTTTTCTTGAGCATAAAAAATAGATGTATTGAAATATTTTAATTAGAACGTGCAATTATATATATATATATATATATATATATATATATATATATATATATATATATATATATATATATATATATATATATATATATATATAGTTGGGCCCAATTGTCTATAAGTTGTCTTATCACAAGTGCTCGACGCGAGCTTGATGTGGAAAAAAAAAACTTAAATAATCTAAAGGAACAAAATCATACAGAGACAAGAATACCCATTCTGACATAGGACCCACTCTATCATACTATATAAAAAGAGAAGGTACGTAACATCCAAATACTTACACATGTAAGACCTGACGCTGATATTTATGTTTTGTGCGTATAAACAAAATCAACATGTGCCATGTCTTACATATAAACCTAGGTTACACCGCTGACTCTCTATTTTCTTTCTGCTATTTCCGTATTTAAAATCACAAGACCATTATCTTTGGCTTGTTTTACTCCTGAGATATTTTTCTATTCATCAATCCATCATTGACTTTTCTACGTTGTACCAAACTGAGGTTACGGCTTCCGAAACGTGCGATTTTCAAGTATTTTTCATCTTGGGACAAGTGCGAACTCATGTGACAACCGATGAAAAGAGTTGTAGTCATTTAACATATTTAATATGACCCAGAACTTAACTTGACAATGAATTAAAAAATGTATTTAGTAGGAAATGTTTCACATGTTTTCTTCTGGAGTATTTGGGTAAATCGAGCCACTCCATTTTTTAAATTTATGTTAGGGTACACCCAAAATCAATTTCTACAACAATTTAGGCCATATAATTCTCAACATATTTATTTTGAGAACGATCGGAAAGATGTCTCAGCAACTTGGAGTTCATGCAGGTATGGCTGTATGTAATTTCGTTTTAATTTTTTTTGGGATGATGTTATACCCTATCATCCGATAATACAGGTTGCGGTAAATTATACGTACAATATTTTAAAATAGACGCCCAGCAATACTGTAAAATGGTATAACCTTGTGTCGCTATAGTCAGGGGAGTAGTCGTTTTGTAACAAATTGACATTTCACAGCGCCATCTGTTGTCATAATGAGGCATTATTTTATGCCAATTTCCTTTATGCTAACTTGCGACATGCATGATGCTACGTTATGATCATCATTTTACATGATGTAGTTTGTCATAATGCATGGACGAAGAGAACATTTTGGAGTTACGGTGTTGCAAGGCAAAATCTGTAAAATGAAGAACAAAATCAACAGCTTGAACGATGTAATTTGCGATAACACTTGTAATAACTGACCCAGATTTTGCCATACGACAATCTACAGAATGAGTTAAGCGTTTGGCAAAAAACAGCAAGATACAGTGACGCAGGAGGAAAGTAGATCTAAGCACTTGCAACTAGCCCTTTACAATTTGCATCAATGAAGAATACAAGATACATGGATGGAATTAGGAATGTAGCACTTGCAAGCAGCCATTTACAATAATGCAGAAGGAAAGTAGCACTTGCAAGTTGCCACGTACAGTTTACATCAATAAAGATAACAATATACATGGATAGAATTATGAAAGTAGCACTTGCAAACAGCAATTTACAATAATACATCAAGGAAGATTACAAAATACATGCATAGAATTATGGCGGTAATCCCCCTCCATAGGGGTTAACATCTCCGCATAAGAACGTATCGTTCTTATTTTGTAGCATGTCTAAAGCCTTATCTGGTCTACAGTTTTCAATATTATTTCAGCCCACGGTCATTATTCAATGGGTATGAGAGATTACTGACATTGGCCATGCTGCAAATTTGAATTTTGAGTCGTTCTGACCTAGTTTTGCTTTGTCCCTTCATTTATCATGAGCTTTAAAACGGAAGCACGTGGCACTATCTTTTCTGTGTGCATTTTCTAGCGAAGTTCGCAATTTCTTTATAAAATGTATTTTATTAAAATATCTTTTTGTATTTTATCAATGTTGCTATATTTTGGAATCACTACATCTGGTCTAGTAACAGTCTGGCCAAATTTAATACGTTTCTATATGTAAAACCAATTAACACGTATTCGTATGGGATCAGCCATGACACGTGATGTGGCTTTTTGTGTATAATTTGTTTTAATTTACTGGTTTGGCGAATGATTATGTGCAATATAACACGCTTGGGTTTATATCGCTTTGTACAGATGGATAAAAATAGCTTTATTTCAAACTGTCACTTAATACAGATCATTTACGTTGCCCATTCTTAGACACTAAATGGTGCAGTCTGCCGTATGATTGTCAAATTATAGTTAAATTGGACAAGTAATGCCGTGAAAAATTAAACTTATTGAAGTGATAAAGAAAGAGTAAAACCTATTATCACATGGAACTAAATATATAGTATACCTTGATGAGTCCATGCCATTGGATGTAATACGATCTAAAACTGTATGTTCTGAATTGAAATTACAGCGAACTAGCCAACACGGGGCTCCTAAATCATCAAGCAGGTTCACGTATATCAATATATATATATACTTTTGTGTACTTTTATCTTTACAATGTTTTTTACTTTATGTCTATATTTTAATTTAGAGGTATGAACTTTGAAGTCTGAAATAAAGAATTCTTATTCTTATTCTTATAATATCTGATAGAACCTGCTTTGTTGTTGGTAGGTCCAATACATTAATGAGGTAAAACAGATATAGTTTCTTCATGACAGTGTACCTGATATGTTCACTGAAGGATACATGAACTGGATACTGTCTCCTTTATGATATATGTGTGACTAACTGTAGTTTGATAAAATGACCAAAGCACACACACACACACACACACACACACACACACACACACACACACACACACAGAGAAAGGTTTTGATCCCCATCGCTATGTCCATACGTTTTGATTTGAGTCAGTATGTAAAAAAAGTTATGAAGTTGTGCACATCTCTCTCTCTCTCTCTCTCTCTCTCTCTCTCTCTCTCTCTCTCTCTCTCTCTCTCTCTCTCTCTCTCTATATATATATATATATATATATATATATATATATATATATATAAAGGTCAAATACTTATTCAAGTTTTTGTTTCAAATTTACATTTTCGCTCAAATCATTGAGACAGAGGCTATAACTGATAATGAATATTAATATCTAGTTATCCATCAATCCATCTAAAGGCATGAACGCACCCCCTACATACATGCATACATACATACATACATACATACATACATACATACATACATACATACATACATACATACATACATACATACATACATACATACATACATACATACAGTTTCGTTTATTCTGTTCGTATGGGAGTCACGCAAGTATTGAAGGTTAGAATTACATTTAGGGTATACAATTAATCTGAGAATATTCTAAGAGTGCGCTTATTCGAGGTTGGATTACAGTTAATGACTAGTTACAGTAAAATCGACTAAAATATTCAAGAAAAGCATTTCTGTTCTGGTGACAGCAAACTTTAAAATGTAATTTTAGAAATGTGTCCGTGATTCAACATTTCTTATCTAAATGTCCTTAATCATGAATGACAATGTTTTCAGTGTATGAATGGGATGGACGTTACGTTGTTGTAAAATCATTAATGACAATGTTTTCAGTGTATGAATGGGATGGACGTTACGTTGTTGTAAAATCATTAATGACAATGTTTTCAGTGTATGAATGGGATGGACGTTACGTTGTTGTAAAATCAGTTAAATATGTTTTCAACCCATTGTCTTAAACTAAGTTTAAAAAAGACCGAAAACAAACAAGTTTTTTTTTTAAAATTCAATAAAGAATGTATTTCCCTCTAAATCATTGTAAAACGAATGTACAGTGTTACGAATTAAATGAAAAATGAATGCAGTGTTATGAATTATATGTAAAACGAATGTACAGTGTTACGAATTAAATGAAAATTGAATGCAGTGTTATGAATTATATGTAAAACGAATGTACAGTGTTACGAATTAAATGTAAAACGAATGTACAGTGTTACGAATTAAATGTAAAACGAATGTACAGTGTTACGAATTAAATGAAAAACGAATGTACAGTGTTACGAATTAAGTCATAAATAGTCTAAAAGATTATTTTACGTCTTCTAATGAATAAAGTTTTAATTAAATTCCAGTGGTTTTCCAAATAAGATCCAGCGCTGAAGACGTCGATGTAGTCTTTAATGTACTTTTGTACCCGTGGATTGAAGTTTGATGATTTTTATATTGGACAGTTAGTTTGCGGTCCACGGGGACACATAGCTGCTGCTAATTCCATTAACAACATCCCTGAAAATAATACAATGAAACAGTTTTATACTATTCATGTTGAACAATCTATTTAAATGACAAAATTATATATTATAAGGTCTTATATCGCTTGTGTCACTTATTCAATATATTAAACCATTATCAATAACCTCCATAGTGGTGCATGATAATTTGTATACATGATAGAATATAGACATTATATTTTGATAATACATCAAAGGATGACAGCTAGGTGAATTTTCGTTACCAGATTTATTTTGGATAATTGCTGGACAAAGATTATATTATATATGTAAATTAACGTCTTGTCGTATTTTTAAATTCTAAGTATGAAATACATTTTTTTAAAAATGTTAAGCCTTATTTAATCTGTCTGTCGTGTAGACGTTTCATTACATCACAACCAGCTCTTCAGTCCCTGCCGGGAGAAGAAAACTTTATTTGCTGAAGGGAATGACACAAATTTAGATCTTCTTTTGTCTGTGAACTTGATTTCCCGGGGTAAATATTTAAATGGGGATAAATTACTTTAATAATAGGCATGTGCAAAACTTTTTAAATTCGTCGACTTATTTTAACGGTCGTGTGTTTGAACATTGAAATTGGAATTCTACTTAAAATGAGCTCTGTAAGCTACTCCGAGTGCCTATAATTAAAGCCAAATTTGTTTAACATTTTACTAAAGCCCACTCAAAATTTAAACAAAATTTATATAAAGTTGTCGCCTAGTTTTTATTGGGCCACGTAGCGACATATTCTAAATTGCGCATTTGGCACCTAAATATTCCTAATTAGAGAAACGGAATTCGCTCTGCGACAAAATAACCACTTGTGAGTAGGGCAACATAATTGATCTTTGTTCTCTCTATTCTCAGTATATTATCCAGAAGTAACGCATTTCCCTCCCACACGACGATGCGAAACTTTAATTTCGCTTTACACAGCTCAGCGACGTAGCTAAACTACATTAGACATTTGTCACAGATTTTCAGAACTTTACCTGTGTCGTATTTGAGAGAGAGAGAGAGAGAGAGAGAGAGAGAGAGAGAGAGAGAGAGAGAGGGGGGGGGGGGGGGGAACGGGCAGACAATATCTTAGATTGTGGGACATTTTCCGATGTCTCCAAAAAATTATACATCCTTTGGAAACACTGTTTTTGAGACCACTTCGTGTCAAACTGAGATTAAGTTACAGCATCCGCAAAAATCGTAACAGGTCCATACATAGATCAATGTTATACGATGTATATAATTTGTTTCTAATACAGATTTGAAATAGCCACAAATGTGATGCAGTTGTCAGCAAAGAACAGCGCTTACAAAGACAATAAAAGTCTAGCATTCGGTGGTAAATTTTAAAAAAAAATGCCCGAATATAACTATCAGCTTGTACGTATTTCAGGCGGCTGATACATAATTTGTGTAAAAAGAAAACATAGAGAAAGTGTGACTTATTTTATACCTATTAACTGGAACTGTACATTTTCCAACTATCTGTATGAAGGGTATCCATTGTACAGTATTCACCTATATGTATGAAGTGTGCATGTTGTACAGTATTTAACTATATGCATGAAGTGTGTCTGTTATACAGTATTCAACTATCTGTATGAAGGGTCTGTAGCTAACTACATTAGACATTTGTCACAGATTTTCAGAACCTTACCTGTGTCGTATTTGATAATGGTTGTACAGTGTCCAACTACATGTATGAAGGGTCTGTTGTACAGTATCCAACTACATCTATGAAGTGTGTCTGTTATACAGTATTCAACTATCTGTATGATGGGTCTGTTGTACAGTATCCAACTACATGTATGAAGTGTATCTGTTATACAGTATTCAACTATCTGTATGATGTGTCTGTTGTACAGTATCCAACTATCTGTATGAAGTGTGCATGTGACACAGTATTTAACTATCTGTATGAACGGTGTCTGTTGTACACAGTATTCAGGTATCTGAATGAACGGTGGAAGAAGAAGAAGAAGAAGAAGAAGAAGAAGAAGAAGAAGAAGAAGAAGAAACAATAATTATGTTGCCACACCATGAAAATACAAATTACATTCAATATGTCGAGAAACATTTTTATGTATTCATTTTAAATAAATAAATTTGCCAATTTACTTTGGTTATATATTGACATTTTTTGCACCTACATATGTATCAATGAACTTATGTATTAAATACGGATATGAAATAAGCTTAATCATGCATATCAAATGAACTTAATCATGCATATCAAATGACTTAATCATACATATCAAATGAACTGAATCCTGCATGTCCAATGAGCTTAATCATGTATGTCCAATGAACTTATTCATCCATATGAAATTAGCTTAATACTGCATGTCCAACGAGCTTCTAAAAGACAATAACAACTAATGTTTTACATTTAACTACTCTGTAAAACGATTTAAAGTTTATTTTAAAAAAATGTATGCAGTGTAACTACCTTTATTTACAGACACCTATAGCAAACCAAACTCAAAATAAATTCCAGTACAAATCAATCAGTTCGTACATCATCGCAAAGACATAATAATACTAGAATGGAGACGTGCTGTCTGAGGTTATAATTGATAGATATAAATGTTGGCATACAATTAAGAGCATATACCCACTGTCGCAGGAATATCACAATCCTACAAAATGGTTGTGTACAAGGAATCTTCCTTTTTGTACCAAATATATGTTGACATTTATTAGCAAATGAATCGTGTGTGGATGAAACTGGAATGGTATGCCCAACAAACATATCTTCCACAGTGCAAACAATTCTCTCGCAGCAAAAATGCTAAACTACATCTGGAAAAACTTATTGCCAGAACTGGAATGCATTCTTCCATTGAACAAAGGAAGCCATAAACCCATCCCCATCTTTTGATTTCGCACCTCATTTTGAGAAAGGAACTGGGACTAATTCATCTAGCACTTACAGAAAACATTAAACCTTTCTTCACCCCGTGTCAGGTGGAAAGATCCAAGCAAGCTGTATTTGTTTTTCAAATACAGTTGACTTATATGCATTAGGATCTCATTTTCCAGATGGAGTGTTTTAATTCAGGCAAAACCTGTCTATCAGCATGTCGCATGAACCAAACGTACAACAATTACATCATTCAGGTATGGGTCCACAAAAAAATATACTTGTTTGCAAAATTAACCGGAAAGATTTGTATTTGGATATCTCAGGTTCTACAAATATAATGTTCGTGGCCCTTAATTAAACTTCGACACATATATTAGCAATGTTCCAATTAACTACAGGAACATATAAGGAAATGCTTCGTTGGGACTAAACATATTAGTGAAAATTAGATGGTGCATAACAAAAGCGTGCA
Source organism: Unio delphinus (assembly GCA_029339505.1). Classification (NCBI taxonomy): domain Eukaryota; kingdom Metazoa; phylum Mollusca; class Bivalvia; order Unionida; family Unionidae; genus Unio; species Unio delphinus. Next base: position 18,450,183 of record JAQISU010000108.1, read on the forward strand.
GTAAACCCTGAAGACGTTTTGCATGTACTTTATAGACAGTGGCAAAAGAGCGTGTATATCTTCCTTTGAAAGCTGGTAGATGACGCTTTCTTTACCTTATTAAAGCACGGGTTCCTAGTAAAGTGTCTCTAATCTGTGAAGGAAATACATAAATATTATCAATAATCCGTAACTATGTAAGTATTGTTAAATCTGTAAATATGTAAGTATTGTTAATCTGTAACTATGTAAGTATTAGTAATCTGTAACTATGTAATTATTGGTAATCTGTAAATATGTAAGTATTGTTACTCTGTAACTATGTAAGTATTGGCAATCTGTAACTATGTAAGTATTGGTAAACTGTAACTATGTAAGTATTGTTACTCTGTAACTATGTAAGTATTGGTAATCTGTAACTATGTAAGTATTGGTAATCTGTAAATATGTAAATATTGTTACTCTGTAACTATGTAAGTATTGGTAATCTGTAACTATGTAAGTATTGGTAAACTGTAACTATGTAAGTATTGGTAAACTGTAACTATGTAAGTATTGGTAATCTGTAACTATGTAAGTATTGGTAAACTGTAACTATGTAAGGTATTGGTAATATGTAAATATGTAAGTATTGGTACTCTGTAACTATGTAAGTATTTGGTAATCTGTAACTATGTAAGTATTGGTAATCTGTAACTATGTAAGTATTGGCAGTGGTCACGTATATCTGTTTTAATATATATGTTATTTAATTATTTGTTTGTCAGTTTTATTTTAATTTTGATTATATGCTATTGTAATGTAAATTTATAGACTAGAGATGGAGTTTTTTCTCTCCAGAAAATCGGTTGGCCTGAATTATTCGTAATGTTGACCTAGGTACTGACCTTGATTCAAGGTCAGTGGCAGCCACGTAAACAGGTTTCATTTGTATTTTTATATGATTAGTTGTTTTCAGGGATAAGATGTCACTAGTGAAATGAGAAGTAAGCAACTTTTCATTATTAAAGTAAAAATGATTGATTCGCGTCAGGGTAATGTTAGGAGTACGTGATATGAACGATCACATGACTCCATCCGTCTCCTTTTTTGTTTCGCAATTTGGTGACTGTTTTGAAGCTGCCAATTGAAATACAATATAATCTTTGTTTTAGTGAAATAAAGTGAGTTCTGAGCTTTTATATATGACGTTATGTCATTTTCTTTGGTTGTAGCCGATTTTTGAATCCATGTTAACGTTTTTTCAAACAAGTAGGATTTGAAAGGATTACTTCCTTTCTCTGGAAAGATTATTTTATGTGTAATCTAACATAATTCTTGAACAAAGAAAGCGTATCAAAATTTTATTCGGACTTCCAACACTTAAGTGATAAATATTGTGTTTATACAAGGAACGGGAGATAGCTCGCAAAACAGACTTCAGTACACATAGTCTTCCATTTTGGATATTCAAACAGGACTCAAACTTGAATTTATTAGAACATTTCATTACTAAGACTTTTGAAATTTTAATTCATGGATTATATTTGGATTCGATTTTTAAAACTCTAAGTCATTTTTCCACTTTTACAATATTTTTCCAGGGAAATAAATTTTTTGTTAAATTTTACAAAGATTGTTATTTTCACTTTTTCTGTGTTACTGTTTATTAGAGCCTAAACACGTAACAGTAATCTGTAACTATGTATGCATTGATAATCTGTAACTATGTATGCATTGATAATCTGTAACTATGTATGCATTGATAATCTGTAACTATGTATGCATTGATAATCTGTAACTATGTATGCATTGATAATCTGTAACTATGTATGCATTGATAATCTGTAACTATGTATGCATTGATAATCTGTAACTATGTATGCATTGATAATCTGTAACTATGTATGCATTGATAATCTGTAACTATGTATGCATTGATAATCTGTAACTATGCATGCATTGATAATCTGTAAAGACGAAATAAGTTTGGCAATATACAGAAACCATTTAGTTATATTGATTTATAACATAGTAGAAATGTAATATTTTGTAACTGCGTTAGAGCTCTCAAGTTCTAAATTTACAGCTCTGGCATGAATGTGTTGGTAATTTAATACCATATAATGTGTATGTCAGAAATGTGGTACTTTACTTGTAGTTAATGAGTCCCACCCATGTCTTTCTTCGAATGGCACTTTTGCTTTTACAAAAATCTAGAGTTTAGTCATGAGGCATGTTTATACTGTGACATCACACTAAATGCCGCGATTAGTTTACACATTTTTCTAATTTATCTGTGACTGGTAGACATATTAACTTTACATGCCGTCAAAATTATACTTGCAAAACGTGCATAAATGTGAAAATATATGAGATCAGGTATAAAATGAGTCAAGATGCACATAGATTGCATATCTGTATCAGCTGTCTCTAATCTTGAGAAAATATTATCCAGTATGTTCTATTAAAAGTATGTATCTACATACTACATACATATTAGCATGTTTTCTTTTTAAGTTAACATGCCAGGAGAAATTTCATTTAATTTAGTGTGACAAAAATGCTGCAGTAATGATGACGACTCCTTGAACTGTAATTCCACCTTTGTACCAGGAACGTGGTTTCATTATAAGATGTTTCGAGTGGAATGCAATGGCTTTGAACTTAAGTGTACTAGATTTTATCAGATATAAATACCATATGTTGACTGTATATAATGCGTTTATCCAAGGCAAATTCACATTTACCTTGCAATATTGCAGACTTTACTTTCAAAAGAAAAAACATTTTTTAAACATAAAACTGTTTGGACTTAATCATCGCAAACTAGAAACTATGACAGTTACAACATGAAAATTGTTTTGAACGTTTGTTCTTTTCATTGGATGTGTCCATTTAATATAAATGTTGTTCGATTTTTTTGTGAGTTACTGCAGAAAAAGGCAAATTGTGAAATTTGAATTTGTAATTAGAATTTTTAACGTAGCTTTAACAATGACGTTTTGTTTGTTTGTTTAATTAGGATTTTAAAGTAGCTTTAATCATTTTTCAGTCATATCACTACGATGTCTGCAGTGAGGCAGTTTATAGTGATGTCTAGCACTGAGGCATCATGCCGCAGAGCTGTAGCATGATGTCCCACCCAGTCACACTATCCTGACACCAGGCCGACCAGTCCTAACACTAACCTCTTAATGCTGAGCGCCTAGCGAGGCATCTGTGGGTACAATGCTTGTAAGTCTTTAAGTCTTTGGTATGATTTGGCCGGGGTTGGAAATCACGACCTCTCGCGTCCAAGGCGGACGCTCTAACCACTAGACCAGCGGAGCGGGGGGGGGGGGGGGGGGGAAGGGGCGGTGGTGGGCGAAATGAAGCATCATTGTACATATTAAACGACAGTTGAATACAAAATTGCCTACTTTGAGCATTAAAAAAAATATTATCGACGATATCATCGATGGGATGAACATATCAGGAGTGGTATTGTTCCGTATCCTAATCCCGTACACATATTTTCAAGAAAATAACTCAAATATTTATTTATTCGATCACGTGCACTTTATATTAAATACAACGAAGAAGATTACAAAGTGCAGAATTTTCGTAACAGATGAAAATGAAGTTCGAACAAAAGTTCATAGATTAGAAACGGTTTTTTGATATGGTACAATTTTGGATTATGCTACGTTAGATCTGGGTTAAGTCGAATGAGGTGTTTGCAATGAACAAGAACGTTAGTTGTCTTCTTGATGACTTATCCTATTAATGACTTGTCCCACTGATGACTTGTCATATTGATGACTTGTCTTTTTGATGACTTGTCTTTTTTAATGACTTGTCATATTGATGACTTGTCTTATTTGATGACTTGTCATATTTGATGACTTGTCACATTTGATGACTTGTCATATTGATGACTTGTCATATTTGATGACTTGTCTTTTTAATGACTTGTCTTATCTGATGACTTGTTCTATTAAATGACTTGTCATATTGATGACGAATATTACGTGGAGTATAGTTACATCAAGATTATTATACTTGCCAGGCTCAGCGAAGCATTTTGTAAGATTTGGTCATTTCTCATGCCAATGTGATACCTACCTTTTATCAATGGCTTTGTATTTTGCTAGGCGACTCTTCTGTCATAAGGGAAATTTAAATAAATGATTATTGTTTCATTTTGTAACATTTAGCACTCGGAACATAAAGGTCATCTTGAAAGAGCCTGCCTTGCGATTAAATGGGTGCAGCTTACAAAGTGCACTTTGAAACATAAACTGTGTGTACGAAGATCATGAAGGTGTACCGAATCATCTCGGGTATATGCTCTTTGCGGTTAGAAGTGAGCTTTACGCGAATATCTATATATTCACTGCAGTCCATTTTGGCTGATGTCGAGCTTGAAAAAAGCCTCGAATCACCTCGTTTTGATAACACCGAAATATCCTTGATACCAAACCTCTAACCTGTCATCTTGTGCTTAAATGTTTATCCCTGCATTAATATATATATATATATATATATATATATATATATATATATATATATATATATATATATATATATATATATATATATATATATATATATATATATATATATATATAAACGTATTAACAGAGACGAAGGTTAGACTACCTAATCATACTGACACCCGTAGGGAATAAAATTAGCTTTCTGTTTTTCTAAATCCAAAAATACAGAATATGAAATGTCTTTGCGTGATTTAAACACTACAATATGCTCATTGATGACGTCAAGTGAATGACTTCACAGGAAGCGAGTATACTTATCCACCTCATGTGTAAAATAAATTTACTGGGGTGGGGGGTGGGGACTTCTGATAGCAACCTAGTGGGTAAGAAAAACCAAAGCAACCAGCACCACACATCGGCAAGGCTTTGAAAACTCTTTGCAGTAAAGGATCCAGTACAAACTGCAGGTGTTTTGTGTTACATAAATCTTCGGAGTCAGCTTCTCACTGTGTTTACAGGGGTGGAGGTTGGCAGTTAAAATAGTATACATGTCAAAACAAAATTGAGATAAGCTCAAGGAAGCCCACACATTATCGCAACATGTGTTCTTGTTTAGAGAAATTAGCTGACGCAGCTAACATTTGAAATTTGCCAATGATATGTTTATAAATATGTGCTCAAGATTATATTTAGGTACATGCTGAAAACATCAACACGGCCACTTAGAGTGCAAAATAAACAACACGCTACTGAGGGCAGCGATAAGTATATAATTAATCGACTGGCGTTATTAGTAAAAACAATTCAGTCACTAATATATACAATGTACCAATTTGTGGTCATTATTTTAAACCTGAAAATTTGAATATTCTAGGAGCTATATAAATGTTCCAGTATTTCTTTATTTATTTATTTTTTTTAAAAAAAAACTATTTGGTAGTTTCAATTTTGATACAATTATTATATTAGGTCGAATCACATTTGGAAATCATATTTTGGACACATTACACGTATACTAATCACAAATTACGTCACCAATGGAAATGCGGGTCTTTCGTTATCCGATGAACATATACATTCCAGCTCGATTCATTCACATTCACAGCATGAATGAATTTCGTTGAATGATTTGAGACCTTTGCTTATTAAAGTTCTCTATCAAGTAGAAATAATTCAACCAATTTTATCAATTTCAATTTTAACGCTTGAATATATATTATCACGAATTATAGACCGTTCCGGTGGCCTAAGTGATTAGAGCGTTTTCCTCGGATGCGGTAGGTCGCGGATTCGAAAGACATAAAACTGATACTAATAGAAGCTTCACTAGTGGATCAGCATGAAAAGCTTAGTGTTGGGGCTCATCGATATGGCATCATGATAATATGTCTAGAATGACACCATGCTACATGTCTGTGGCATGATGTTCCAGTGCTAGACATCACTATAAACTGTCATACTGCAGATATCGTAGCATTGCGTCCTGGTACATAACGGTATTTAGTAATGTGCATGTGGATATCGGTATTTAGTACTGTGCATGTACATATCAGTATTTAGTGATGTACATATCAGTATTTAGTACTGTGCATTTACATATCAGTATTTAGTTCTGTGCATGTACATATCAGTATTTAGTGATGTACATATCAGTATTTAGTACTGTGCATGTACATATCAGTATTTAGTGATGTACATATCGGTATTTAGTATTGTGCATGTGCATATCGGTATTTAGTGATGTACATATCAGTATTTAGTACTGTGCATGTACATATCAGTATTTAGTGATGTACATATCGGTATTTAGTAATGTGCATGTGCATATCGGTATTTAGTAATGTGCATATGCATATCGGTATTTAGTACTGTGCATGTACATATCAGTATTTAGTGATGTGCATATCGATATTTAGTACTGTACATATGCATATTGGTATTTAGTGATGTACATATCAGTATTTAGTGATGTACATATCGGTATTTAGTACTGTGCATGTACATATCAGTATTTAGTGATGTGCATATCGATATTTAGTACTGTACATATGCATATTGGTATTTAGTACTGTGCATGTGCATATCAGTATTTAGTAATGTGCATGTACATATCAGTATTTAGTACTGTCCTGGTACCCCGGCAACGACGTCATTATATTAGAAGTGATTATTTTGCTGGGGCAGTGTAGGTCTCTGTACTGATTACGAAATTGATGCTTTCAACGTATAATAGTAATTCTTGCTCTTTGAAAAGATGGTATGACATCAAGCACGTTATGGTTTTCATTCGAGAGGAAGGGTGTAGATCAAAGTCAATAGAAACATCAAAGTCAACTTGGATTAGATCTGCTCCTCATCTTAGATACATAGCCGAGGTCCTCGAGGTTGAATGTCGGTACTGGTACCATGGTCAGACGAAAGTGTTATTATGGAGTCTAATCTGGAGAAAGATTATTTACCAAAGACAATCAGGATTTAGATTAGTGACTTGCTGCAGCACTAAGTCTGTAAAATGATCACGTGGCACTTGTATGAACGGTGGAAAACATTAGACACTCTAACAAAATTACAAAATAACACACATACCCACGTGTACTAAGTCATCAGATAGTCATACTTATGCATACAGGTGATATCAAATGATGTGCAGGCCACAAAGTACATCAAGCTCAACAACAGTTCGTACATTTTGCCCAAATAAGTTCTCAGACAGGCCAGATGTCTAAATAAAAGTAGGATGTTTTGTGTCACTAGAAATTATCCTTCTACATGAAAATAGTTTTGGACACATTAGTCACATCATTAAAACACCTTACTATATTTAAACATTATGTCACACCATAAAAAAGCTGTTTTGTTGATTCCTGCGTACGTCAAGGTATAATATCTGTTAACAGACCAATCATCAGGTCAATGTATTTTCTGTCTGTAGCATTTGTATGAGACTCAAACAGCCATTATTTCCCAAACTGTGAAATTTGTTACAGACTAGAATACAATTGTTTCCCAAGCTGTAGCATTTGTATCAGACTCAAACAGCCATTATTTCCCAAACTGTGAAATTTGTTACAGACTAGAATACAATTGTTTCCCAAACTGTAGCATTTGTATCAGACTCAAACAGCCATTATTTCCCAAACTGTGAAATTTGTTACAGACTAGAATACAATTGTTTCCCAAGCTGTAGCATTTGTATCAGACTCAAACAGCCATTGTTTTCCAAACTGTGAAATTTGTTACAGACTAGAATACAATTGTTTCCCAAACTGTAGCATTTGTATCAGACTCAAACAGCCATTATTTCCCAAACTGTGAAATTTGTTACAGACTAGAATACAATTGTTTCCCAAGCTGTAGCATTTGTATGAGACTCAAACAGCCATTGTTTTCCAAACTGTGAAATTTGTTACAGACTAGAATACAATTGTTTCCCAAACTGTAGCATTTGTATCAGACTCAAACAGCCATTATTTCCCAAACTGTGAAATTTGTTACAGACTAGAATACAATTGTTTCCCAAGCTGTAGCATTTGTATGAGACTCAAACAGTCATTGTTTTCCAAACTGTGAAATTTGTTACAGACTAGAATACAATTGTTTCCCAAGCTGTAGCATTTGTATCAGACTCAAACAGCCATTGTTTCCCAAACTGTGAAATTTGTTACAGACTAGAATACAATTGTTTCCCAAGCTGTAGCATTTGTATCAGACTCAAACAGCCATTGTTTCCCAAACTGTAGCATTCGTTATATACCAAAAGACCATTGTTTCCCAAATTATAGCATTTGTTACAGACTAGAATACCATTGTTTCCAAAACTGTAGCATTTGTATCAGACTCAAACATCCATTGTTTCCCAAACTGTGGCATTTGTATCAGATTAAAACACCCATTATTTCCCAAACTATAGCATTTGTTACTTACTTAATTACCATTTTTTCCCTAAGTGTAGCAATCATTATAGACCGTTGTTTCCCAAACTGTATCCTTTGTTGTAGACTCAAAGACCATTGTTTCCCAAACTGTAGCATTCATTATAGACTAAAGACCATTGTTTCCCAAACTGTAGCATTTGTTATAGACTCAAAGACCATTGTTTCCCAAACTGTAGCATTCATTATAGACTAAAGACCATTGCTTCCCAAACTGTAGCATTTATTATAGACTAAAAGACCATTGTTTCCCAAACTTTAGCATTTATTATAGACTAAAGACCATTGTTTCCCAAACTGTAGCATTTGTTATAGACTCAAAGACCATTGTTTCCCAAACTGTAGCATTTATTATAGACTAAAGACCATTGTTTCCCAAACTGTAGCATTTGTTATAGACTCCAAGACCATTGTTTCCCAAACTGTAGCATTCATTATAGACTAAAGACCATTGCTTCCCAAACTGTAGCATTTGTTATAGACTTAAAGACCATTGTTTCCCATACTGTCAACTTTGTACGAAGCTCTAAAATGTATTAAGGTGAACCTAGCGCAGTAAAATATGTTAATGAATTCGAACAAAATCCGAACTTACCACTTCTTAGAGTGCTGCATATAATCATGGAATCTCGAATAACTGCATCAATACATTCTCTTCTGCAGTCACTCCTGAAACCTACAATCTCCGGACGCTCTTGTCCGGACCAACTGTGTAAATCATTCACATGAATAAATTCTCAGAATAAATAGAACTTTTCGTGACAACCTTCCTTTAATATTTGAAATGGGTTATCGTTGCAAATGGAAATTGTATTTGGATACATTTTAGGTAATTCACAGACAAATTATTACCACTCATCATGACACATAAGTACACCTCCTACAATCAGTTTATACTATTCTTGATAAAGAATAATAAATATATCATCATAAAAAAATCATTTTGTCACTGAGCATAAAGTCTTCTTTCTGATTTGAAACGTGAGCAACTTAATTATTCACAAAACAAAACATTCAGACCAATATTCACAGTGTCTCATGCCATGCTTTAGAGGTTTTGAATCTTGTTGTACACACATCTTGCCCTCATGTCACTACTTATAACGTCTAATTTCCTATGAAACTGTTCTCCCATTTTCCCGATAGTTACACTACTGAAAATAAGTCAATGAAATTATTAGGTTTCAGTAAATACAATACCACCGGCATCAGGTCTTTGTATCGACTCTTTTCTGCCAATTAATCGTCCTTTCTCTTTAATAGTGGTGACGTGGATGGATGGATTACTGGGCGATGATACATAAATCAGTGAGTAGCAGAAGATGCCTTCGTGAAGGTCAATGCATCTAGATTATTGAAATCCCATCAAAGATTTCCTAACTTCACTACTAGTCTTCATATGAATGAATAATTTGATAGATTTTCTTCGAATTGCAAATATTGATATCAAATTAAAGTTACATCGCAACAAATGTCCAATGTAATGTAATACAGTTTTACATGAGCTGCATTTGAACTTATTAAGTCTCCTTGTAAATTGTTCCACCTTTCCATTGGAACTTCCTCTATAATTAGAACTGCCCGTATAATGAAATGTGATGACGTCACACAACACCGTTTGATACAGCTTCATGGCAATTTCTTCCATTTGAGTTGCAGACACTAGAGTCTTTTTGAAAAAGCACTATTTTATTTGGATGCTTGTCCTCCTCGAATAGGTAACCAGGTGTATTTAAATTTCTTTTGAATGAGAATGGGATTATTTCTTGTCGTATCTTGATAGAATTCCCTGAAATGAGAAATTATACCCGCTGAATCACTGGCACAAAATAAGAAGAAAAAGAAAAAAAAAAGAATTACGTATTAACTGTTTTGATCACACCTAGAATTCCAGTAAAGTAAAACCATTTGACTCGTACTCAAAAAGAGATGCCGAATCAGTTTGGATAGAAAGGTGTGTGGATAAGCGAGTCTACTCATAGCATGCACACGTGTTGAAAGCACGCGTTGCATTCGAATAAGCTTTCAAGCTGGACAAGTATGTCTGGATAAAGAAAGTTCTACTGTCTCTAGTTAAATTTGGTAGTGCCTGTAGACAGTGCGACTGGAAGACAACGACTTAAAACTGCAATCAAGCGTAAAACAGACAAACAAAATTTACAAAACTAGGATGTAAAAATATTAATAATGATACTTGATATATTATGTTTTTGACGTATGGTATAATTTAAGACAAAATTTGCAAACTAGTATTTTTTTAGAAGTTGTATTAGCCATTAATTACCTACGTGTTTAAATTTAGTCTTAGTGATATGTACACTGTTGATGTAGGTTTAAATAACAGTTTAGCAAGCTCATGTTAACAGACATGAAGGTATAATTCTCATTTCTATTCACGAAGTTCTTTATATATATATATATATATATATATATATATATATATATATATATATATATATTAAAAACTTATCGATAAACATTATGCAAGATTCAGCAAGTTTCTGTGGATCGGAATGATTGCTTATCACACCAAATTCAGGGAGTACGTTTGGGTGGCATGAACAACTATACCCCTAATTCAGAACGCGCGCGCGAGTCTGTACATGGATGTACATTTCCATTGTCTATACAAGAAGTAATGTTATCCATATAGTACTAGTTAAATTTCTCATGTACTGGACTAAAAAAAATTGCAAATGTTAATTTTCACAATAAAATGTCGCCATAATAAAATTTCGCAGACGTTGTTTTGAAAACTGCATCTATGAAGTTATTGCAAGGTACCTCTATATTTGTCTCTGGGAGATGAAACGTTTGAAACGCTGTGTATATGAATGTCTTCGTCACTTCCCCCACGACCGCTGTCATTGGTCCCTGTGTCTCCTGATGTCTCACTGTGGTTGTCTTCCGTTTTCTTGATTGGAGACAGGTACATGGCAGGCTTAAAATAGAATTAGAATCGTTTCGATGAATACTTTATGAAGAGTGATCCAGAAGAAAATAATGATATGTTTTGTAAGAATAATGTATGGTCTTATACATTTGTAAACCGAATGTTTCATGACTAACATTTCACCATGACGGCAAGTTTCTGTACTAAGTATAAAATGGATTCTTCCTTCGTATAATAGCTATTTCTTGCTCATTGAAAAGATGGTATCCACACTAAGATTGGTACTTAGCAGTAACAGGTTAGTGTTAGTACTGCTCGGTCTGGTGTCAGGATAATGTGACTGGGTGGGACATCATGCTATATGTCTGCGGCATAATATCCCAGTGCCAGACATCATTATAAACTGCCATACTGCAGAAATAGTAGCGATATAACTGAAAAAATTGTAAAAAGCAACGTTACAAATATATATATATATATATATATATATATATATATATATATATATATATATATATATCGTTATCGTGTATACCATTAAGCAGGCCTTTGTCAGCATATTCACATTTGCTACGAACCCAATAACAAAAAGAAAAATAAGTATTCAAATTTTGGCATTTCCGATCTAACTTCAGAGACGAATGCACCCTTATTTAAGTTTAGACCTAAACGTGCTGCACAACACACGTACCGGCAAAAACTAAAATAAGAACATTGGCTAGCATTTAAATCAGGAATCATGTTATTCAAACTGGTCAAGTGAATTTGATTAAACATATCGGCCATAGCTGACTCATTGCAAAATTAACTACAATCGTCTGATGGTACTTATTGCATGGTTTAAATAACGAAAGGTCTGTATTTACACTGTACCTATTGCATTGTTTAAAATAAAGTTGTCTCTGTATGTACATAGTACCTATTCCATGGTTTAAATAAAGTAATGTCTGTATTTACATGGTACTTATTGCATGGTTTAAATAACGAAATGTCTGTATTTACACTGTACCTATTGCATGGTTTAAATAACGAAATGTCTGTATTTACATGGTACCTGTTGCATGGTTTAAATAACGAAATGTCTGTATTTACATGGTACCTATTGCATGGTTTAAATAACGAAATGTCTGTATTTACATGGTACCTGTTGCATGGTTTAAATAACGAAATGTCTGTATTTACATGGTACCTGTTGCATGGTTTAAATAACGAAATGTCTGTATTTACATGGTACCTGTTGCATGGTTTAAATAACGAAATGTCTGTATTTACATGGTACCTGTTGCATGGTTTAAATAACGAAATGTCTGTATTTACATGGTACCTGTTGCATGGTTTAAATAACGAAATGTCTGTATTTACATGGTACCTGTTGCATGGTTTAAATAACGAAATGTCTGTATTTACATGGTACCTGTTGCATGGTTTAAATAACGAAATGTCTGTATTTACATGGTACCTGTTGCATGGTTTAAATAACGAAATGTCTGTATTTACATGGTACCTGTTGCATGGTTTAAATAACGAAATGTCTGTATTTACATGGTACCTGTTGCATGGTTTAAATAACGAAATGTCTGTATTTACATGGTACCTGTTGCATGGTTTAAATAACGAAATGTCTGTATTTACATGGTACCTGTTGCATGGTTTAAATAACGAAATGTCTGTATTTACATGGTACCTGTTGCATGGTTTAAATAACGAAATGTCTGTATTTACATGGTACCTGTTGCATGGTTTAAATAACAAAATGTCTGTATTTACATGGTACCTGTTGCATGGTTTAAATAACGAAATGTCTGTATTTACATGGTACCTATTGCATTGTTTAAATAACGAAATGTCTGCATTTAGACGGGACCTATTGCATGGTTTAAGGTTGGGTAAATGTTTGTTTCCTTGTCAGCCTTGAAATTAAATCATCCACCAGAAGATTGTATATTTACAACAGAATAACTTTATACAATTAAAAGGAAAAAAAATAATTTTCTGTAAAGTATTATTATTTTTAATCTCAAGTCTGAAACAAATTTATTAATGTACCAGTAAAATCACTTCTCCTGTTTGTAAACACCAATTTATTGCTTTTTCAAGTTGCTCTATCATCCAGAAAACATGAAGTTTCAGATTAAGGTCCTCGGAAAGTGTCACATCTAACCATCCACGAATTTCATTTCTTAAATATCCAGTGGCGGTATTTTAAAAATTTTTTTTATACATCAGTTGCTGTGTCGACCGATGAAAACCCCATGAACTTGTATAATCTATTCCCAGTTTGATGTCAGTCACTAATTTACATATAATTTCTCTCCGCTGCATGTTATCGGCTATATCATCAGTTTGGGATCGAAGCCTACATACAAGTCTCGTTGAATCTATGGTTAATACTATGTGTCTATGATCGAACCCTACATACAAGTCTCGTTGAATCTATGGTTAATACTATGTGTCTATGATCGAATCCTACATTTAAGTCTCGTTGAATCTATTGTTAATACTATATGTCTATGATCGAATCCTACATTTAAGTCTCGTTGAATCTATTGTTAATACTATATGTCTATGATCGAAGCCTACATACAAGTCTCGTTGAAGCTATTCTTAATACTCTCTGTCTATGATCGAAGCCTACATACAAGTCTCGTTGAATCTATGGTTAATACTATGTGTCTATGATCGAACCCTACATACAAGTCTCGTTGAATCTATGGTTAATAAAATATGTCTATGATCGAATCCTACATTTAAGTCTCGTTGAATCTATTTTTAATACTATATGTCTATGATCGAACCCTATATACAAATCTCGTTGAATCTATTGTTAATACTATATGTCTAAGATCGAACCCTATATACAAGTCTCGTTGAAGCTATTGTTAATATTATATGTCTGGGTTTGAACCCTACATACATGTCTCGTTGAAGCTATTGTTAATATTATATGTCTATGATCGAACCCTATATACAAGTCTCGTTGAAGCTATTGTTAATACTATATGTCTATGATCGAACCCTATATACAAGTCTCGTTGAATCTATTGTTAATACTATATGTCTATGATCGAACCCTATATACAAGTCTCGTTGAAGCTATTGTTAATATTATATGTCTGGGTTTGAACCCTACATACAAGTCTCGTTGAATCTATTGTTAATACTCTGTCTGGAGACCCATCCTGTATTTAAGCCTGTTTGAAACTTTTATCAGCCAGCTGAGTTCCCATCATGTATATAGGTCTTAGTCAACAATTGTCTTTTTTTAATGGTTTAACGCCATTTTTCAGCACAATATAGGCTATACATGGCGGCCAGTATTATTGGTGGAGGAAGAACCCGGACAAACCCCGGAAAGAACCACCGACCCACGAGAAGCTACTGGCAAGCTTTCTCACATAACTACATTTGCCGAATCTTAGACTCGAACACACGCAGACAGAGGTGAGATGGCAGTGGTCCGTAACGGACAGCGCTTCGGGGCCCCTCAACAATTGTCTTAAAACCCATCATGTATATATAAAACTTGATTTACCTAATGTTAATGTCATCGGTCTCGTAATCCATCTTGTATATAGACCTTGCTTATGCTTATGCTTATGCCTTTGGTAGTATCATCCGTCTGTGATTCCATTATGTATATAGGCATGTTTAACAACCCTTGTAACCCATTATGTATATAAGCCTTGGTTTATCTAATGTTACTGTCATCGTTCTTGTAATCCATCATATTTAGAGGCCTTGTTTCAGCTATTTATAATTTAGCAGCACAAACAGTCTGATAATTAATTGGCTGATATCATGAAGCTATATACAAATCAATTTTAGTCACTTTATTTATTAACCTGCCATTTATTGATTTATGTTTTATCCTTACAAAATAGTTTGAAGTCTGCCATGTAAAAATAAATAACCATGTTTATGTTTTAGCGGGGGAAAATGGTTAAAAACACTGCAATAATGCATTGTACTCCACGTTCCAGTTATCAATTATTCAACCAAATAAGTCACTTTTCGCGTATATAAGAGACATTACAACATTTTTAAGAAAGCGTTTGGTTTATTATTATACTGTCCGTTTAAAAAAGCATTTGGTAAATAATTATAATGTCCGTAAAAACTCGTCGGGTATATTGCGAATTATTTATTTGTCTGTCTATATATTTATCCCAAAACAAACCGTTTAGTGGAATTTCACCAAGTACAAGGGTTTTCGAAATGGCAATTATCTTCAAAACGGCCTAAATTTGGTTTTCATTTTCAAATATAGCAATAAATATCACAGTATCATAACAACCCTATAGAATTATCACATACCCATATTGGCCGAGGCCGAGATTCGAACCCACGCAGAAAGAGGTGAGATGTCAGTGATCCGTAGCAGATAGCGCTTGAGACCACTAGGCAAGGGATAATAATAATAATAATAATAATAATAATAATAATAATAATAATAATAATAATAATAATAATAATGAAGACTTTGTATAACGCATAATCTTTTAGAAGCTCTAAGCTCTTTGCAACATATATAACGATATGACACAAAACAAAACGAAGCAAAACAAAACACCCCCCCAAAAAAAAAAAACAAAAAAAAAACCAACAACAAAAAAACACATGCGAAGTAAATTGTTTTGCGATGTTTATATAAAAAGACGGTTTCGGTGGTTGGCAAAAGTGCTGGATTTTTAATTCACGTGATTTGGATATTCAACATTTTAACCATTTGTGAACAAGACTCATCCATATGGGAAGATAACTCTGTAAATAATTCCTTGTAGAAACTGTGAGGAGTGTTGAAAGATTCCGCCACCTTACAAAAGTAGAATCTTCTAAAAGTGGAGATATAAAAAAACATACATCTAAAACTTTTTTTTAAAAAAGATCCGGTAATATATACACCCAATTTAACTGCATACGTAACATACCGAACATTTATGTCCGCTGATAATGTTTAAAATGTATGTACCTTCCCAGTCTGATACCATGCATCGGATTAACGTGTCGTTTGTGTAAGCTGATTTTGCATGATTCATGAAGAAAACTCGACCAACATGTACCTTCTGTTTCATCTCATATTTTCCTTTGTCTCTCGACCTTTTCATTCTACAGACACACTATGCGGCAAATTGAAATATTACAGTATAAGGGTGTTATTAGACACAGTATAGGCCCATGACACACATTGTTGAAGACGCCAAGACAACGACAAAAAGTCCTGACAAGAAATCAACGCGGGCAACTTCAGCTCGTCTTATATATTAAACAATGTAAAATATGCCTGCATAAAGACCACAGAATTAACGCCGAGTAAGCCACTGTCAGAAACTATGCAAGACATTTCAATAGGAAATGATTGCATTCGGTCTTTGAATAATTCCAATATTTTCAAGAGGAAACGTCGCCACTATTATCCCCATACCCTGCTGTGAAAGTCTATTTCGTGATATAAAAAATGGATAGTCGAAATTTGAAAACGGCCAAACTCTTGACACAACAATCCCATTTTCAAGATTAATCGATGAATGTATGGCGAGCTGAGTCAGCGACAGTATTACTTGACTTTCGCTAGACAATGGTATAAATGCACCATCCTGAGATTATGCAAATCCTACACAATAATTATAGGCATGATCCGTTGCATTTTAAGATTTATCTTTTTGAAAGAATAGGACCAATTACTACTGGGGTGAAGGCAGACGAAATAAATCTGAGCAAGTTATTTGACATATTACAAATGGAGCAGATTGTAAGGATCAATACAGAACATCAGTTGTTCTGAAAAAGTACCAGCCTATAGTGAAATCAATACAAAAACATAATAACAATAGCTATCGAAAATTGGCAAACAGCTTGAAAGGGGGACGTTTTTTTTCTATTGGGGTTTCATCCAGATGTCACCAAACAAAATCAACGATGACTGCTATAACCATGCCTAAATTGCTGATTAATCCAATAAAAATGAAAATATTCACCTGTAACAGTTGTAGATTATACATTTTACTCACAATTGTTGCTAGGTTATAGCAAAAAGTTCACTTTTATTACCCAAATTAATTTCCAGATCCTCTAAGAAGTTGAATCCAGTAGATAATTTCAATTTTGTAATCTTGTATATGCGTTATATGTTCACGAACATAAACCACGCAAACGCAAACAGTACTGTCATGATTATCTGAAATACTCTTAGACACGCAGGTAGACATGCAGGTAGACACGCAGGTACACATGCAGGTTGACATGCGGGTTCTCATATATCGTGCATGATATATAAATTAGAGTCATCGTGTCTTTTACAAAAACACTGAAAACGAATCATTTTTAATACATGCACAATAAGGATCCTAATAGAGAATAAGGCCGATTCACCCGAGAATAAATTAAGGTGCTTGATGGAATTAAAAATTAATCAGTCTATAACCAAGACTATGCTAATATCTTGTACACATACAGCATATGTACTTATACTTTTGTCAAAAATATAAAGGCATATAAGAAATAATCCAAAGACACAAAATAGCATAACTATTTTACATACAACATAGAAAAATATGTAAAAATAAACTTTATTACCATGTTTTTGTATGTTTTATTCATCTTTAAATACCAGATAACGTCTACGTTTTTAATAATAATCATTCCAAATACAGTTAGTTTACGACAAGGTTTAATGTTTCCAAAAAAAAACTTAGAAGTGAAAATATAGTATTATAACAGCTTGCTATGAAATTGAACGAGGAGTGTGCCAAGTTTTAACAATTTTTAATTTGTAAATCTCAAAAATAACAGAAACACAAATAATTGTCTAAATTATTTAAATAATTGAATAACACATTCTCTTAACCAAAAGGCCTTCATAAAATGCTTTAACTGTCCAGATGAAGATTCTATGAATGCTGGTCTTCGGAAAGGTTACAAACGGGATCTAATGACCGAATAAATAATTGAGAAGATTTTAGCACAAAGTGGACAACGCCCCAATAAATCTCCCATTATGTGCAATAAAAATGCTGTTTTATCGCCTTTAATTGCTATGTAGTGGACAGGTCAAAGAGCAGCGGATAATATTTTATCCAGCATTCCCTCCACGAATGACACTTAGACAAAACTGACACAAACTTCCAGGTTTATTTATTCACTATTCTGAGAGCAGGGTCATACGAACCTCGCCATTTAGGAATTTTGAAGTTTGTAGGAGCGGAGGAATGGACTTCATTTGAATAATCTCTGAATAGATAAATCAACGCGTTCTTTCCTTTGATACTCAATGATAAGTGTTAACGCTGACGATACATGAATGATAGCATTCAAAACTATGGCCCACACTCTTTTCCATCTGCTGTAGAAATGCAGAAAAAGTGCATAAAGAACCACAACGCCAATTTTGAGACAACATACATTGATAGTAGAAACCAATTTATGTTTGACTCAGGGACAGGTGTAAGGTTTGTCTGGTCCAGATAAATTATTAACGAGGGATGGCAGCTGTTGATTACAGGGAGTGTGAAGCTGGTCTTGAGATATCAAGGCACTTTCTACGTCACAAAGCATTTCATTTGTAATTATACAATAAAGCGATCAACAGAAATAATACAATGGTTCTGATTATTAATTCCTCTGAAAGTAAGAAACATGGATCAGACAATGCGATAGATCGATGAAAAGTGGTAGATATATTCCAACTCATAGATTGGTTTTACTATTGAATATTGTCCTTGATTACACCAATCACAATGACATAAAAACTTGTTTGTGATCATGACATGCAAAACTTATCTGAAGCTAAAAAATGGGAATGTATTAAGGTGGGTGGGGATAAAGCTGTGAAATATTGGACTGGTTTAAAGTGGATGGTGCAGTAATCTGTGAACAACTGAAATGTAATAAGTTGGTTTGCGATGCGCAGCGAGAAGAATTGAAATGATGGGTGATGTGGTAAACTGTGATGTATTAGAGTGTATCATGATGGGGTGGGGGTGTAACATTTGACGAAACGTAATGTATTAAGGTGGGTTGGGAGAAAATTGTGAAGTATTTATATATTACATATGCAAGACTATCTGGACTCGTGCAACATACAGAGGGTCAAGGACACGTCTGACAGTTGGTCCTTGAAAATGGGACATTCTCCCAAGCATCGAAGACTGTCAGTAAAAAAGGGACATTGACTGAAAGACCGAAGATTGTCAGTGACGGGGGGGGGGGGGGGGGGGGGGGGCAGCGACTGAAAGAATGAAGATTGTCAGTGAGAAAATGGACATTGAAAGAATGAACAATGTCAGTGAAAAAGGGGACATTGACTGAAAAATTGAAGATTATCAGTGAGAAAAACGGATATTAATAGACTGAAAGACTGTAGACCGTAAATGTAAAGATCGACATGAAATGGAATAATGAAGATTGTCAGTAACCAAATAGACTTTTGTTTTAAAGGAGAATTAAACCCCAATTATATGAAATGATAAAAACGGAGGACATTGCAATCAATATATATTACATTTCTTCTTGTTTCAAAGGAAATGTTTGAAGGTCAAGCGTCAGAAAAAGGTGTGTGGAAATTCTTTAATTCTTAGACTTTGCGTTGATATAAATCAATATATACCCATTAAATTTCAATGCTTTTTGTAGCAGACCCTTAAGTTGTCGTGCTCCTTCTCTTTACAATGTCAATATTCAATCTGATTGAGTGTTATTGTTTATGTATATTGTACTGTGATATTCAATCTGATTGAGTGTTATTGTTTATGTATATTGTACTGTGATATTCAATCTGATTGAGTGTTATTGTTTATGTATAATGTACTGTGATATTCAATCTGATTGAGTGTTATTGTTTATGTATAATGTACTGTGATATTCAATCTGATTGAGTGTTATTGTTTATGTATATTGTACTGTGATATTCAATCTGATTGAGTGTTATTGTTTATGTATATTGTACTGTGATATTCAATCTGATTGAGTGTTATTGTTTATGTATATTGTACTGTGATATTCAATCTGATTGAGTGTTATTGTTTATGTATATTGTACTGTGATATTCAATCTGATTGAGTGTTATTGTTTATGTATATTGTACTGTGATATTCAATCTGATTGAGTGTTATTGTTTATGTATATTGTACTGTGATATTCAATCTGATTGAGTGTTATTGTTTATGTATAATGTACTGTGATATTCAATCTGATTGAGTGTTATTGTTTATGTATAATGTACTGTGATATTCAATCTGATTGAGTGTTATTGTTTATGTATATTGTACTGTGATATTCAATCTGATTGAGTGTTATTGTTTATGTATATTGTACTGTGATATTCAATCTGATTGAGTGTTATTGTTTATGTATATTGTACTGTGATATTCAATCTGATTGAGTGTTATTGTTTATGTATATTGTACTGTGATATTCAATCTGATTGAGTGTTATTGTTTATGTATATTGTACTGTGATATTCAATCTGATTGAGTGTTATTGTTTATGTATAATGTACTGTGATATTCAATCTGATTGAGTGTTATTGTTTATGTATATTGTACTGTGATATTCAATCTGATTGAGTGTTATTGTTTGTGTATATTGTACTGTGATATTCAATCTGATTGAGTGTTATTGTTTGTGTATATTGTACTGTGATATTCAATCTGATTGAGTGTTATTGTTTATGTATATTGTACTGTGATTATTTACAAATCCTGGAGTTGCAATTAGGAAGGTCAAAGGGATTATGGCTGCCCATCAAGGCAGCATGATCATTAATCCATTTTCAACTGTCAGTTTGAATGGTCACTACACTTGTTTTATAGTGACCATCGTAAATCCTACCATTACGTTTCTGTTCGGAAGGTGTATAGACGGACTCAATGGAAAATTGCGGCAATTATTGTCAGTACAAGATTAGAATGGCTTTAACAACTGCGGGGAAGATTGGTTTTGCCAAATCCGACCGAAAATACAATCATGTAAGTAAAATTTGTGTGGTCAAGTGAAACAGTAACACATTCGGGTGTTTGAATAAGATGAAAAATGCTATCAGAAGCCCCATCTCTCTCTCTCTCTCTCTCTGTCTCTCTCTCTCTCTCTCTCTCTCTCTCTCTCTCTCTCTCTACATAGACTGGTCGTCTATACATATTCATTTATTTCATTCTAGGATCAGTGAGATCTATGATGTTTTTGGTCTTTTTGATATATTGCACTGAACGGTAGGGATACACACTGAAAGTTAGGGATACGAGTAGTTCAAATTATTGCCTTCTTTACCTGCGTAATTATATCAAAATTACCGCCCACCTTCTTCTAAGTATGCATTCAACATTATGTATTCAAAATCTAATTAGGAATTGAAAGTCTAATATGTAATCAAAATCAGACAACGAATTTTAAGAATATAAAATGTAAAAATCAAATAGCAGGATAGTCAAGTAGTTGTTACAGTTTTTACTGGATATAAGTTAAAATGAAGTTTACAGAGAGAGAGAGAGAGAGAGAGAGAGAGAGAGAGAGAGAGAGAGAGAGAGAGAGAGAGAGAGAAAGCTAAAATAAGGAGGAATGGGAACTTCAAATCAGATCTGAATGGCATATGAAAGGGTCCATATACAACGTCTATACGGCGCTCTGATCTCATCCTTCCACAGTTAATAAATAGCTGCCAGAACGTAAGCGAGCGTCCCATTTGAACAGAAATGCGAGTGACCGAAAGAGTTGAAAATTGGCAAAAACGTAATTTATTGGGAGAATATTGTGAAAAGTCTCTAATTCATGCCAACCTGGAAGCATCTGTCGATCAGTTAACACTTGTGTATTTTATATTAAAAAGGAAGCGATAACCTTTGACAAATTAAGAACAAATAATTGTGTTCCCAATTATGACGACATATACGTCAATTAATAAACTAATAAAATTAAGTCTCCTGGCTCCTTTTATTTATATAACGTATACGTCCATGAAACCCGCTTAGAATCTCTTTCATGAATGGGTAGTTTATGTGTACACAGAAAATATTATAACATCCATCAAACCCGCTTCCAGCCTCTCCATGGGCCGATTATTTTGGCTGACTGCACGTGAACACATAAAATATTATTACATCCATCAAATCAGACTCTTCTTTTGTGTTGACTGTGAAAGCAGCATCACATTGGGTTTTATGCAAAATATAATTAAGACAAATAAACACCCTGAATTTATTTTTGAGAAAAGTTACCACCTAAAAGAGGTCTGATTTTAAAAGTGTTGCATGTTTTAATGTATACATGACCCAATTACCCAAATAAGTGAAACAGCATACTGAAGAAATTCTTTAACATATAATTTATTGACAGAAAAAAATTCGAAAACAGTTGAAGTCTAAAAGCAGTTGAAAGGACAAGCAGCATTATGAACAGAAATGAGACAGCTTAACTTCACTGTTGGCAGTCAATGCAATTAAAACTTTTAAAATTCCACTTGAATTTTAAAGACTATATTAAAACTTGTAAAATTCTACTTGAATTTACTTTGAAAATATGCAGTCTTGAGCATTAGTAAATATATGTGATGTCATCTTCAACAAAATATCCCATCCAATTTACAATTCAATTTTAAGTCCATTTAATTTAAAACGAAATTAAAGAGGACGAACTTGTACATTTTGATTCTTTGATTGCTATTTTAATTTGCAAATAATTAATACCAATGCACAAAATCAAATTTGCATTAGCTTGATTATTTATTTTAAATTCACTGCGAACAAAAAAAGTGCATGAATCACTGAAGACCAATCAGAGGCCATTCATTGGTTATGCTTCCATTTTAACGCCTCTCTAACATTAACGTATCTTCTGTACAATTCTACATTGTTGACTATATTTCAGATGAAATTACTTTTGGCAAAAAGAGGCTATACAATTTTTCTCTGTCAAATAAATGGCTAGTGTGAAAAGTACACAAAGGATCAAAATAATATTTTACGCTCTTTTCAAGTTAGCAGAGAATAAACTGTGTGCGAAGCCGGTAATTATTGAGTGGATAAATCTCCGAAGACACTGTGACTCCCATTAAACATACCTATTTGCTGCCAGCACGTCTCTGTTACATTTGCTTCTCTGCGTGATAGAGAAGTGGGTCTATCAGAGAGGTTCTAAGCAATTGCTAAAGGGCGTTGTAATATACTACTTAAAAGTATAAGTAATCTCTACAAATGGCCATCTTAAGTAGCCCAAAATTTGTATACCTACTCGACAGGAAGGACTACTCATTTGTCCTTTCCAACAATCCGCTGATGCTGTGATCCAGGCCCAATTTGTCCTATCTATCTATCTATCTATCTATCTATCTATCTATCTATCTATCTATCTATCTATCTATCTATCTATCTACCTACCTACCTACCTACCTACCTACCTACCTACCTACCCACCCACCCACCCATCCATCCATCCATCCATCTACCTACCTACCTATCATACACACACACACACACACACACACACATATATATATATATATATATATATATATATATATATATATAAAATTTTATGATTAATTAGAGCAAAGTGGCACTCGATATTATTGTGTACTGAATCACGCGCTTGCGTGAAATGTTTATTTTTTTTTTAATGGGTTTTAATTGCAAGAAAGAAAAACAAGTTTTCAAGATGACTAAATGCACATTTTTATTTGAAGCACATGCTTTCTTATTCCTTTCCAGTCGTAGACAAACGAATCGTGCACATTATTTTAGCCAGATCTTTGGCTGATTGCTAGGACTGTTATTATAAATCATTGTTAAAAAGGTTATGGCGAAAAATAAATGGAGAAAATGTAGATCAATTTTATCTAAAGTAAAACAAAACATGAACTAGAGAAGGGACTGGAAATGTTAAATAAAATAATAGACGATTTTAAACATTTCTAGTAGAATGATCATATGAATTGGTTGTCATGTCTTATTTTCATTACAATTCAATGCCATTAGATCTGGTTCTTATGACTTATTTTCATTACAATTCAATGCCATTAGATCTGGTTGTTATGACTTAAAGTTATTTTCATTACAATTCAATGCCATTATATTTGGTTGTCATGTCTTATTTTCATTACAATTCAATGCCATTAGATCTGGTTCTTATGACTTAAAGTTATTTTCATTACAATTCAATGCCATTAGATCTGGTTCTTATGACTTATTTTCATTACAATTCAATGCCATTAGATCTGGTTGTCATGTCTTATTTTCATTATAATTCAATGCCATTATATTTGGTTGTCATGTCTTATTTTCAATACAATTCAATGCCATTAGATCTGGTTCTTATGACTTATTTTCATTACAATTCAATACCATTAGAATTGGCTGTCATGTCTTATTTTCATTACAATTCAATGCCATTAGAATTGGCTGTCATGTCTTATTTTCATTACAATTCAATGCCATTAGATCTGGTTCTTATGACTTATTTTCATTACAATTCAATGCCATTAGAATTGGCTGTCATGTCTTATTTTCATTACAATTCAATGCCATTAGAATTGGCTGTCATGTCTTATTTTCATTACAATTCAATGCCATTAGATCTGGTTCTTATGACTTATTTTCATTACAATTCAATGCCATTAGATCTGGTTCTTATGACTTATTTTCATTACAATTCAATGCCATTATATTTGGTTGTCATGTCTTATTTTCATTACAATTCAATGCCATTATATTTGGTTGTCATGTCTTATTTTCATTACAATTCAATGCCATTAGATCTGCTTCTTATGACTTATTTTCATTACAATTCAATGCCATTAGATCTGGTTGTCATGTCTTATTTTCATTACAATTCAATGCCATTAGATCTGGTTCTTATGACTTATTTTCATTACAATTCAATGCCAGTAGATCTGGTTCTTATGACTTAAAGTTATTTTCATTACAATTCAATGCCATTAGATCTGGTTGCTATGACTTAAAGTTATTTTCCTTACAATTCAATGCCATTAGATTTGGTTGTTATGACTTATTTTCATTACAATTCAATGCCATTAGATTTGGTTGTTATGTCTTTTTTTCATTACAATTCAATGTCATTAGATATTCATTAATATCGTATCTTCTCAACCCATATTTTGATTGGTCTCATGCTTTCGAGGAAACATAATTTTAATTAGCCATATAAATACACCAACAGATTAATGGAAAAGTATATACATAGGTTGGTACGTAGTCAGTAATGCTGACAGACAGACAGACAGACATACTCCAAATATACTTCTAATGACTACTAATTGTGTTGTTGTTGTTGTAGGGTTTAACGCAATTTTTCAGCTCACAATACATGGCGGCCAGTATTAATGGTGAAGGAAGAACCCGGAAAGAACCACCGACCGACGAGAAGATACTGGCACGCTTTGTCACATAACCACATTGGCCGAATCTGAGATTTGAACCCACACAGACAGGGGTGAGATGGTAGTGATCCGTAACAGAGAGCGCTTTGGGCCACTCAGAACTCGGAGCCCCATGCTGATTTTGTACGCCATAACTTGCTGACTCAGGTGTGTTCGACAAGAAAGGTGAAATAGAAATAATATCCAAATCCTTATACTGCGTTAAGTGAATACGTTGAGAGTCCCTAACAGTCCTAATTCTTTTATTAGTTTTTACTGTGACAGTTCCTAAAACTCCAAATATGTTTACTAAGAGATTTAATACTGTGAGAGTCCCTAACAGTCCAAATTATTTAATTAGTTTATCCTGTGAGATAATATATGGAAATATATATTGATAAAATTATTCCAAACTAGAAATCAGATACAAATAGAAGTTCGTCATGTTGGCCGCACAGTACATTCAGCATTGGTCACAAAATTTAATTCATCTAAGAGAATGGTCCCCTCACTACTCCAGCATGGTCTTTTGAGATGCTAGAAATGTTTAGGAAATATATTTATAGCTGGTTGTTCGTACTGCGACAAAATCTCACCAAATATGTAGAGATCGTAAGTAATGAATAGATCACGTGATGCAAGTAATGTCCAAAATAATCAAACAAGTTTCTATTAAATTCTGTTTCTGATTTTATATTGGACAGTACGGTAGTAGAAGGATAAGGCAGAGTTGGTATTTATATTGGGCAGTACAGTATTGGAAATGATACGGTAGTGTATATATTTGTAATGGGCAGTACGGTATTTATAAGGATAATTTCACTGGCAATGGAGACCTAATCGTATGGAATGAAAACCTCGTGATCTTTCATGGCTGGAGTAAAGCGTATCGAGTATCGTAATTTAATATAGTAGATGGCCGACAGCTCATTGAAATAATAATGTATATAAAGGACAGTTGCATGAAGACAAAATGCTTGAATAAAAGACTGTTTCGATATTTCATATTATGTTACGAAAATAGACAATTGAATACATATTTGTCGTAAAGCGTCTGTTGCTGACGTGCTTTTCATCTGTCGACAGCGGCTACAATAAGGTTATCTTTAAAATAACAACATAGAGATATAATCAATGTTGCCAGATACTTTTTTCATTTCCCGCATCCCCCAAACCGCCCAAATTATATAAAATCTGAAGAGTAAATAAGAACCAAATACCATAAATTTAACAATATTATAACAGTGATAAAGTGACAATATTGCCTCCGTCCTACGGGCTACAGTTACCGGCATATATATGCTATTGATATGCTAGCTTGAAATTTGAAATTATAAGCGCGCTTCATTCTTCATGTTCCGGATTTCAATTTTTTTAAAAGTATATGAGATACATCTATGAAGATACATCCAGAATAATGGATTCATTAAGATTTTTAGATATTATCGTCACTAGCGCCAATTTGAAATTAATTGCGGAGAATTTAATAGCAATTTGATGTAACCCAAATTACGGCGACACAAATTAGAAACCATCCCAAATAACCGCAACCCGCAATCTAAAAAAAAATTCACGCAAACAAATTTCGAAAGGAGCCCAACTGGGCGAAAAAACCACGTATCTGGTAACTCGGGCGACAACAACAATAATCGACGTTAAATCGCTTTCCCTGATTTTTCTGTTCGCATAATTTTCATGAATATTTTACTAAATTTAACAAGTGTTAAAACGTTCAGAATTACGAACACATTAAACGTGTTAAAACCGGCCAACGAAGAGCAAATTAAGCAGGTATTTAAAACTGACCAACTAAGAGTAAATTAAGCAGGTATTAAAACTGACCAACTAAGAGTAAATTAAACATTTGTTAAAACTGACAAACTAAGAGTAAATTAAACGTGTTAAAACTGACCAACTATGAGTATATTAAGCATATATTAAAACTGACCACCTAAGAGTAAATTAGGTATGTTAACACTGACCAACTAATAGTAAATTAGGCATGTTAACACTGACCAACTAATAGTAAATTAGGCATGTTAACACTGACCAACTAATAGTAAATTAGGCATGTTAACACTGACAAACTAATAGTAAATTAGGCATATGTTAACACTGACCAACTAATAGTAAATTACGCATGTTAACAATGACAAACTAATAGTAAATTAGGCATGTTAACACTGACCAACTAATAGTAAATTAGGCATGTTAACACTGACCAACTAATAATAAACTAGGCATGTTAACACTGACCAACTAATAGTAAATTAGGCATATGTTAACACTGACCAACTAATAGTAAATTAGGCATGTTAACACTGACCAACTAATAGTAAATTAGGCATATTAACACTGACCAACTAATAGTAAATTAGGCATATTAACACTGACCAACTAATAGTAAATTAGGCATGTTAACACTGACCAACTTAGAGTAAATTAAGCATGTATTTAAACCAATGAGCATTGGTTAATAATAAGATTAACCATATTGTAAAAGCAAATAGTCCTTGAAGTTATAAATTTATTGATAGGGTTAAAATGTGTTATCATAATTCACTGTGATTTTTTTAAAGTATACAATACGATTAATACAAATAAACCAACATGTCGTGTACTAACTTACTGAGAACTTTAATTGTCCAGTATACACACATAAAATGTCACTTTGGTCAGTGGGTTTAGTTCCAATGATGTAAATCCTTTTCTGCTCAAACATGGGAAGTTGAAAAGTCTAGATCAAGCCCTCCAATAAATTCCACTTTATTACCAATCATACTTACCTGGTGATATTCAAAATGGTAAGACCATTGACAATACTGTGTCTTATGTAACACCATGAGACGATTACCTCCTCTCTTTGCATGGTCATTATCATAGATGTAATACGAAGATTATAAAACTGTGATGGCGACCCATGAAGAAAAACATTGAATATCAATAACTTCGACCGAGAACGACGTATTACATCACAGTATTGAACTTAACTATACGTGGACATCATCATCATCATCATCATCATCTCTCTCTCTCTCTCTCTCTCTCTCTCTCTCTCTCTCTCTCTCTCTCTCTCTCTCTCTCTCTCTCTCTCTCTCTCTCTCTCTCTCTCAGCACTGGTTAACATTATAAAATGATTCATATTCTCCGAATGTTAAACAAAATATTACTTACTGGTTGCTAGTTCTGGTTCTTGCGTATAGGATCAGCAATTTCTGGTTTGTTGTTGCTGATGTTGTTGTAGGGTTTAACGCCATTTTTCAGCACAAGATAGGCTATACATGGCGGCCAGTATTAATGGTAGAGGAAGAACCCGGGAACCCCCCCCCCCCCGCGAAGAAAGAACCACCGATCCACGAGAAGCTACTGGCAAGCTTTCTCATATAAGCACATTGGCCGAATCGGAGACTCGAACCAACGCAGACAAAGGTGAGATGGCAGTGATCCGTAACGGAGAGCGCTTACTCGGCCACTCGGGGTCCCCTGTTTCTTGTTTGAAAAGGTGGATGGAAGATTGCAAGTACCATAATGAAACCTCCTATCCATTTTTTTTTTTAAAACCGCTACGGTGGCTATTGGCTAGAGCGTCCGCCGCGGATGCATGAGGGCCTGTGTTCGAACCCAGAACAGAAACTGTTTTGTTTTCACATATATCATATGTATTAATATCTGTACAACATGTCACCTTGGGACCAAGAGTAAAAGGTTAACACGTATTAATCGTCTTATTTTAATAATGATTCGCCAATATATGAAGAAATCACATAAAATGGTTTAAGAACTATCAGCAAATGCGAAATTAAAAGAGAAACAAAACTTGTACCAAGAGCTTAATCTAAATGGTCCATGACCGTGTAACCTTGACCATAAGGTTAAAGAGTCAAGAGCGCATGCGTCAGAATGAATTGCCCTGACCATAAGATTAAAGGGAAAGAGCGCGTGTCACAGAATCAACTGCAATGACAAAATGGTAAATGGGGCAATAGCGCGTGACATAATGAATTGTCTTGGCTGTAAAGTTGAAATGGTTAAACAAACATATCACTGAATGAATTGTCTTAATTTTCAAATAATTAATACATTTTCTTTAGCGAGAATAACACATTTGATCCTGACTAACCAATTTGGCATGCCGTCCTCAATTTTTGTAACTGGTTATGCTTAAAACAAAATTTAAAAAAAAAAACAAAAAAATAATCAGGTATCGTCGCACACTCATTTGTACATATTTAACATAAAAAAATATGCGTGACTCTACTGGGAAATGTACATATATGAACAATATTCTATACACAGGTATATACATTTCAACATAAGTCGTATAACATATATCGAGCAAGACCTGGACATAGTATTTATGGACTTACAAATAAATTATTCCAGAAGTGAAGAAAATTCACCAGAGTGTCCCGGAAACATAAGCAAATGATGGAAACGTGAATATAAATACCTTTTCCGTAAATTTTACATGACTGTGATTTTGACAACAAGACCAGATGGATTAATGCATGACTTATGAATTGAAATCTCCTTGTTGCATAAGACCAAGTACGGAGAAGGCCC
This sequence comes from Unio delphinus, assembly GCA_029339505.1. Lineage (NCBI taxonomy): Eukaryota > Metazoa > Mollusca > Bivalvia > Unionida > Unionidae > Unio > Unio delphinus. The sequence continues at coordinate 18,480,369 of JAQISU010000108.1, forward strand.
ATGAAGGGATTTAGGAAATATATGTAAAAACAAATTTATAAAACAAACACACAACGAAACAAACAAAATTACGACAGCTCCCAAACCCCACCCCAAAACTGTAACCTTGAAGTCAAATTTTGTATGCCTTTAACCTTGAACTCGGGTCAAAACGAAAAAGTGCGTGACACAGAAAGAATTGCCAAATTTCCAAGTAGAAAGAAAATACATTCCGGGCTTTAGGAAATATAAGTATGTGAGAAAAAACAAAACCTTAAGATGTTAGGGAACTTGGGTGAGTGGGAGGGAGCAAGGCAAATGTTTTGTACGATAAATTGTAGTACATTCATAACTATTCCTATCGTGTATGGTAAAGTGTAGCAAATAGTAGCGGAATTACATGCCAATGAAAACCATTTACCAAAAGGAAACTGTCGACATCGTCACCAGAAAAGTAATTGCTTTGTCTCGTTTCTAACGATTGTGGCCACGATGAAATTATGAAGTGTACAAGTTGTTTTTTTTAAAAAAATGAAATTTCCCCACAGAATGTGAATAACTGTCAAGGAAAGGGATTAAAGAGGTGATTTTCGATATCGAAGAAAAAAAAATTGAAAAAGCCATTTTGTAATAGAAACCGGCTGAGGAACGAAAAGAATAAAAAAGAAATAAAAGTATTCTTGATTTTGTCTACTTACCATAAACGTTTTGTGTTCTGTGCTATGGTTCTTCTGTACCAGTTCTTCATCCGAAAATACATCCTCCTCTAAGGAGAAGCTGACCTCTTTCTTCCTTTTCTCACCCAATAAACTATCCTCTGACGGTAGCGAAAATACTGTAATACTTCCATCAAATATTTTATCTTCGTGTGCAGGGTCACTTTGGCTTCGGTGTTGCAGCTTCTGTCTGTCAAGCTTCCGAATGACACAGATTATAACCACAATCCCTGCCGACAGTACCGCGGTTATGATTCCAACAGCAATGGCAATTACAAAATACGGCTGTCCTTCCTCTTTGGATTGCATTGAAGTGCCGGTCACATTTTCGGCATATAATTCAATACTAAATGTGGCTGTCGAAGATAAAGGTTTTGGAGTTCCATAATCCGATACCACAATCTGAAGTTCAAATATTTTCGAACCATAATCCTGTTCTGTGATATAATTTGTAACCTGGATATCACCCGTATCGGAATAAACTCTAAATAGATGCGTGTTATTTGTTATCATGTATTTAATTCTGCTATTTTCATTACCAGGTTCATCTGCATCCGATGCTCTGATACGGGTGATAATTGACCACGGAAGAATGGTAAGAGGAACGCGCACTGTATTATTTTTCGGGGTAGGAAAATGGATCTTTGGAAAATTGTCATTTTCATCTTTCACGATGACCTTTACGTCAACGCTGTTGTTCAAAGACGGAGACCCCTCATCTCTGGCTATGACCTGGAAATCGTAGCTGCTAATGATCTCTCTGTCTAATTCTGTGTTAGTTTTTATTCGTCCATCAGAAAACACAACAAACGGGACCCTTTGATAGTAAAATGGATGTATAACAAACGCAAGTTTTGCATTCGCTCCGGTATCTCCATCTGTTGCTGATACCATTCCAACGTCTGTATCCGATGGTCTATTTTCTGAGATAATAAATTCATATGAAACTCTATTAAAGACAGGTTTCTCATCATTTACATCCAAAATCTGTATTCGAACAGATGCAGAACCGGTCCTCTGTGGTGACCCTCCATCGACAGCGTAAACCAGAAAGTTTAAGAACGATGTTTTCTCTCTGTCAAGTATCATTTTAGCGCGTATTAGTCCCGACCGTTCAATGTATAAATAGTCTACTACGCTTGGTGACAGTCTGTACAGTATTTCTGCGTTAGCACCATCATCATTGTCATCCGCCTGAACTGTTAAAACTGATTCCTCAATTTCGTTATTTTCCGATATGCTAGTTTCATAAAGTGGTTGGGTGAATCGGGGAGTGTTGTCATTTTCATCCAAAATCTGTACTCTAAACGTGGAAGATGATCGCAGGGGAGGGTCGCCAAAATCTTCACAATACACGGTTACGTTTGTTGAGTTCTGTCTCTCGTGGTCCAGCTGTCGTGCTACAACAACTTTGTATTCATCCACCGAGGGAAGTGTATCTATATCAAAGTAATCTCTATGTATTGTACAGACCACTTCACCCTCATTACCAGCATCATGATCTACGACAGAAACATGTGCCACTACAGTACCTAGTTTTGCCAGCTCAGACACCACTGCAACACCGAAATTAGTTAATACATTAATGTAGATTTCTGGCGGATTGTTTCCACTGTCTTCAACGTTTACATATACGAATGTCTGTGATGCAATTGGTTGGTTACCTAAATCAAATGCCTCCACAATGATTTTATATAATTTTCCTGGTGTGAAAACAAGTTTTTCAATGACTGTGATATTTCCAGTAACTTTATTGATATTAAAAAGTTCAAAGATCTCATTTATTTGGTGTGGGCTTAACCTGTAGTTTACTAGTCCATTGTAACCTTTGTCTAAGTCAGTAGCAAGAACTGTTAAAATCACTGAACCATTTGTAACATCTTCATTTACAGTGATGTTGTAAGACGGAGCAGTGAACCGGGGAGGGTTATCATTTACATCAAGCACTGTTACGTTAATAAACAAATTCCCTGTTAGGGGAGGGTCGTCACCATCTTTGGCTATTAGGTCCATGAAGTAAAATTCTTCAGTCTCTCTATCCAAAGGTTTCATGACTTTTAATCTTACCAATGAACTACCATCCAAATTTTTTATAAATTGAACAGAAAATGGCACATCTTTTGGCCTGAGCTCATACGTTTGGAGGGAGAAATTTTGACTATTATCCAAGTCCTTTGCCCCTTCTATTGAATATTGAGTCCCTACTAATACATCCTCTGAGATGGGCAATGACAATACACTTTTTGAAAATGCTGGTGAATGGTCGTTAATATCCTCAAGATAAATATTGACTTTCAAAATTCTAAAGAAGCTACCAATTGATGACTGTGCTGCAACTTCTAATGGCAACATGCAAATTGTAACAAACTGACACAGCTGTTCTCTATCTAATCTAGTTTTTGTGAAAATAACACTGTTCTTGTCATCGATATAAAAATATTTGGAATAATCATCGCCTCTGGCGAGAAAGCTAAATGTCATTGTATTCAAATCAGCTTCACTAACTACTGATCTAAGATTGGAATCGTTGGCCAAGTTACCTATATATGTGTTGTTTGGTTGTTCCTCGGGAATGTGATATACAACATCCTCCCCCCAGCATATTCCACATACAGTCAGGAAAGAAACCATCCATAGCCAAATACTTTCCATGTTTAATATTCCACGAATTATTTTGGCTAATTCAACCTGTTTCTCTCAAAAACAGTCCAACTACCTAACCAGTTTAGCAGTTTCAATTTTATGTTGTGGAGATGTAATCTAACTGCAGCAGAATAAAATGTCTTATTTCATCACATGCTCAGCTGTATACATGTTTTCAGCTTTCCTTCTGCAAGCAGGCGTGATTCTCTAATTGCATCACCTTGTGTATTATATAGCTAGATTCACTACTATCAGTTTGCAATTAGAAGATTAGTTTTCTTTCGCAGAGTATTCTCACACAATAACTATTTTATTTCAGTTTTTCTTTTATAGCCCTTAATCTCTGTGTTCCACTTGAGTAATGGTCCGTAATGATAAAACACAAAACACTGTTCTATCGTGGATGAGCAATGATATGTCTGTCTCGGTTGGAGTTTACTTTAAGGTGACACTGAAAGCGCTATTGGGTTTATAAAAGGTTCTACTTTATCGAGCCAATCTGTACTGGTCTAATAGCACCGCCTCGTTATTATGTCTTTTTAATAATCTCCCTTGCGACGACAGTTCTGATTCTAACTTGTGGGATGTAATTGCACTATTGTTTGATTAGTGACTAGTCTTTTGTAATCTGTGTTTCACTCTTAAATGAACTTTATTTTCACCTTGTTACGTCATTGTCATTTCTTCATTTAACTCATTTTTTTTAAATCCAGAATAAGCCACAGGGGATAAATATACCTGTTTTATTTATCACACATTCCACTACAAAACAGTCTGGGATTTTCTTGCAATATCAAACACCAGTTAATCTTCTGAATAATTCAAATATCATACAATCTCTGAATAATTCAAATATCATACAATTTCTGAATAATTCAAATATCATACAATTTCTGCTACTTTTGAATCCTGTGTGTGACATAGCTCCATGTAATGTTAAGTTGATGACACGATAAGCTACTCATCCACCGTCTCTGGTGTCAGATATAGAGACAATATCGAATAGCTGTTTTACTGTTAGTTACAACGACTGTACTTTCAATGACCTTGGATTAAACGTTTCTGTTAGTTCCATCGTTTTGATAGACGGGCTTTGCTTTATTTCTTGTTATGGCGCAGAAAATATTCCGTATTCGTCATCTCTTGGTAAACGTGCCACGGAACCTGAAAACAATAATATTTCGGTAGGAATAAAGATAATAAAAACAATGTACAATAACAGTATACATTCTGTACATTTATAAACAGTTGAATAATTAAATCGGATAATTATTTTAAAACCCGAAAAATGTCAAATAATTTTTAAGACACTTTAAAGGGTATTTTAGTATAACTCTCAATAATAAGTTGCATATAATCTACAAATAAAAAAATATAAAGAAAATTATAGCTCAGTATGGAACAACTTGACCTACCGGTCACATAGCCAGTATGGCAAAACGTAAATTACCGGTCACACAGCCAGTATGGCAAAACGTAAATTACCGGTCATATAGTCGGTATGGCAAAACGTAAATTACCGGTCATATAGTCGGTATGGCAAAACGTAAATTACCGGTCATATAGTCGGTATGGCAAAACTTAAATTACCGGTCATATAGTCGGTATGGCAAAACGTAAATTACCGGTCATATAGTCGGTATGGCAAAACTTAAATTGCCGGTCATATAGTCGGTATGGCAAAACGCAAATTACCGGTCACATAGGCAGTATGGCAAAACTTAAATTACCGGTGACATAGCCAGTATGGCAAAACAAATTACCGGTCATATAGGCAGTATGGCAAAATTTAAATTACCGATCACATAGGCAGTATGGCAAAACTTAAATTACCGGTCACATAGCCAGTATGGCACAACGTAAATTACCGGTCACATAGCCAGTATGGCACAACGTAAATTACCGATCACATAGGCAGTATGCAACCAACTTAAATTACAGGTCACATAACCAGTATGGCACAACTTAAATTACCGGTCGCATCGTCAATATGGAACAACTTAAATTACCGATCACATAGGCAGTATGCAACCAACTTAAATTACCGGTCACATAACCAGTATGGCAAAACTTAAATTACCGATCACGTAGTCACTAAGAAGAAACTTAAAATACTGGTCCCTTTGTCAGTAAAAGTGGAGTTAAATAACGCGACGATTAACCTTTATCAAATACTGAATTTCAAGTATGAGTACTAGGTTTAACTGCACTAGTATATCATAATGAAAACATAATTTCTTGCCTTATTTCATAATTAAAACATCACATAATTAAGTTATAATCTTATTTGGCAGTAATTGTGCCCGTCCTAGTTTTTCCTTTACCCAATTTGTTGGCACATTACTGAAAAATGAAAACATTAAAATTAACCAGGCTTAAAAAGAAACCATAAAGAAATCGAATAATGCAAGCACATTCCTCAATGCAATTTATTAATAATTTAATTTAAACAAAATAAAGATGCAAAATGTTTGGGAAAATAAAAGAAAACAACATCGTTACAAACATATGCAGATAGTATAACCAGAACTGACACATTATGTGGAAATTTAAACAACAGAGTGTCAATCTTTTAATCCATCCTGTCCCAAATTAAACAATTAAGTTTAATATTTTCATCATCCAATCTGAATATGTTATATCCCTGATCAATAGATAAGAGTCCAAAGAAGGGGCTGACGCTCTACTGGGCGAAACAAATTTCCAGAAATTCAAGATAAGATCATATATTTTCTCCCATTTTCAAATTAGCTGACATATTGTATGTCAGATTGGCATCATTTTCATGAAGGACATAGTAGAATTAGATTGGCCAAAACCTCATGCTATAAAGATCAACCTATCATAGGGAATAGTTACAACAAGATGGCAGCCATATTTTTTTTATATTAAGGACCAAGTAGACACCATAAGAACCAAAACTCAATGTCAAAATGAAGTTCCTTATAAAAGAAGTGGAAACAATGCTTTCAAGATGGCAGCATACTGAACGTAGATCGCCACCATTTAAAACAAAAAGATCAACAAAACATAAGAAGTAATGTTTTAGTAAACCCCATGATGATTTAACCATTGGTTTAGAAGAAGTAGCGATAAAAAGTTTTTCAAGCAGGCAACTACATCAGCCTTAGTATGCCTAAGATCAGCACTATTTTCCTTATAGGACCAAGCGGTCGTGTCAAGAAAACTTTCAATGAAAACCCAAGTCAATATGATTTTCTTTTAAGTAGGGGTATCAATAGAAAGATTTTGCGTACGGCTGCTGTTGCGGCCATATTGGACACCAGATTGGTATCATTTTTTTTTAGAACCAATCAGACATCATACGAAATCTTTTAGTAAAACTAGTATCCAGATACAACCATTCAGGAAGAGTAGCTATAACAAGATTTTCAAGATGGATGTATTTGTGTGTAGCCATATTAGATGTCAAATCGGTACTAATTCATTAAGGAACAAATGGGAACTATAAAAAGTCTTCTGGTGAAAACAACATAAACTTTCTGATTATGAAGAGTTGCAAAATGATTTTCAAATTAGCTGGGTGACGACCTAATTTGATTTTAGATTGGCTCAAGCAGACATCATACGGAGTCTTTTAGCAAAACTCCATGATGATAAAACCATCCATTTTTATTTGTATTCACTCAACATAGCAAAATAAGAAATAATACGTTACGAAAGTGAGGACATTATATTAAAGTAACAATAAAGTTTAGAAATAAAGAAGGAATCTTGGCACTATAAAAAGTTAAATTTTTAATCAAAGTCGGTCACATACTTTTAGATAAAAGTATCGAAATATTTTCATGGGAGATAACACATCTAAAACTTATTGAGCATTTCCTGATTTTGGTGGCATCACGTATGAGGAATAATAATCTTAAATAATTTGCATATTTTAAACAACATTCAAGTTGTTTCCATTTCATTAACCATTAATTAAATATTTACATTATCATTTACATTCAGATAAATATATGTGTAAATGAGAAGGAATAATATTTTTATTACCGGCCAAAATGAACGATTAAATTTAGTTTTTAAAAACGATATAAAATTCAGGTTTCTGAGAACAGAATGAAAGAACTCCGGTTTTTATGGTTTCCATATTTAAAAATATTAACATTTTAAATAAATCAGATAAACTGACATTTTCAGTTCTGCTCAATTTATCTAAATAATTATCTGAATTGTCTTCTACCTCATTCTATTTATTTAAAAAATGAAATCAAACTCAGCGTTGTCAGCGTTATCTCCCCTGTAAGCGTTAAAAACGTAAATGGCTCGTGAAATTCTTAACACTTGTGTCCCTTTAAACAGATTTCACAATGGTTTTACACAGAGACAAATTTTTATTTGATAATTCGGTTTCATTTTCGTAGTCAAATGGACATGATGTCTTTTCAGTCCTGAATAAATGGGATTTAACATTTCACTTCATAAGCAGGAAAAAATAACGTACAAATTAAAACTCCTAATAAATGATTATTTGGAATTATTTTGTTCCAAATCAATTGAAAATCTGTTCAACGGCAATAACTATAGAGATGTATCGATGTCTGTGATACAGACATGGAACGAGACCCTTTGCATGCAATATATATATATATATATATATATATATATATATATATATATATATATATATATATATATATATATATATATATATATATATATATATAATAAATAACACGTGTAATAATACATATAATAATACGTAAAATGTAATAATCCAAATAATAACACATACAATAATACATGCAATAATACTTATAATATTACATATGATAATGCATGTAATAATACATATAATACATGTAATCACACATATAATGATGCAATTTTACAAATCTATAAGACGGGAAAAATTAAGACATTTTGACTTTCGAGAGAAATAAGAAATTACATTTTATAGGTAATGGTACTCGATAGTATCTGTAGTGACGGCACCAATGTCTAACATTCTCTAGGAGAATCACATAGTCTTTACTTAGTATATTTACAACTTATCTTTAACAGTTATTGCTTTGGTGTAGTTGTTGTTGCTGTTGTTTAGCGTGGATATTAGACTACTGGAGGAACTTAAGATTTTACACCGGTTGACCCTGGAAATGGTTATGTGTGCACTTAGAGTATCTAGATTTATTGCTTTGAGTAGGTGAATGTATATTTGAGTAGGTGAATGTATATTTGAGTAGGTGAATGCATATTTGAGTAGGTGAATGTATATTTGAAAAGGAATAATCGTATCCCACTGATATGACACAATAGCCTTGTGTTGCCTTGATCAGACGAATGCATATTTGATAAATAATTATTACCTCCCCATTGATATCAAGAACAGCTCCCGAATAACATGAGATGCCCGTAAACGTACGTTTGATAAAGAATTATTTTATTTTCACTTTCATCGGTAGTATTTAGTTTTCGTTTTAAAGAACATTTTCATCAGGAGAACAAGATAAATCAAACGATATTCATTAATTAAAAAATAGCTTTATGATTATGTATAATTAACAAGAATTTGAAAGCAAAAAGTAAATTACACGTAGCACATAGTATTGAGTGAAATTCGAGACATTTACTTACAAAATCCGATTTGATCCGACACGTGTAACACACATTACACTGACGTCATGCAGATCTTTGTATGCATCAAAATAGCCAGTTATTATGAGTCACGACCACTCTTTCTCCAAGTGGTTAGTAATTTACTGTGACATCCTCACAGATACTACAGAAAACTATTCTGCTGGAAGATATTCTATGATGCTTTCAGACATACAGACAAACCCCCACTGTGAGGTTAAAGCAGATTCCCCATCAACTAACAACATGTAAGACCTCATCATCTGTATCATCAGCACTAGAATCAGGCTGCTTGTGTTAACAGGGTCCTTCCCACCACTGTCTGTCTCAACCAATCAGATATAATTTGGATAAGGGTGATTGGCAGCTGCTCCGCCCCACTCCAGGTGAAGCATATTGATTTGTTACATGCGGATAGTGGAAAGAACAGTGCGTGCACACAGCGCGGCAATATATTGACTGCTGATCACTTGTTTAAAATATGGGCTTTGGTCAATTGGATTATTTACCAGACTTAAATAAAATGGCATTTACCACGATAAAAATAGCAGGACTGTCAACTTTCATAATGGCTATTTTGTAAGGAAAACTCGGAGTAGGACTGTTTCGATCAGATAGGATAGCATGATTACTACATACAGCAACGTCCTATTTTGAAGTGAATACCCACCAGACTAAGTAAACGTTTTCAATATTAGTATTTCACAATTCGCTTTTAAAACAACAACAACAATAACATCCAAGTAGCAAACCTTTCACTTATTTTTTTTATTTGTTTTTAAATTACTAACACGTAGATTTTAAACGCAAGACTCACTGAATTTGTTTGTTTCCTATTACAGCTTAACTCTTCTAGATGCAGATTTGACTGCTCTGGTGGCCTAGTGGTTATGGCGTCCGCCTCGGATGCGGTAGGTCGTGTGTTCGATCCTCGGCCGAGTTATACCAAAGATTTATAAAAAAGGTATTAACAGCTCCCTCCCTTGGCGCTCAGAATTAAGAGGTTAGTGTTTGACTGGTCGGCCTGGCATTAGGATAATGTGACTGGGTGGGATATCATGCAACATGTCGGCGGCATGATGTCCCAGTGCTTGACATCGCTGTAAACTGCCACACTACAGATATCGTAGAAAATCCAAGACACACACAAATTTATTTTGTTAACTGTATGATTCAAGTGTATGGAAAACAGTTATAATGTTGCAGATACACTAAATAACGCGATAATTTCAATATATCAAGTAACACTATAACGCCAATATATGACAAACTTACAACACGAGTGCAGAGAAAGGTTTAAAATCAAACTTGCTTTTAATAAACGGTGGCCTATCGAAGGTAGTTTTATGAAATAAATAAGTAACATCAAAATACACCATGGAGAAATGCACTCTCGTAACTCAATCCTTCCATGGAGCTTAAACGTCCTTGTCTGATCAAAACACTTAAAAAGTGATATTCCATATTTGTTGGTAATAAAATGGCATGTGAAACATGATCGTAATGAAAACATCTTAGGATAAGAGAACAAGACGTGTTTTGTCTGACTGTATACACAGCTGTTGTCTGTCAGTATACACAGCTATTGTCTGTCAGTATACACAGCTATTGTCTGACAGTATACACAGATATTTTCTGACAGTATACACAGCTATTGTCTTACAGTATACACAGCTATTTTCTGACAGTATACACAGCTATTTTCTGTCAGTATACACAGCTATTGTCTGACAGTATACACAGCTATTTTCTGACAGTATACACAGCTATTGTCTGACAGTATACACAGCTATTTTCTGACAGTATACACAGCTATTTTCTGTCAGTATACACCCATATTGTATGTGAGTATACATCCTACTGTATGGAAGTGTACAATTAAAATTGTGGCAATCTAAAATACTGTCAGCCATTCTTGCTGAGAATTAAGTCTCATTCAATAAAGGAATACACATTGTCACGGTTACTGGCAAACCATTCGAATAAAAGATTACACTCTATACACTGTGACGGTTACTGGCAAACCATTCGAATAAAAGATTACACTCTATACACTGTAACGGTTACTGGCACACAATTCGAATAAAAGATTACACTATATACACTGTCACGGTTACTGGCAAACCATTCAAATAAAAGATTACACTTTGTCCACTGTCACGGTTACTGGCACACCAGAGGCCTCGAGTGGCCGAGTGGTCTAAAAAAGTGCTCTCCGTTACGGATCACTGTCATCTCACCTCTGTTTGGGTTCGAATATCAGAGTCTGCTAATGCAGTTATGTGAGAAAGCTTGCCAGTAGCTTCTCGTGGGTCGGTGGTTCTTTCTGGATTTTTCCCCCGGTTTCTTCCTCCACTAATAATACTGGCAGCCATGTATAGCCTAACTTGTGCTGAAATATGGCGTTAAACCCTACAACAACAACAAAAACAAAAACAACATCATCAACGACTGACACACCAGTCAAATAAAAGATTACACTTTGTTACGGTTACTGGCACACCATTCGATTAAAAGATTACACTCTGTCGTGATTACTGGCAAACCATTCGAATAAAAGATTACACTCTGTCGTGATTACTGGCACACCATTCGAATAAAAGATTACACTCTATTACGGTTACTGGCACACCATTCGATTAAAAGATTACACTCTGTCGTGATTACTGGCACACCATTCGAATAAAAGATTACACTCTGTCGTGATTACTGGCACACCATTCGAATAAAAGATTACACTCTATTACGGTTACTGGCACACCATTCGATTAAAAGATTACACTCTGTCGTGATTACTGGCACACCATTCGAATAAAAGATTACACTCTGTCGTGATTACTGGCACACCATTCGAATAAAAGATTACACTCTATTACGGTTACTGGCAAACCATTCGATTAAAAGATTACACTCTGTCGTGATTACTGGCAAACCATTCGAATAAAAGATTACACTCTATTACGGTTACTGGCAAACCATTCGATTAAAAGATTACACTCTATTACGGTTACTGGCAAACCATTCGATTAAAAGATTACACTCTGTCGTGATTACTGGCAAACCATTCGAATAAAAGATTACACTCTATTACGGTTACTGGGAAACCATTCGATTAAAAGATTACACTCTGTTACGGTCACTGGCACACCATTCGAATAAAAGATTACACTCTATTACGGTTACTGGCAAACCATTCGAATAAAAGATTACACTCTGTTACGGTCACTGGCACACAGTTCGATTAAAAAATTACACTGTCATGCTTACTGGCACACCATTCATTTCGCATTATGCAAACATTTTGGTCACAGATGCTGACATGCGGACGGATAATACCGAACCATAGATATTTCCTAGAACGAAGTTTATAATATACCAATGTACATTTCAGTAAAATATTTAAATGTAGTGCATGACTTTTGTCTTGAAAAATAATTCTCATATTTGACAATATTGCTAGTGGAAGAGATGAATAACAGAAAAATAACATGTGTCATATTTGATAGATTCATCGAGTACTACACCTTGTGTTCCTATTTCCATAATAAGTTCCTTTCAATGATAAATTTAATCTCTAACCAGTGCGGTTGCCTAGTGGTTAGAGCGTATGCATCGGATGCGGGAGGTCGTGGGTTCGATCCACGGCCGAGTCATACCAAATATATTAGGAAGTTATTGCTAGGACTGGTCGACCTGGTGTCAGAAAAATGTGACTGGATGGGACATGACACAAAATGTCTGCGTCATGATGCCCCAGTGCTAGACATCACTATGCACTGCTCCACCGCAGACATCGTTGCGATATGACGGAAACGATGTCAAAGCTACGTTAAAAGTCCAAATCACACACACACTTTACTCTCTAATAATGGATGCGAATAAGTGTGTGTGTGTGTGTGTGTGTATGTGTGTGTGTGTGTGTGTGTGTGTGTGTGTGTGTGTGTGTGTGTGTGTGTGTGTGTTCAAACTAATGCGTATTGTGACACTGGTTCCGATATAGATCCAACTAAATCACTTACTATCAAGTGAATTATTTAGTAAATAATTTTTAACAGATTTACCGATATTAAATAAACGATGAACTTGTTACAGCTTCCACTCTAGTTCTATTACGTCATGCCTTAACAAGGTACAATTTAAACATTGTCTGGACGATAAGTTTAAGGAGATATTTTCACACAAATACAATTTAAAAAATTCTTTATAGACATTCACCTACCCCATATATATATATATATATATATATATATATATATATATATATATATATATATATATATATATATATATAAATGGTGTGAATGCATAGGCGGTTCGCGCAAAGAGAACAAATATAAAGTATTACAGAGGAATATAATTAAACACAGCATTATGAGAGAGAGAGACAGAGACAGAGACAGAGACAGAGACAGAGTCAGACAGAGACAAGAAGAAGAAGAAGAAGAAGAAGAAGAAGAAGAAGAAGAAGAAGAAGAAGAAGAAGAAAGAAAGAAAGAAAGAAAGAAAGAAAGAAAGAAAGAAAGAAACTCACATAGTAAAATGATTGTAATAATTCCGGTTTTGACACCGACATATAAATCCATCGGAACTGCAACGTCTCAACCCGATAGCTTACAGTGAAATACAGATTTATCATTTATACATGGGTTTTCTTAATGCTGACACTAAACGACACTCTTCGTGTCCAATCCTGTCCCTGTGATTCTCTTAGGAATCAAATTGAGAAGCCATTATATCATGATTGAAGTGAATATCGAATTACATGCCATTATCATACTTAACCAAACCTATCACTAAAATCACATTCATATTTTCAATACATTAATTCAACACCTCCAATTTTCGTTGCTGTTTATATTAACATCAAACTGTGGAACAAAGTGCTACTCCGAAAATAGTGTTTTGCGCTGAAGCGTCGTAAAACTTGGCAGTGTCATATGTTAACAAATTCAAGTCGGGTTTGAATTATTTTGTATATCTATTTAACCAGAATTAACGTTCTCAATTTCATACTCAGCTACAAGTACAATATATATGGGCGTCATGTCTGGAGACAGGGATCGTAATAATGGACCTGTAAGCATGTGATATGTCAATAATCAGATAATGCTTTTTTTAAATAAAAAAATACGCCTGCTTAAATTTATGTTGTATAGTGCATACATGTTGCCGATATAAGACTCATTTATAAAGTAACATAGCATAACAGTCAAGTGTTTTATCAGATGAAAGTGGAACACTACCCATCCTCCTTTTGAGTATGACCCAACAATGAAATTAAGTTTAGCACCAAGATTCGTCTCCATTTTTTGTTCTTATCACAAGTCTCTTTGGGTCAGTGAAAATATAACAATATGACCAGGCTGGTCCAAGGGATTTTAAAATATGACTAAGCCCCACCCCCTTCCGAAGAAGAAAATCACTTCTGTCGACGTTGGAGCCCCTATATGAAGGCCTAATTGGCCTATATGGTAGGGACGGTCTTATGGCCTATATGGTTGGGCCTGTCTTGTGGCCTATATGGTTGGGCGGGCTTTGAATATGTCCTATCTTGAGAGCAGTGAAAGCGAATCAACATGCTCTATTTTAAGTAGAGAGATTGTCCCTTAGGTGATTCGCAGGCCGGTAGTTGAGTAAAGCTACAGATCTCCAGTTCCTAATGAGATAAGTGTCCTACTAATTGTCTGTTCATGCGATGAGACGGATAACTTATTGAAACGGATAACTCGATTATCTAAAACAGATTTTATTCTAATCAGCCTCTGTCATAAGGCTATTGCGGACTATCTAAGGCAAATAGTCCGGGGATACACTTAAGGATTGGTGGAAGCGTGTTCATCTATGGATTCATTTTTATAAATATAGCTACTCGGGGGTTAGCAATGAAAGGGACCGCCACAGGCCCCAGGCCCCGCTCTTGAAGGATCCCCGAGCGTCAGGCCTAAAGTCGTCCTTATAGATATAATCAGTGTTCACAGTCGCATACCAATCGAGATACCGATACTCTGGCCCCGCACGGTCACGGTCGGCACTAGGCCCTGTGTACTCCTCACGCCGCCTCTACATGCCACCAAAAGATGGTATCCCCCATAAATAAGCCAGGTCTACCTGATGTTTATTAGATCCGTTATTATAATTTTAGTAACAGTTTTTATCATGTTGACAAGTCAGAAATTCCTAGAAATGACCATCTGACTTTCATCCTGGTTCTAGATTTGTGTCTTAGGTTTTTTGACTTTAAAAAAATTACTCATTCTTTCATTTAACATTGGAGGTAGAGCCAGCCTTATTGTTGTGTTCAGTGTTTCATTTCGATGGAATTATTTATTTAAATTTGTATTTACTGAAAATATAAAGTGTTCATCAATAATAATTTGAGAGTGGAACATTGATTTGGAATTATAGTGATTTGAGGCAAGACAAGTTTTGGATTATACTATTGTGCTAGTGATTTGAGACAAGATAAGTTTTGGATTATTCTATTGTGCTAGTGATTTGAGACAAGATAAGTTTTGGATTATACTATTGTGCTTGTGATTTGAGACAAGATAAGTTTTGGATTATACTATTGTGCTAGTGATTTGAGACAAGATAAGTTTTGGATATTGTGATATATCTAAAGACAGCACATCGCCAAACTATAATCGGCAGTTGGTCATGTGATGTGGGAAAGTGACTCATCACTTATATGTATTCAGGTTTCATTCAGAATTCCGCTAACATGGTACCGTGATAATATTTAATAGTACTAAAAAATAGATTGTAATTGTATCATTACAAAATGGCGTATATTTTCTTCCTTCTGAAGCAAATATGATCTCTCTCTCTCTCTCTCTCTCTCTCTCTCTCTCTCTCTCTCTCTCTCTCTCTCTCTCTCTCTCTCTCTCAAACAAAGACACACACACACACACACACACATTTAGGAAAACGAAGTTAATATTACTTGTTAAGGGCTGCATACAGTGAGTGTTATATTTTTACTATATAAGTGAACTTCATAAGTTTTATGTGTAATGATGTACATTAAATTTGTGACGTCATGTAAATACCTCTGTATTATTCAGTTGCGTTACCATGAGATAATCAAAAGGTCTTAATTCAATTTGTAAAGTAAACAATTATGTATTGCTCAGTGACGTTACCATGTTTTACACCTAATTTGATTATTCAATTTGCAACGTACTGTAGACAAGCCTGTTTTTCTCAATGACGTTACTATATGGTAGTCCAAAGTGTTTAACTACATAATGGGGAACACATTTTATGATATGATGTCATGACTAATAAAACAAACGTTTCCCAATCAAAAGTTGTTTCGCTGATTCAGTTGTCAAGGACAACTTATTTAACAATTTGATTCTGATTGCAAAAGTTGATAAACAGTTAAGGTGAAATTTTTAAACATTAACGATCTATGAATATAACCATTTGTAAGTGTAAGAGAGAGAGAGAGAGAGAGAGAGAGAGAGAGAGAGAGAGAGAGAGAGAGAGAGAGAGAGAGAGAGAGAGAGAGAGAGAGAGAGAGAGTGCGTGTGTACTTCTGCATACCATCTCTATTCGTCCATATGTTAGAGGCAATTACAAACAACACAGACTCTAATCGGCCGTTGCCTGGGTAAATGCAATTTGCTTTACTTTTTACGCAAAATAAACTGCATGGTCACACATCTTATAACTGATGCATTATGCGATGGCAGACCTGGATCTGTATGACTTTAAGCTGGCTCGGTCTTATTCATGAGTATATATGGTATACAACGGAAATTAAAGGGGAAAAAGGGAACTTGAAAGTTAACCTCAAAGGAGTACTGCAAGAAAACATTCGTATGTATCGTCTTAAATGGAGGTCCCATACGTATAAAATGTCTACAACTAATTTATATTAGGCGGGAAAAGTGTGCACAATGCGCCGATACGTATACATATTTCAGCACTAGTACGCAAGATGTGGAAATAAGAGGTCCTTTGCGATATCGAATATGTCACGAATGGAAACATGTTGTTACACCTTATTAGCATTTAAGAAGGGTAAAACTAAATTCCCGATATAGTTATTTATGTCTGTATTTTTAATGCAACATATCTTGGCAATGTCATGCAGAGGACATTGGAGCTATGTTCACTTTCCAAGGACACACCGTGGCATCTGACTGGCTGGCATAGGAAGGTATTAAACATCTGACTCATAGATTACAATTCCATTGCTCTAGCGCGGCTCCCTTCACCTTGGGATTACGTCTACGACAAACGTGAATGTGGGCGGGGAATAACTGAAATTGTACTTATACCCCCACCCTTCCGTATTAGTAGACATTATTTTTGCTCTTACTTCTACGACTGACTTGTATCGAATACTACACCCTCTTTCTACAGAAAACGTTGTGGAAACTACGCAGTAATTGAAATAAATATATGAACGTGCTAAAGAGGACACATGATGTACTTGATAGCGGAGAATATATGGGGCAGTGTGTCTAGCAATATGCATTTCAGATTCAGAACAGAGGGAAGCTCTGGGATGGGAGCTAGAGAGGGATTTTGATTACCAGTGACATGAATCGGTTGTGGTACCCTTCGGGGAGATGCAAAACCTCGGTTGGTTTTATAATATCTACCCAGCTTTTAACCTGTAGTCCATGTGAAGGTGAAAAATATTGACTCTTTGTTTGGGATCATATATATTGGCGTAAGCCGCAACATTAGGCACCTCAAAAAGGTTCAGATTGTATTAATCTTGTCTTAAATAATGAAGTATGAGTAATCTAGACAAAATTGATTAATATTATATATCTATAGCTCCTAACCCTGGAAGAGTTTAGTCGATATTTTGCGATCCCTTGACATCATCTGTTGCAAGAGCAGCCCGCAGCTTACAAATTGATATTTTGGAAGATGGAATATTGGCTGAAGTTTGAGCAAAACACCAATCAAAGGCCAATCCCATTGAATCGTACGTGTCTTATGTGTAGATCAATATTGGTCATAAAACCTCTCATGCAAAAGAGACACGATTAGCACAGTCAGAAAGGCGTCTGGGGCAAGGCGCGTTTAATGTCTGGAGAGAGACATGAGGGGAAAGTTATACACGTTAAGTATTAACTCACATAACATATAATACCAGCTTCTGACAAAACATTGTGAAAATTAAGTTTCTAGAATCAATATAATATAATATAATATAATATAATATAATATAATATAATATAATATAATATAATATAATATAATATAATATAATATAATATAATATAATATAATATAATATAATATAATATAATATAATATAATAATATAATATAATATAATATAATATAATATAATATAATATAATATAATATAATATAATATAATATAATATAATATAATATTACAAGGCCTCTTAAAACTATACCCTCAGTAAACCGAATACACAACCAATCGCATCTTCGCTAGCCAAGGTTCCGATAACCCTATCTACACAATGGCATATCAAGCAGATATTTGTCAGGTTCGGTTCTGTGAAATTCAATGGATGCGCATCCAATAAAATTAAGTTGTACAAATCTTGAACACTGTTCCTGTGTGATTGAGACAAGGGGAGCAGACAAATTGAATGGACTGTTTAAAAAGCAATTTTCCAGTGTCGATCCGTGTTTGCATAAATACCAGTCACTCAAATACACATATAATGGCTTTACTCTTGTACGTAGATTTACTTTCGACATTAAGCTTACAAAGTATCCATTTTAGGTCGATTGCCTCCACCATTTTCGAAGGATGTACAACGCACCACATTACTAGTTAGTTGGCGTTATATAATAAGGGAGGCAATTGAAATCCAACAGATTTCGCTAAGACAAAGCACCACTATAGCTGCTCGATCCGCCAAGGTGTAGATAAGATTTTCGGAACCTTGGTTTGCGAAGACGAAACAACCGAATCTTGTTTCTGGTCCCGAATATTTCCGACTGTAATTTGAATGAACGTCAACTCAGGGAATCGAAATCCCTTTACTCTGTAAACTCCAATTAACTTTCTGTCCTAAATGTCATATTTACATAAAATGGAACCCTATGATAAAGACTGACTTAAAGCACATGGCTATTCATTGGTCTGCTGTCAGCCTAAGACGAGTCGGAGTAAAAAAAAGAAGATCTAAACATAAAACGCATATAATGAAATCAGTTTAGTATTTTAATACTGTCTCTAGCCATTGATGTATTTCTTTTTTTTTTTATAAAAAAAATCATATAAACCCGCGGCGACAAAACACCTGATAATATCTCACTTTTAAATACAAAGGAATTCAAACTCAGGAAACCACCCCACATACCCACCTCCAATGAAACGGAATTTTCTTTATTTTATTTAAATTTGGATCGAAGACGTTTTAATAATTTCGAATGTCATGATAGCGCTAAATTCTCATGCTTATTGATGCCAATACATTTGGCTTCCATGTTGTTGGACACCAGACAACCTCCGCAACTCTTCATCAGACAGACACTTTGAATGAGATTAATTCAAATGTATACCAATTAAAAATGTTTTGCGCAAACACTCCGACTTATAACTAATGAGTATCTAAATAGATTACCATACATGAAATATCACAGCAAATCACTAGTTTAGACAACATCAGCACCAATAAAAACGAAAGGTTACACAAATTAGAGATTATGGTTTCACTAGGTAATCCATGATAAAAAGAACCATGTGGCGGCAGCATCGGAGATGTCCCAACCAACTTTGAAGGAAAATGCAGTATACATTAGTATGAAAATTAAATTTGGCCTTCTCGTCAAACATATTGGATGTATTTATTTGATCTGTGTGTTAGGTTACTGTGAAAACCTGCATGGAACGTGACTTTGAAGATCCAACAAGCAAAACGAAGATGGATTTTTACCCGAGAGTATCAGAATAAGATAGTCTGTTCATCGTAATCAGCTAGATTTTGACTTGATGAAAAACGCAGTCAACTGATGATTACAGCCGTGTTAACTCAGTCAACCGATGACTACAATCGTGCTAACTCAGCCAAATGATGACTACAGCGTGTTAACTCAGTCAAATGATGACTATAGTCGTGTTAACTCGGTCAACTGATGACTACAATCGTGCTAACTCAGTCAAATGATGACTACAGTCGTGCTAACTCAATCAAATGATGACTACAGTCGTGCTAATTCATCCAAATGATGACTACAGTCATGTTAACTCGTTCAACTGATGACTACAGTCGCGTTAACTCGTTCAACTGATGACTACAGTCGCGTTAACTCAGTCAACTGATGACTACAGTCGCGTTAACTCAGTCAATTGATGACCACAGTCCAACTATTTGATATTTAAGCTCCATTTTTAAACCCTGAGTGCTAAATTTTAAGCATGCAAAGATAATTGTATGCGCTAGATACAATTTTCCCTGTAAATTGCACGCAATTAGCTGAACAGGAAAGAAATCGAAGTTCAAAAGTACAGTAAATGGTATCGGGTTGTTCTGCCATAAAAAAAGTATTAAATAATGTCGAGATCAAAGAAATTTCTTTGGAGAAAAGTCTTTAAAAGGAGAAATCCTCATGGTATCTATTTGAAATATCATAAAGTCTTCTAATTGGGAACTCTTTTTGGTACACATTTGATGTGTCGTAATTGCTGATTTGTTTTGCTGTTGACTTATCGGACTTTAACATCGCTCTTTAAAATTACTATGAGGTAAACTTGACAGAAAAATAAATTTACTCCTGCTTTCAATAAACATATTAAATTTATGTCCCAAACCATTTGTGGATAAAATTTCTATGTTTGTGGATACATCTATAACTCAGAGAAAAATGAAGGGAAAAATATGGTGGTACTAATCTTGTTGAATAGGAACAAGTTCGATCCAAAGAACATGCAAAGACTGTTAATCGCCATATGATTTGTATTCTTTACACACACACACACACACACACACACACACACACACACACACACACACACACACACACACACATACATACATACATACATGTGTGTGTGTGTGTGTGTGTGTGTGTGTGAAGTATCAAATTTAGAATAAGCAGTGAACCTAAAAGTTGATTGCGCCGAGCATTAATATTTTATCATATTTAGACCAAAGGAGTATTTTGGAAGGGTCATTACAACCGTTATTCTTAATTTATTTCATATCAATGTTAAAACATCAAAGGTGCCAGTGTTTAGAATCAAGTACCTTTATACGGTTTTGAGAAAGAGACAGCTCAACTCCCGATCCGTGTCATCTAGTCATTATTCAAACTGAAACGTTTTATAACGTAGTTCAGAAATTATGACAGACGAAACAAATGATTGTCTAAGGAATTTTTTTATAGAAACCACTGCTTATGATTGGTCGAGTGAAATTAAGGAGTACATCTTGTAAGTAATGGGTATTTAAAGTGACAACCTTGATCGAAATTCTTTAGTCCGAAATTTTCTGAGAGAAAACAAGTTGGCTTTGAGGAAACCTAATAACAGAATAGTGCTTTCCTCGTTAAACGAGAAACTGACCAGGTGTCTGTCTTGTGAGAATGATATGAGGGGGGATGGGCTTAGTACTGGATGCATAAGTTCTAAAGTTAACATAATTAAGGAAACAGTTTTCCGAGCGAGAGGGGACTCGACAGTCCAAAAGACGGATTCCGATAAAAAGAAGAAGAAAAAGAAGTGACGGGTGAAGTCCGGAAAGGTAGAAGTGACGAGTGAAGTCCAAAAGAAGAAAGTGAGGAGTACAGAGTAAAATCTAGATAGTCCAATAAGAACAAGGCAGTCGAGAAAGGAAGACGCGAGGAAATAGAAAACGATGGAACACAGTGATGAGAAAGGTGATGCAATCAGCCGTGAGCAATGCGTTCTTTTCACCACTCGTTATGATGGCGAAAACAAATCCAAATTGGACACTACTGTTAAATCATGTTGATATCATTAAAGTTGAATTGAAATTACCACTATTAATTGGTTTGATTAAATTTGGTTTTGTTTGTGTGTGTCTTGTCTAAGGGGGCTCTAATTGCATTATTTCTTTTCAATAATCTTGCCCAGTAAACTGTTGATATTCTATCTGTCACTCACACCGGGTCATACTATATCGGGAGGTCATTCCCTAGATAACGTAGCTAATCAAATTAACTACCCCTCTTACTAAGAGGGAGATGTATGTATGTATGTATGTATGTATGTATGTATGTATGTATGTATGTATGTATGTATGTATGTATGTATGTATGTATGTATGTATGTATGTATGTATGTATGTACGTGTGTGTGTGTGTGTGTGTGTGTGTGTGTGTGTGTGTGTGTGTGTGTGTGTGTGTAGGTAGGTAGGTAGGTAGGTAGGTAGGTAGGTATGTAGGTAGGTAGGTATGTAGGTAGGTAGGTATGTATGTATGTATGTATGTATGTATGTATGTATGTATGTATGTATGTATGTATGTATGTATGTATGTATGTATGTATGTATGTATGTACGTGTGTGTGTGTGTGTGTGTGTGTGTGTAGGTAGGTAGGTAGGTAGGTAGGTAGGTAGGTAGGTAGGTAGGTAGGTAGGTAGGTAGGTAGGTAGGTAGGTAGGTAGGTAGGTAGGTATGTATGTAGTCTGTCATGGGTTTGTATGTGAGATGTGCGAATACTTAATTGGTGTATATGTTGCTTGCCGTAAGTATGTATGTATGTATGTATGTATGTATGTATGTATGTATGTATGTATGTATGTATGTATGTATGTATGTATGTATGTATGTATGTATGATATTAAAGGTCTGCATTGCAGATTTTGAAGCAGACGATACAAATGGAAATTTGATAAATTGATTAAACTTGACGATAATCCAAATGATTGATCCATATGACTTGAACACTTGCGTGTACATGTATACACACAAATTTGTCTACAAACTGTTTTGGACCCACAAAACACACAATATTTTTCATTTAATTTTTGTTTTCCATTTGATTAGATATAGAAATGTCTTGATCGAAGGAACGGAAATCAAGAATCAAAGAGAAAATGAAAACATTGAGTACAAAACAAAACTGCTTACTTCCGAAATACAGATAATCCATTCAGAACGTTTCAATATTGACCAGTGGTCCCAAAATATATCCGTGGTCCCAATGTTGATCAATTGTCCCAATATTGATACATTGTAATAATACTGATCGGTGGTCCCAATAATGAATATTGAAGTAGATGTTGGTGTTGCTTCTTACAATCGCAGAAAAGTGGAAATCCCATGGCTATATCACTATACCCTGGCCTGCCTTATGTAGAAGATGAATGCACAAAAACAATATACAAAAATAACATCCAAGTCAGTTTTACTTACCTCTAGCGTCTGAGAGATTTGAAAATGCGTGCCCCTCGTTTATAATAAGTCTGAAATGTTCTCGTTCCCGCAGTTCAATAGAAAGTAGATCAAACATTGTTCACTTTTCTGCCCCAATGCGCTTGATATTCCAGACCGATTATCAGATTCGCTAGGCCAGTCAAGCCTTTTATTGAATAACTGAATAATAAAATATCGCACAATGGAGGGTGGGAATAATTATGTCACTTCTATGGCACGAGGGACTGACCATTGGCTACTGTCCACTTAACAGTGACTAGTATTACTCACTGCTATAGATAAATTGGCTGATGTTCTTCATAGGGTGGACAATTGATCATAGAAAGAGAATTAATTGATAAAAATCAGTTTAAAATACAAATCAGGCATAACTTGAAATTCCTTTTATCAGATGTAAATTAAACAATGGGAATGACCATATCTTAGTCAAATTTATCACATGTACACAAATTACTTAAATGCGAGTATGATTGTATAGATTTAGCAGAACGTCAGCACTCCCATGATCATATTATGAAGTAAGTTTACTAAGATATACATAATAAACAAAAACACAGACAAAAACATTGTCAAGTCATCAAAATGCAAACATCAAATTGTGGACAATAAAGACAACTTTGTTCAAATCATTAACATACAGTCAAATTCGCTAAATAAACTGTACTCTTTTTTAAATTTCAAAGACTTTCTCGGCTTGAATATCATCACAAATTACCTCCATTATTTGTCTCCAAGAGACTTTGTGTGACATATTCTATATCTTGAAAGTTGTAAAAAGTCTGAAATAAGTAAGTGGGCATAAAAAATAATTTAAGCTGGACATGGGACTGACTGAATGTCGTTTGCATGTGCAGTTGTTATTGATAACTGAGAACTATTTTCTTTCCTAAATGCACATAGCGACGTTGTTCGTGCTCTTCGCATAGCAATGTTCTTCGTAATGCGCAGTTGAGATTGAACTATAGATTATATGAAGATAAACAAATTTGTTCCAACTTAAAATTGTTCTCTTAAATATAGTTGCATGCGCTTATAAACGCTTTCAGTCCTTCTTATGTCCAACACAGAAGGCATACAGCTGCAGTTGATACTAGAAGAAAATAGGAAGACCTATTAGAACGGTAAAATGTATGTAAGAAAAATAGCATAAGATATGAATTTTTATTCAACAACTTAAATATGATGAAGTTTGCAAAGCAGTTTCGTTGCATAGCAGACTTCATACATTGAGAGAAAACTCGAAATTTACAACTTTTTTTTGCCATACAAATTAACACATCTAATTAAGCATAAAATTCACTTCACGGATGTAGCATGAAAATAACGTGTTTAACGTCTAGTGAGCAGAGACGTATTAGTAAATAACGGTGGAGCAATTTACCAGCCGGGTGTAATTTAGTGATATTATAAACACCAAGCCTAGTGGGCAGAGATGTAATAATAATAATAAACACCTGAGGGGGAATTTACCGTCTCCGTGCCATTTAGTCGTTCCATAAACGACTAGACATTACAAACGCTGCCATTGATCAGTGTCAATTAGTGTTAATATAAACAGCTATGCATTATAAATATTACAACTAATTTAGTATATAAAAATAAAAGTATTTTAGGTGATTGCGCATTCAATTTGTAATCATATGTAAAACCTCTTCAAATGAGCCACGTATGCTTGAACTTAATATAACACTTTTACTTGTCGAAAGTGGAAATAATACTCTTTCAAACGGAATAGGTTACGTTTAAGTTGTATTCTTTTAAATGGAATAAGATAAGTTCAGTTGAAGGGATGATGAAATGTATGACTTGTTTTAAGACTCAATTATAAAACTGCACATATCAACATTTTAAACGTAAATAAATATTGATTATAGAAAGAAAACCAGTCAAACGGGCTGGGCACATTTTCAATGATGTGTCAGCTTAAAGTGAAACGACAAAACTACTCGATAAATTTAAAGAGGATACATATCGAGGATCTCATCTGTATATTAATAGGGAGAATATGTATCGATCTATTTATAAAAAAAGATCGTTGCATGGACCCAACGGGATCACTGCATCGATCCAAAGGGATCATTGCATGCACCCAAAGGGGTCACCGCATCGACCCAAAGGGATCATTGGATTGACTTAAATAGATTATTGCATGGACCCAAATTGGTCACTACATGGACCTAAATGAATCACTGCATGGACCCAAAAGGATCACTGCATCGACCTAATGGAATCACAGCGTCGAACCAAAGAGATCGTGGATCGAACCCAATGAATCGCTGCATCGACTAAAGGGAGCGTTGCATGGACCAAAGGGATCATTGCATGGACCCAAAGGGATTATTGCATGGACCCAAAGGGATAAATGCATTGAACAAATGGATCAATGCATGGACTCAAATGGATCAATGCATGAAACCAAAGAGATCGGTGCAAGGACCCAAAGGAATCGCTGCATAAACCTAATGCTAAAATGCTTGCATAAGTTAGTACTCAATAATGGTGACGTCTCTAATTGTTTGTCAGAATTATACAAATTTGACATTGTAACTTATAAACCAGAATGTTTACAGAAAGCTGCAAGTATTCGTTGTGGATAGAACACTTCCTACACAATTTATATCTTGAAATTTACTTATTTAAAAAAAAATATTTATTGAAAATCAAACAAATAAAAGCATCGTAGTCAACGTGTAAAACACGTCATATAAGATATTACGTAAGGGGGTTTACCTCTTTTGCTGAAGTTCATTCTTTGAATATTAAACAAAATATGCATGGCACCCTGTCACTACTTCATATGGCACTCTCTGACTTATGTGTATGGCACACTATGACTTATGTGTATGGCACACTATGACTTTATTTATTTATTCCTTTGCCCTTTTACAATGAGAAAATAATCTATTATTTTGAAAGAGATCATAAACTTAACTCCATAATATGTGTATGGCACACTATGACTTATGTGTATGGCACACTATGACTTATGTGTATGGCACTCTCTAACTTATGTGTATGGCACACTATGACTTAAGTGTATGGCACACTATGACTTATGTGTATGGCACACTATGACTTATGTGTATGGCACTCTCTAACTTATGTGTATGGCACACTATGACTTATGTGTAAGGCACACTATGACTTTATTTATTTATTCCTTTGCCCTTTTACAATGAGAAAAAAATCTATTGTTTTGAAAGAGATCATAAACTTAACTCCATAACATTCAATCTTTTTTTCTAAACTGTCTTGGAAGTCATTTTTACAATTATTTGATTTAATGTCGATAGATGAAGGTATAGACATAATGCAGACATCAAGGGCACCTGCCAACTAAATAATCCCTTGGGCATGTCGATTGTCTGCTGTGATCTTCCTGATAAACCCATAGGCCGACATTTATTTACAAGACGAACGTTGCAAAAGATAAACAATTGAATTATTCATGATGATGCAAGATGAAAAACGAACACGGCCAATTGATTTTCCAGCTTGGAATAATACAGATATCAAGATTTATTACACGAGTTTAAACAAGAAAGGCTGACTGAACACCACTTAAAACTCTGATCATCCATTCACAAAGACTGACATTGTAAATAAGGTACTGTCATTATATAAAATGGGAATGAGGAATGAAGACTTTGTTGACAAAGTCCTCTTTATATATTTCCTTACTTATGACGTAATAGCATTTTCTGAAAAACAAATTCCCAATCATATTACTTGAATATTCAGCCAAACTGGAATTAATTAGCATTTTCTGAAAAACAAATTCACAATCATACTTGAATATTCAGCAAAACTTGAATCAATCACAATTCCAGAACCGTTTAAGGTAATAATCAAAGAATATTTTGAATTTATATTCAACCTAGCTTAAAAACACGAATAAAAGGTAAACACTAAAACTAGAGCTTCTATCATGGACAAATGGCAAACACACAATTTAACGTAAACACACATAACATTATTAATACATTACACTTAGTCCGTTTTACACTATTAAAAATGGAAAACCGTTGATTACATTGACATCCATAGAGAAACTAGGAAATAATATATGCATATGCGTGCGTATATATATTAAACTACAAGTTCTGTACTTGAATTATTTAAGAATATAAAACATACGATTTTATCAAAACTAAACATTGATAGTACAATTTTAGTAAGTTTAATTTAAATTGTCGCACATAATTAAACATGTTCCGTTGAGTACACACTAATTTGCTTGCCCAGTGATCAATGAACATATAATTGGTTCATGACAGAGATTTTCATTATTTTATATAATGACAGTACCTTATTTACAATAACCAGTTTATTTTCATGATTTCACGTGATGACTGCCTACAAAATATGTTGAAGCAGCATGGTCAAACATATTCACTTCGTGTAAGAGTTAGCAACAAAATATGTTGAAGCTGGGGGGAGGGGGTCAAGCATATTCACTTCTTTGTAAGAGTTAGGAACAAAATATGTTGAAGCAGGGGGAAGGGGGATCAAACATATTCACTTCTTGTAAGAGTTAGGAACAAAATATGTTGAAGCAGTGATGAGGGGTCAAACATCTTTAAGACCATGGTCCACATGGACCAAAAATGTAAAGTTTGTGGGTCAAACACGCACGCACGCACGTACACACGCACATACATACACGCTCGGGCCTGAAGTTGGAACATTCTATGGTGGTGAAATATTCTTGCAACTAACAGATAATGCATGCAAATCATAAACATATTCTCTGGTAATCAATTTATCTGTTGCACAAAAAAAAAAATTGGAAAGCTTGCCATAAGCTAAATATCTGATGGAGACATTGATATCATCATCAGCGATTAGCTTGGTTCCATGCGTATTTACCTAACATCAATCAATCTGTCATCATCACCAATTAACCAGGTTCCGTGCATATGTATTTAGCATCAATCAGTCTAAGGAAATCTCTCCAATACATGGTTGTGTAATGGAAACATAAATTTGGACAACACATAGAAATTGTAAAGTAAATGAACATATCTTCAACTAATTGACCAGTCAGCCAGTGTGCTTACAGGCTAATTTATGGTTGGAAAAAAGGAAATGAATTGTTTTAATAAATGCCATCAAAGACCCAACTGAATTACTACCAGCTGAGGCATAATAATCAAGTACAGATTAATCCCTGGATATGAAATGATTTCTAAAAAAAGATTAATGTTAGGACATCAGATCAATTCTTAAACATAAATAAATATCGGGATATCAGATTGATTCACAAAGATAAATAAATCTCGGGATATCAGATCGATTCTCAAACATAAATAAATATCGGGATTTGAGATCCATTTTTCAAAAGGATCAAAATCTGGACAGCAGATCGATTCCCAAACATACATAAATCTCGGGATATCAGATCGATTTTCAAACATTTTGATTTTGGTAAATAAAATCGATTTTCAAACATATATTAATTTCGGGATATTAGATCAAGTCTCAATCAGAGATTAATATCGGGATATCAAATCGATTCTGAAACATATTGTTTTTGGTATATTAAATCGATTCACAAACATATATATAAATTTCGGGATATCAGATCAAGTCTCAAACATATATAAATTTTGGGATATCAGATCAAGTCTCACTCGGACATTAATATCTGGATATCAAACCGTCTCTCGGCTTTCGATACATATATTACTCTCGATTTAAACGTTGAGAATATATGTAGACTTCTTAGTCCATATGTAGACTTCTTTTTCCATACATAAACGTCGGGAATTTATGTAGACTTCTTTGTCCATACATAAACGTCGGGAATTTATGTAGACTTCTTTGTCCATACATAAACATCGGTAATTTATGTAGACTTCTTTGTCCATACATAAACGTCGGGAATCTATGAAGACTTATTTGTCCATACATAAACGTCGGGAATTTATGTAGACTTCTTTGTCCATACATAAACATCGGGAATTTATGTAGACTTCTTTGTCCATACATAAACATCGGGAATTTATGTAGACTTCTTTGTCCATACATAAACGTCGGGAATTTATGTAGACTTCTTTGTCCATACATAAACGTCGGGAATTTATGTAGACTTCTTTGTCCATACATAAACGTCGGGAATCTATGAAGACTTATTTGTCCATACATAAACGTCGAGAATTTATGTAGACTTCTTTGTCCATACATAAACGTCGAGAATTTATGTAGACTTCTTTGTCCATACATAAACGTCGGGAATTTATGTAGACTTCTTTGTCCATACATAAACGTTTCATCTACTCTAATAAAATAGGTTAAATGATAACATATTTCTGAAAACTGTTTTGTACCTTTTTAATACAGGGCATGATAAATTTATTACCTGTATGTACCTCCAAATTTGTATGGATCCAAGCTGTTGACATTATAATAGTATCAAAAAGCATACGTAAAATGGTCCATTTGACCAAGTCTAAAGCGTATGTAATAATTTCCATTTGACCAAGTCTAAAGTGTATGTAATAATTTCAATTTGACCCAGTCTAAAATGTATGTAATAATTTCCATTTGACCAAGTCTAAAGTGTATGTAATACTTTCCATTTGACCAAGTCCAAAGCTTATGTAGCAATTTCCATTAGACCAAGTCTAAAGCTTATGTAGCAATTTCCAATTAACCAAGTCTAAAGTTTTTGTATTAATTTCCATTTGACCACGCCTAAAGCTTATGAAACAATTTCCATCGGACCAAGTGCAAAGCTTATGTAATAATTTTCATTTTACCCAGTTCAAAGCATATGAAATAATGTCCATTTAACCAAGTCTAAAGAAGATCTAGTTAAATGTATTGTCTTTGCGCAAAAAATAATTATAGCGGCTTGTAGCAATAATAATATTCTTTACATTCTCGCAAATAATCTTCTGTCCTGATAAATATATCAGACATAACCATCTGTCCAGTGTTACGTATATTTGATATAAGTCATTTATATTTATTTTTGTTTGTTTGTTAGATTTAAATTTGGCATATTAAGTTTTAAGATTCGTTCATTGAAGGGGGGGGGGGGGTGACCTGTACTTTACAGAGTGAACACCAGGTGTTGACCTCATTTCTGACCTGGTTTCAGAGTTGTAAACAAGCTTTTAAAATGATTGGTTGGTTCCAAAGACAAAATGGAGCTTTTGTATAAACATCTTTCTATTTTAGTTGGGTCATAAGGTGTGTACGTGATTCTTTGAACGTAAATTTGTTCTGATAGTTTCTAGAAGATCACGTGACCCTTCCTTGTTTACGTAAAACAGCTATATAACTTATGTTTTGAAGCGAGTTATTCAGTAGAAAATTGGACTGTTAGAATATTATTTTGTGACTTTTTGAGTTATTATAAATTACCTTGTACTGGAAATTGTGTCAATTCGTTTGGATCAAGAGGAATTATTTTGTTATTTATCTGGAAAAGATTTGTGCTCATAGAGATTTTTAGTAACAAGAACTGACTTTAACAAGTGACATCGTCTACCGAATTGGATACTTCGCTGGAATTCGAACTTAGAATTATTTGGACATTTTATTACCAGGACTTTTGCAATTTCTCTAGTGGATAATATTTTGAATTATTTTGGTTAATTTTGGAACTGATTCTTAAAACAGTAAGTTTATTTTTCTTTTCTGAAAAAATATTTGTACTCAATAAATTGTTTATTAAGTTTTACAAGCTTGTTATTTTCACTCTTTCTATGTTACTGTTTATTCGAGCCTAAGCACGTAACACCAGATAAATATATCACACATAGACTTCTGTCCAGATAAATATATCACACATAACCATCTGTCCAGATAAATATATCACACATAACCATCAGTCCAGATAAATATATCACACATAACCATCTGTCCAGATAAATATATCAGACATAACCGCCTGTTCGGATAAATATCTCACACATAATCATCTGTCCAGATATATATCACTCTTGCCCATCTATCTGTCCAGAAAACATGTCTCATCGGAAACCAATACACTTAGCCGATAATACCACACCAGTCCACATTTCTACATAATTACAACTTGTTTCAGATCTGTTACAAACGTTTCAATATTATTTTGCTTACACTTTGGCTAAATTTAATCTGTTATTGATGTCTGATATCAGTCTGCTTACAATTTGGCTAAATTTAATCCGTTTCTGATGTTTGAAATCAGTCTGCTTACAGTTTCGCTCAGTTTTATCTGTTACTGATGTCTGATATCAGTCTGCTTACATTTTGGGCTACATTTAATCTGTTACTGATGTCTGATATCAGCCTGCTTACATTTTGGGCTAAATTTCAAGACACTGGGATTTTTTTCTCTCCAAGCATTCGATGTTTGCATTTCTGTTTGTTCAAAATTATTCATCATTATATCAACCTATTTTATCAGAAGTAATCGAGGTAGTTCAAAAAGCTTGTTGCATACCAAAGTTGGGTCAAGTGTTTAAACAAAGAGGACAATACATGGCTCAACCGGTCAACACTTCCAATAACTATTAGGCTGATATAATTACTTTATCGTAGAAGTGTATTCAGTGTAGTGACTCATATTTGAAAGAAGCCTTCATCAATTATTAGTTAGGAATTTAGTCAAGAAATGCAAAATTTCAGTAAAAGCAGATTACACATTTAGGGATGCGATACTAACACTGGGCTGAGGGGCCACGAGTGGCCGGGTGGTCTAAAGCGCTGTCCGTTACGGATCACTGCCATCTCACCTCTGTTTGTTTAGGTTCGAGTCTAAGATTCGGCTAATGTAGTTATGTGAGAAAGCTTGCCAGTAGCTTCTCGTGGGTCGGTGGTTCTTTCCGGGGGTTCTCTCGGGTTCTTCCTCCACCAATAATACTGGCCGCCATGTATAGCCTATCGTGTACTGAAAAATGGCGTTAAGCCCTACAACAACAACAACAACAAATACTGGGCTGACCGCATCTGACGCATGACTTTATTACTATACGTATGTCAAGAAATTAAATACTTGTAAAAGTCAGTTTTTAACACTACATGTTTATGTGGAATAGTTGGATCATACAGTTTTTAACACTACATGTTTATGTGGAATACAGTTTTTAACACTACATGTTTATGTGGAATACAGTTTTTAACACTACATGTTTATGTGGAATAGTTGGATCAATCAGCATCTTTCAGTTAGGACACGTGTATGTAACCAGTAGTCTTTAATTAAGCTATTTCCATCAGTTAGGGCACATAGACTTAATTAGTATCCATTAATTAATACACCCAAAATGGGAACAATATTTAACAAATTCAGACGACCTTAAGGTTCTATCAGTTTAAAGACATTATTTCCTTATTTTGTTAGTCTGAATTTCAGGGGTATAAAAATTAACTACAGCATGGAAGGTACCATTATAGTATTTTGTCAAAATTAACTACAGCATAGAAGGTACCATAACAGTATTTTGTCAAAATTAACTACAACATGGAAGGTACCATTATAGTATTTTGTCAAAATTAACTACAGCATGGAAGGTACCATTATAGTATTTTGTCAAAATTAACTACAGCATAGAAAGTACCATAACAGTATTTTGTCAACATTAACTACAGCATGGAAGTACCATAACAATATTTTGTCAAAATTAACTACAGCATGGAAGTACCATAACAATATTTTGTCAAAATTAACTACAGCATGGAATGTACCATAATAGTATTTTGTCAAAATTAACTAGTCATTTCAGTAACATGAATGTCCGCCGACAATTAGAACAAATGTATTTCATTAGCTGTATGTTGAACATCTGACCAGTTCCCTCCACTTGTCTCAATCATGTGCCAAATTACGTGGTAAATTTAGAAGGTTTGATAATTATGGCGGTATGCAATAACTTAGGTGTTCAAGTAGTATGATCAGTTATATGCAAACGATGAAGTTTTAAAAAAATACTTTTTTTTAATCATCCACAGTGCCATACACCAAGCTCTCGACTGATATCCCTAGATTTTATTGACCAGGTAGTTAGTTCTAAATATAGACCCCAGGCAGTAGATTGTATCTTCTTTAGCATCCATCCATGTAAACAAACAAGTACATGTATATTTGTGTATATTACATATGTGTAATGTAATAGCCTTAATGTAAACTACACATGTAGATAAAGGACATTAAATTAGCATTTAACAGAAGCATTAAGGTTATAGATGATGCACCTTGAAATTGAAAGTCTTGCATGTACGAATTTACAGATGAATACACAACCCTGGACACTTTGTGACGTGTAACACTGTTTTATAAAGAACAGGTCTCATGAATCAGAACATTACATATTCTATGTTATAGACTGAGATAAATGGAACACAAAACATTTCCGGTCTCCCAAAATACAAACAACAAAGAATTCTAAATATAAGATCATTGGTGCATAATTAGTATTCATTATTGTAACTTGTTATATAAAAGGAATTTATCCAAGTAATTGCGAATGATCAAGGTCAAGGTCGGTAATTACGCAACAGAAAGAAGCGAACCAATAAGCTTAGTACAAACAACAAATACTTTAGTCATCTAAATTACAAAGTAAATATTTAAGAGTCACTCACGGTATTGTGAATGAAATCTAAATAAATTTAAATGCTCTACCATAAGTCCAAAAGTAATGAATGTTCTGCATGAATTCCAATCGTCTGGAATGTCTTGATGTGCAATAGTATTTGACGTCTTGATGTACGTACTAATAACCTTTAATGTCCTGATTTAATATAGGAATGTATATAATTTTTATTAAATAATATATATATATATATATATATATATATATATATATATATATATATATATATATATATATATATATATATATATATATATATATATATACATACATACATACATACATACATACATACATACATACATACATACATACATACATACATACATACATACATACATGTCGTTCAGTCACTGTCTGTTGAACATCTGACCAGTTCCCTCCACTTAGCTCGATCATGTGCCAATGCCTGTGTTTTCGCAAAACTTTTAGTGGTCCATTCTGTGATGTTGTGACTCCACTTGTTTCTGTCTACCTCTCCCTATACCACCTTGGACACTACCCTGCATTAATGTTGTGGATAAACTGTTGACTCTAGTGACATGGGCATACCATTTGAGCTTTCTCTTTTTGACAGTGGTGAGGAGGTCTTCATAATGGCCTACTTTGTGCCTGATGGTGTTACGCACTTCTTCATTTGTGATGTGGTCCATGTAAGAGATGCCAAGGATGGTTCTGTAGCATCTAATTTCATGTACCTAGATTCTTCGTTGTAATTCTGCAGTCAAGGTCCAGGCCTCACATGAATACAGAAAGATTGAGATGACTAGTGCTCTCAATAGTCTGATTTTAGTTTTCAGACAGATATTCTTGTCTCTCCAGATGGGTCTAAGATTTGACATAGCTGCCGTTGTTTGTGCTGCTCGTGACAAAATTGCTGCTCTTGATCCATCTTAAGAGATTATGGAACCACTATATTTGAATTGGCCCAATGTTTCCAGTTCCTGTCCTCTGACTTTAATCTTGGTTAAGATTTGTTTGCCACTATTTGTCAGCAGCTTTGTCTTCTCGGCACTTATCTCCATGTCAAATCTGGAAGATGTTTCATCCAAGTTATTCAGTAAGGTGGCAAGCTCATCTTCACTGCCTGCCAGCCCATCAATGTCGTCTGCAAAGACTTGGATAATTATGATGTTAAAGGGAGATACTTTCAGACGAATGGAGAGGATTCT
Organism: Unio delphinus; assembly: GCA_029339505.1. Lineage (NCBI taxonomy): Eukaryota > Metazoa > Mollusca > Bivalvia > Unionida > Unionidae > Unio > Unio delphinus. The sequence goes on from JAQISU010000108.1 coordinate 18,515,414, forward strand.
ATTAGATATGGGGCGACATTCAAGAACAGATCCCTTGATGGCTTTGTTTACAAGAAAGCCTACTCCATTTATGGACTTGTATTTATATGTAACGTTCACAAACATCAATTCACCAGGAATCTTTCATCTATGTTTTGTTTTCTCCAATCACAAATTAATACTTCATTGAAAACTACTTTAATTTGAATGAAAATGATTTGCTTACGATAAAGCATAGTTTTATGAGTTTCGACAATTATTCTACTGGTAATCCCAATTAACATTTATTTACAAATCTGCATACTTCTGGTTGTTCTTGTTGTAGTTAATGCCATTTTTCAACACACGATAGGCTATAAATAGCGGCTAGTATACATAGTGGAGGAAGAACCCAAGAAAACCCCAGAAAGAACCACCGACCCACGAGAAGCTACTTGCAAGCTTTCTCACATACCCACATTGGCCGAATCTGAGACTCGAACGCACACAGACAGAAGTGAGATGGAAGTGATTCGTAACGGAGGGCGCTTTCATATGAAACGAAATTCTACCACTTTCTAATAGCAGCTAACAATTCCCGAATCTTTGGCGAAATAGTAAAATTTTGTCTTCTATTAAACCATCTACGATTCTACGAAGTCATTTTTTCTACAGTCTGAAATTCGTTGTATTGGTTTGTACAATGACATATGCTTTACAATTTCGAATATTTTACGATTGCATTAGGATTTGATAAAAGATCTTTCCTTTCTATTTGCATAATTGTTATCGATAATTTTCCGCGTTGAATATGAGAATGTGGTGGTACAACATAATGGTTTGTCGTAAAGTGGTCTGATCTAAAACTGAAAGATTAAAATCACTATCTGCTGTTTTCCCCTCTCGCGCCATTTTGTAAATAAACCGCACAAATGATTCCTTATGTCAAATGTCTAGTGACACTCTTGTTTACATCTAACGACCACCTCATAGTTTTATAACGCATTTTATGCCTGTTCCTTGTTACAAGTGGACATAACCAATTAAATCCAAATGGACCTTGATTGAAGGAAATGTCAGCTTGCCCATTAAAATTAGAGCTTTTATTCTTTTTTAGGGAAAATACATAGAACTTAGATGTAAGTTGGACTTTGATTGAAGGAAATGTCAGTTTTCACATTAAAAGTACAGCTTTTATTCTTTTTTTTAGGGAAAATACATAAAGCTTAAGATATAAGTTAGTACTAAAATATAGCTTAAGCACACAAATTATAAGTTAGAGACCGATTTGAGTCCTCAACTGTTTTCAAGTTTTCTTCTTCTGTACTTTTATAAAATACACTCCTTTGTCTGATAGGGCGATAATCGTGAGTCAACGATACCTACCTAATATATTGGCTTTTGTAAAGTTTAAAGAATATGGAAGTGAGTAAGGATATGTGAATTGTATGCAATAGTATTCGAACATGCAGTAGCATAAAGTAAGTTTTCGATAGAGAGGTCACGTGGAAATATATGGCAAGGTACTACCGTGTAAGCTTTACGCAGCGTCTGAATAGCTAGTGTGTTCTGAATAACGTAAGTGAAGGAATTGAATACATATAGAAAGTCGCATATGTAGCGATCTAGGGATAATTTTGTCCTTTAATAAACTGTTTAGAGAGGGAGACTCGATAGTCCGAAAAGAGAAGGTACGAGTGAAGTCTGAAAAAAAAGAAGCGACGAGTGATGTCCGAAAGGGGGAAGTGACGAGTTCAGAGTAAAATATAGGAAGTCCAAGAAGGACGAGGCAGTCGGAATATGAAGACTCGAAGAAATATGAAACGCTTGAACACGATCGAGAAGAAGGTAATGCAGACATTCGTGGACATTGCACTTTTGTCACCACTCGTTATGATGATGAAATAAATCCAAATTAGACACTGCTATTAAATAATGCTGATATCATTTAAATTGAATTGAAATTACTGTTAATTTGTTTGATTAAATTTTGTTATTTTTCTTGTATAATGGAGCGTGTATTGCATTATTTTTTTCTCCAAATGATTTTGTCCAGTTGTCTGTTGATATCCTAACTGTCACTCACACCGGGTCATATTATCGAAGGAGTCATATTATCGAGGGAGTCATATTATCAAGGGAGTCATATTATCGAGGGAGGTCATTCCCTAGATAACGTAGCTAAATCCAATTACTAAGAGGGAGACGTTACACACATATATGGCACAAAGTGATCGAGAAGTTTAATTTTATATGACAAAGAGTGGTCCATATATTCAATTATATGTCAAAAAGTGGCCCAAATATTCAATTTGATGTGACACAGATTGGTCTGAATACTTAATTATGTGACAGTAGTCAATCTGTCACTTAGTAATCTAATTGTTACCACTATATCGTCATGCATATTCTATCGCCAATCATGTCCCTGATGCAGACATGCACATGAATTACCATATTGAATTACCTAAATCATTCCCATAACGACATATCAGCACAATCCTGACTTTACAAGTAGTTGAAGGGTCAGTCTCAAAAGATGCCTCTCCACTTTAATTTTGTTCCAATATGAACACAAGTCAACTTTCACTAAAGCCTCAATTTTTATTTAATTTAAATCTTTGACTACTATGCAAAATAACATGTAAGTGATAGGTTTAAAATGTGTTATATATCCAGTTGAAGAATGTAGTTTAAATGTGGGGTGAAACTTAGGTAGCTGTCAAGAGTCCGTTACTAGCTACCATCAAGCATTCTGAAGGTTAATAGCCATATGCTTTTTAATTTAAGAAAATGTCCTCTTTTTCTATGAAAGATGAACAAATATAGTATAACGGCACAATGGTGACTAAATAGTGACAAAATCCAGTTACGAAATATTACAAAGTCAATAAAACCTTCCCCGGTTCTCCGTGAATACAAATCACTCCAAACGAAAACAAAAAATATCCACGAGATAATATATAAAAGTAAAGCTGTGTTAAAACATCCAAAATGGCACACAAAGCAAATATTTATAGAAGTACATAAAAGGAAACGTTCCTGAAATATAAGGTCGATTTTTTTGTTGTTGTTGTATGATCAGTAGTCTTATACAACGTGTGGAATTTCGCAGCTAAAGACATCTCACAACGAAATGGTAAAAGAAAAACACCATCTTGCAATGGTTACTTTTCACGTTTGCTTATATGTACAGTTTTTTTATCTTCTTCAAAACAATAGTGACAGTGGAATGCAGATCATTTGCACGAACCTAAATATTGATAATTTATTTAATACTCAAAACTACAGTATTTTTCAAATTCTTAAGTATTATCTGGAAATCATTTCGTGACTAGAGGTAAACACATTCCATTCCTCATAAACTAGCTATATCATTAAAGTCACTTCTGATTTTCTGGCAAAAACATGTATTAGCTATGTGAATATATTCTGCCCAAGGGCTCATTATCAAGGTCAGTTTTGCTTAGAAACGAGATAATATTCCGACATCACTGTAGCAACAAATGATCAAATATTTGCGGTTTTTAAAATTCAAATCATCGATACGGTCAAGCACATGTCAAAAGATCTTTTTTTAATATAAAAATGAATCACTATAAAATATAACAATTCACTTGATGGGACAGTGTTACTAACTTCATAGGACAGCACTATAAAAAATAATTTACGTGATGATTAAGTGCAATTAACTTTGAGGGACAGTGTTATTCACTTCAAGGGACAGTACTATACAAATGATTCACTTTATGGGACTGTATTATTCACTTAATTGGATAGTACTATCAAAAAATAATTTTCGTGAGAGATACAGATCACAACACCGTGGGATTATGACAGTTCATGGGCATATATGTAGTTCTTACTGTTTTGAATCTTAAACTAAGTAACAGAAAGAAGCAAAACCAGAAAGGTAATACAATAAATATTTAAAAAATTGTTTCTCTAAGTTACAAGGTGAAAATTTAAGAGGAACTTACATTATTATGAATTAATTTTCAGATAATCATAAAAGATATATCAGAAATCTAAAAGTATGAAATGTTCCAAATGAATTCCAATATTGAAAGTCCTGATGACCAATAGTCTTCAATAAGCTGACGTACCTACAGTCTTGATGTACCTCAATGATATAATCCAGAATGTCTTTGATTAATAAATTCACACTAATCTCAAAATCGTGGCTTAATCCGAAAAGTAATGAGCACTTTGTAATTCCGACGAATAAATTTTAAATAAATACTTCCTCTCAAATCATATCTTATGTTGTGTACCCAGCCGTAACTCCTGACTCGGGATTCGGCCTGGCAATTTGATGCCCATTGTCGGTCGCTAACGATTATTGACGAAGACCTATAGTTTAGGTACCGAGCACTTTGTGTGTCTCCGTGTCTCTGCCAATACATGATCACTAATTTTACAACTGAGTTGAGCAGTCTCAGTCTTGTTTTCAATTTCATGTTATCATTCCTCCAGAGTGGTTTGAGATTGGCAAATGCACCGCGTGCCTTGGTAATACTGGTCTTAATGTTGTAATCTATTCTTTCTCGATTAAAATGCTGCCAAGGTATGTGAACTTATCTATGGAGGGGGATTACCGCCATAATTCTATGTGTATTTTGTAATCTTCCTTGATGTATTATTGTAAATTGCTGTTTGCAAGTGCTACTTTCATAATTCTTTCCATGTATATTGTTATCTTTATTGATGTAAACTGTTCGTGGCAACTTGCAAGTACTACTTTCCTTCTGCATTATTGCAAATGGCTGCTTGCAAGTGCTACATTCCTAATTCCATCCATGTATCTTGTATTCTTCATTGATGCAAATTGTAAAGGGCTAGTTGCAAGTGCTTAGATCTACTTTCCTTCTGCGTCACTGTATCTTGCTGTTTTTTGCCAAACGCTTAATTCATTTTGTAGATTGTCGTATGGCAAAATCTGGGTCAGTTATTACAAGTGTTAATATTCTATTTATAAATTTGCTATACCGCAAATTACATCGTTCCAGCTGTTGATTTTGTTCTTCATTTTACAGATTTTGCCTTGCAACACCGTAACTCCAAAATGTTCTCTTCGTCCATGCATTTTATGACAAACTGCATCATGTAAAATGATGATCATAATGTAGCATCATGCATGTTGCAAGTTAGCATAAAGGAAATTGGCATAAAATAATGCCTCGTTATGACAACAGATGGCGCTGTGAAATGTCAATTTGTTACAAAACGACTACTCCCCTGACTATAGCGACACAAGGTTATACCATTTTACAGTATTGCTGGGCGTCTATTTTAAAATATTGTACGTATAATTTACCGCAACCTGTATTATCGGATGATAGGGTATAACATCATACAAACAAAATTAAAACGATATTACATACAGCCATACCTGCATGAACTCCAAGTTGCTGAAACATCTTTCCGATCGTTCTCAAAATAAATATGTTGAGAATTATATGGCCTAAATTGTTGCAGAAATTGATTTTGGGTGTACCCTAACATAAATTTAAAAAATGGGGTGGCACGATTTACCCAAATACTCCAGAAAAAAAAAACATGTGAAACATTTCCTACTAAATACATAAATACATAATACTTAAGTTCTGGGTCATATTAAATATGTTAAATGAATACAGCTCTTTTCATTGGTTGTCACATGAGTTCGCACTTGTCCCAAGATGAAAAATACTTGAAAATCACACGTTTCGGAATCCGTAACTTCAGTTTGGTACACCGTAGAAAAGCCAATGATGGATTGATCAATAGAAAAATATCTCAGGAGTAAAACAAGCCAAAGAAAATGGTCTTGTGATTTTAAATGCGGAAATAGCAGAAAGAAAATAGTGGGTCAGCGGTGTAAGCAAGGTTTATATGTAAGACATAGCACAGGTTGATTTTGTTTAGACACACAAAAAATAAATATCAGCGTCAGGTCTTACATGTGTAAGTATTTGGATGTTACGTACCTTCTCTTTTTATATAGTATGATAGAGTGGGTCCTATGTCAGAATGGGTATTTTTGTCTCTCTGTATGATTTTGTTCCTTTAGATTATTTAAGTTTTTTTTTCCACATCAAGCTCGCGTCGAGCACCTGTGATAAGACAACTTATAGACAATTGGGCCCAACTATGCGATAGCTGTATATATTGTTTTTTCATACAGCAAGTATATATATATATATATATATATATATATATATATATATATATATATATATATATATATATATATATATATATATATATATATATATATATATGCACTTTCTAATTAAAATATTTCAATACATCTATTTTTATGCTCAAGAAAAATATATGCATCTGCACAGCGGCATTCTGAATTCAAGTCGTTTGGTCAAATTTATCTGTATTGATTTATCAAATAATAATACTTACCAGATAATATTCTACAGAACACGTTTACATTTTTCTAAGAGTAGCGACACCGTAATGAGATATTATACTAATATATTTGATATTAAGCTTCAGATTGTAACACTGCTTTATATATGAGACACTCAATTGCACATAGCTTCATAAAATAGAAACGATGTATTGTTACAAATTAGCGACAAGAGTAGAGGCCATGCATACCTCTTGAAAACACTAATCCTACTTTGAGAGGGATACTTCAAAGGCTTTCTTACCTTTTAATGAATACTTACTTGTTGAAAACGATTATAGATTTAATGAAGTCTCTTGTCATATGTATCTAATACATACATTATATGTTTGGAGTGACTGAAAAAGGCATACACGTTGCAAACTTTTGAGTTTATATTTTTAATCAGAAACTGTTATGATTAGAATGTTATTAATTTGACAACTTAAAATGTTTTTGGTGTTTATAATATTCATTATCAATTTAAATGAAATTTAAAATATGAGAAATTTTGGTAAAGATGCATTTTATGTTGTGTACATTTATCTGTCTTTTTCGTAACTTAGCAAACACAATAATCTTCTGAATTAAATTTATGCAAAATTATCGCAAAATACCTAATTATGCAATTTTCAACCATTTTCCCTGTATAATTTTAGTTGCAACAAATACGTTCAAATACGAGAAGATATCTTGTAACATATGTATTTTGCTTGAGAATTAAGTTTTTGAGATCTAAATCGACTTTCTTCCACAGCAGATATGATGCACCACGTCCATCTCTACTATACTTCTTTTTTTCTCCACAGTAATATTTAGCTTTGGGACGGTTTTTCCTAAATATATCATAAAGCTCCTTACCATTATAACTTCGGAAAACATTTATCTTGTTCACCAAATGTTTAAAATTTTATTCTAAAACATATTATATAAGAATTGTCAATATATATGTTGAAAATAAGTACTTGTTAAAACCATTGCCTGCTGTATTTTAAAATTGGGTCGAATTATCTTTCGAGTTGGGCAGAATTGTCTTTAAAGTTGGGCCGAATTGTCTTATTTTCGGTCCAATTTGGGCCGAATTTAGACCAACTAGTTGGTCTCTAAGCCTTTTTTTTTGTTGATTTGACGGCTTTTAAGTCAAAATAAAAAAAAAGGCTTAGAGACCAACTAGCTGGTCTAGGCCGAATCGACCAATAGCTGATAACACTAAGTTACTAAGACCACCCTGCTGTTGTGATGGCGTTTTTGTTTTCTTAAGGTATCATAAAATCACTTAGAGCTTCGATAAAGAATATGGTTTTATAGAAAAATTAAAAATTCGTCGCTACCTTATACCTAAAAAGACGAGACTGAAAGAATTAAAAGGTTGTTTTTTTTTTTCTTCATACGTAGATCTATCTATTAGGTTCTTTTTGCCGCACAAAATTAATGCCGTAAAGCATGCTAACTTCCCATGGGGAGCATTTGTTATTTTCAATAAGGAAAAACTTGGAAATTTAGAGCGCCATCTGTTGTCATAATGCCATGTAGTATCCCATTATGACAACAGATGGCGACATGAGTTGGAAAAGAAAGATGATCCTGACAAAGTTAGATTGTTGCAAGGCCAACTCTAAATGAAATCAGGAGTTGGAATGATGTAATTTAAGATAACAATATACATGGATAGAATTATGAAAGTAGCACTTGCAACAGCAATGTACAATAATACATCAAGGAAGATTACAAAGTACATGCATATATTTATGGCGGTAATCCCCCTCCATACTTATCAACATATTATCAAATGGTTAATAAATCCCAGGTCGCAAATGAAATCAGTGTCGCGAGGACGTTCTGAAATGTCGCAAACGGTCGCCAAGTCTTTTTTGAAGTTGGACAAATTTTTAAAATGTGGAAATGAGATCATAAGGCTTAGAAATACTATATTTTAGAGTTGCTGCCAAATATTTTTGGCACCACTGCTCTAAGAGATTAAATGAATCCTGGTTTGTATTGGCACGCAGGCATTTTGTCTTGTCAGCATTTATCTTATGGTAGTTTGGGATTACGATGTGTAGGTTCTCTATCATTCATCGCATGCGTTGGGTTGTGTGTGATTGCAGTCCAATATCATCTGCAAGGTTTACTATATTCTTTGTAACCCATTGCCTTCTTCATCAACTATTCAATCACTAACGAGAAGATCATTTGTGAAAGTAAGTATCTTGCCTGAGACCAGTGTCAACAGAAAAAGATAATTCTTTGTTAAATGACTTTGCCGGTCATGTATTTGTAATATAAATTGTGCTTCTATCTACTATGTGAAATGCATTCCTGAAGTCGACAATATATATATATATATATATATATATATATATATATATATATATATATATATATATATATATATATATATGGGCGAACGCTATTCTTGGGAATATTCTTTGATAAAAAGTAGTGATGGTATCTGGTCTATACATGACCTCCCTGTCCAAATTCAGCCTTGTGAAAACCTAGCTCGGTAGTGTCTGGTGAATATCTCTCCTGTCTAAGAAAACAACCTTAGTGCAAAGTATGATCTGCTGCAACTGGGCTAAGAACATCTCCCTGATTTATGAAATATATTTCACAGAGGCCCTATTTCTGGGCTAAGAACATCTCCCTGATTTATGAAATATATTTCACAGAGGCCCTATTTCTGGGATAAGAACATCTCCCTGATTTATGAAATATATTTCACAGAGGCCCTTTTTGAAATTCATGTTGTAGTACTTCTACTGATATAATTACATACCAGCTCAGGCGAATAAAGCAGCAATAGTAGTTAAGAATGATATCAATGCTAGAAAAACTAAGTGTTGACCATACGCAGCGGCGAACTTCTGGCTAAGCAAACTAGGCAGCTGCACAGGGCCCCAATCTTGGAGGGGCCCCCGGTAATGGGGCTGAAATGGTACACATTAATGATACAAGTTTGCTTTTTTTGTGCTAAATTTCCAAAAAGGGGGCCTCGATCTGTTAACTGCCTAACTACTATGGGGCCCTCAGAAACTACGTACTGGCCTGACCATACCGGTAGGCATTATTGATTCATTTACATCAAGGCCAACTATAGTACATCGCAGTCTATTAGTTTGGTGAAAATGGAACTCGGGCGTGAAATTATGATTAATTTTATGCGAACATGGAACTAAAGGAGTGAGATTTTGATTGATTGTCGGATGTGTTTTTCCTCACTGTGAGATATCAGAGATACTTCCTCGTTCATTTACCCTACAGGTCTGTAGTACCATAGTCAATACCACGCGTATATTGACGTGACTATGTTACAGGTGCATGAGTCGAGGTCATCTATGTGTGCAAATAACCATGTACATACATGCAATGTGATTAATAAAAGTTTTTAAATTTGTCAATTCTTAAACAATTTTTTTCCTCAAGATTAGAAGCTACCTTGCCAAACAGATTTTCGTTAAATATGTATAGTAACTATTGATTGATTCAAGGTATATCTTTACTGTAGTAACATCAACATAACTTAGGTTACTTAAGTCAAGGCCAAGGTTTTACTAAAGCCAGTGTACCCCCACCCTCGAAAAATAAACCAATCAAACACAACTAATAAGTAGTTGTGAAGGTTACAGGAAAAATATAACAATTTCTATGATACCAGCCAAATCTAATCGTATCATTCACTTTAATGCTCATGAATAAAAAGAGGCATCCAAAATTAAATTTATCAACCATATGGTTTTAACTTAATTATGCTATGAATGTTTCAAATAATTAAAAATACAATTTATACAAATGTTAAGCTTAACGTTTGCGGTAATTATATGAAAGGCCTATGATGTCATCTACATATCAAGAATATATTACTCTCAATTTCAATTTTCATCTGAAATGAATGATACTTCATACTTCTACAAATGTATGGATATAAGAAGTCCAAAAATTGACATAAAATGCGAAGACTCCTGAAAATCCAATATAATCCACTGATCTACAAACAAATATGTCAAGACGCGTCTCTTTATCTATAGCGAGTGTTTTAATTTGTGCAATCTTTCTGACCGTCTTGTATATGTAGATCAATATACGAATGGATGAAAAGTACTAAATGAAGATACATCCCGATGCAATCAATGTGTGTGTGTGAATCAACATTTAACATTTGCGTTCTAAACATCATGCATTATTTCCAAAAACACACAAATATAATTGCAAACTGTCAGAAGAGCTTTCATTGGCAGATTGGAACCAGATGCAGGACCCAAGTTACACTAAATTGTGTGTTACTACTATATACATGTGAAATGGAGTGCTATATTAGACGTGTGTGTGTGTAAAAGAGAGAGAGAGAGAGAGAGAGAGAGAGAGAGAGAGAGAGAGAGAGAGAACAGGCAAACACCAATAATAAACTTTGTCTTAGATAATTTGGATGTGTAATAATCATAATGTAGACTGATCTTGATTGTCTCTAAGAAACGAAGTATTTATCATAAAATGCATCACAAACCACCCAGTGCTAAATTCTAACATTGTAATGCATCCAAAAGAACAAAACACGTATCAACCTTAATTTTCACAGGCACTTTTTGCAACTTTCTTTACGGGACAGTTAATAGGTATAAAATCGTTTTCGATATAAACGGCAATAAGAAGAGAGGAATTATTCCAGGCTTTAAAAATGTAAGGAACATCATCTCCATGAGAATAAAAGTCATGAAACGATATTAATCTTATAATCAGTAAAGAAAGTTAATTACTCTTCCATTTTACTTCCACTGAATGGTTACAGTATAACATAATAAACACATTCACTAAGGATGAACGGCCAGTTATAATCCTGTCAGATGAAAGTACATGACATTTTAAAACTCAGGCTGGAAACTTTACAACGTTTGAAGAATATAAGAAACTGAACATAAATATAACGTCTGATATCAGAACGTAACGATTAACAAGGATTCAACAAAATTAAAAAGCTTAATGTAAGATAGGATATCACTCAATCTACTTACCTTATTAGTTATATTACCTACCAGGTGCCCGTTCTTCACAGTTAGTCCTTCCATCCACTACACTGACCTGGTGTCCGTACTTAGTCCTTCAATTCATTACACTGACCTGGTGCCCGTACTTAACAGTTAGTCCTTCCATCTACTACACTGATCACAGTGCTTGCTCTGAGTTGACATTATCACGTAAACGAATCAATCATGCTTTAATCAGACTCGGACACGTTAACGACAGTCGACATCAATATAAATTTTACTTTGCAAGGATCACTGATTAAATTGAGAAATATTAAGGTAAGTAAAGATCTAGAAGTTTACCCTAAAATATTGTGAAAGACCTAATGAATCTACTTTTAATTATCAAAGACATAATGAATCTGTTTATAAGTGTCAAAGGACTCATAAATCTACTTCTATTTATCAAAGATCTAATGAATCTACTTCTAATTGTAAAAGATCTAATGAATCTACTTATAATTATCAAAGACCAAATGCATCTATTTCTAATTGCTAAAGGCCTAATAAATCTACTTATAATTATCAAAGACCTAATGCATCTATTTCTAATTGTTAAAGGCCTAATAAATCTACTTATAATTATCAAAGACCTAACGCATCTATTTCTAATTGTTAAAGGCCTAATAAATCTACTTATAATTATCAAAGACCTAATGCATCTATTTCTAATTGTTAAAGGCCTAATAAATCTACTTATAATTATCAAAGACCTAATGCATCTATTTCTAATTGTTAAAGGCCTAATAAATCTACTTATAATTATCAAAGACCTAACGCATCTATTTCTAATTGTTAAAGGCCTAATAAATCTACTTATAATTATCAAAGACCTAATGCATCTATTTCTAATTGTTAAAGGCCTAATAAATCTACTTATAATTATCAAAGACCTAACGCATCTATTTCTAATTGTTAAAGGCCTAATAAATCTACTTATAATTATCAAAGACCTAATGCATCTATTTCTAATTGTTAAAGGCCTAATAAATCTACTTATAATTATCAAAGACCTAATGCATCTATTTCTAATTGTTAAAGGCCTAATAAATCTACTTATAATTATCAAAGACCTAACGCATCTATTTCTAATTGTCAAAGACCTAATGAATCTATTTTTAATTTCATGAAGTACGAAATAGTTGGTATATAAACAACCTGCCTGCCAAAACATTGTGTCATTTACAACTATTTGTTCAAAGGAAATTCATCATATCTGCTTTGCTTCTAATTTTCCAATGAACATCAGGAAAAAGGAAACGAATATATTTACAATAATAAATGAAGAGTTAATGTTTAAATATAGTTCACACCAAAGTATCGACAAACCACACAACGAGCTCCTCTGCCAAACCTGGCTTTGTAATTTTATAAATGCTCTCAGTACGAGTTTTTGTCCACGGTGATGGCATTGATTAAATTGTGTTTACATTTCGTCCTGAAAAACAAACAATGCAAACTAGGTTAAACAAAATTCTTTCAAAGCCAATGACCAGTTGTCATAGAAGTGAGAAGGCAGCTGGAATAGCCGTCACAGAAACAATTTCATAAACAAGCAAAGACATTCAGAAGGGAGGGACTCTATCCAGGCTGGCTGCTAATTACACCGACATTTGTTTACACAACGCCAGTTCTGTTAATTTTCAAACCATGTTAGAATATTTTGTTATAAGTTTACTATTTCTGCTAGAATACATTTTAGAATCTCTGCATAGTTTGTGAATTTTAACGCAGAGGCTACAGGACTGCTTTCTCTAAATCTCAAGTTCTATGGGTATTTTGTCCCGCACCCCACCCGTTTAAATGATGCTTGAAAATTTGTGGTAGAGGTTTGGCAGGGTCCAAGTTCTACTGTATTTCTGTATTTCTATTTTCCACCCCGATCTTGTAAAGGACAACAAAAGCGTTGAGTCGGAATTTGACGATGTCAAAGTTCATTAGCATTTCACCTCATGTACTTTTAGTAAAGGCTATTCAAACACTGAGGTTTGTTTGGACGGGGTCCTAGTTCTTAAGTTTTTTGCTTTTCTCTCTCTATCTTTCAAAGAAAAACCAAAATGTTAATGTATATGTGAACAGCGTCTAGCTTTCGAAAGTATTTCATTTGTAAGTGTCGTAGGGGTTTGAAGGGGTCTAAGTATTTTGCATTTTCGCCCTAAAGTTTTAAGGACTAGTCAAACGAAGTGATAAGGATATGTAGGGAACCAAGTTCTGAAGATATTTCGCCCCCTCCCCCTTTAAAAAAGGATAATCAAATCTATGAGGCATGAGTTTAAATGGTTACAACTTCTATAGGTATTTGTCCCCCCCCCCTCCCTTTAAAGGCTTGGGAATCTTTGAGGTATGGTCCAAGTCCTATAGAGGTTTATCCCCCCACATTAAAAAAGGCTAATGTAACCATAGAGTTATGGATTTAACGTGGTCCAAGTCCTAAAGGTGCTTACACCCCCACCCCAACCCAATTTAAAAAGTTGATGTAAACATGGAGGTATGAATTTAATATGGTCCAACTTCAATAGGTATTTGCACATACAGCCAACATTACCACCATTTTAAAAAAGCTAATGCAAATTAGGGATGTACATTTAATGTTTTCCAAGCTCTTGGGGTATTTGCCACCTTTTCGACCATCTTGTAAAGACTAAACAAAACTTGTACATATTGGTCTGAAAGGATCCTATTTTTATAGTTTTTCGTCTACCCTCGGATCTTCCTTCAATTAATGGCTTGGAGTTGTCGGCCCACACGGAAATTATCTGACCAGTCAATAGTACTAATTATTCAGAAGACATATTATGTGGATAGTTTGACAACTGTCAAAACTTTAAATAAATAAAAATTATAATATAAAAATATTTAAAAAATTAAAAAATTAAATAATAATAATAATAATAATAATAATAATAATGATAATAATAATAATAATAATAATAATAATAATAATAATAATAGTCATAATAACAATAATTATAAATATTAACACAATAATTTATCTGCAGCATTTGACACAATAGACCATGATATATTACTTCATCGTCTCCAGCATGTATTTGGCATTCAGAATATAGCCTTACAGTGGTTCAAGTCCTACTTAGTGAAGAGGACACAAATTATATCTGCAAATGGAATAAACTCCAGCCCAGTTGACGTATGTTGTGGTGTTCCACAGGGATCTGTTCTCTTCATTCTGTACACTCAGCCGCTCTCAAGTGTCATAAATCATCACCCAGTGTCGCACCAATTCTATGCTGATGGCACCCAAATATACAAGTCTAGTCACCCAAATGCAGTTGATGCTATCATCCATGGAGTATTGAAGTGAATTTTCTGATGTGAAATTATGGATGACATGTAACAAGCTGCAGATGAATGATGATAAAACTGAGGCTATTCTGATCACAACACAAAGACTTTCTCATTCACATCCTTTACCTCAGACAATAAATATCAGCAACACCAACATTAAATTCTCACAGTCAGTACGAAACCTAGGCGTTACTCTAGACAGTACTCTCACATTGCACCAACATGTCATGAACATATGCAAGGCTGCATATCTTGAATTGAGACGCATCAGTTCCATTCGTAAATATCTTTCAGTTGATGCCACTAAAACACTTGTGTGTTCATTAGTACTTTCAAGACTGGACTATTGTAACTCAGTTCTGTCTGGTTCGTCACAATATTTACTCCAGGAACTTCAAAAAGTTCAAAACACAGCTGCGCGGATCATCTTTAGAATATCTCGATCAGAGCACACCTCACCACTGCTCTGTACCCTAAATTGGCTATCGATTTGATACAGAATCAAACACAAAATTTGTTCTCAGTGCTATGTTTCATGACAGACTCCAGTCCAACATACCTATCCAGCCTCACCCATGTGTATACACCAGCTAGATACTTACGCTCTTCTTCTGATAATTATATA
Source organism: Unio delphinus (assembly GCA_029339505.1). Lineage (NCBI taxonomy): Eukaryota > Metazoa > Mollusca > Bivalvia > Unionida > Unionidae > Unio > Unio delphinus. The sequence continues at coordinate 18,530,709 of JAQISU010000108.1, forward strand.
CTCATTGTTCCCAAGGTGAAAACAAAGTCATATGGACAACGTTCGTTTGCACACCAGGGCCCGGCGATGTGGAACGAATTGCCCATTGAAATTAGACACAAAGACACAGTGGTCCCTTTTAAGAGTGCTCTTAAGACTCATCTGTTTCGATTGCAGGGACAAAGTTAGCGACCTAATCATGTTTTGTATCTTATATGTTTTCAGCATGTTTTTATGTTTTCCAATTTCATTGTTTTTGTCATTTGTTGTTCTGTAGTGTAGTCATATCATTATTGATGGTGTAAAGCGCTTAGAGCTTCGAAAGATTAGGCGCTATACAAAGTCCTCATTATTATTAATTCATACTACTACTACTACTACTACTACTACTACTACTACTACTACTGAAATAATAATAATAATAATAATAATAATAATAATAATAATAATAATAATAATAATAATAATAATAGCAATAATAACAATAATAATGTCTTTATTAACAGAAAATGACAAACCTAATATTAAGGCCAATTACACACATTGTCATCATAAAACTGTACAAACTACATAAGTATATACATGAGTGAAAAGTAGTAACCGTACTTAAAATGCTGACAAAAGTAACATGTACAATGGTAGATGATGATAACATTAATTTCCAAGAATAAAAGGATGAAAATATGGTAATACAAAAATAACTAATAATAAAATCGGCATGGAAGTCTGTATGTTAGTACCTTTGAGCCTAAATGAAGTCAGTATACAAGGACTTGAATTTACAATATGATGTCATTATACAAGGACTTGAATTTACGGTAATACGTTTTTTTAGGTAAGCATGCTTCTTGCAAACTCGAATGCCACAAAATCTGTTATTATCCTTGATTAGTAACTAATTTGTGTATTGTTTACATAGTTATATATGAAACTTTCTTGACGACACAACATTTCAGGTTTGGATGAAATTTCACTGATAGTAAAGCTGTGAGGCCAAACGTAAATCCGAGACCATTAAAAATATCAGGGACCAATATCAAATTTGTGAGACCATTAGTAAATCTGTGAAACCAATACCAAACTATGAGACCAATAATTATTCGTCAACACAAATAGCACATCTGTGAAACCAAAAGTAAATCTGTGTTACCTATAGCAAATCTGTGAGAACAATAGCAAATATTTGAGACCAATAGTAACTCGGCGAGACCAATAGTAAACTGGTGAGATCAGTATGAAATCTGAGACCAGCAGTATATATGTGTGACCAATAGCAAATCAACGACACCAATATTAACCCAGTTAGAAAAGTAGTAACTCTGAGACCAGCAGTAAATCTGTGAGACCAATAGTAAATATGAGTTGAATAGTAAAACTGATACCAATAGCAAAGCTGTGAGACCAAGAGCAAAGCTGTAAGACCACAAGCAAATATGTGATACCAACAACAAAATTATGGGTAACATATTAAAGCCGCAAGAATGAAAACTTCTTTCTATAGGAAACCTGGGTAAAATATGTTTACGAGGTCACTTATTTAAATAAAACCAAACTATCGTAAATGGTTCGTTACATAACAGCCACGTGGCAAATAAAATTATTATTATTATTATTATTATTATTATTATTATTATTATTATTATTATTATTAGTAATGATAATTTATTTACGAAATGCCCTTTCATTGTCTCAAGTGCTAAATCTTTCGTCAGTGAAATCCATTAATTAATTCTTATTCTAGCCAACAATTAACTGTTATCTTGGGTAGAGTTTGCACGAAGAAATGTATCCTAACTCAGGTTACTGGTAGGATGTTTATATTAAAAACGAACTAGGTGTATGACAGGCTAGAAAAAGCTGTCAAAAATGATTTGAGACAAATGATAGGGTGTTATTACAACCCCAGGTGGCATTTTTGGCATATTGTTAAGCAGTTTTCGGAATGTCTGTAGGAATAGCGTTTATTCCGATTGGTCAAATGTGGAATATGGGTGGGTCGATCCTTGGATATACTCTAAGATCTAATGAATTTTTGGCAGTCTTGAAGTTCTCTGAGAGAGAGAGAGAAACCAGAAGTAAAATACGCAGTAAAAGACTCCGGACGGTACTTTAAGGAAAGACGTCCGTAAAATCGTGGTTCCAGGGAAAACTGAATTTGGAACAATTGTAAGACGCCAAAAACACAAGGTATTTAACTCAAATTCACATTTACCATGATGTAATTTATATGATGTTTCTTCGTTACAGATGCATGATCTGTTGATTTTGTAGGACTCGTTCACATTTATCATGATGGTGTTGTTTTTCCAAGTTGCGCAATACCTCTGACCAGTGGGCTTGTGCAATATTGTACCAATAGCGTTTGATACCGAAAACCCCGTTACAAAGTGGAGTGCTCGTCCTGGAATTTGAAAATTTTCATTGCGATTGAAGTAATCTGAGCGTATTTTGAACAAAGCATAAATTTGTTATTATTATTAAGTAGGAATCGAGTGAATCAAACATTGCTATTTTTGTATACTTGAATATCGTGCATGCAAATTCCTTGCGTTAAAAGTGTATTGTAAGAATTTGAGATTTATACCTTCTGTGTGAAGTTATCATAAAGTGTTAGGAGCGGTATTGCCTAAATATTCTCTTGAGACAAGAGCCAATTCTGGTCAGTACTGTATGTTGGACAACAATTAATCACGTCTCGTTAGCAGTATCCGGCTGCGCGGAGCCTGTGTTACTGGAATTTTGCCTGGTTAATTATTTGTGACTGATTTGACCTGTCCATCTCGCTGCAGATAATGTTATATTACGGTTCAAACTTTTTTCGTAGTGAAGAATTCGGTTGTTGTAGGTCAGTTAAGGACGTAGTTCAAGAAAAAAAAGGGACATAGTGGCGACAGACAGACAGTTACTAAGGGAATTTAAATCCATTGGCAAGGACGAACTGGGGTACGACGGAGACAAGCTTTCTGAATTTATGGAACGTAGCTTGAAAGAGCATAAGGAAGAAAAAGCTAGAGAAAGAGAACAACTAGCCATGGAGCGAGAGAAGGAGAAGGAAATTGAACTAGCCCGACTACAGGCTGAAGGAGCCAGACTACAGGCAGAAGAGAAAGCTAGAGAAAGAGATCATATGCTAGCCATGGAGAGACTAAGGCTCGAAGCCGAGTTCAGGAGGGGTGAGGGGTGAAGAATCGAACGTAGGGACCGACCTGGAATCGGTGAGCATAGAAAGACCACTGAGGTGGCACCCCAGAGACGAAACGGTCAGAATAGTGGGAGGCCAGGGGCCGGAAAACCCAGCCAAGTACATTTCCGTGGGTCGGGAAAGACTCAAGGGGTAGATAGGGATACCTTGGGTAGAAGAGGTGAGCCAGTGTGTTATGGCTGTAAAAAACCAGGCCATGTTGTCAAGGACTGTAGAAAGTATCGTCCGACAACGGTTAATTCGGTAACTACGAATACTGTTAAGAAAGAGAAAACAGTGGAGTCTACGAATGTAGCGAAGGCTACGGTAAATGGTGAGGAAGCCATCATACTGTATGACACCGGCTGTAGCTACCCGGCCTTGGTAGATCGTAGATACGTTAAACCTGGAGATTATACAGGTAAGACGGTGGAAATCCAGCTTGCTAACATGACGAAGGATTCGCTTCCGGTCGTTAGCATAGACCTTGATTCGCCATATGTAAAAGGGCGAATTCAAGCAGCGTGTTTGTCGGGACTGTCTCATGATGTAATATTAGGGTGTAGGTATGTGTTGCCCCAACCTAACCCTATGACGTGTAACCCTATACATGTCGGGTCAGTGGAGACGAGGGATATGAAGCGAAGGTCAGGGTCGAAGCCGCTCAGATTTCGCCCATAGACATTTTGGTACCTGGTGAGTTAGAGAAACTCTAAAAGGAAGATGTGTCTCTTGACAAGGTACGTGGGTACGCGACGGACGGGTCCGGACGGAAATTGCCAGACGGCGAGGTTAAGTTCGCTACAAAACGCGGTATTTTGTATCGGTACGCCAAGAAAGGGGTCGATACGTTTCAGCAAGTTGTGGTACCCGTAGGGAAGCGCGACGAAGTGCTTAGGTTAGCACATGAGGGTCTTCTCGGAAGCCACATGGGCGTGGCGAAGACCAGAGATAGGTTGGTGAGGCAGTTTTATTGGCCAGGTGTGTATGGGGATGTGAGGAGGTTTTGCTTGTCATGTGATAAGTGTCAGCGAGTGGCACCGAAGACCTCCCATCGCCCAGTGCCACTAGGAACCACCCCACTAATTGACGAACCTTTCTCGAGAGTGGCGATGGATTTGGTAGGTCCGATTAAGCCGGCGGCAGAAAGTGGAAATCGGTATATATTAACGGTCGTAGATTACGCTACCCGGTACCCGGAGGCAGTGGCCTTGAAAAACATTGACTCAGTCACGGTGGCTGAGGCCTTGTTAGGGGTGTGGTCGAAAGTCGGAGTTCCAGACGAGATACTGACCGACCAAGGGACGCAGTTCGTGAGCCAGGTGATGGAAGAGGTAAATAGATTACTCTCCATTAGACATCTGACGACTACCCCGTACCACCCGCAGTGTAATGGGTTGGTAGAACGTTTCAATGGGACATTGAAACAGGCTTTGAAGAAGTTATGTGAAAGTCGACCTAGGGATTGGGATCGATACCTTCCGGCGATACTGTTTGCGTATCGAGAAGTATCGCAGGCAAGTTTGGGTTTTTCACCTTTTGAGTTAGTTTATGGGCGGACGGTAAGGGGGCCCATGGCTGTACTGAAACAATTATGGACGGATGAGCAAGCATCCGAAGAAGTGCGAACAACATACCAATATGTTGTCGACTTACGTAACAAACTGGAAGAAGTTTGTAAATTGGCTCAAGAAAATCTCTGCGACGAAAGGGGACGTCAAGCCAAGTACTACAACAAAAAGACGAAGGAACGTCACTTTGAGGTGGGTGACAAGGTGTTGTTGTTGTTAGAGCACAACAAGCTGCAAGTCTCATGGAGGGGACCAATTGTAGTAACAGAAAAGAAAGGTGGACAGAACTACCGTATCCGAGTAGGAGATAAAGACAAGTTGCTCCACGTGAATCTTCTGAAGCCTTACCGTGTGCGGGAACCACCCAAAGAGTTCGTAGTGGCTACCGTCGTAACGGAAGAACCCGACGACAACGCAGGGCAGGCGGAAGTATTCCCTAGTTGTCCGTTGACGAGGGAGGAAACCTACGTCGATGTTGCACTTGACGTTACGTTAACGTCAGACCAACGTAAAGAGGTGGAGTCGGTACTTCAAGAGTATTCGAACGTCTTAACAGAGAGACCTGGGAAGACAGAGCTGGAGGAGTTCTCTTTGAAGCTGCTGGACAAGAACCCAGTGAAGTTAAGACCATATCCGTTGCCGTACGCTAAGTTAGAAGCGGTCCGCAAGGAAGTTCAAACGATGTTAGACTTAGGTGTTATCGGCTTATAGCTCCCCTGTTGTACTGGTCCAGAAGAAGGATGGGACACACAGATTTTGTGTCGACTACCGAAAGTTAAACCGAATCACAGAATTCCAGGTAGAACTTTTACCTGACCCTGAGTCCATTTTTGCAGGAGTAACCCATGAAAAATATTTTTCAAAAATTGATCTGTCTAAAGGATACTGGCAAATTCCAGTCCGTAGTGAAGACAGAGCAAAAGTCGCCTTTGCAACTCCAGATGGGACTTACCAGTGGGTAGTCATGCCATTCGGGGTGCAGAATGCGCCCAGTGTCTTCACCCGTATGATGCAGAAATTCCTTGAACCATTGCGGGGGATGGGAGTTTCCAACTTCATGGACGATCTTCTATTAGCTACAGCTACATGGGAAGAACACATAATTTTGCTGTAAAACGTCTTAGAACGATTGCGACACATTGGTCGGATAACTAACATTTTGAATTCGAAATCATAAGGCGTCTTCCTTGTCTAAGTGCTAGCTATCCATAAATTTGCATAGGACTTCGGAGTTTCTTCCTTAGCCCAAATGCAGAAACCATTTTACTTCTGTCAGTTACAAAAACCTTAGCCTTGACACGAAAGACTTCTTTCTTATCTGAAGTACAAGCCAGCTACAAAGTTTGTTATCTGTAGATGATGGATAACACCAGCTATTCTTAAAAACGATCCCACCAAAACACAGCTAAAAATCCCACCTCCCCGCATCCCCTCAACCATATTGATTTGCTCTCTTCACAGTCACCACAACTGTTTTTAACTTTTGAAACCGAAATCAATAAGATTTTTCGAAAACGTAAGTGCAAGCCATCCAAGAAAGTTTCTAAATACTGATACCAGGAGATATTGAGATAACGTGCAGTGTTACGACTCTACTTTAAAATTATGTTAAATAAAGAATATGAAACAAAACAAATTAAGTAAAACCATCAAACAGTTTATTTTATCTACAAAGTAAACATTCAAGAGACATGTACATGTTGCATATTAAATCTCAAGGAATCGTAAATGTCCTATCACAAATCGAGAAATATAGAATGTTCCGAATGAATTCAAATGGTTTTTAATGTCCTGTAGTAACACAATTTTACAAACATAATGTTTTTGAATGAGTTCACAATATTGAAAGAAGTAGTGAAAGAGTACTTTAGTAATATCAATGAATTTTTTAAACAATTCATCTACAGTTGTTGCTGAACACAACTGAGAATTATAATTACAAATGAATTCCTTAAGAGTGACCTAACACAAAATGATTTTTAAAAAAATATCAAATCCACATGTACACACATTTAACTTGACCTAGCTATTAACAATGCCAACATAAATTTTCACTCTAATTGTAAACAAGACAGGGCCTACAGTGTTCCAAACTCGAATGCTTGGTAAAAATTCTGTTACGACTTACAATCATGCACACGATATTTATTAAATATACAATACGCCTCCCCTCATAAATAAAAAGATCTATTGTTTTAAAAATACTTTTTCTTGTAAATATTTTTCAGACTATAATAAATAAAATTAGGCAAGAAGATGTATTATGAACGACAATTGCTTAATTAATCAAAATATAAGTAAAACAACGCAATAAGGCACTTCTATGCTCGTGAAAGTGCCTCTTCAATCACACTATATTTTCCTTGATATGGGAGTGGACTATGACAGAATCCTTTTAAATGGTCAAACGTGGTGACATAAATCGCATTTATAGTCAGAACGTATGCGGAGGGTATCGTTTGGCTTTGGCACAAAAATACAAGCTGAACTCCAGATCCTTTCAGTTGCTTTTATTTTTTTTAAAAAAAAACATTCACCAGTAAACTATGGCTTTCTTTTCTCAACTATTTATGTTTGATATGATTAATCCTGTACGGATGCTATTTCAGAAGTGTAGAATCTACAATATCATCGTCATGATAGATCTTACTTGTATTTGTTGGAACAGATGGAAATAAGTGCTCATATTTACATAATAGCTGTTTTAGTGCTTTCCTATCCTGTTGCTTTTGACGTGAATATTGTTTAATATTTCTCAATTCGACGTTTGGTTCGTTAACAGACAGACGGACATCATAATACAATACATTCTGAATTGTTTCCAGCATACGAAAGCTAAAAAGAATCATCTCGAATTTCTTTACTTGTAAAATTTAAAAGCTAGGCTAAGCAGTCAATCTTCTAACGCTAATCAAAAGTAAGGCTTTACTGAATACTCCCAAATCTAAATCAAAAACTACGCATCTGATTATAGAAAGGAAACTTATTGGCGCTTTACAATTATCGTAGGATGTGCATATTTCCCATTTATAATAAGGATTGAAAGTTGGGGAAATGAATGGAAAACTTTGTAATCCCTAAATAAATAGGATCTTCTTTTGTCTTACACACACGCCAGCCATCAACAATCTTTATTTAAGGTTAGTGGCAGAACTGAAATACATTTGTAAAAAGTGCTCAACCCTTCTTTCAATCCATGTGACCATGACCTTTAGACTCCCAAAATGGAAGAACGCCTCCCTTGTCTCAAATGCAAGATATTCATAAAGTTTACTAAAAGTGAGTGATTAAGAACAAAATATATCACGTGGAAACCATTTCATTTCTAGAGTCATTGTGACCGTGACCTTTGGACTCCAAGATAGGCATGTGTATTTCTCAAATCAAATGTGAGGCATGTAAAACGTTTTGTCAAAATATTTGGTATTCCAAAAAAAAAATGATCGTGTGGAAAGAGGATTCCTTTATTCAGACACCGTGACTTTGACCATTTGTGCCTGAAATCATTAGACGTCATTGAGTCATAGAAAAAGGGGTTTCCTCTCGTTCACAATACGCACTGCTAATTCACGCCCAAGTATAACTGTCATTATATTAGGTTGATCAGATAGAGTTGATCGCCAAGTTAATCATTACGAAATCATATTTAATAATAATTTATTTTTCTTGATCCAGCAGTACCAGTAATTAATGTTCGAGCCTGGTATGGAAATAATAAACTGGTCTCATCGGAACCATGCTTGGATGGTTTAGGTGCTGCTTGAGCAGACGAATAGTTTTTGATGATGACACTGAAATGAAATTATTATTATTATTATTAGTATTATTATTATTATTATTATTATTATTATTATTATTATTATTATTATTATCATTATTATTATTATTATTATTATTATTATTATTATGTAGTAGTAGTAGTAGTAGTAGTAGTAGTAGTAGTAGTAGTATACAAATAGGTCTTCATTTTTAGGGGCCTCAAGTGGCCGAGTGGTCTAAAGTGCTCTCCGTTACGGATCACTGCCATCTCACATCTGACTGCGTGGGTTCGAGTCTTGGATTCTGCCAATATGGTTATGTAAGAAAGCGTGCCTGTAGCTTCTCGTGGGTCGGTGGTTCTTTCTGGGGGTTTTCCCGGGTTCTTCCTCCACCATTAATACTAGCCGCCATGTATAGCCTATCGTGTGCTGAAAAATGGCGTTAAACCCTAAAGCAACAACAGAAATGTCTTCATATTGTGTGCACTATCTCACGAAAAACACGTCATCGAAACACGTAAAGGTAAAAATGCAAATACTGGGATTTGTTTTTCGATAAGGAGCACAGAAGTTTATGTTTATTAGACCCTATCGATGGAAAGGAGAGTTTACGGTTTTGAAAACAAAAGTCATTGGCGGTGATGTCAGGAATACCACAGAGCAAAACAACCTGGTGAAAAACATACTAGACACAGTTACTATGGATATGGTGCACGGATTGATATTCGACTTGATTCTAAAAACAAACCATGACGCGCTGATGTAGATATTAAACGTGTTGTCGCTTAATATTACCACATGACCTTGTTTATAATACATCAAACATTAAAGTGCCAATAATGAGCTCATTCATGACTTGTATGCAATTAATCCAAACACTAGGAAACCTAATCGCAAGATGGATCAAGGCCATTAGTACAATATGAAAACATACTAATATAATGGTCTCGTAAAGGATTCTATCAAAATATATCTATCAAAATATATCTATCAAAATATATCTATCAAAACATATCTATCAAAATATAGTAGTCATCGCTGTTGGAAACTTAGCAAGTGCGGAAAAGGTCACACATTGTGCTGATCCAGCATGATTGGCCAAACAAGCATTGTGTAAAAAATACCAAACTATGCTTTTAAAAAAAACAAAATTACGTGGTTGGTTTCATATTCAAATAAATAATAAAGTTTATTAAGCACATCTATTTTGTTTCGTCAACATAATCGTAGAAATCTGTACAAATACGCATTCACCATTGTAGATGTTGCATGAAGGTACAAATGTGCAAAACCATTGACATCAGAAGATTCTGAAAATGTAATTGATGTACTTGAACTAATTTACGGAGAGGACCCTTAACAGGTAAAGTATTTCACAGGTTTGTTCCTATATCATAAACAACATGTCATGTGCAAGTTAGTGTTGGGCATGTTAACATACATAGTGTCCAAACCAAGGTGAAACGATTTAATCACACCGTTGTTTAACTATTATCCAGACAGCACTACGCCATAGAATTATTAATACGGCTTCATAGTGCCAGCCCTCCCCCCCCCCCCCATCTCGCTAAGTAATGAAACCACACGTATGACTGGATTAAAACCAATGGATACAATTTGGCAAAAGGCTGTCACTGCTACGCAGAAATGAAATTCACAATCACTGCCGTTAGGACCATTCGGCAATAATTGTGTTCAGTATGTATATGTACCGGTTGAATCAGAATGCAGGCAACATGGCGCTACTGTCCCAATATGGGCTATTAATATATCTACACTTTGAGATCGGATTGATTTTTTAAGATAACCGATACGTTATCAATGAAAGATCAGCAAAACGACCAAGTCAAACATTTGTGCGAAAGGAATTACAAGTCGTTTGGGAAAATACGAAATTACAAGCAAATCTATTTGATCACGTTAACGTATTAATGCACTAGTATATCAATAACAAAGTCATTCACAATCGCATAATGACCAAACACGTAAGCGTAATGCCATTTGAAATTATCTACGTCTTGCAATTAAGCGATGACAATTCATTGATCTAGTCATATCTACTGTAGGTAAGAACTCAAAGGCCTTTCGTATACATATCATGTCTGAAATCATTTGTCCACAATAACCTGTTGTGAACTAATTTGCCTTTTTAATATTCTTTGACCCAACCACACTCGAGCACATATTAGGTCTAAGTTCTACATATTCTTTAATTGGTTTATCTGAGCATTCGTCTTTGGATTTGTAAACAACCGTTTTATTCATGTTACTAAATAACAAATGTTGTTCCGGATAATCGATGTTATCAAATTCGCTCGCGAGTGTGCTTGATGCAATATCCGAATAAACGGCATCGGTCGTCATATAAACCAAAAGTGAGTCCGTGTCCGTTTAAGCACCCTGACACGATCCTGGTAAAACTGGTTTATTTAATAAAAAAAATTATTGCATGAACAGCTTCGACAACTCAAGTACTGATCAACCAACATAGATAGGTTTTGTCAATTTGAATGTTGGTATTTATTTAAAATGAGCAGCAATAAAACTTGCAATATATTCCGTGATCCAAATGCTTGTTCAGCAATAAACCTATGAAGCTTCTTGTTCACTTTCACAACAAAGGTCGGAACGAATTCGTTTCCGTAAATTCACCATTGTTTTGCCGAATACAGAATTGTCTATGAGCTTGAAAAAAATGTTTTTTCAAAATCATTTGTAACTTGTGTTCAAAATTTCATATTCCTTTATATATATCGGGACGCCCGAGCTTATTGGTGAAATGCAAGCACTCTGAATTTTTTATCCGGCCATCCAAACTCAATGGTGAAATGCAAGCACTCTGTGGATTATTAATCAGGCAATCCAAGATTATAAGTGAAATCCAAACACTCGGTGGATTTTTATTACACGCATTCCTAATCGTAAAATCAACTGCAAATTTCATATCTGCATCACATAACTGTTTTCTTGTCCTGAGATTTGGAATAAACTTGGGGCATTCTGTAAATTTACTTGCTGGTTACTGATAAGCCCACGATTGACATTCGCCCACGAGTGTGCAATGATAAGGTGACGACCACTCACCACACACAGACGGGCACGCTTCATTATGGTGACCAATCATGTCTTTAGGGTAATCTAAATCATTATGGTGACCAATCATGTCTTTAGGGTAATCTAAATCAACTTTAAAGATATTTTCATGGTCACTATTGCTGTCGTCTGAGTACTTGTATGTCATTATGCGCAAGTTCAATCCAGAAACACCCATCACATGTAACGGCTGTTGCATCATTTCCAATCCTTAAGAACATTGGTAAGATATATTACGCCGCTTTTAAGGGCAGAGGGGCCATTCATGTTTGAATCGTTTGCACGTGGAACTCGATGATTTTCTATTGATGAATCCACCATAAAGTAAGCACTCGATACACAATTCATATCAATATTAAACAGTAATTTGTATTCGATTTTTGTTTAATATTGAAAATGGTGACAAGGGTCTAACATATACTCATGCAGAGCAGTGTCACTAAATTTTTCGCAACCAGCATTGAGTCATGACAAATTGGTGTTCAAATACAAATCGTGGTAGTTACCCTTATTCCTGCAAATAAATGCTGACCAAGCATACTTTGCATGTTTCTGAAATGGCTTCACAAGAATATGACGAATAAAACGTTTATGTGAGTGGTAAATGAGTTTCAGAAAAGTTTTCCCAATCTCTCATGCACTTACATGGGTACACACCTTTTCTAGTGAACTAATTACAGACTAGTGATTATTACATTTTTTGCCGCTAGATTACTAACTTATTCAACGATGAAAACTAACGAATCGATGAAATGTAATTTTACAAGTCTAAGCGTCATGGATTTGTCCATATTATTTGGAATAACACTTATAAGCGCCTTATAAACACTGATCCGATTGATTGCATTATCAAATGATCATCAAACGCACTCATATTCATGTTAGTGGGCGAATGGTGATGACGTCGAATCCATTTCTATTTAACTTCAAGTGATTTAAGAAACACTTCAATGGAGTCCTTACTACAATACAGTATTGAGTTGTGCTTATTTTATTTGTTAGGTTTTGCTCGCTAGTAGGAATGTTGTTAAAGCATTCGAAGTCAGCATAAATGATATGGGTTACCTTCGTTTTTCCTTGCACAGCTGTAAATTTTAAAATGTTTTAACCAGGTTCGGGTACCAGTGTAACAAGATAACCGGGTGGGATTTTCGGATTCACAACAGAACATTTGACGATAAATACAATGTTTAATAATGAATGACTTGAATGAGCAAATACATTATGAATACGTGCGTATGTATTTAATCCAAATATTGGATTACTAACGTAATAACGCACGGCTGTAATGAAGAAAAATACAAACAAATTACACTACAAAAAAAAAAAAAAAAAAAAAAAAAAAAAAAACAAGGCGTGAATGATTCACAGTGACTACACAGTGGAAAGATGGATATGGTTTATTCAGCTAGCAAACAATGTAGAATTTTACTCATGTAGTAAAATGAATTCACTCATAGAGAAATTATGCAAATGAACATGGCCAGATATATAACTTATCTTTACAGTCCCTCAAGATACAATTGGTTTCACGAACACCAAAAGTTCAGCTATACAGGTGCTACGAAGAGTTCATGTGGTTGGTTTTACAGCTTGCAACACGTAGACCTCGATCCCTCTGATACTTGGAACATTCGGGTCCCTCCAGCAACTCTGGACACCCGAGACGGCTCTACACTTCTGGATGCTCCGGACACTATAGACTCTGGACAGCAATGGACACTCCATATACTGGACATCACCGGATACTCCATATACTAGACACTCCAGATACTGGACATCACTGGACAACACCGGACACACTGGATGCTGGACATTCCAGATACTGAACAGCTATACAGCTGGGACACTCCAGACACTGGACATTTCAGATAATCGACAGAACCGGACGACACCAAACACTCGGGACATTTTTAGACTCTAGACACTGGCCAGCTGAAAAAATATCCAATACCGTGTACTACAAACATGCTTTGATAACTTATTATGTGCTATTATCATACAAAAATCAAGTTTGAATCTGCTGATACTGGCATTTTTGGAAGTGGTTAATAAAAACCTTTGCACAATATTATGTGAGAGCTGTCTCCGATATTCAAAGACCTCCTGCCTTACAGGACTCGTATTACAATTGATAGAATGGGAACCAGTCTAGAAATGGGTAAAATAAAGAATATATGAATTTGGCTGGCCAAGATTGGTTGATAATGAAAGTAAAACATTTAGATAGCTCGCTGGGGCAAATGCACTCCTACTTTCACAATGCAATTATGTGGCCTTCATTAAAGTTAAAGTGTGGCTTATTTGACCTAAATAGCTGCTGACATGACCTTAGCAATCGGCCTTGGTTTATGAATGTTATTCCTACAGTGTAATGTACATGTCCTTTACTACAGTGCTATCCAGCCACTGATTTATATCATTAAAAATATAAATGTCATAAATAACTTAAAACTATTATAAATGAAGCAGATGATACAGATATCTATAATATATAAACACTACAATTAACATAAATCATGAGGTACTTTTCATAGATACTGAACTTTCGAAAGTATATACCATTGAAATGAATTACACTAATGTATTTATTTAATCAAAGGAGGTTTTAATTCAAATTTCTTTTAACTTTCAACTGAAATAATGAACAGTACATAAACACTTTTTGTGTTTGTTATAATTATGGCCCAACTGCAAAAAATAGAGACTCTGATCTGCCATAAAAAAAAGACTGGCAAATCAGACTGTGTACAATTTGTACATACCTAGATCTGTCTGTGCATAATGTAATGTCAAATCAAAGTTATGCAGTTTGCAGTTGGCCATGGCCTATAAGTGAGTAGCTATATATACGTACTGTTTTATAAAGCTTGTACGCAAAATATAGGAAAATGAATGTCTGGTGAATAAATGGTAGTAAATTTGTCTGATTAAGTATTAAAAAGAAAACGAGTGTATCAAATTACAGTAGTCACTTGGAACAGAAGTTTGTCTTCAGCTATCATCAGGCATATCAGCAAAAATGGAAAATGTTCTTCAGTGTTCAACATTGCATCAATCAGATACAATAATCACATAAAATAATCTTTATAAACAATTGCTTCTTTCAAACTGCTCTTAGAATTAGAAAAAAGGAAAAAAAAAATTAAAACTATTTTCATAGTTTTGCAAGTGAAGAAAATATCAGCTTGCAAAATCTTATTGTTTTGGAATAAGACAGAACTAAGGTACTTTTCTATCAGTTCTTTTTTTTAAATATCTTAAATAAAAATAATACATGTATGCCTTAACTGTTTTTTCTAACCTTCTGAAATGCTCTAGGTATATGAGGCCACTAACAAACTACTAAAACCTAACTGGTCTGAACCTTAAAGTCCAATGCACCCAATCATAAGATAGATGTCATCCTTTAATTCTGACCATCTAAACTCGCATTTTTCACATCTAACATGAATTTAGAGAGTACAGTCTAATATGAATTTTGAAAGTACAGTCTAACATGAATTTAGCGAGTACAATCTAACATGAATTTTGAAAGTACAGTCTAACATGAATTTTGAGAGTACAGACTAACATGAATTTTGAGGTGTACAGTCTAACATTAATTTTGAGAGTATGCAAGTGTCAGTCTAGCTTTGATACATGTCTGAACTGCATGAAAAATTGACGAGTCATTATAGCTTATAGTAAGATCCATTCAGCATCTATAACACTTTTTGCTTTTTCTCAGTTAACATGCTTGTTTGGTGATTTATGTGGTGTTTTTCTGTGGTGTACTGATCAATTTCAGAGGTCATTGTCTGTTGAGTTATGTGGTGTGTTTCTGTGGTGTACTGATCTATTTCAGAGGTCCTTCTTTGGTGATCTAAGAGGCATCGAGGATGAACAATACCATCCATGTAGTTTGGCAACTGGTCCATTTATGTCCTTTTATAGTCACTCGAATTGTGTAATATATTGACTACTGTAAACAATACCATTTCCAGTCAGTCATGTTAGAAAGTTGCATATGCGAGAAAATCCAATAAAAAGAGCAAATGAAACATGATCAAGAATCTAAATTAAGATGGTATTGTTGATATGTCCCAATGTACCACATGTACTTGCTAAATTAAGATGGTAATGCTGATATGTCCCAATGTACCACATGTACTTGTTAAATTAAGATGGTAATGTTGATATGTCCCAATGTACCACATGTACTTGTTAAATTAAGATGGTAATGTTGATATGTCCCAATGTACCACATGTACTTGCTAAATTAAGATGGTAATGTTGATATGTCCCAATGTACCACATGTACTTGTTAAATTAAGATGGTAATGTTGATATGTCCCAATGTACCACATGTACTTGTTAAATTAAGATGGTAATGTTGATATGTCCCAATGTACCACATGTACTTGTTAAATTAAGATGGTAATGTTGATATGTTCCAATGTACCACATGTACTTGTTAAATTAAGATGGTAATGTTGATATGTCCCAATGTACCACATGTACTTGTTAAATTAAGATGGTAATGTTGATATGTTCCAATGTACCACATGTACTTGTTAAATTAAGATGGTGATGTTGATATGTTCCAATGTACCACATGTACTTGCTTATAAGTTTAGTCAAACTACAAAGATCCTGATCTGCCATAGCATAATGCACTTTCTGCAGATCAGGGTCAATGTTGTTTGTTCTAATGATTACTTCTAACAAAGTGCATAGACCCAGATCTGCAGTGCATTATGCAATGGTAGATCTACATCTGTGAAGTTTGAATTGGACCGGGCTTATAAGTAAGCACAAATGGTAAAAATCATTGGCTAAAAATATACCAGTGAAACAGGAGAGTGTGGTTATGTTAAATAGCAATTATCCCTCAACAAGGATTTTAATTAAAACTGTCTTGTAGCAACTATTTATTTCTGAAGGCAACTTAGGGTCAAATCAGCTGATAACCCTAATTCCAGTGGTTGCATGTCATGACAAAATAATCCAAAGCAGTGAAATTTATAAAGTTTGACATGTGGTTCTAGACAGAAAACAAATCTTTACAACTTTTGTAGTAAACAACTATAATTGGAACACGAGAGAGAAAAGGTGAATTAAGAGATAGCACACCATTTCAATTCAGACTTTTATTCTGTGATTTTCTCTTAATATTTTGTTAGAAAATATATAAACTGCAATCTAGAAATAATATTTTTAAGTTTGTAATACATAAAAATATGTCTCAAAAATTAAGTTTAATTATAAGCTCCAACAATAGTAAGTGCTTCACAAAAATTAAAAAATTAAAATAGTGCTATTTTTTCCGACAAATTTTAATGATTGTCCATTCAAAATCCAGCAAGACACATGTCAAGATGGGTTACTCAGAGAGTAGGTACAAATTACATACAAGATGTGCTACTCAAAGAGAAATGAGTCTCATTGCTTGATGTGCTACTTATACAGAAGGTACAAGGCCATTGCAGGATGTACTACTACTTAGAGAAGGTACAAGGCACATGTAAGAAGGCCTACTCAGAGTAAAGGTACAATGCCCACACAATCTGTACTATACAGAGAGAAGATATGAGGCCCATGCAAGACCTGCAACTCAGAAGAAGTAATGTACGCACAAGATGTGCAACTCACAGAGAAAGCAACAGGCCGATACAAGATCTCCTACTCACAGAAAAGGCACAAGGCGATACAAGATGTGCTAGTCACAGAGAAGGCCCAAGGCCCATACAAGGTGTGCTAGTCACAGAGAAGGCCCAAGGCCCAAACAAAGTGTACAACTCACAGAGAAGGCACAAGGCCTATACAAGATCGCTTACTCAAAGAGAAGACACAAGGCGGATACAAGATGTGCTACTCACAGAGAAGGCACAAGGCACAGACAAGATGTGTGACTCACAGAGAAGGCACAATGCCCATACAAGATGTGCTACTCTTAGAGAAGACACAAGGCCCATAGAAGATGTGCTACTCACAGAGAAGACACAAGGCCCATAGAAGATGTGATACTCACAGAGAAGGCACATGGCCCATACAAGGTGTGCTACTCACAGAGAAGGCATAAGGCCTATACAAAATGTCCTACTCACAGAGAAGAGACAAGGCCAATACAAGATGTGCAAATCACAGAGAAAGCACAAGACCGATACAGGATGTGCAACTCACAGAGAAAGCACAAGGCCTATACAAGATCTCCTACTTACAGATAAGGCACATGGCCCTTACAAGTTGTGTAATTCATAGAGAAGGTATAAGGTCTAAACATAATGTCCTACTTACAGAGAAGGCACAAGGCCAATACAGGATATGCTACTCACAGAGAAGGCACATGGCTCACACAAGATGTGCAGTTCACAAAGAAGGCCCATTGGCCTCACATGATGTGCTACTTACAGAGTAGTCACAAGGCCCATACAAGATATGCAAATTACAGAGAAGGCCCACAGCCCATACATGATGTGCTTCTCACAGAGAAGACACAATGCCCAAAAATATGTGAAACTCACATAGAAGGAACAAGGCCCATACAAGATGTGCAACTCACAAGGGCATAAGGCACATACAAGGTGTCCAACTCACAGAAAATGCATAAGGCCTATACAGGATGTCCAACTCACAACTCACAAAGACATAAGGCCCATACAAGGTGTGCTACTCACAGAGAAGGCACAAGGCCCATACAAGATATGCTACTCATGGAAAAAGCACATGGCCCATAGAAGATATGATACTCACAGAGAAGGCACATGGCCCATACAAGGTGTGCTACTCACAGAGAAGGCATAATGCCTATACAAGATGCATTACTCACAGAGACAGCACATGACCCATGCAAGAACTGATACTCACAGAGAAGGCCCATGGTCCATACAAGACCTGCAACTCAAAGAGAAAGCACAAGGCACATACAAAATGTGCTACTAAAATAATGTTAGCTATCTACTAGATTATATCTTAATGCTATCCAGGCCATTGAGGTCAATTATAGTCAAATAAATTTAATTTTCAAATTGTGACTAAGTAAGATTGTTTTTTCTTCTTTTCCACACAAGTTTATCATTATGAATGATATGATACAGGGGACAACAGTTATAAATAAATATTCAATTCACTTTTACTTTTGTGATTAAAATACAGTTTTTTTTGTTAGAAAAGGCCAAATTTTTATTCTCCAAAATGTTTCCAAAACAACACCCACCTCCACAACACCAGGGTTTTGTATTTTTAAATCATTTATCCTACAGAAATAAGTGTTGGAGCTGACACATGTCCATATAGTTCGGACATCTGTGGAAGTGTTACTGCCTTTAATGTTCCTCTAAATCATGTCATTGATAATTTGAAGAGGAGGACTTGTTGAAAGCACATGCCATGTCAGATTGTAATCAAATTTAACATAAGAAAACAATCCAGAGACCACAGTGTAGAAATGTAGCTTTGGGGACCAATATCAGATGGTAGAACAAAGCAGCATCAAGATGGATCTCCCATAATGAAAATTTAATCAGACCTGCCTGACATATCAAAGACAACAGCTATATATCTGCCCTATACAACTCTTAGAGACTGACAGTGGTAGCTCTCTCAGAACTCTTTTCATAATAAGGGAGTGGGAGAAGGGCTGCAAACAGTGAGAATGTATTAGTAAAGCTATGAGCAAAATAGAATAAGAAAACCTGTAAACAAAAGTTTTAGAAAAAAAATGAGCAAAAGTAACAGAAAGCCTGTCAGCAAAAAGTATTAGAAACTTGTGAACAAAAGTATTAGAAGAGAATAAACTGAAATGTATTAGAAAATTTATCAGAGAGTTTGTCAGCAAAGATTATTAAAAACCCATGAGCAAAAGTATCAGAAAACCTTCAAGCAAATTTATCCGAAAACCTGTGAGCAAAAGTATTAGACAACTTGTGTACAAAAGTATTAGACAACCTGTGAACAAAAGTAATAGACAACCTGTGAACAAAAGTATTAGACAACCTGTGAACAAAAGTATTAGACAACTTGTGAACAAATGTATTATACAACCTGTGAACAAAAGTATTAGACAACCTGTGAACAAAAGTATTAGACAACTTGTGAACAAAAGTATCAGACAACCTGTGAATAAAAGTATTATAAAACCCATGAGCAAATTTATCAGAAAGCCCGTTAGCAAAAGTATTTGAAAACATGTAAGCAAAAAGTATTAAAACAAACAGAAGCAAAAGTATCGGAAAACGTAAACTAAATGTACTCTTAAAATCTTTCCATGTTTCAAAGTTTAACTGAGCAGCATGGCGGGACATGAATATGGACCAGAACATAACCATAGAAGACCTGTTGTCTGAAATAAATATGGAAGTCCTGCTGTCTGAAATAAGCATGAAAGTTCTGCTGTCTGAAATAACCATGGAAGTCCTGCTGTCTGAAATAAACATGAAAGGCCTGCTGCCTGAAATAACCATGCTGTATGTCAAAATGTTATCCACATTTTGAGCGCATTGCTAACCATATCACACAGCAGAAATGGACTATACACATACAGGTAATGGTCTATTTCACAGAGGAAATATACTATATCGCATATAGGAAATGGACTATACACATACAGGTAATGGTCTATTTCACAGAGGAAATATACTATATCGCATATAGGAAATGGACTATCTAACATGCTGGAAATGTACTATATGACATACATAAAATGGACTAAATCACATACAAGAAAATGGAGTATAACACATAGTGGAGATGGACTATATCACACACGGGAAATAGTAGAAATAATAATAATAATAATAATAATAATAATAATAATAATAATAATAATAATGAGCTTATATAGCGCCTAATCTTAAGAAGCTCTATACACTTTACAACATCTATACTGATGGGAATACAAAAAACAAAAACATAAACAAACACCATGAAATTGGAAAACATACAAAATGCTGAAATTATGTAAGGTAGAAAACATTATTAGGTCTTGAAAAGGTGAGTTTTAAGAGCACTCTTGAAAGAGATCACTGTTATTGCGTGTAATTTCAATGGGAAATTCATTCCACATTGGTGGGCCCTGGTATGCAAACAAACATTGTCCACATAACTTCATTTTCATCATGGGAATAATGAGTATATGATTGTCAGAAGAGGGGTGTACGTATCTTGCTGGTGTGTACAGATGGATGAGGCCAGATAGGTATGTTGGACTGGAGTCCATCAGTGAAACATAACACAGAGAACAAATTTTGTGTTTGATTCTGGATCAAATGGATAGCTAGTGCAGGGTACAGAGTAGCTGAAAGGTGTGCTCTGATTGTAGTACTCTTATCCGAGCAGATGTGTTTTGAAGTTTCTGGAATAGATATTGAGGTGAACCAGACAGAATTAAGTTACAATAGTCCAGTCTTGAAAGTACTAATAAACACACAAGTGTTTTAGTGGCATAAACTGAAAGATATTTTGTGAATGGAGCTGATGTGTTGCAGCTCAAGATATGCAACCTTTGCTTATGTTCATGACATATTGGTGAAATGTGAGAGTACTGTCTAGAGTAACACCTTGGTTTCCTACTGACTGTGTGAAGTTACTGTTGGTGTTGCTGATATTTATTGTTTGAGGTAAAAGAGAAAGTCTTTGTGTTGTGATCAGAATAGCCTCAGTTTTATCATCATTCATCTGCAGCTTGTTACATGTCATCAATGATTGCAGAAATGCACCTCTCTACTCCTTTGATAGTAGCATCAAATTCAGTTGGGTGGCTAGACTTGTATATTTGGGTGTAATCAGTATACAATTCGTGAGACATTGGGTGATCATCTATGACACTTGAGAGTGGCTGAGTGTATAGAATAAAGAGAACAGGTCCAAGGACAGATCCCTGTGGAACACCACAACATAGGTCAGCTGGGCTGGAGTTTATTCCATTTGCAGATACAATTTGTGTCCTGTTGACAAAGTGTATTTGAACCACTGTAAGGCTGTATTGTGAATGCCAAATACATGTGGGAGATGGTGAAGTAATATATCATGGTCTATTGTGTCAAATGCTGCAGACAAGTCAATGAGGGTAAGGACAATAATATTTCCACTATCCAAAGCAAAATGTCATTAAATACTTTCAGAAGAGTAGTCTCAGAATGTGGCAAGGGGGATATGCAGACTGTCCATTGCTAAAAAGACTGTTTGAATTCAAATGACATACAAGTTGGGTAACAACAACTTTTTTCTAAGATTTTTTTTTATATAAACGGGAGATTAGAAACTGGGCAGTAGTTCTTTAAATCATTATGGTCAAGTGTTGGTTTCTTCAGCAGAGGCTTTACAATGGCAGTTTTGAAAAATGATGGTAATTTTCTGGATTAGAGAGAAATATTAATAACATCAGTTAGTGAAGGCAATGGTTCTAAGCACTCAAGCAGCAATGATGTTGGAATTGATCAAATTCACATGACTTTGGTGCACTCTTCATCACAATTTTCTGTACTAAATCCATTGAAACAGATTAAAATGCTCCTAACGGTTGTCATTGAAATTCTGTATTGAAACTGTATGGTGACAACGAGTCAATTCAAATTGTGTTGTCAAGTGTATCTCTAATGGTTTGTACTTTGTCATGGAAGAAATTTGCAAGTAGGTCTGGAAGGTCTACTGGAGAGAAGGTAGTTGCAAGTTTTGAAAGAAATAGAACATATCAAATAGTGTAGATGGACTACATCACATACAGGAAATGGGCTTTATCACATACAGGAAATGGACTTTATCAAATACAGGAAATGGACTAGAACACATACAGAAAGTGGAAACTAAAACCTTTCCCAATGACACACTAAGACAGCTGACTTGGTGGGTATTGGAGCTTCAACCCTAGAATTATGAGTTCCATGATCTACATACAGGCTGTGTCACTGCAGCTACCCTACAAAGGAAGTGAATTTTAAATATTATTTTTTAACAAGAAAGATGACAAATTAGAAAACTAAATTATTTAGTTTTCAGGATACAAGAACCTTTAACGATAGCAAAGCACTGATTCCTCATTATTTTATTCTCTACTAGTATTATTCATTGTCGAATTAGAGACCATACCATCAGTCTTTATCTAGATTCTACAAGAACTGTTCCAATATCACTTTTTCTTTTAAAAACCATATACTGCAACATCATTAAGAATTTACTTTGTCGATCTGACATTCGATGACAAATATCACTTACTTTCTAGTCAAATATAAAATTTATATATGACAGGAAACCAGAACATTCATGCCCTCCAAATCAAGGTTTATTTTATTAATTTTATGACAGGATCCAAATTCAGGCTTATTTTATTCATTTTATGACAGGATCCAAATCCAGGAATAATTTCTTTAAGTTTACAACAGTATTCCAAATAAAGTCAAATACAAAATGCATTAGTATTAAAAAAAGAATTATCCGATTTGCTCTTAATTTTGTTCTTAAGAATATTCTGAAATTTAATAAAAAAAACATTATAACTAGAATTTAATCCGAACAGAACAAAAATTAAATGTTTTTGTATATATATTGTTAAGTTTCTATTTTTTTAATCTTTAATGTAAATCAGTCTTTTAAATTTGTTTCTGTTAACAGAGGGTTTTTCTCTGCCAAAAGTATATTTTACTCTCTTTAAAGTGAATTTGAATAAGTCTAAAATGAAATAATCTTTATCACAATTTACGGCTTTCTTGAAATGTTTTATAATAATTATTGACCTCTTTGGGGTGAAATATGAATATTTGTCAACCTGGTTCAACCTTGCAGAAAACAATTTGCCTTGGATGAATAAATCTTAATATTTACCCTTAAAAGGGCAACAGTATCAACAAACATACTATACTGGTAGCATTCTCAGGATGTGCTCATTATGGGTTTTGGGCTCATGAAGTTTATTCAAATTATAATTTTAAAGTACACAGAAGATACAGCATGCCTGTTTGTATGGATAAACTTCCAATCACTTAAACACACAAATTGTCAGAAAAAATTGCACCTGCTTTTTCATTACCTTGATCTTTGATCTTTTGCCTCTAAAACAATTATGTTAAAATCTTCAAAGGCAAGGACTTAACAAAGGTCAAGGTATAAAATTCTAGCATTAAGTGAAAGCAATTTTGCTTTGCCATGTTACAGTATTTTGACATTGGCCCAAAGACTCCCAATAAATGGGTATCTGCAAGCTTACTTTCAAGTTTGGTGAAAGAATGTGAAGCAGAAATGATTTTACTACATGGCAAAGAAATTAATAAAGGAAATGCAGACATGTGAACAGACACATATGTATATACTTTAATAAGGCTGCAACTTTTATACATTTAAAAGTCTTTGTTTTTACTGAACTGCCTGTAAACTTGTACAAAATTGCTAAATTTGTAAATGAACCTGCATTTTGCTGTTACATCAAGGCAATTTATTTTTCTGATATACATTACACAGCAATACACATCAAGGCAATTTACTCATGTTTCCAATAGACATTACACAGTAATACACATCAAGGCAATTTACTCATTTTTCTGATATACATTACACAGCTATATTTATCAAGGCAATGTACTCATCTTTCTGATATACATTACACAGCAATACACATCTGGGTGATTTACTCATTTTCTGATTTACATTACACAGCAATACACATCAAGGCAATGTACTCATCTTTCTGATATACATTACACAACAATACACCTCTGAGTAATTTACTCATTTTTCTGATACATGTTACACAGCAATACACATCAAGGCAATTTACTAATTTTTCTGATAAACATTACACAGCAATACACATCAAGGCAAATTACTCATTTTTCTGATATACATTGCACAGCAATACACATCAAGGCAATTTACTCATTTTTCTGATATATATTACAAAGCAATACACATCAAGGCAATGCACTCATCTTTCTGTCAGATATATTCATCAAGGAGATGTCCCACAAACTGTCAGATATATTCATTAAGGACATATCCCACAAACTGTCAGATACATTCATCTCAGACACATCCCGCAAACTGTCAGATATATTCATTAAGGACATGTCCCATGAACTGTCAGATAGATTCATCTTGGACACATCCCATAGTGTCTGATATTTTCATTAAGGACATGTCTCACAAACTGTAATATATATTCATTAAGGACATATGCCACAAACTGTCAGATACATTCATCTCAGACACATCCCACAAACTGTCAGATATATTCATTAAGGACATGTCCCATGAACTGTCAGATAGATTCATCTTGGACACATCCCACAAACTGTCTGGTATATTTGTTAAGGACATGTCCCACAAACTGTCAGATATATTCATCTCGGACACATCCCACAGTCTGTCAGATATATTCATTAAGGACATATCCCACAAACTGTCAGATATATTCATTAAGGACACGTCCCACAAACTGTCAGATATATTCATCTCGGATACATCCCACAAATTATCAGATATATTCATTAAGGACATGTCTCACAAACTGTAATATATATTCATAAAGAACATGTCCCACAAACTGTCAGATATATTCATTTTGGATACATCCCACAAACTGGCAGATACATCCATTAAGGACATGTCCCATGAACTGTCAGATATATTGATCAAGGATACATCCCATGAACTGTCAGATACATTCATCAAGGACACATCCCACAAACTGTCAGATATTTTCATCAAGGGACACATCCCATGAACTGTCAGATATATTCATCAGTGACAAACCCCACGAAATGTCATATATAATCATCAAAGACACATCCCATGAACTGTCAGATATATTCATCAAGGACACGTCCCACAAACTGTCAAATTTATTCATCTCGAACATGTCCCACAAACTGTCAGATATATTCATCTCGGACATATCTATTGAACTGTCAGATATATTTATTTCGGACACGTTTTCTCACACTGAATCTTGCCATAATAACAGGTAAACAGCATACAGAAAATGAAACAATGTACAGACTGTAATTGCCATAATAACAGGTAAACAAAATACATAAAAAGAAACAATGGGTGGGAATGACACGGATTGTGAATGCTAGAAAAAACTGTTAACATAGTGTGGGGTGGGGTAACATGGAAGGGAAATACTAGAGAAAACTATTCATATATAAATTCAATCTTGGAGTGGAATCTACAGTTTTTGGCGTAACTGTAAATTTACATTAGATGGGAGCATTTCATTTCTTTTTGCTGAATCCCAAGACATACAAGAGAAATCACTCTGAACATTTGCCAAAAAAAGCTCTAAACAATTCCAAATTAGAGAATTGATTAGGCACATCTATGCACAACCAAAATGTCTTCTGGTGTCCATTGTATCAGCCAAATCAATCAATTCCAGAACAGTAACACCTCAGACTAATTGCTACTGTCAATTTGGACAAGAGAATAGTAGTCTGGGAATGGGAATGATGGCAATAATGTTTGGAATGAGATCAAACTAAGTCCAATATCAAGTTATATCTGATCAATACAACTCTTTACTCACTTTCAATACATTCTGGCTTCATTACATAATACTGTATATTAAGTTATATCTTATCAATACAACTCTTTACTCACTTTCAATACATTCTATCATCACTACACAATATAGAATATCAAGTTACATCTAATCAATACAACTCTTTTCTCACTTTCAATACATTCTAACATCATTACACAATACATTCTGGCATCATTATACAATACATTCTGGCATCATTACACAATACATTATGGCATCACTACACAATACATTATGACATCACTACGCAATACAGTCTGGCATCACTACACAATACATTATGGCATCATTACACAATACATTCTGGCATTATTACACAATATATTATGGCATCATTACACACTACATTCTGGCATCATTACACAATACATTATGGCATCATTACACGATACATTCTAACATCATTACACACTACATTCTGGCATCATTACACAATACATTCTGGTATCATTACACAATACATTCTGGCATCATTACATAATACATTCTGGCATTATTACATGATAAATTCTGGCATCATTACATGCTACATTCTGACATCATTACACAATACAGTCTGGCATCATTACACAATACATACTGGCATCATTACATCATACATTCTGGCATTATTACATGATACATTCTGGCATCATTACATGCTACATTCTGACATCATTACACAATACAGTCTGGCATCATTACACAATACATACTGGCATCATTACACACTACATTCTGGCATCATTATACAATATATTCTGGCATCATTACATGATACATTCTGGCATCATTATACAATATGTTCTGACATCATTACACAATACAGTCTGACATCATTACACAATACATACTGGCATCATTACATGATACATGATGGCATCGTTGCATGATACATTATGACATCATTGCATAATACATTCTGCATCATTACACAATACATCATAGCATCACTACACAAATACATTATGGCATCACTATACAATACATTCTGGCATCATTACACAATACATTTTGGCATCATTACATGATACATTATGGCATCATTACATGACACATTCTGGCATCATTACATGATACATTATGGCATAATTACACAATACATTACAGTATCATTACACAATACATTCTGGCATCATTACACAAAACAGTCTGGCATCATTACACAATACAGTCTGGCATTATTATACAATACATACTGGCATCATTACACAATACATTATGGCATCACTACACAATACATTTTGGCATCACTACACAATACAGTATGGCATCATTACACAATACATTATGGCATCACTACACAATACAGTATGGCATCATTACACAATACATTATAGCATCATTACACAATACATTATGGCATCATTACACAATACATTATGACATCATTACATAATACATTTTGGCATCACTACACCATACTGTATTTTAAATCAGACTACTTTCATGTACCATATTTCTTAATTTCAGCATTTTCTTTACTACTATAAATTTTGTAATTGAAGACATATAGTCACATGACTACCATATTAGGATCAATGAATCAATGTTATAACTAAACAATATTTCACTTGACAAGAAATATTGTTACTATTCTTACAAAAAATATTCTTTGAAATGATTCTGCATCGAAATACCCAACAAACCATAAAACAAAGCATTACAACAATTTTTCTAAAGATTGGCCTAAAATCCTCATAAAATAAATCATTACAACACTCTTTCCAAAAGATTAGCCTAAAAATCTCATAAAACAAAGCATTACAGCAATTTTCTCTCTCCAAAGATTGACCTAAAACTCATAAAACAAATCATTACATCATTACAACAGTTTTTCCAACAGACTGGCCTAAAACTAAAAAAAACAAATCATTACAACAATTTTTTCCGAAGACTGGTCGAAAACCCCATAAAACAAATCATTACAACAACTTTTCCAAAGATTGACCTAAAACTAAAACAACAAAGCTGCAGCAATATTTCTGACAGTTATAACAATGACATATAATGAAGTATTGCACTGTTAAAGTACAACTTAAAATAAAAGGAAATTTTGTAAAGCTTAAGGTTCAAACAGAGATATATTTTTTATGGTTATTTTATAGTGGGTGTTTAATTAAAATTAGTCTATCTCTGCTCATCACCAATCTACAAGTTGACATTTTAAACCACATTTTAAGTGCTTAGAGCTTCTAATGATTAGGTGCTATACAAAGTCCTCATAATTATTATTATTATTATTATTATTATTATTATTATTATTATTATTATTATTATCTGTTTTATAGCTTTCAATCAAAGGTGAATTTATTGATAAGGTGGGAAAAAAGACTCCAAAACACCAAATGAACTGATAAAAGATAATTAACTCAACACAATTATGTAAACAACAAATTAAATTTAATTAAATTAAACAAAAATAAAACAGGAGTTCCATTATTGATATCTTAAGTGCCAGCTCTGGTAGAGTGATTATTGACCAATGTGTCTGAACAGCTCTGGTAGAGTGATTATTGACCAATGTGTCTGAATGAATAATACTTTTGGACAAGATGTCAAGTCTTCAACTAGACCTAATGTGTATAAAGCATTATTTTGTTTTTAGACATACTATGGCATTAATATTTGGGACCCAAAATCCATAGGTGTCACTCTAAGTACAGTACATGCAATTCACAAATTTGGTCAATGAATTTACTTTTTCTTTTGCACAACAACTTTTAGACACCAAAATCAGAATGCCTCTTCCATAGCGTAAGTGCTTGACCTCCACAAAATTTGGTCAAAATACATGCCCAGTAGTCAAAAATAAAGTTATCATGTAAAAACAAGTTTTCTTATATTGGTCAAGGTATATGATGCAAAACTAATGCTATTGTGCTGAAACCAGTTTTCTTCTTTAAAACGCAATGACCTTGACCTTTTCTCCAAAATCAACAGACTTCTTTATTACCCTAAATGCAAGCAATGCACAAATTTAGAAAATGTGTGTGATACAGAATTAATGTTACTATGTGATGACCAGTGATGCAGAATTAATGTTAATGTTACTATGTGATGACCATTTTTTTTTCTTCAGTAACAGTGACCTTCAGCTTTGAGCTTTTGACTTCAATATCAATAAACCTGTTCCTTAGCACAAATTCTAGTCATCGTTTGATCCTAAAACCAATAGCTTTCTTCTTTAATCAAGTGCAGGCTATTAACACAAAGTTTGGTCAATTGTAACTGGCCAGGAACTAAAGCTATCATGTGGCAAAGGAAAAGATAATGGACAGATTGAATGAATGACAAGGTCACAACATAAAATAACATAATGCAAAATTAATTTTTATTTCCTTCCTGAAATATACAAACAGTAACAACTCTTTTAGTGGATAATAATAGACTGAGTTCAATACTCCACAACTCCTAGAAGGGAGCAAACTAGCTGACTGAAATCTTTCTGCAAATCATCAATGCTGTAATATTATTTAACATATGGACATAACGTACCATAATTTTATGGGAATATCAGAAACACAACTTGGTGCCAAAAAAGTGGTGATCAAATAGTAGTCTGATACAGATGATTATAAAATGTTATGCTGTTGAATTCAAGGCATAACTCTCTAAGCAGAAAATGTAGTTTTAATCTCCTTTGGTAGTTGCCTGCCAATACACATTACCCACATTAACAATAAACAGGTTCATCAATATAGTTATTGCTAACATTGTTCTCTTTAACTCAACCACAAATAAAAAACGTTTGGGCTCCAGACTCATTTGGTTGAGAATTGCCTTACAAAATAATTTACTATATTAAATGAATGTTAACTAAGTCAGGATGGTACTGAGTCATACCATTGATCTAGAAAATGTTATCATTTATAATGCCACACAATTATTTGCAGCCTCTTTAAGACAGACTTCAAACCTCGGAACATTATTGAGATTTGTCTGGAGATATGCAAAACATTTTAAAATATCCATCCCCTGGGTAGTGGAGCTTGGGGTGGGGACCTATGTGCATGCATACTACGGTATTCTATTAACATGAATGGCTCATTATACAAGAGAGAAGTAGTGTCATCACTAAGTGACTGCCATGTCCAACACTTTAACACAGTAACAAGAGTGTTGTGTTTTGCCACACATTTTCAGCTTTGGATGAATGTCTATGTTCATTATATTCTGGAAAGGGTTGAGTTTACAAACTTTAAAACACTTGTTCTTCTGCATTAACTCAAAAACCTGATTCTTCAATGTATTGCCACATGTCAGCAATGAGAACTGGTCCAATCATTGAAAATTCTAGACTTTATTAACGAAAATGTTTATGCAATCACATCTGCATTTCGTATTTATAATGACTATTGCTTAATGTGTCAATTTAAGACGTCTGATAACTCTGAAAATAATAGCATTGTATGCATATTTAAAAACATCTGAAAACTCAGGAAGCATGAGTTTTGTATGCATATTTAAAAATGTCTGAAAACTCATAGAAAACGAGTGTGTGAATATTTAAACATGTCTGCTAACTCAGGAAAAATTAGTGTTGTGTACATATTTAAAAATGTCTGAAAACTAATGGAAAACAAGTGTTGTATGCATATTTAAAAATGCCTGATAACTCATGGAAAATGAGTGTTGTGTATATATTTATAAAGGATTGATAACTCATTGAAAATGAGTGTTGTGTATGTATTTAAAACTTTTTCATAACTAAGTCATTTATGTCTCTGGCAATGAACAGTTACATAGATTTGTTCTCAAATGTGTTTAAATTTACACTACATCAAGGAAATCTGACATAACATGTCAGGGTCATTCTCCCTCGCTGTAAAATATATGAAATTGACCTAGCCTAAAATAATAATGCATGGGATAAACATACATGAGGTTTAAAATCCAAAAATTCAAAGTAAAATTATCTTGCAAATCCAAATTCTTGACATGCTGACTGGCAGACAGACAAACATACAAGGTTTTGCCAATTTAATCAAGTGCAGCCTTAATAAAGTACTGTTTAAGTGTTACACCTAATTTCCACTTGAGTATTACAAACTGAAACTATTTAAAGTAGAAGACAAATGGCCTCATTACAGCTAAAGATTTGACTGGGTATGCAAATGTGATTGATATTTCAACAATTTATATAGAGTTTTGTATTTATCAGCACAACTGAAGAAAAAGACATTATGAAAAAAATTGAACTACATATTTAAAACAATTATATGTTTAATGTTTATAATGAAAAGATGGATAAACTGGTTCTTCATACAGAAACAGTTTCCATTAATTCTACAACTTTCAATCTTTTATTCCAAACTGTTTTGGAAGACACTTTTACAACTCTTTGATTTAATGCAGAGTGATTTGAGTGTAAAAAGTATTCAGACATAAATGACATCTGTCCCCAAAATGATCCCCTAAGGACATGCTGATTGTCTGATTTATGATGACCCTCACTGCCATTGATTGTTGTAGAAAACAACAACTGACTGGACAAAGAATTATTATGATCAGAAAAGCACATGTTGCGAGAAGAAAAACTTAATTTTGATGTATTTTAATGCTGGAGGTGATATTATGATTTATGAGATTTTTGTCCAAGAAAAAATGGTTACAGACCAAGGTAAATTATATAGTATTAAGATCTACCCTGATTGCTTTCAATTGGAGTCATCGAATGATAAGTAACTAAATTACTGTAGACCAATATAACTAATGTTAATGTGACATTTTCAACTTAGTATTGATGGTCCACATCAGTCAAGCATGTGATGTGTGGCTTGCTGTACAAATTACAAGTTGAAAAATAGGCTATTACACATCTAACAAACATTTAAAAAAACTTTAATCAAAACTTTATTTAAAGAATGGGATCTCAATGTTAAAAGAGTGAGTGAACTAGTCATACAACGAATTATCTTAGATACATAATAATCCATACTAATAATGATGAAAATCTATGGAGGGATTAGATACATAATAATCCATACTAATTATGATTAAAATCTATGAATTATCTTAGATACATAATAATCCATACTAATTATGATGAAAACCTATGAATTATCTTAGATACATAATAATCCATACTAATTGTGATTAAAACCTTTGAATTATCTTAGATACATAATAATCCATACTAATTATGATCAAAACCTATGAATTGTCTTAG
This sequence comes from Unio delphinus, assembly GCA_029339505.1. NCBI lineage: Eukaryota > Metazoa > Mollusca > Bivalvia > Unionida > Unionidae > Unio > Unio delphinus. Next base: position 18,562,957 of record JAQISU010000108.1, read on the forward strand.
ATACATAATAATCCATACTAATTATGATTAAAACCTATGAATTATCTTAGATACATAATAATCCATACTAATTATAATGAAAACCTATGAATTATCTTAGATACCTAATAATCCATACTAATTATGATTAAAACCTATGAATTATCTTTAGATACAAAATAATCCATACCAATAATGATGAAAACTTATAAAGAGGTGAGATACATAATAATCCATACTAATTATGATGAAAACATATGAAGGGATTAGATACATAATAATCCATACTAATTATGATGAAAACCTATGAATTATCTTACATACATAATAATCCATGCTAATAATGATGAAAATTTATAAAGTGGTGAGATGCATAATAACCCATACTAATTATGATGAAAACCTATGAATTATCTTAGATACAAAATAATCCATACCAATTATGATGAAAACCTAAGAAAGGGTCAGATACATAATAATCCACACTAATTGTGATGAAAACCTATGGATTATCTTACATAATAATCAACACTAATTTAATTATAATGAAAACCTATAAAGGGATTAGATACATAATAATCCAAACCAATTGTGATGAAAACCTATGAGGGGCTTAGATATATAATAATCCTTACTAATTATGATGAAAACCTAGGAATTATTTTAGATACATAATAATCCATACCAATTATGATAAAAATCAATGAAGGAATTAGATACATAATAATCCTTACTAATTATGATGAAACCTATGAATAATCTTACATAATAATCCACACTAAATATGATGAAAACATATTATCTCTTACATACATAATAATCAATACTATTTATGATGAAACTTATGGTGGGATTAGATACATAATAATCCATACTAATTATGATGAAAACCTATGAATTATCTTAGATACATAAATAATTCTTACAAATTATGATGAAATCAATGAAGGGATTAGATACATAATAATCCATACTAATTATGATTAAAACCTATGAATTATCTGAGATACATAATAATCCACACTAATTATGATGAAAATCTATGAATTATCTTAGATACATTCTAATCCATACTAATTACGATGAAAATCAATGAAGTGGATTAGATACATAATAATCCATACTAATTATGATGAAAACCTTTGAATTATCTATATATATAAAAATGAATGTTTGTTTGTTTGTTTGTTTGTGTCGTATGCGTTCCTATACCATTCATCAGAATGCAATTAAACTTTAGTGAGTTGTTCTGCGCATGCCCGCGAAGGTTTCTGAATTAGTACAACCATTAAAATTGTAACAATTAACAAATGTGTTTTGCGACATTTACCGTGTGTTCACTGTGAACTGTAGGCGCCTTTAGATACGTCATGTGATCGAACAGTAGGCACCTTTAGATACGTCACGTGATCAAACAGTAGGCACCTTAGATACGTCATGTGATCGAACACGGTCTGTAGCGATACCTAATTTCGCGTGTCCTCAGTATGAACTGTAGGCGCCTTAGATACGTCATGTTTACTTAGTTATGTTTGGTTCGCGCCTTGGTTACGTCAAACAATCGTGGTGTGAATTTGTACGTCACGTGATCGAACAGTAGGCGCCTTAAATAAGTCACTTGATCGAACATGGACTGGATTGGCTGAAACTATGATGACGTAAATCAACAGCTGTATGAAATTCATAATCGGTGTACGTCATGTTTACTTAGTTACGTTTGGTTTGCGCCTTAGTTACATCAAACAATCGCAGTGTGAATTTGTAATAGTCGTTAGAAAGCATTACTTTCACTGTCAAATCAATTATGCCACCTAAATGAAAAGATATTGGTCAATTTGACTGCAATAAAACTTTGGTGAGTATCAACAGCTGTATGAAATTCATAATCGGTAGCAATACCCAAAATCGCGTGTGTTCGGTGTGAACTGTAGGCGCCTTAGATAAGTCACATGATCGAACACGGGCAGGATTGGCTGAAACTATGATGACGTAAATCAATAGCTGTATGAAATTCATAATCGGTAGCAATACCTAAAATGCCTTCAGTAAGGTAACCACTTATTGTGGGCTCGATAAATACCACTAAATAATCTGAGATGCTTTCCAGAAACCACTCAAATAGTCTATTAAAACACAAACACTTTCTTTCTTTCAGTGGCATTGCAACGCATGCCAGGATTAAAACACAAGCACTTTCTTTCTTTGAGTGGCATTGCAACACATGCCGGGTACTTGCTAGGTTTCTGAATTAGTACAACCATTTAAATTGTACAATAAACAAATGTGTGTATTTCATATAGTTTTGCGACATTTACCGTGTGTTCACTGTTAACTGTAGGCGCCTTAGATACATCACGTGATCGAACAGTAGGCACCTTAAATACATCACGTGATCGAACACGGTCTGGATTGGCTGAAACTATGATGACGTAAATCAACAGCTGTGTGAAATTCATAATCGGTAGCAATACCTAATTTCGCGTGTGTTCGGTGTGAACTGTAGGCACCTTAGAAACAGACAAGCAGCGGGAAGCAAGATTGGAAACCGTTCTAGTTCGCACTGCTCAAGCCCAATCATCTGAAACAGATGAGCAACGGGAAGCAAGATTGGAAACAGTGGCATTGCAACGCATGCCAGGATTAAAACACAAACACTTTCTTTGAGTGGCATTGCAACGCATGCCGGGTACTTGCTAGTCTTAGATACATAATAATCCACACTAATTATGATGAAAACCTATGAACTATCTTAGATACATAATAATCCATACTAATTGTTATGGAAATCTATGGAGACATAGATATATGATCAGTCATTGCTTGAGTGTTATTCCAGATTGGAAATGGTGCCATTGTATAGACCAATTTTATAACATGATCATTCTTTATATCTTTATGATGATCACATGACTCCAGACCAGACATTATTCATCTGATAAACTGTGTAAAATTTAATAGCAAATGGTTGTAGCAGGTAACATTAAATTAATCACATATGGACTGACAAAACTGTGATAGAGACTAGAAACTTGTAATTATGTAATGAAAGTTCCTTAGTTAAAGTCTGATTTGTTCAAATGCAGTAATTTAATTTATTAATTTCCTTCTCCCTTTTAAACATCACAACGTTATCAAAACTACTTTTACAAAGTACATGATATGAAAGGTATTGTTAACCTATTAACTTTAGTGAAATATTAATATAAAATTAAATGAAATAAAACTACTACTCTATAACTTTGAAACTGGGTATAACATTTGTTACCAATACTGTATGGCATAGGCAGATACCTAGCTGCATATGAAAATGTTTACAAAAAATATTGCATTTCAAATGCAATTATTCTAATGATTTGTCAATGATTTATTTTTAAATGTTCTTGGGGTAAGCCCCCCCCCCCCCAACACCTTCCAGAGGCAGAGGGTAACCATCTCCCACACTTCCCCTCTCTTCGCTACATGATGAGGGACCCTCATCACTTTTTTTGCGTATGACAAAATTGTGTACCTATGCGCCTTTTTTAATCATACATGTAAATGTTTGGGTGGGGGAAAGTTTGTGCCTCATATGCATTCATGAGCCTTGCTTAGAGTTCCCGCCTTTTTCAGGCTCATATAGCTGTCAGCATGTCAAACAGACAGTTATCGCCATGTACCGTTATATAAAAAAAATTATTACCGGTAATGATATATACTGTCAGTAGAAGTACATAAATCATTTCCTGCTTCTAGATTATGGTATATTTTAAACTCATCTACACCGCTGTGAAATGTCAATCTGTTAATTAGAAGTGTATGAGGAATTCCTGGTAGACCCATGGGCCTAAATTTCCCAGGATAAAGTATTTAAATTGTGCAAAAAATCTTCAAAGACATTCCCTAATAGTATCTGGATGCTTTTTGATGCATTTTTATTGTTGTCATATATTTTGCTCATTTTTGCAAGGCAATAAATCAAGCTAGCCAGAAGCAAAAGAGAGAGAGAGAGAGAGAGAGAGAGAGAGAGAGAGAGAGAGAGAGAATATGAAAAAGTACTGATCAAATGGAGGAAAGTTTGGGAAATGTTTGACAATTTACTGCTCAAACATAATTTATATGAATGTGTTTTTCTTATATATAAATTAATTGTACATCAACAATCTTTCACATTTTAATGAAAAGGAGAAACATGAGTAAGAAAACAGCTTAATTTTGGGCATCTCGACTTGTACCATGACCTAATTGAATTATATGTAAACAGTTTTGATTTCCTACTGGCCCAAAATTAAGATTTAAATTCAACACGGTTAAATACAAGATATGGTATTATTCTTTGGTTATCATGTAGACTGTTCTTAATTATGCTTCTTATCAACAGTGATGACAATATTAGTTTGTGGCAGTAGTAGTTGATACTTATGACAAACGTAACTCAGGTGGATATTTGAATTGAATATAAGAACACAAATTGTTACAAATTATTCATGAAAAATAAAATCAGTGCACACATGCTTACAATTGTACGAAACAAAAATATTTGTAAAAACACTTTTAAACCAATTAAATTAAAATGTGATTACTAGTTAATTAAAAGCAAAATAACTACATCTGAATGAACAAATGTTGATATTTTCCAATGTAGGCTCACACAGGGACGTCATTTGCTGCCCCCCCCCCACCAATTGAAATGATGTCACTGGGCTCACAGTTAACTAAAATATACAAACACACCAAGAATCTCTAGCTCATTGCAAAAACCACGCATAATATCTGCATGAAACCTTTTATTCAAGTTTTCTTGTGTGGAAGAAATGCACAACAGAACAAATATTCGATCTCAGGGTTCTGTGTGAAAAGTACTTCCAACATCAACAAGACATCTATCACGTGTTCATAGATTTAAAAAATGCCATTGACAGAGTGTGGCATGAGGTAGTGTGGGCCACAATGAACAAATACAACATGGGTCAAAAGTTGACCAGTACCATCAAGCAGCTATACGCCAAGGCTACCAGTGCAGTAATTGCCCAAGGTTCCGTGGGGAACTGATTCCAGACAACAGTCAGAGTATGTCAAGGCTGTCTCATGTCAATCATTCTTTTCATCATCTACTTAGAGCGCATCATGAGTGCAGCCCTGGAAAACCACTGTGGGACAGTCAGCATTGGAGGGCGTAACATTGCCAACTTCTGCTTGCAGACAACATTGATGTGCTGGCAGGCATTGAAATCAAGCTTGTCATTTTAGTAAAGAACCTGGATGAAACATCTTCCAGATTTGACATTGGAGATAAACACTGAGAAGATAAAGCTGATGTCAAATAGTGGAAAACAAATCTCAGCCAAGATTCAAGTCAGAGGACAGGAACTGGAAACAGTGGGCCAATTCAAATATCTTGGTTCCATAATCACCGAAGAAAGATCAAGAGCAGACATTTTGTCATGAGTAGCACAAAGAATGGCAGCTATGTCAAGGTTAAGACCCATCTGGACAGACAAGAATATCTGTCTGAAAACTAAAATCAGACTATTAAGAGCACTAGTCAGCAGAATTACAACAAAAAAATCAAGGTACCTGAAATGAGTCGCTGCTATCCTTGGCATCTCTTACATGGACCACATCACAAATGAAGAAATGCATAACACCATCAGGCGCAAAGTATGCCAATATCAAAACCTCCTCACCACCATCAAAACGAGAAAGCTGAAACAGTATGGCCATATCACTAGAGCCAACAGTCTATCCACAACAGTCAGGGCAGTCCCCAGGGTGGCGGAGAGAGAGGTAGATAGAGAAAAAAGTGGACTGATGACAATACCACAGAATGGACCAGGAAAAGTTTTGCAGAGACACAGGTATTGGCATATAATCAAGACAAGTGGAGGTAACTTGTCAGATGTTCAGCAGCAGAGCACCTCGATGACCACACTAAGTCAAGATACTGATGATGATGATGATGATGACACTATCCGTAGCAGTTATTAAAATAGGGAAAATTAATTTATCCCAAGTAGATAATACCAGCTTCTGAAAGCGCAATGAATGAATGACCAATTATATATAAATGTAATAAAAGTTATCGGCTCTTTCTTAATACAATTTATCTGTGAAGTTCAGGAAATGAAAATGACCAAGTGGCACTAGCACTTTTTTGAAAGGTGCACATCTGGAGTAAGGCCAAGCTGTATACTCTATAACCCATATTACACCCATCAATCATAATCCAAAATAAAAGGAATTAAAGGTTCTTTGAACATTACCTAAGATATACAAGGTCTTTTTTTAAATAGCCAATATAACCAGTGAAGAAAGCCAGGGAAATTCTATTTCAAAAAAAATTCTAACCCTATGCAAAATATTAAACTACAGAGTGCCACCTTAAAACAAATTTTAAAAATGTATACAATTATTTTTCTTACTTTATTATCAGTATTTATTTTGTTCTGAATAAAATGGTAATTAATACTGATGTTAATCATGAAAAAAGCTAATTATACTAATTTTGCTCTTCAACTGGTTACATAATTTGCCATGATGCATGTTTGTGAGTTACAAGTGGCCTTAATTTTGAGGAAATTAAAAGTCTTAGCATATAGGATTAGAGTCAACTTAAATTTAAAACTATTGTATTAAGTAAATGAAATATATAATGAAAATGTTTCTTTTCATTTCTTTGCAATGAAATTAAAATACAAATGATGAAAAATCAATTTCGCTTCTTTCATATGAAATAGGCAATTATTTTACACACTGACCTTTATGAATGTCATCTATTCCATCCTTTTCAAACTGTGAAATTTATTGTTGACATCTCAGGAATACTTCTGGCTAGTTTCATGTTCCTGCCTTTCAGCATAACATTGGGGGAGGGGGGGCGGCTGGCCTTGTTAAGAGACTCTGACACTAAAAAATAACATTCTTGATGTAAAAATACAGGAGAACTATTTTTTAAAAAACCTGTTTTATTACTTGTGACTTTAATGTTTCAGCCAAACAATCAAAATTAAATCATACAAAAGTAATCCTATGTTCTCTTTAAGGGGGTGCTCACCAGTTATTATGTACTTTTGTGAGAGTGACGTATGTAAGGGGAAGTTACTTGCATTTAAAACATGCACAGTGGAGAGAATGTTGGCATACCTCTATGCTAATTTAATGTAATGTGGCTGACATTTCTTTGGATATTTATCTTTTGGAAACTAAACTGACTGCTATCTTGTGCTCTCAAACTCAGCCTGAATTTGTCTAAAGTACACTATCCTTAGCAGCTATTAAAATAGGGAAGATGAATTTGCCAGACTAGACAATACCTGCTTCTGAAAAAGCACTCACTGAATTACCAAATTTATAAAATGTAAAAAAACATTATCAGCTCTCTTTTTTTAAATACAATTTACCTGTGAAGTTTAGGAAGTGAAAATGACAAAGTGTAGCTAGCACTTGAAAGGTGCACATCTGGTGTAAGGCCAAACTGTATAACAATCATACACCAATATAAAGGGAATTAAAAGGTTCTTTGACCATTATGTAAATTATACAGCTCTATTTTAAATAGCCAGCATAACCAGCAAGAAAAGTTGGGGAAATTCTTTTTTTTTTTTAATTCTAACCCTATGCAAAATTTGAAACTGTAGAGCTCCACAATGGCAAGGTGTATACTCTCTAAGCCAAGCTGTATATTCTCTAAACCAAGTTGTATACTCTATAAGCCAAACTTTATACTCTTTAAAAACCAAGCTGTATACTCTATAAGCTAAGCTGTATACTCTATGAACCATGCTGTATAGTCTATAAGAGTGTACCAAAGTCATGTGAACTTGATCCAGTTCCAACATCACTGCTGATTGAGTGCTTAGACCCAATATTGCCTTCACTAACTGATGTTATTAATACCTCTCTCTAATCTGGGGAATTCCCATCATATTTAAAAACTACCGTTGTAAAGTCGCTGCTGAAAAATCCAACACTCGACCATAATGATTTAAAGAACTACTGCCCAGTTTCTAATCTCCAATTCATACAAATATCTTGGAAAAAGTTGTTCTAACCCAATGTGTATCTCATCTGAATTCAAAGTAATTTTAGCAATGTACAGTCTGCATATTGCTCTTGACACAGTACAGAAACTACTCTTCTGAAAGTAATTAATAACATTTTTTCTGCTTTGGATAACAGAAAGATTATAGTCCTCACCCTCCTTGACTTGTCTGCAGCATTTGACACAATAAACCATGACATATTTACTTCCTCCATTTGATCTTTCTCACCAGTGACTAGGGACTTAGCTTTGTGCATTAAAGATCTTACTACTGGCCTTTATATTGTGTTTCTGATCGTGATTGGACTAAACTTGAATTACATTACCACCCACCTATACCTGTCTGCTCTTATCATGTGACCACTGTAAGTCATGGGATTGTAATGGTGCACTGCCGGTTCCGGTTAACAATGTGTTATTAGTACAATATTGCACAAGGCCTGGTCAGAGGTATTGCGCAACTTGGAAAAACAACACTTGAAGACCGCTTCCCACTAATTATCGTTATCTAGAAGATGATCTCTACGGTGTAATTTGCCCGGTCAATGGATATAGTAATCTGAGATGGTACTTTGAACAAGACAACACACGAGCCCCGTAAAGATAAAATATGAATTTAATCAAAAATACAATTAAGAAAAGAATGACACTGTGAATTACAATTTCTTTCTTTCTGAATACACTTAGTTCAGAAATACATAAACTGAAGCTTTAAAATAATTGATACATTCATAAAAATCCCAAACACTAATAAAAATAAATGAAGTTAGCCGTTAATACTGAGAGTAAATTTCATCATGGAATCGAATGTTCATAAAACATTGGACTATTGGGTGATTCAAAATGACCTTGTTCGACGACTGGTTCTCTTTTTTTTTTCTCTTCTGCGTTCGGCTTGACTTGCTTGCCCTTTTTGTTGCAAGCGGGATTACAGAACTCTGTCTTCCAACTTCTTTTCTGTCTCTGAATTTCGACTCCCTCGCTCTTTCTTCAAACAAACTATTTTTCCTTGTAAAGAAAAGGGTAAAACGCCCTAAGTATCTCGTTACTTTAAGAGTTGAGATAGTAAGTCCGTTTTCAGGTTCGAAAAATCAGATCTTACTATCAGTGTTATCATTTATACGGCTAACAAATACTATACAAGTCTTCAGATCAATAGAGCTATACTGCTAATTATCGACATCAGAATTCGGGAAAGTCATATATTCCCGTAAATCATTACGTAAAGTGAGGCAATATATCATAACACACAATCCATATTTACTAATATGATAAATTCAAATTAATGTAACACTTTCCAATCATAAATGTACACGGCGGGTTTTCTACACCACCCATTTACGGTACCTACCTAAGTATATAAAGGAAAAAAGGCTAATTCAGAATTCAAAAATACATTATTAAATCACTGTAAAACCGACTATCGATACAAAAATATGAACCCATCATGCATCTTCAACAAAGAAACATATCAAAGTACGTTATTAAATCAATGTAATACTGAACTATTTGTATCATAGTATGGATACATTATGCATCTATGACAAAGAAAAACATCATATACGTTACATCGTGATAAAGGTGAATTTGAGTTAAATACCTTGTGTTTTTGATGTGCTTCTGCTGTTTGATTTCCGGCAGACTTTTCTGAGCTTATTATTACGAAGGCACTGCTGTAAAATTACCCCCGGAGTCTTCTCCTATGTTGGAACTAATAAATGCTGACTGTCTCTTGCAGAGGTCTTCCTAGACTAATTCAAAACTCATTGACTCAGAGAATATATTCCCCAATTCTAGGTTTCAACCCAACCCTCTTTCCTATACATTTGACCAATCTGCATAAATGCTATCCTTGCGGACCTTTTGAAAACCGTCCATCAAGATGCCAAAGATGCCACTTAGGATCGAAATATCACCTTATCATTTGTCTCAATCAGTTTTGACAGCTCTACGTGAGGAATCGCATAAATTTAAGCGTGTCAAACACTCAGTCCGCTTTCACTCTAAATATTGTAACAGTCTAACTGAGGTAAACTAACATTCTTTCCGTTCCAAACTCTACTCCAAGACAGTTGGTTGTCGGCTAGCCTACGAATTAATTACTGGATTTCACTGACGAAAAATTTGGCACTTGACAGGGATCAACATTAATCCTTGATAAAGGTAGTTTGACATTGCTGAAAATGACAAATTCTTAAGATATATATATGCCACACAGCAATCATGGCTATATTACTGAAAAAATTGTTAGAGCTACATTATCCAAATCTCACATACATACACACTCTGAATATGGGAAATTATCTATGATCATGAAATATTCAGAGCAAGGAAGCAATATGATGTTATGTAAATAAAGTTTCATGTTCTTTATGTTCTTAAGTAGTTTATGAGGACATGTGATAACAAATTTGTTCTAATCAACTGACAGATGACAGACAACGAACCATAAGCATTTTTGGTCCATGGCCAACAGCAAAAAACACTCAGATGAAACTTGTTTTTATTTCTCAAAATTATCTATTTTTATGACCCTGCTCATCATGTTTACTAAATATAGTAGTACTATCCTGGCTTAGTTACGGTTTAGACTTTATCATAATTATTATATACAACACTACACTGGTTTAGTTACGGTTTAGTGTTTATCATGGTTACTAAAAATAGTACTACTACACTGGTTTAGTTATGGTTTAGTGTTTATCATGGTTACTAATTTAGTCCTATGCTGGCAGTTACGGTTTAGTTACGGTTTAGAGTTTATCATGGTTACTAAGTTAGTACTACGCTGGCAGAGTTACGGTTTAGTGTTTATCATGGTTACTAAATATAGGGCTACACTGGCTTAGTTACGATTTAGTGTTTATCATGGTTACTAAATATAGCACTATACTGACTTAGTTACGGTTTAGTGTTTATCATCGTTACTAAATATAGTACTACAATGACTTTTGTATTAATATTTTTTATGTATTTTATAATAATTTTTTGTATGTATCTTATGTTAATATTTTGTATGTATTTTGTTTTAATATTTGTATGTTTGGTATTAACAAATAATACTCATGTCAACTCAAGGCTCACAAAATAAATTCATTATTGTAAACCATAAATACACTTAAAAAAAGGCACTGGAATGAATCTACAAAATTTGTTGCCTAGATAGTACAGAGCCAACACAATCCCTTTGAATTTCATAAATCTCCATATAGACATCTGCAACATGCAAGGGAACTGATTTTTCAATTCTAGCTCTCTAATTTCTCCAAATTTAACAATGTCTCTAAGACTTCCAATGCAAATCATTTGAGTAAACAAGTGCCGTGTATACAGAGAGAGAGAGAGAGAGAGAGAGAGAGAGAGAGAGAGAGAGAGAGAGAGAGAGAGAGTTTCAAAATGTACCTATTTAAAGGAAATTATTTTCAGTGTATCATGTTTTCTTAATTTGTCTAACAGATTTGCCATTTCATAATTAGGCAGCAAACCAGTGTATGCTGTTAACACATTACAAACAACTCTGCCACTGATCATGTGGTTTATGCAACAGCAGACATCGCTATCAGAAAATTTCTCAAACTGAGAATAAACAAAAATTGGCATCTGGTAAAATTTATACAAAAGGAAATTTAAGGTCAGTAATTGAACATTATGTCTCAAAAGTACCTGATTGTTTTAAAATTTAAAGAAATTATTCATCTGTAATTCACATATGTTTTATAAGAATACATGATATGGGTCATCTTGACTGCAGTGCTGAACAAATCCTATTGCCCGATGTCAGGACTATAAAAAAAAAAATTAAAAAATATTTTGCAAAGTGATAGTCGAGGACAAGTGCATGTTTTTTCTAAAAATGACAATATTTTGCAAAGTGATAGTCCAGGACAAGTGTATTTAAAAAAAAAAACAAGAACAATATTTAGCAAAGTGATATTCCAGGACCAGTGCTTTTTTTAAAAATAAAAATGACAATATTTTACAAAGTGATAGTCCAGGACAAGTATATTTTTTTTAAAAAAATGACTATTTTGCAAAGTTATAGTCCAGGACAAGTGCATTTCTTTTTCCTATTTTAAAACAAGTTAGGAAAGCACAAATTGTCATACTTTAATCACTTTGTGTACTTTTATCCGATCATTCATGCCCTCTGGGCAAACCAAATACTGGAATCAAACTCTATTCAATCACATCCTGTGATACTACAATAAGGGGTCATCCATTATTGGGCTAAGTGACATAATTAGCAGTCAATCAAATTATTTCAATCCTATATGATTATTTAGCAGTGCTTTAAATTACCTTGTTGTATTTTATTTTACTCAGTAGGTATTAATAAGCAGATCAGATTTTGATTTCAATCCACTTGGTGAATGCAATGAAATCAATGAAAGGCACTTTATCAAACCTTAGTATCTGTTTCCTGTATGAACTGATTAAAGGACAGTAATAAGTCATTAATTTTTTAATTTTTTAATTTTTTAATATACCAATAAGATGACATTGCCTAATTAGTTTCAAGGTCATAAGGAATGTATTAGGGAAGTTTCAGAAGTTAAATTCTTGTGACAGTAAAAGGATAAAATGTAAGGCTGCACAGAGTCCTCCATAAACCACGCAGCAAAAGTTTTCAAATATGACACAACTAAAGGACAAAAGAAATGTACAGCCAAACTGTCTTGATAATCACCCATGGTGTGAATTTAGCAACTCTGAAGTTAAGATGTTTTGCAGTTATTGCAAGCAATATCCCAAACTGGTACAATTTGAATCCAGCCAGTGTATTTATCAATCATGGAATTGACAAATTCATGATTTAATGAAGCAAATCACATGATGGTTTTAGACCACAAAAAAGCTGCATATCAGTATATGCCTGACAATAGCCTAATATTAGTATATATCTGATAATAGCCTAATATTAGTATATGCTTGATAAAAGCCTAACATCAGTATATGCTTGACAATAGCCTAACATCAGTATATGCTTGACAATAGCATAACATCAGTATATGCTTGACAATATCCTAACATCAGTATATGCTTGACAATAGCCTAACATCAGTATATGCAAGACAATATCATAATATCAGTATATGCAAGACAATAGCCAGCATGTGCAGAAAATCCTTGAAGTTCGAGATGCTAACTTTCTACTAGGTTTGTTTGTTTGATTAGGATTTTTAACGTAGCTTTAACAATTTTTCAGTCATATCGCTACGATGTCTGCTGTGAGGTAGTATATAGTGATGTCTAGCACTGAGGCATCATGCCGCAGACATGTAGCATGATGTCCCACCCAATCACATTATCCTGACACCAGGCCGACCAGTCCTAACACTAACCTCTTAATGCTGAGCGTCAAGCGAGGCAGCTGTTAGTACCATTTTTGTAAGTCTTTGGTATGACTTGGACGGGTATCGAACCCACGACCTCCCGCTTCCGCGGTGAATGCTCTAACCACTAGGCCACCGGAGCAGTGAACTTTCTACTAGGAAAGGCCACCATAAAATTAAATGAAAACAAAACAAAAAATAAAACAAGAGCTCTCTTTAACACAGAATACAATAGATTTTGTTTGACAGTTGATCTTGAGAGAAGAAGCTAGAGGTCTGAAGTATCAATGTCACTATAATGGACCAAGAATATAACTAAGAAACAAAATATATTTACTTATTTGTTTATTATAAAAAGAATTCATCGAAAAATCATCAACAAAATGTATCCATTATGTATCTTTTAACTTCTTGAATCTAGCTGATTGCTTAAATATATCTCTTGTTATGGTTAAATTCTTCTCATCAAAAGTTCTAGAGCTATGAGACAACACAAAGTACCAAGGTAACACATGCACATCACTGACATGTAAAGATACAGGACAATGTGATCACATCACTGATATGTAAAGATACAAGCTGATCAAATCACTGACATGTAAAGATATGGTACCATGTGATCACACTAAACAGAACATTAGCTGTCTATGAAAGACTGTACCAAATGGTACATAACATGTCACATCACACTGCATCCAAGAGGTATATAACATGTCCCATTACACTGTATCCAATAGGTATATAACATGTCCCATCATATACTGTATCCAAGTGGTACATAAAATGCACCATCACACACTGTATCCAAGTGGTATATAACATGACCCATCACACACTGTATCCAAGTGGTACATAGCATGTCCCATCATACTGTATCCAAGTGTTATATAACATGTCCCATCACATACTGTATTTAGGTAGAATCTAGCATGTCGCATCACACACTCTATCCAAGTGGTACATAACAGGTCCCATCATAAACTGTATCCAAGTGGTACATAGTATGCCACATCATACTCTGTATCCGAGTGGTTCATATGTCTGCTCAGAATGTAATAATTTGCAAATTCATTCTGAATTTGTTGTATTCTCCCATCAGAATTGCACACTTCCATTAAATATTTTCCTTTTTCTCTGTAAAGTGATGTCACACAAAAACCGCACTTGATATCTTCTCTTCAGGATCCTTTCCATCTGAATGGCAATCACCATGGATACCAGAATCTGTTTGTAGAAGCACTTTGTTCTTTGAAGTCTTCACCTCCTCAGTGAAATAACCAGGCATATTCAATGCTTTTCTAAATGAAAATGGAATGATCTGTTGTAATATCGGTGAATTCGCTGAAAAGTAAACCATACATTAAACTATCACAAAGAGAAATAAACTACAAAGACTTTATTCCCTATAATACAAATTCATATAAAAACATTTTCAAGCTATTCGTCTGTCATCCATTGCTTATACAAATGCTGCCATACAAAATTCTTGAGCTTAATGTAGTTCCAATGTCTAAGACAAAGTAACTTTATTAAATTTATAAACTCTGAATTATCTTTGTTCATCTATTGACCTATGATTCTGAATTTGTTTGTATCCAGAAATCTATGTAGTAATCATGAAATGTTTTCCTTTCAGTATTCTCTCTAATTAATCAAACAGTGGGAGATGTACAATATAAAAATTTATGCACAGATCATGAGATGTACAATATAAAAATTTATGCACAGATCATGAGATGTACAAAATAAAAATTTATGCACAGATCATCTTTTCATTTCTTTACTTATCTAATCTAATTAGTTAAAAATACATGTACTATCATTTTGTGACAAAGAAAGAACATTACTCAAGTCACAATACAAGTAGGTTATGTAAGGATCTAAAAAAGAAGTCATACCCATAACACAATGAGTGTGTGTGTGTGTGATTTGGATTTTTCTAACGCAGCCTTAAAAATTTATCAGTCATCAGAGTGGCAGTTTATGGTGATGTATTGCAATGGGGCATCATACCATCATGTAGCATAATGTTCTTGGACCTAGTCGCATTATTCTGACACCAGACCAACCAGTCTTAACACTAACCTCTTAATACTGAGCATCTAGGGAGAAAGCTGTTAGTACTATTTTCATAAGTCTTTGGTATGACTCAGCTGGGGTTCGAACCCTTAACCTCCAGCATCCAAGGCAGCTGTTTAAGCCACTAAGCCACTGAGCAATCAAAAACATGCGGGATTTCCAATTAATTGCCTATTGCCATCAAATGCTGGGTTGAACTAATGAGAGTTCCATATTGCCATCAATTCTTTATTGAACTAATGAGAGTTCCATATTGCCATCAATTCTATATTGAACTAATGAGAGTTCTATTTTGCTGTTTATTCTATGTTAAACTAATGAGAATTACAATAATTGTTTAACTGTTCAGATCAATTTACTGGAATGCTGCAATGTATTTTAGAAGGTGCTTTACATAAATTGCAACAAAAACAATCTGAAGCTAGTGATGCACTTCAATGATATTACTGTAATCACTGCAAGAGTGTTTACAACTATTGCAAGAGTGTTTCCAATTACTGTAATATGTTAAAAATAGTGCTTAAAATTACTGTAATACTATTGAATAGTGCTTAAAATTACAGTAATACTACTGACATAGTGTTGAGTGTTTCCAAAATACTGTAATAATACTAAAAAATTGCTAACAATTACTGTAATACTACTGAAATAGTGTTTCCAAATACTGTAATACTATTGAAATAGTGTTTCCAAATAGTATAATACTGCTGAAATAGCATTTCCAAATACTGTAATACTGTTGAAATAATGTTTCCAAATACTGTAATACTAATGAAATAGGGTTTCCAAATACTGTAATACTGTTGAAGGTGTTTCCAAATACTGTAATACTAACGAAATAGGGTTTCCAAATACTGTAATACTGTTGAAATAGTGTTTACAATAACTGTAATACTGTTGAAATAGTGTTTCCAAATACTGTAATACTACTGAAATAGTGTTTCCAAATACTGTAATAATATTGAAATAGTGTTTACAATAACTGTAATACTATTGAAATAGTGTTTCCAAACACTGTTATACTACTGAAATAGTGTTTCCAAATACTGTAATACTAATGAAATAGTGTTACCAAATACTGTAATACTGTTAAACTAGTGTTTCCAAATACTGTAATACTACTGAAAGTGTTTCCAAAAGTGTTTCCAAATACTGTATTACTATTGAAATAGTGTTTACAAAAACTGTAATACTATTGAAATAGTGTTTCCAAATACTGTAATACTACTGAAAAAGTCTTTTCCAAATACTGTAATACTACTGAAATAGTGTTTCCAAATACTGTAATACTATTGAAATAGTGTTTCCAAATACTGTAATACCGTTGAAATAGTGTTTACAACTGTTTCAATACTATCTCATGAGTCAAATTACTCCCCAATAGTCGCATCCTAACAACTAATGATTCTGCACTAGGTTTCTCATAAAAATATGTTAATTACACAAAAGTATATGCAACAATAAATTCTGGAAGATCATTGTACGAAATACTGCATTTTTAAACAATGCATACCTTCGCTTTTATCTCTTGGACAGGAATGGTTTGTTAAGCTGTATTGGTGAATGTTTTCATTACTTCCTCCACGGCCGCTGTCTCCTGAGATCTCGCTGAAAGATTCCTCTGTCATCTTTTCGAGGGATAGGTAAACTGGAGACTGAAAATACAAAAATTGTTCAGAATATCAAGCAGGAATGGTCTTAGTCAATTTCAAACAATTCTTGATATTAAGTTTTAGGTTCAAAATGCAAGCATTTACTGCAATTCATGATTTTATAAATATAATTATTTCAACTGCTTTAAGCAAAATCTAAGAGAAATTTTTGATGATGTATCCTCCAGTTATTTTTACTCTACATTTTAATTTTAATCGAGTTTAATGAAGTGTGTGCCTGACAATAGGATGTTACAGCCCAACTACAAATGGCAGCAAAATCTAGAATGCCCAATCAGTTATTTTCAGTGTGTGCATGACTACTGGATGTCAGGTGTTTTGCAGAATCACCAAACACTCTTGCATGAAGATATATAAGTGGCTACAGTTTCTGTAAATACTTTCATTGATTTTAAACCAGCAAAGGTCACATAACTACATGTTCCTTTGCCCTGACATTGATGCTGGGGCAGAGGGGTTGGTCGTTGTCGTTACAAATGATTTGGCTACAGTTTCATCTGGACAAGGATACAAGTCAAATAATTAATCTGTCCCTTCCCACTCTCTTATCATTAAGACTGGTGGACCTGCCTATTGCATGTGCCATATTCTCTGGTCATGAAGTGAGTTATAACTGAGCAATGTTTCAGAAAATTCTCTCCAAAATCTACAAAACCACAACACGGTACACCTGACAGGCATATAAAAAACAAATGAAAAGATTTTTAAAAAGACTGGTATATAAAAATAGATGAGAAGGCCTGTGAATATTCTAATATAAACGAATACTGATATATAAAAATAGAAGAGAAGGCCTGTGAGTATTTTAATTTAAAAAAAGACTGGTATATACAAATATATGAGAAAGCCTGTGAGTATTCTAATACAAAAAAAAGACTGGCATATAAAAAAAGATGACAAGACCTGTGACTATTCTAATACCGAAACAAAAGACTGGTATATACAAATATATGAGAAGGCCTGTAAGGATTCTAATACAAAAGAAAGACTGTTTTACAAAAGTAGACAAGAAGGCCTGTGAGTATTTTAATACACAAAAAAAGACGTATATAAAATTAGATGAGAAGACCTGTAGGTGTTTTAATATAAAAAGAAACGTATATAAAAATAGACAAAAAGGCCTGTGAGTATTTTAATAAAAAAAAAGACTAGTATATAAAATAGACAAGAAGGCCTACGAGTATTTTAATATTAAAATGATTGATATATAAAAATAGACAAGAAGGTCTGTGAGTATTCTCATACCAAAAAAAAAGGACTGGTATATAAAAATAGATGAGAAGGCCTGTGAATATTCTAATACAAGAAAAAGACTGGTATAAAAAAAAATAGACGAGAAGGCCTGTGGGTGTTCTAATACAAAGAAAAGACATATATAAAAATAGACAAGAAGGCATGTGAGTATTCTAATATCAAAATAATAAATCTGTAAATTCTGACAGGTCCAGTCCAAAGCTTTATAACAGCTGTAAGTATGTGATTTGTGATAACAATATTGACAATTGGTTGATGTGATTGAAAAAAAAAAAAACTTGGATCTGTACAGACAAGAAATAGTGTCAATAAATGACTGCTACTTCAGTACATTACATAAAAGATTGTTTACAACTCTATAAAGTGGCCACATTTCTAATTTGAATGCTTCTAGCAGAGGAATGTTGTCCTTATCAGATTGTGTAATGGGCATGAAACAATTGAAAACTTATAAAATAAATGAACTCACCTTGTGTTCTGTGGCATTTTGTTGTACAAGTTCTTCATCTGAAAACACATCATCTTCTGATGAAAAGCTGAATTCTTTTCTCTTCTTCTCATCCAACAAACTATCTTCGGATGGTAGTGAAAATACTGTGATACTCCCATCAAATATATTATTCATCTGTTCTGAGTCAACGTCATGATGCTGCTGCTTTTTTTTAATACCATGCTTTCGAATGACACATATTATGGCAACAATGCCTACTGACAACACCGTTGTTGCAGTTCCCACTGCAATTGCAATAATAACGTAGGACTCTATTGTCTCATCTGGAATTCTTGCTACACTGGTCACATTTTCTGTATACAATAGAACATCAAGCATAGCTGTTGTATATAAAGCTTCTGGAAGACCATGATCGGACACCATAATCTGAAGTTCGAATGTTCTAAAGTCATACTGCTGTTCTGTAATCAAATCAGTAAGTTGAATAGTCCCATAATCCGAATGAATCCTGAATAGCTGTGTGTCATTTACGATCATATATTTCAATTTACTATTCTCATTGCCAAACTCATCATCATCTGATGCCCTGATACGAGCGATGACTGACCATGGAGGAGTTGACAGAGGAAATTGTACTGTATTATTTTTCCAAGATGGAAAATGAATTTTTGGCGGGTTGTCATTTTCATCTTTCACTATGATTTTAATGTGAACACTACTGTTCAGAGATGGTGACCCCTCATCTTTGACCACAATTCTGAAGTCATAACAACTGACTACTTCCCTGTCCAACTTTGTTTTTGTTTTTATCGTTCCATCAGAAAATACAATAAATGGAACTTTTTGGTCATAAATTGGATGTATCATAAAATAAATTGCTGCATTTATGCCATCATCACCATCTGTGGCTGAAACACTACCAACCATGGTACCAGATGGATTATTTTCAGAGATTGAAAATTCATATGAAGTTCTGCCAAAGACTGGTATCTCATCATTTTGATCCAAAATCTGTATCTTAACAATTGCAGAACCAGTCATCTGTGGTGATCCCCCATCAAGAGCATAAACTATAAAGGAATAGGATGAAGTTTGTTCTCTGTCAAGTTTCTGTTTAGCATGTAATGTTCCTGTTTGTTGAATATAAAAATATTCCATGATATCTGATGACAGTCTGTATGAGATTTCTGCATTAGTTAGACCATCTACATCCTCTGCATGCACTGTAAGAACTAACTTTCCAATTTCATTATTTTCCACTAAGCTAATTTCATAAAGTGGCTTGGTGAATTGTGGAATGTTGTCATTTTCATCTAATATCTTAACAACAAACCAGGATGAGGAATCTAATGGTGGGTCTCCACCGTCCTGACAGTACACAGTGACATTAGTAAAGTTTTGTTTCTCGTGATCAAGCTGTCGTGTTACCACAACTTTGTACTCCTTATTTGAACGAAGAGGATCCATTTGAAAATCATCACTCTCCATTGTACAGACCACTTCACCATCCTTACCAGTGTCATAGTCCACCACAGAAACATGTGCCACAACTGCTCCTGGTTTGGCTACTTCAGATATGACAGCAACATCTTCATTAGTCAGTAAATTAATAAGTATTTCCGGAGGGTTGTTGCCACCATCCTCAACAAATACATACACCAATGCCTGTGCTGTAAGATGCTTATCGCTTAAATCATATGCTTCTATAATAATTTTATATACCTTTCCTGGTGTGAAAATGAGCTTTCCAATGACTCTGATTTGTCCATATTCTGCATCAATCTCAAAAAGTTCAAATATTTCATCAGCTTGATGTGGACTAAGTCGATAATTTACCAATCCATTATTATTCACGTCTACATCAGTAGCCAAAACGGTTAAAATTAATGACCCATATTTGACATCTTCACTTACAGTGACATTGTACAAGGAATGACTGAACTCCGGCGAATTATCGTTGACATCAATAACACTCACGTTAATGAATAACCTTCCAATTAAAGGTGGGCTATCACCATCTCTGGCAATAAGGTCCATGTAGTAAAATTCTTTCTTCTCTCTATCCAAAGGTTCCATGACTTTGAATCTAACCAATGAACTACCATCCAAATTTTTTACAAACTGAACCGAAAATGGCACATCTTTTGGCCTGAGCTCATACGTTTGGAGGGAGAAATTTTGACTATTATCCAAGTCCTTTGCCCCTTCTATTGAATATTGAGTCCCTACTAATACATCCTCTGAGATGGGTAGTGACAATACAACTTTGGAAAATGTTGGTGAATGATCATTAATATCTTCCAGATAAATATTGACTTTCAAAATTCTAAAGAAGCTACCAATTGATGACTGTGCTGCAACTTCTAATGGCAACATGCAAATTGTAACAAACTGACACAGCTGTTCTCTATCTAATCTAGTTTTTGTAAAAATGGTACTGGTTCTATCATCAATATGGAAATATTTAGTAGAATCGTCTCCTCGTGAGAGAAAGCTGAACCTCATTGTGTTCGAATCTGTCTCACTAATTACTGACAAGAGATTGGAATCATTGGCCACATTACCTATATATGTGTTACTTGGTTGTTCTTCAGGAATGTGATAAACTATATTCTGTGCACTGCATAATCTGCAGATTGTCAGAAATAATATAAGCCATGAGCAAAGACTGGCTTTTTCCATTCTGAATTCCAAAAATTTAAATCACAATTTTTTTCCTCACACAATATATAATACTTAAAAAGTGAAAAAGTCTTATCTCTTCCAAATTGAGTGTAGAAAAAAAATCCTTATTTTGTGGATATCATGATTACATGTATACTTTTTGCTTTGATGTAATCCCTCCTTGATGATGAATGTTTTTTTCTTTCCTTTCAATCCAGAATATGCAGAAAGAATCTGTCAAACAACTCCACTTGACTGATGACCTCAAAATTCAATCTTGATTAACTTGTAAATTCACAAGACATCTACACTATGTGTCACACATATTGGTAATGAATTTCTGCAGTAAGTGAAAGCAGAGAATCTACCCCAGTTCACTGATGTTTCTTTCTACTTGTTGGTCCTATTTAATGTACCTCCATGTCAACTGTGTTCCACCTGAATGCTGATCTGAACTGCTCAAAAAGTGGCATGGAGATGCAGAACCTTTCCTCTGATGGTGTGTTTTATCATGACACAAAATGTGCTGCCTTAAATCTATTAAGGGTTCTGCTACAATGAATGCACCTTTATCACTCTCCTAAAAATAACTCCACTCCTGACAATTACACCTGTGAGAAATTACCTATAGGCTTTTCAGTGGCAATCCTTAGCTTGGGCAGGTAAAATTGGCTTTAATTGATCAGTGATTGGGATCTTAGTCCTTTGTGTCAAATCATTAATTGAATTTTATTACCACCTTCCTATGTTGTTCCTCCTTTTTAAAGATTTAGCCCCAAGATATTAGCCACCAATCTACATAACACAAATCCCTTTGTTAATGAATACATCAAAGATTTGCTGTCAAAAATTCAAGTAAATAATCCCTGTAAGTATCCAACTGTCAGTAAATGACCCCTTCTTTTGATCCGGTGAGTGATTTGACTCTGTGAGATGTGAAATCTATGACACAGTAAGTCACTCTTCCTCCTTCTGATGTCCAAAGTAAAATAAGAGAAATTTAGATTTAAGTTTTACAACTGTTTACCTCTGAAAAGGATTAAATATTGCTGCTGTTCTGGCTTGTCAAGAATATGGCTTTTGTATACTTTAATCTCTTTTCATATGGTCATGATTCCTTGGTGAATGAACCTTTAAACAGACATTTAAGGATTAAATAAGAAAGTTGACACTGAGTAATTAGGAGAAACAGTGTACATTAAGCTCATGTGCCAGAAAGAAAATGTGAAGAAAAAATCACCAATTTTAGTAAATGGTTGTGGCAACATGAATAAAATATTGTATAAATTTAAATGTCCTTGGTATATGAAAATATTACAAGAGAGCAATAGTGAGATGAATGACAGCAAATGCAATGAAAATTGTATATCCCTCAATCTGGTTAAATAATAGAATGTTTGTTTTTTCCCTTTAAATCCCAACTTTATTATTTAATTATTGATTAGATGATTTTTTTGTTCTTTTAAAATGATATTGTCACCCTGCAGATTTACATGTAACTAATTATCAAAAGGCATTATTATTCCTGTTACCAAATATCAACAGACATTATTATTTTTGTAACTAAATATCAAAAGACATTATTTTTTTATACTAAATAGTATTTTTTTTCAACATAAACATAAAACAGTATAATTGGGTTACAAAGAGTACAGTATATATGCACTGCATGAATGAAAGACAAAGTATTTGAAATAAAATGTACTTTAGAGCTGTAACAACAAGAACATTGTGAAATAATAGTTGTTCTTGTATTCCTATAAACTATGGTATTCTATGCAAGTTATCAGACATTAGTTAAGGTATAATAATGATTCCAATATTAAGAATTTCCTTGTTTTCTAAACCAGCACATTTTGTTATTATTCTTTAATTATTAAAACCAATAGCCTGTAGCTACATACAGGTTCTCTCTGTGCAAACATCAATTGTAACCCAAGAGCCAATGTGCCCAGCTCTATTGTGTAATCCAGCCATGCTAACAAAAGCAAATTATCACAATAATGATAATTGCTGGTATTTAAGTAAGCATCAAACAGAAATAAACAGATGAAAGAAATTTCTATTTTGATTTTGGTAATTAAGTTTTCTCAAGGATATTCCAACAGAATAATTTCATTAGGAAGGAATAAAAATGTGACATGATGATTTTGTAAGAACTGGATCTATGTAGTATAGATCTTTCTGAAAAGTGGACAGCTTCAAAATACGTTTACAACAGACAAGTCAATACTATTCATACAAGGTATGAAAATATTCCAGACAAGTCTATACTTTTCCTACAAGGTATAAAAATACTCCAGCAAAAGAATAGCAGTCACAGTAGACAAATTTTAGGATGTAAACAATATTATCATGCATTATTTATCAATTATTCCATGAATGATATTAATTAGTGTATATTACAATTAGGTTTTCATAACATTTAATAATTTGACACATCAAAGATGAATATGTTACTACATACACGATATTGACTGTAATCAAACTTGACACAATATTAATACTATTATAGTCAAATTATTATATTACCTGGTAATGACCATTGATATGGAGTCTTGGCTTGACCATATGGGTATGTAAGAAAATGTGCAAGTAGCCCAACTGCTAACTGCTTGACTCAAATTTGCCTTCATATAATGTACTGGCAGATCTGATTCTCTATTTTTTTTAGGAGTTATCAGGATAACAAAAAATATAGACCCTGATCTGCAGGCATATTATGCTATGACAGATCAGGATCTTTGCTGTTTTTGATGAACTCATCTATTTTGCAAGTGTACGTGGTACTACATGTATTATAATCAAATTATTATATTATCTGATATTGACCATAATCCATCTTGACAATAATAATGCTATCCTAATAAAAAAATTGTCATATTATATGTAATCAACCATAATCCATCTTGACAATAATAATGCTATCCTAATAAAAAAAATTGTCATATTATATGTAATCAACCATAATCCATCTTGATAATAATAATGCTATCCTAATAAAAAAAATTGTCATATTATATGTAATCGACCATAATCCATCTTGATAATAATAATGCTATCCTAATAAAAAAAATTGTCATATTATATGTAATCGACCATAATCCATCTTGACAATAATAATGTTATCCTAATAAAAAAAATTGTCATATTATATGTAATCAACCATAATCCATCTTGATAATAATAATGCTATCCTAATAAAAAAAATTGTCATATTATATGTAATCAACCATAATCCATCTTGACAATAATAATGCTATCCTAATAAAAAAATTGTCATATTATATGTAATCGATCATAATCCATCTTGACAATAATAATGTTATCCTAATAAAAAAAATTGTCATATTATATGTAATCGACCATAATCCATCTTGACAATAATAATGTTATCCTCATCAATATTATTATATTATCTGATGTTGACCATATTCCTCCTTGACAATAATTATTTTGTCATAATCAAAATTATTTAGCTGCCTGATATTGATAATACTCCATATTGATCCAATTATTATTGTCATAATCAAAATTATTTAACTGCCTGATATTGACAATACTCCATATTGATACAATATTAATTGTCATAATCAAAATTATTACAGGTGGTAGTTCTGATTTTAATTTGTGATTTTGGGGGTTTAATGCTGTGACGGGGCATATTTCTGGCGATCTATCTTGAACCCATTAGCTGAGACCAGAAAAACATTAATTAGATTTCTAGAGAATGGACGTGAATCAATAATCACACACTGCCATGTTGCGGAATGTCATTTTGAGGTAAGAATGCTATCCTTAATTAAGCAACTGTTTTGGACAGCAGCCAGATGAACTATTAGGGGCACAATAAACGTTTTTTTTCAGGGTACAGCTGTCACAACTGAAAAGTTGCAGAAATTCTGTAATTATCAAACTACCAGGTCAAGCTGACCCTGATTTTTGGCAACACTGAGGAAGGGGCAGAGAGCTTTGACTGAATGGTTACGCTAGTTAATTGGGGTGTTTTCCACCCAAAATTACCTATGTTTTATATCGCATTATCAGAAATTTTAATCAGTCTAAGCTTTTCTGCAAGAGAAACCAGTGTAGGCTCCGAGAGATAAAAAAGGTGTTGTCCAAGTAATCAGACGAACTGTTTTGGATCGCCGCTTGCAGCAAAGAGAGAAAATAGTCCTGAGAGTGCAATATTGAGAGTGTAGCCTGAAACGTGTAATCTGAGATGGGAAAATTCTGAGAGTAGAATCCTATGACACAACACTGCTACATATTAATATTGAGTGTCCTGTGACTGATTGTTGAGGGTGGAATCCGGAGATCCAGACATCTGAATAGCCACAGTGGAAGTTGAGTGAACCGAAGAACAGGTTATGAAATTATACAAGACATTGACTTCGATTGTTCACTCAATCCTATGATGAACTAAATCTATCAGTAAACAGATCAGCTATTTTATTTGAATCCATTTGTGCTTCCCTTTGTAAATCGCAAAAGTTTTGTTTTCTAAAAGCTGAGATATTTTTAATGTAATGACTTCAGATAGTTGTGTTATGTAATTGATTAAATTGTTTGTTGTATGGGGTCTCGTGTTTGCTTGTTCTATATATCTGCTCAGATCTCTACATATATTTTCATCTATAAGTCTTACCATTTATATTTACTCGAACTGGGCAATTTCATTAAGGGCGGTTATGTCCTAGATACAGAGTACCAAAAGAGGTGGTAAATATAACATTATATACACCACCCTGTAACAAATGCCATTTTTAATACATGACAGGCCATACATGGAAGCAAGTATATTTCATAAAGCATGACTCCAGGAAGTCCTTAGAATGAACCACCTACCTATGAGAAATTACTTGCAAGTTTTCTTACATACCCAGAATGTACCACCTACCTATGAGAAATTACTTGCAAGGTTTCGTACATACCCAGAATGTACCACCTACCTATGAGAAAATATATGAAAGTTTTCTTACATACCCAGACAGTCGAGCCAAGACCCATATGGACAGAGATGAGATGTGAATGATCTGTAAAGATGAGTGAGACTGCTCAGACACATATTGCCATTCCAAATTATTGATATGAAAAACCAATAAACCATAATGTAGAGAGATTACATTGCTCTGATTGTGTTGTTTGTGTCTAGTCAAATGTACTAGTGCTTACTTGATTAACTGCGCCATGGGAATTTAGTCACAAGTAAGAGGGTTTTTATTTTCTATATCTAATGGATCTCTTGTACCTCTAGTTCTTCGTGCTTACCCTATGCACTATGTTTGACTTGGCTTATAAACAATCCTAGAAGACTTCAGAAAGAGCTTTTTCTATAGCAAAACTTAAAGTCTGATTGTGTCCAGTGCATACATTTAATCTAACTCTAATCTACATATAACATGCACAAATCTAAATTATATAATCCAAAATAAAATCATATATCTACTCTTCATACACACTCTTTCCCCACTGATACTGTATGCTAGAATTTCCAAAATATTATTTTAAGTAGGAAATTACTTGTAAACTTTATCCTTATGAGCAAATTAATTTAAATGTTTAAATATTAAGGCAAATTTGCTATAATTGATTTTAATTAGCTTTACAAACACATCATCCAACTGTCATACTGACTTCTTTGCTTCAATTTCTCAGCTAGCCCTGTAACTTGACAACATTTTTTGCACCTGAAAGAGCTAATTTTATCACTATAATACAAACATAATAAAGATTTTGTAAAGTAAATTGTTTTGTCCTCATTTTGTACAAGAAATGTTTTTCATAGCTTTGTACCTTGAGAAAACTAACAGTAGACTAAGCAAGTGTTTGGGCTGGTACCAGGCCAGTTTTCTTGAGAAAGGACTTGGTAGACTAAGCATGTGTTTGGGCTGGTACCAGGCCAGTTTTCTTGAGAAAGGACTTGGTAGACTAAACATGTGTTTGGGCTGGTACCAGGCCAGTTTTCTTGAGAAAGGACTTGGTAGACTAAACATGTGTTTGGGCTGGTACCAGGCCAGTATTCTTGAGAAAGGACTTGGTAGGCTAAGCCTGTGTTTGGGCTGGTACCAGGCCAGTATTCTTGAGAAAGGACTTGGTAGGCTAAGCCTGTGTTTGGGCTGGTACCAGGCCAGTTTTCTTGAGAAAGGACTTGGTAGGCTAAGCCTGTGTTTGGGCTGGTACCAGGCCAGTATTCTTGAGAAAGGACTTGGTAGACTAAACAGCCAGTTTTCTTGAGAAAGGACTTGGTAGACTAAACAGCCAGTTTTCTTGAGAAAGGACTTGGTAGGCTAAGCCTGTGTTTGGGCTGGTACCAGGCCAGTATTCTTGAGAAAGGACTTGGTAGACTAAACAGCCAGTTTTCTTGAGAAAGGACTTGGTAGACTAAACAGCCAGTTTTCTTGAGAAAGGACTTGGTAGGCTAAGCCTGTGTTTGGGCTGGTACCAGGCCAGTTTTCTTGATAAAGGACTTGATAGACTAAGCAAGTGTTTGGGGTGGTACCAGGCCATGTTTTGTTGCACACAAATAATATCTTGCCATCACTTATATTTCATAATGGTACAATAAAGGTGGATTATTTAATGAAAGTATTCTTCTATAAGTCTGAACATTACAAATTTTAACATTTCTCATTTAACTCCAAGTAATCATAAGTGTCATTCCTCTCATATCAAATAAGAAATTAAACAGTTGCCATGGTGACAATATCAGCTAGCAGATCTGGTGGCAGGATGAGATTGCCCTTATGAAAATATTAACAAGCAAATCTGGTGGCAGGATGAGGTTTAACAACAGTCTATCCTAATATTTCAGACTTCCTAGTTTATCCAAAGAATTCTTAGGAGTTAATTACAAATAATTATCTCACTATAAAACTTCTGACATGATATCTCTTACTCCTATTACACATGCAAGCTGTGTTATATTTGGTATTTTGTTAAATTAATCATGCAACCCTATCTGGTTACAATATCAAACATAACTTTTGAAATCGAACATGCTTGGTTTGACACAAATTTAAAATATCAAAGCAACCCACAGCCTGCTATGAGTAAAATCTGATACAGTAACCAAATAGGGCTGGTCAAAACATTCAACATGCTACATGATCATCCAGTATGTGTATCACACACAATAAATAACTTTATCAATCAAACCAGGAACTGAAACTCTGGTATAAAAGTAACAAAATATTAACACTGTACTGTTATCATCAACATTGTAAAACAACCAGCTAATACTGGTAGATACCGTGACTAAATACTGATTAATAGTTGAACTCAAGTTCTAATCTTGTGAGCACCTCAGTACCGACAGTACTGCATATAAATCTCATCTTCATGGTCAGCTTCAGTAATGGTTACATTGGGATCCTAAGACACACATCCCAGTGCCTCATTCAGCCAATCAGATGAGGTCGTTCGAGTGCAGGTGCTTCCCCCAGTCTGTCCTGATGATGAATATTAATGTACTTGCTAATGAAAAGTGTGGAGTTGCTGTGTGCAATTGGTAACAAATTATATTTTTACTTGTGGGAGACTGAAAAGTCACAGCCTTGGTTTGTATTCCAGCAAGAAATGAAATATGGCATAAAAGATGAACAGACTAATGTACCTCTGTCTCCAGCCTTAACCAATAATTCTGTCATCAGCTCATTGAAATAAATATGCAGACTATGCTACTTTGAACATATCCCAGTACATGCCAGTACAAAATGAAAACACTTTAAATGTTTTACATGTACCACATTCCAAAACAATGTTGTAATTATCATATTTTTAGAAAAGAAGAAGACACAAAAAAGTTTACTAATGTTTCAAAAATATTTCAAAAACAGAAAAAGGGTCTAAAGAATTATACTGGTTTACAGGGCTAACAAGAGACCTATATGTGCTTGATATTACTCACCAGTGATAGACTGGTCTAAATGCAGATGTAGAAACAAGACAGGTCAATTTGAAAGCAATTAGACTGGTATCATTATACATTATCTTCAACATTTTATTTTGTGTGGTTTCAGATAAACTAGATACTGTATTGGCATCGTTCATAGATATCTGAATGGTGTTTTGGCTAGGAATGTACCTATCAAGGTTTTGGCTGATTAGGTCAGACAGTTTAGGAGAAGAAAACAATATTCTATTTAAATTTATTAATTAGCCTAGAATATTAGGGAGCTTATCATGTAATAATATGTTCCATCTATCCTCAATAACTTAAGTTTTCCATCGTCTACAATTTTCAGACTTTATATCATTTTTGTGTGGCAAGGTAGAAATTTAGAAGCTAACAATAAGAACTTGACCAAGCCGAGTTAAAGATGAAAAACTGGAGTACTGGCCCCCAATGAATGTCTCTTAGTCATAGGAGTTCTATCACTGCTAATATCAACAATAGGTTCATGACCTTAGAATGAATGGTACACAATAAATGAGCAGAAAATTAAAAAAATTCAGCCATATTTGTAATGCATAAAATATAGACCATAATGACACACTTTTTGCTATGAGGGTATAGTATCCTCAAAATGCATCCCCTTTTTAAGTGTCATTCAGCCAGGTGTAATACTATCTAATCTATACAGGATGATAAAAAGTCAATGTAGTCGCATGGCAAATACAAATACTTAAACTAAGCCAGTAAAATGTGAAATTTAGGTCACATTCACCTTCTTTTGTTGGATAAGCAAGGTAGTAAAATAAATAGATGAATACAATTCTGAAGTAGGATGATTTTAGTATTAGCGATGTCTGAGAAATAAACATAAAACAAAAACAACGCAAGATAGTGAAGAGCACATTATAAGCCACACTGACCTACTTTTGTGTAGTAATTTGTCACGATGAATCACAGTTCCAAGTTTCACGATTCCAGCACAACAGCATCTACAGTGTGTAAAAGCCTAAGCAAAATGCAAAGACGTTAAACAAGAATGAACATATAACGTGAATGTGGAGAGTTAGTCCCCTACCCAGGTATTAAGGATATGAAACCACATTACTTTAATAACAGCACAAAGTATTCCAAAATTAAGGAAGAACACAGAATGGACACGATGGGAGGAGGCAACATCAAGATGGAAGAACAACAACAAAAGCAAGACACCCATGAAGGACACAGGGATTCACCAGAAGAAAGAGGGAACTACGGTTACACCCTGTAACACTCCATCAAAAAGCCCTTTTAAGGGCTATTTATACTTACAGAGTTTCCTTTTGGCTCAGAAACTCTATTCGACAATCTTGTTCTTCAAAATCAAACTTGATCATTTTTGGCTCTCCACCATCAAAATTAACAACCCATATAACCTGACACTAACCAACCTACCCATGTCAAATTTATAGGGAACACACCAAATGTACACTCTGTACTAGAGAAAAATTAGAATGTTAGGATGATTAGGAAAAAATATAACTTGAAAGATTGACTCAATTGTACAGGTGGCTTACACAATATTGGTATAGGGTGTCCACTAGCAACAAGTGGACTCAATCTGATAAAGCTAGGGCGTGCCAGTTCACAGATCCTTTTCCTCGGCCAGACATCAACACCAGAAAAAAACTAGACGTGAAAACCATTTTTCACAAGTCATCATTTGGTGCCATTGCACCTCTAGCACTGCAGCTTCCGATAGGTTGATTGGGTTGAGTGCGTGGCTGATCTATTCCCACTCCCCTAGGTCACTCATTCATGTCGATAGCCCCTTCTAGGGGCGCGACATGATGACCAAATTAAGTAGCATACTTTGTATGCATAAATGCCTGTGGGGATGTGGCACCATTCCTTCCTTATCCGGGAAAATCTAAATCACTACCATACTAATTGGTGGTGTAAAATAGTGAACATATGACCCTTCATGGCCGGTTTCACTTAAAACCTTAAATACTACTACTATGAAACCACATCCAACTGTCACTTTGGACCTAGAACAATAAAGAATGGTTGAGAGGAAGTGACACTGAACATAAGTGTACAATTCATATTGTGATGATATTCAATAACTTGCTGAGACCAGCTATTAATTGTTTCTGCACAATATCATGAGCTCTCTGACCAATCTTTAGAATATTTGAGACAAGGATGATATTTATTCATTTTGGGGTCAAGGGCACTGTCAAGTGCCAAATTTTTCGTCAGTGACATCCAGTAATTAATTCGTAGGCTATCCGACAATCAACTGTCTTGGAGTAGAGTTTGGAAAGGAAAGAATGTTAGTTTACCTCGGTCAGACTGTTACAATAATTAGAGTGAAACCTGACTGAGTGTTTGACACGCGTTAACCTAGGTTAGCTGTCAGAAATGATTGAGACAAATGATAAGGTGATATTTCGATCCTAAGTGGCATTTTTGGCATCTTGATAGACAGTTTTCAAAGGGTCCGCAAGGATAGCCTTTACGCCGATTGGTCAAATGTATAGGGAAGGGGGGGGGTGTCGAACCCCAGAATCGGGGAAATATATACTACGTATCAAACGAGGTGTCAGTCTAGGAAGACCTCTGCAAGAGAGGAAGTAGAAAACTGCATAGTCAAGACTCCGAGCGTGCTTTGAAAGACAGACGTTCGTAAAAATTGGGTTCCAGTTAAACTGAATGTGGAACGATTGTAAGACGCCAAAAACACAAGGTATTTAACTCAAATTCACCTTTATCATGATGTAATGTATATGCTGTTTATCTTTGGCATAGATGCACAATGTATCGATACTACAATACAAATAGTTCAGTATTACATTGATTTAATAACGTACTTTGATATGTTTCTTTGTTACAGATGCATGATGGGTTCATATTTTTTTATGGATAGTCAGTTTTACAGTGATTTAATAATGTATTTTTGAATTCTTATTTTTTCCCTTATATACTTAGGTAGGTAAATGGGTGGTGTAGAAAACCCGCCGTGTACATTTATGATTGGAAAGTGTTACATTAATTTGAATTTATCATATTAGTAAATATGGATTGTGTGTTATGATATATTGCCTCACTTTATATAATGATTTACGGGAATATATGACTTTCCCGAATTCTGATGTCGATAATTAGCAGTATAGCTCTATTGATCTGAAGACCTGTATAGTATTTGTTAGCCGTATAAATGATAACACTGATAGTAAGATCTGATTTTTCGAACCTGAAAATGGACTTACTATCTCAACTCTTAAAGTAACGAGATACTTAGGGCGTTTTACCCTTTTCTTTTACAAGGAAAATAGTTTATTTTCGCAAGAGTGAGAATCAGCGAGAAGTCAAAGGAAAAGAGAAAAAAAGAAGTAAGAAGTCAGAGTGTGGAATTCCCGTTCAATCAAAGGGCAAGCTGAAGTCGGACGCACGCAGGGAAAAGAAAGAAAAACCAGTCGACGAAAAAGGTCATTTTGAAGCACCCAACAGTCCATTGTTAAATGAACATTCGATTCCATGATGAAATTTACTCTCAGTATTAACGGCTAACTTCATTTATTTTCATTAGTGTTTGGATTCTTATGAATGTATCCATTATTTTAAAGCTTCAGTTTATGTATTTTCTGAACTAAGTGTATTCAGAAAAAGAGAAAGCGTAATTCACAGTGTTATTCTTTTCTTAATTGTATTTTTAATTAAATTCATATTTTATCTTTATGGGGGCTCGTGTATTGTCTTGTTCAAAGTACCATCTCAGATTACTATATCCACTGACCGGGCAGATTACACCGTAGAGATCATCTTCTAGATAACGATAATTAGTGGAAGGCGGTCTTCAAGTGTTGTTTTCCAAGTTGCGCAATACCTCTGACCAGGCCTTGTGCAATATTGTACTAATAACACTTTGATAACCGGCAGTGCGCACCCATTACAGGCACTGGGAATGAAATAAGAAAAAACACTTTTCACAAAACTTTTGTACTCAAGATCTGTACCATAAGCCATGACTAAACTTTGCTGATAGCTAGCATTTGTGAAAAGGAATATGCGTATTGACCTTAGGACCAAAGTGCAAAGTCAGTGTTGAGTATAGAATTTTGAATAATCAGTGAAGCTTAAAGTTGAATGCACAGAGCATTGAGATTTTATCACATTTAGGCCATGGGAGTATTTGGGAAGGGTGATTTTGACCTTTGTTCTTAATTTCTTTTATTTCAGTGTTAAAACTTCAATGGGGAACACTGTTACGATTCAATGAAATTAATGGAATATCTTAAAACAGGTTTGAGAAAGAGACAGCTGAACATTCAATTCATTTCTAATTGTC
Source organism: Unio delphinus (assembly GCA_029339505.1). Classification (NCBI taxonomy): domain Eukaryota; kingdom Metazoa; phylum Mollusca; class Bivalvia; order Unionida; family Unionidae; genus Unio; species Unio delphinus. The sequence continues at coordinate 18,596,634 of JAQISU010000108.1, forward strand.
ATTCTTCAAAGGGAAAAGTTATATAATGCAGTTCAGAGATTCTGACTGATAAGACAAATGCTTGTCTTAGGAAAATTGTTGAGAAATCACTGCTTATGTTTGGCAAAGTGAAATTAAGGAATACATCTTGGAAAGAATAGGCATTTAAAGTGATAACCTTGCTCTAAATTCTTTAGTCAGAAATATCCTGAGAGAGAGAAGTTTTACTCCAGGGGAAACCTAAGAAAGAATAATGCTTTCCTCATTTAAGCAAGGGAGGGGGATGGACCAGGTGTCTGTCTTGTGAGAAAGACAAGGTTTAGTGCCTGATGCACAAGTTCTAAAGTTAACAGTTTTCCAAGGGAGAGGAAACTCGACAATCCAGAGACGTGTCCGAAAAAAAGAAAGAAAAGGAAGAAGTGATGAGTTAGATCTGAAAGGGTAAATTGATGAGTAGAGGGTAATATCTAGGAAGTCAAAAAGAAGGATGATGCAGTTGGAAAGGAAAGGCTCAAGGAAATAGGAACATACTGAACAAAGTTCAGGGGAAGGTAATGAAATCAGTCGTGGACACTGTGATCTATTCACCTCTCATGACGATGGAATAAATCCACATTAGACACTGCTCATAAATCCTGTTGATATCATTTAAGTTGAATCAAAATTACCACTATTAATTTGTTTGATTAAATTTGTTATTGTTCTTGTATAATTGGGTTCATATTGCATTGTTTCTTCCCAATAATCTTGGCCAGTTCTTTGTTGATATTCTTTTACTCACACTGGGTCATAATATCCAGGGAGGTCAGCAGCCTACATAAGGTAGCTAAATCCAATTAACCATTCCTCTTACTAGGAGGGAGTCAGATGGACTCCAAGGAAGATAATGATTTCCACATGTAGTCTTGCACCATAAACCATGACCATTGTCCAATGGCATGCATTTGCAATAAGACACTTTGCAATTGGAGTAACGCACCTTCTATCTTGAGGTCAAGAAGTCAAACATAAAGATCCCAAGAATTATGAAGAAAATGGTTTTCTGCAAAATAATTTTAATTTTACGTCATTTACTTTGACCTGCAATTGTTTTCAGCAAATCAGTGATCTTCATTATTTTGAATGCATAATTCAATGCACAAACCTAAGACTGGTTCCATAGCTCATAGAATAATTAGCTGCATGTGACAACCGAAGTGGTCTCTGTCAAGTGCCAAATTTTTCATCAGTGAAATCCATTAACCCTTCAAGTGCTGCATTGTTTTGCAGTAAAAGGTCCCTCAGTGCTGAATTGTTCCAGGGGAGAAAAGAATAAAACTGCACAGTCTTTAAATTGCATGTATTTCATTAAATATACACTATTGATAGACAAACCCTATATAAAAAATGATGGTATGTGTCTATACTTTAAGATTAGCATCAAGACACATGTGTAGGTTTAACATATTTGCAGGTACAGGTGTAAATACAGGTAAAATGGCAAGTTACAATTGTATTTCATCAGTATTTTTGTTTGTTTTTGATGGAAAAATTCAAATATATCTACGAAATGTTATATTCTTTAGTAGTCCAACCATGCACATGTTATATTTGTCACAATGTTATATATAAATTGTGAAAATCACAGGTAAAGGAAGGGTGACAGTTTTGCAAAAATCCACTCCATGAATGTCAGAGGTAAGTTTAAACCCTCCAGTCAGCAATTAATGTTCATAAAAAACTATCACCTGTTATTTATTATAATATCATCAAACCGAGGTCCATATCTGGTGATTAAACCTCAGCAATGGCTTTATTTTTGTTCAATCATTGGGCTGATTTTATGTGAAGAGTCACCTTAATTGTTCTCATTGTCTGACAGGTGTAAATTGCTTAGAATAGCTTGAAATCTATCCCATACTTATTTTTTTTGCTGAAGTATGTGGTTGATATCACATCATCAATAGCCCATTAGGATTCGAGAACAGACATATATACCAAACCCATTGTTTTAATCGATGCGAAAACGTTTTAGATGCTCAGATAAGACAGGCCGCCATTTCTTCATGCGACTTTTTTCGTTCAAGTCTGCCCCATGGACTCTCTGATATGCATTATGATTTGTTTGATCTACTATCAGATGCAATAACTCGTCATCTAAGAAAAAGTCTTCAACAGTCTGTACGTTCATTTTTCACCATCTTGACATTTAATTTTGAATTACCAGTGAATGGGGGTTGACAGGCGCGCCATCTTTTCACGTCAAGCGAGCATGTACATCCGACTCCAGTTCCACATAAATTACTGGCTCAAAATCATTCATGTGTATTTCCATCAATACCTCGCTTGCTCCAATACTGTCAATTTTCTCAAATTATACAAAATCACTATTAGCATCACTATCAGAAGTGAATATTTGTTGCAAGAAATCACCATCATATTCAGCGTCGGCCATTTTGCTTTGCACAAGTACCATGTGTTTAGAACCGAGCATTTGTAAAATTACATCGTTAATAATATAGTAAAGTACTGCAGAATGCTCATTCTGGATCTTTTTAAACCAATCAAATATAGTTTTACAGGCATTTATGGCAAGATGAAGTTATAGAATGCGATCAGTGTTGCTCACCACGACTATAGTTGCGACACACACTACGGGACCAAAAACACCAGCGCGACTATAGTCGCGACATGCACTTTAAGGGTTAATTAATTCTTAGTCTAGCCGACAATTAACTGTTATCTTGTGGGAGAGTTTGCACGGAATGTTTTTCTAAACTCAGTCACTGTCATTACTATGTTTATAGTAAAAACGACCTAGCTGTATGACAGGCTACAGAAAGGGAAAATTCTCACGTAAAGCTGTCAAAATGATTGAGACAAATGAAAGGTGGCATTTTGACACATTTTTAAACAGTTTTTCAAATGTCTGTAGGAATAGCATTTATTCCGATTGGTCAAATATGAAATCAGAGGGGTGGGTCGATCCTTAATATTGAAGGGAATATATGCTCAGAACCACATGAATTTTAGCAGTCTAGGAATTACTTCTGTGAGAGAGGGTCAGGAGTATTAATTCCGAAAAATATGTAGTAGAAGACTCTGAGCGGACTTTAGGAAAAGAGACGTTCGTAAAATTGGGTTCCAGGGAAAATTGAATTTGGAATGATTGTAAGACGCCAAAAACACAAGGAAAATAGTTTGTAAGGAGAGAGAAATAGAGAGAAGATCTAAGGTCAGAGACGGAAAAAAAAGTCAGAAGTCAGAGTTGTGGAATCCCACGTTCACCAGAGGGCACAGTAAAGTCGTGACGCAAGCAGAAGAAAAAAAAAAAGCCGTCGTTGAACAGGTCACTGTGAATTTACCCAGCGGTCAAATGTTGATGAACACTCGATTTCGTGATGAAATTTGCTATCAGCTATTAACGGCTAAAATTCATCTATTTTATTAGTGTTTAAATTTTAATTAAGGTATTCATTATTTTAAAGCTTCGGTTTTAAAGTGCTTCTGAACTAAAAGTATTCAGAAGGAAAGGAAATTGTAATTTACTGTGTCATTCTTTTCTTGATTTTATTTTAATTAAATTCTTTATTTATCTTTACGGGGGCTCATGTGTTGTCTTTGCTCAAGATACCGACTCAGGTTACCAGATCCATTCTATGACCGGAGAAATTACACTGTAGAGGTCATCCTTTAGATAACGAGTATTAGTGGGAGGCGGTTTCGAGTGTTGTTTTTCCAAGTTGCGCAATACCTCTGACCAGGGACTTGTGCGATACTGTATTAATAACGCTTGATACCGAGCACTCCCGTTACAGTCTCTCATGAACAGTGGGTGACAATTCTGCTGCAGACCCCCCCCCCCAATCTAAAAATTTCTTTTAAATCTCATTTAAAAACTGGGCTACTACATGCAATTGCACTAGCCCAACAATGAAGAATCTCTATCAAAATGATAAATAGCATTGTGAAAAGTGATCTCAATTGATATGTTTTGAGATAGGACAATGAGACAAACTATTTTGTCTGCTTAAATAAAAACTATATTGTTTGAAATACAGTATACTGACTGATCCATCAAAAACATTCAGTCTACTAAACAAAAGCCCAATTCTCCTTGGAAGAATCTAAAGTAGATCACTTTCACAGGGGAGTAAAGTTTTATGAGTTTATTTCAAGGAAAACAAACATGAACTTTATGACTTGTAAGTAGATGGGATACATCAATAAAATGGCGAATACCAGTCATGCATTGTTATCTATAAACATAAATATAATGATACTGATCAGAACTGAGATAGTGTATAATTATCCCTTATTCATGTTAGAAAGAATAGGTCAAGCTGAATCATATTCTCCTAAGGACACTTTTTGGTACATATAAATAATAGATCAGTACAATCTTGGACTCCCCCCACACAGGCATAAATAAAAAAAATAAAAAAATCATTCCTCATCGTATTCTTCCCCAACACTGGTAAAACCAAATATTTGACCTCATCAGAAAGTCTCTTCCACACAGGTATAAATCTAAGATCTTCCCTCATTATATAGTCATCCTCAACACAGTTTTATACCAAAACTCTTTTCTCGTCAGAGTCTTCCCTCCACAGGTATAAACCCAAGCTTGTTCCTCATCAAAGAGTCTTTCCCCACAGATGTAAACCAGAACTCTTTTACTCATCAAAAAGTCTTTCCTCACACAGGTGTAAACCCTTTCACTCTCCCCACACGTGTGTAAAAAGAACTCACTCATTAAAGAGTTTTTCCCCACAGGTGTAAACGAAAACTCTTTCACTCATCAAAAAGTCTTTCCTAACACAGGTGTAAACCATTTCACTCTCCCCACACAAGTATAAAAAAAAAAAAACTTTCACTCATCAAAGAGTCTTTCCCCACAGGTGTAAACCAGAACTCTTTTACTCATCAAAAAGTCTTTCCTCACACAGGTGTAAACCATTTCACTCTCCCCACATGTGTGTAAAAAGAACTTACTCATTAAAGAGTTTTTCCCCACAGGTGTAAATGAAAACTCTTTCACTCATCAAAAAGTCTTTCCTCACACAAGTGTAAACCATTTCACACTCCCCACACGAGTATAACAAAAAAAAATTTCACTCATCAAAGAGTCTTTCCCCACAGGTGTAAACCAAAACTCTTTCACTCACCAACGAGTCTTTCCCATCCCAGTTATATATCCAAACTCTCTTCATCAAATAACATGACCAGATACAAGGTAAATACAAATAAAGACATGACAAGATTTTGTGTCCTCTAATGAAGAATAACTAAAAATAATGTGGAATAATGTAACCAGATATAAGAAAAAGCTAAAGTTTTAAAACTATCTGAACCACACAACATGTGAAAGTTTGAATGTTTCCTGCCCATAAGCAGTATCCCAGTAATTAGTCTACCAGACTGGCAATCAGTGGATTGTAAATTTCAATCCAAGCCAGATATATGGTTGCTGATATCAGTCTAAAGGTTAAAATGCAAATAAATTATAAGTGCAGATATTTTGTCTAAAATGTCTTCATAGTGGTCTACAACACAAGGTAAAACAAATCTATGCAACTGAACATTTTAGCAAAATATACAGGTACACAATTGCAATTAATTAGCAATGTTCAATACTGCACTAAAGAGAACAGTAGTTATCTGATAAGGAATTAGTCGCGTTATCTGATAAGGAATTACACTCTCATGCTTTTTATATGTTGGTCTGGAGCAATTAAGAGAATGTCTGTTTATTTGAACAGATCAAAATAGAAAGTGGAAGAAAATATACAAAGCACTTGTAGCAACAACATTTAGAAAATCAGCAGCATAAAGCAAATGTGAATACATGTAAAATGTTGTAATGACAGAATTCTGAATAATACTAATAATATTTCCGATAAATCTGATTCATCCAGTACATGTGTTTTAAATCAGTTAACATCCATTACTATAGAGCTTAGAAATGTACACTAGTTTGTGACTTGTACAGCCATGAAAGGGAGTAAGATTCACATCTTGTTTTGTATCATTTTGATTTATAGCATTCTTTTAACATCCAAAAATGTCCATAAAAATGATTGATACTGAAAACTCTTCAACTATTCTTACATGAATATGTATACCTTCCTGCAACATGTATGAGTTTCCAATAATCTATTTTCTTTGTAAGGTCCAAAAGTTATAGTGAAATGAACTATCAGGAAAAACTGATAGTTACGCTCCATGAAAGCCACAATGTGCTAGAAGAGTATCCATTTTCCAGCCACACTGCATTCTGGGATTGACACATGCTTATCATGAGTGTTTTAACTACAGAAGGGTTGGTATATGCACTTAAGGTATGTGTGAATATGGAGTCAAATATATCAACTTAAATTTAAGGAGAAAGACAATTTGATTCAATGATTGATCTGTGCCTATATTCATGGAGGCAACTATATCCTGCATCATTCGTATACAAACCAAGGTCAGCTCTATTTGAGCTCCAATTTCATTCATATGATATTGCCAATGTGTTAAAAGTGCTATTTAAAAGCAAACAACATTCGCATGTGTTTCTAACAAAAATGAAAACAATAAACCCTAATTATTTATAGTCTAATTAAGTAAGAGAATTGCATAGGACTAAACAAAGAGTTGAAAACATCAATTATGATGTAGAATCATAAAATGTGAAGACTGAAAACTAAGATATCTGTTGCAGATTAATTCATCAGCACAGATCTTAACAAATAAAGATAACAGCATGGCATATTTTGTGGCTTTCATAAAAACTGAATATTTTATTGATAATTAGGAATACCTATGTATTTGCCAACAGATTCAGGCACTTTGAACAGAGAATTTGCAAATGACAATCTGGGGAAATAATAGCCAAACTTGTCTTCATGACATATATTTACATCAATGTAATACATTTTGTACTCATCCCCTGACTTAATGTTGACATCCTCAACATTATGACATCATCAACATTATGACATCACAATAACATGCTAGTCTTTGTATGTATAACTAAATTGTTCTTGCAACATTATACCTGAAGGATTTAATTTGCACTTGTCTTTCCTTTAAAATAGTGAGTTGGCACTGTTTTCCAATAACATGCTAGTCTTTGTATGTATAACTAAATTGTTCTTGCAACATTATTCCTGAAGGATTTAATTTGAACTTGTCTTTCCATTAAAATAGTGAGTTGGCACTGTTTTCATTATTAATTTATTTAATCATGGTCACCACTTGCAGCACCCCAAACTTTTGGGCCAATCAGACTATAGACTCCCTTTTACTTTGATTAAGAACACATCTTCATTTATCCTAGATGATCCCCCAGCATCTGAGGATCAATACATGACCCTTATATGTCATAAGAGGTGACTATTGATACGTGCTTAGGCTTGAATAAACAGTAACATAGAAAGAGTGAAAATAGCTTGTAAAACTTAACAAACAATTTATTGAGCACAAATATTTTCCAGAAAAGAAAAATAAACTTATGGTTTAAGAATCAATTAAAAAATTAATCCAAAAATAATTCAAAATATTATCCACTAGAGAAATTGCAAAAATCCTGGTAATAAAATGTCCAAATAATTCTAAGTTGGAATCCCAGCGAAGTATCCAATATGGAAGACGATGTCACTTGATGAAGTCAGTTCTTGTTAATAAAAATCTATGAGCACAATTCTTTTCCAGATAAATAACAAAATAATTCCTCTTGATCCAAACGAATTGACATAATTTCCAGTACAAGGTAATTTACAATAACTCAAAATGACACACTTAATATTCTAAAAGCCCAACTTCTACTGAATAGTTCGCTCCTAAAACATAATTTATATAGCTGTTTTTACATAAACAAGGAAGGGGTCACATGATCTTCTAGAAACTCTTCGAGAAATAATTTGCATTCAAAAACTCACATACACACCTTATGACCCAACTAAAAATAGAAAGATGTTTATATAAAGCTCCATTTTGTCCTTGGAACCAACCAATCATTTTAAAAGCTTGTTTACAACTCTGAAACCAGGTCAGAAATGAGGTCAACACCTGATGTTTATTCTGTAAAGTACAGGTTACCCCTCCCCCCAATGAACGAATCTTAAAACTTAAAATGCCAAATTTAAATCTAACAAACAAACAAAAATAAATATAAATGACTTATATCAAATATACATAACACTATTTCGACAGGAGCTGTCTTGGTGCAGTGGTTAGCATGCTAAGCTCATCAATAAAGATGTGAGTTTAAATCCTACAATCAGATCAGTCAGGAGCCCTGAGTGGCTGTTTTTTTACTACCATGATTAGCATCCAATTTGGTGGTAAGGTTCCCACCATCAATGTGACCTGAAGCAACTATATCTGCCTTTAAGCCCATGTCTTTCAACAAATACATCACAGTTATTTTATTGGCCATATATACAACTTATATAGCACTTAAAGCTTTCATAACAAACTCCCCTAATAAGTCTTTTTCTATCAGCCATAAGAGACCCAATCAACACAGCATCCATACATTTACATCATGAATGTTTTCATCGAAATGCATTTCTTTTGAAATTCTAGCACTTTTTAAAGAATACTAAGCTTTTTCAATCACACTTTTGTTGTCTTTTTGGAGTGATCTGAAATTCAAGCACTTTTAATGTACCCACCAAAATTCAAGCACTTTTCAAGGTCATGTGAACTTTGTACTCAATGTAATGCTTCATTCATAAGCTGGTTTTAATCCATGATATACTTCAAAATGAGGCTGGTATGCAAAGTTCTAAGTCAAACAGGGACAATAACTCTATGATATTTTGTAGGAAAACAATGAAGATTGAATCCAACCTGAAAATGACATATTTCTTAACCATACCAAATTTGGTTTCAGTTTATAAAATCCTTCAAGAGTTGTAAAGTGGGGTTCTAGGGCAAAGTTCCATGTCAGATTTAGCCATAGCTCCATATGTTAGTTCCAGAAGATGGTGATGCCTAAAACTGACCTAGGTATTTGTAATGTAAAACCTGATACCAAATTTGATTTCAGTCCATGAATTCCTTGAGAAGGAAAACAAAGTTTGTGATATACATGACATAATGGAATGGGATCAGACATGACAGATCTAGGTATCACTAGGCCTGCTCCACTGATATGGCGAGTTATCACACACAAAGAAATCTTAAAGAAAATTGTACTATAATAAAATGTTAATTGGATGGTCAGCAAGATGTGGCAATCTACAGGCAGTCACTAAGAAGTAGGCACAAGTAGATAAAAACACCCAATTAGGAAGCCCTGTGTAACTAAGTGGTCAAAGTCACATGCCTTAACAGAAGGCACTTGGCTTTACAAACATGTCACCTCTGTCCATGTGGATTCAAGTGTCAGGCTCAGCCATTCTAGGTATGTGAGAAAGCTTGCCAGTAGGGTCCCATGGGTCAGTGATTCTTCTCTTAATTTTTATGGGTTCTTCCTCCACCAGATATACAGGCTGCCATGTATGGTTTATTGTGTGCTGAAAAAAAAAACATTGAACCCAAAATAACAACAGTAACTCCCAATTAGAAGGTCAGGAAATGTGGCAATCTACATACAGGGTTGTAGGCAGGAGAATTTACAGGTTGGTTTGATGTTGATAACTGGATAAGTGTGCCCTGATTGTTTGTTCAATGGATGAGACAGATAAGTCAAACAAGATCCCTCTCTAATCAGCCATCAACACCATTCTATCTTGACTGCTGATACCAGAACAAAGCCATACTGGAAATTTATAGAGATATCCATGTACAGCACTCTTTAGCACTGAACCATTTTACTTTTGCAAGATTACACAGGATTTTGTTAACCAGGTGTAAATATTTTGTGAAGCATAAAGAACAAGAGCATCACAGAATACAGAGATTGGATATAAGAACAAAAGATTAGGAAGCACTGATTTCAAGAAAGAGAAAGTGAAAGAAAGATACACTCACAGATAATGTGGAAATCTGATGCTATGGGAAACAAAATTCTCTCTTGAAGATCTTTCTAACCCAAACTTTAGATCAGTACTAGTTTAACACTTTCTTTCAGATGAGTTAAATTATATGTACATAAAGTGTTAAGAAAAATTAATTATTTGGTTAACATTTATTTTACAATTTTATCTTAGGGATGTTAAAAATGTTCAAATTTCACACACATTCTCTCTTTGTGAGCTTTTATTGTTTAAAGTTTGAATGAATATTTATTTCTGGAAACAATAAATTGCTGATTTATAAAAAGTTGCTAATAGGAGCTACTTGAATGTAAATTACAGGACTCCTAAGAATGTCATAAAATATTTCAGTGGTGTGAATGTGTTCAGAGTGAGTGATTTGTATATAATAAAAATATCGTAGTAAAGGGATTTCGTGCAGTAGTCTGATATGAATTGTGAGAATTAAAATATCTGTCTTCAGTTATACATATTATGCATGCTAAAAATTGATTTTGCAATGTCTATCTCAGGGAATCACTAATAAGCATGTTACAGGAAAATTCCATTATTGCATTTGTGTAATTAAATTGTGTATTCTCTTAAGTGAGAAAATCAACATTTGTTGACCAACATCATTCAGCTAGTTATTTACAGCCCATAATGGGATGTAAGTTTTTCTAAGGGATTCAGTTATGTCATGGTTCCAGTTAAGAATGCAAGTAGCTGCTAGAGAGACATTAATTTAATTTAAATAGGATTGTGTGTCAGGTTGTGAATTGACCATATTAGCCTTCTGTTATGATACAATAAGATGGGAATATGGTTGCCTGAGAGAGAGAGAGAGAGAGAGAGAGAGAGAGAGAGAGAGAGAGAGAGAGACAGAGAGAGAGAGACAGAGAGAGAGAGAGAGAGAGAGAGAGAGAGAGAGAGAGAGAGAGAGAGAGAGAGAGAGAGAGAGAGACAGACAGACAGAGAGACAGAGACACAGAGAGACAGAGACAGAGACAGACAGAGAATGAGAGAGAATTATGGCAGCAACTGTCAACAACAGTGATTTGGAAAGGACCAGAAGCAACCGGGTTATTCTGACATGCTAGCAATCTGAATTCAATTATTCGCTGAAATTTGTTTTTTTTGGTATTGCAGAACATGCAGCTAATAGCATTTTGCATAACTTTTGTATTTATATTTTTGAGGGAAAGAGTATCATTGAAATGTCATGTTCAAATTCAGGTTCATGTAACTCATTCAAAAATGTTTTACAATAGGAGCCTTTTGTTCTTCTATTCAATATCATTGCTCAGGTCTCTGTTATTACATCCACTGATTTCATATTTTATTTTACTGTTAGCTCAAATTCAGTAAAAACAATGTGGAAGATGATCTCTTTAATAAATGACATTAACAGCACCTTAACAGGTGGTGGGATAATATCACCCACACAATCAGGAAGCCTAGGTTGAGTCATACTCACAATCCAAATGTTGTGGGTTTGATCTCCATTCGAGCCACCTTAGATTGGCTGCCTTGATGTGTACTTTAAACAATCATACCTCTACATTATACAGCCAATTAAAAGTGCCATTAAAACAAACAAACTTAATCGTCATCAAAATAATATTAGCGAAAACTAAAACTTTAAGTTAAAAACATACCAATTCTGCAACAAAATTGTTGTGTTAATCCATGTTAAGAAGCCCTGCCATTAGAAATCCAGATTTCTTGCATTACTTACATGATGATGAATCCAATGGATTGTCTTAAGGATCTAGACATCTATTGGCAAACACTGCCAATATTTATCAAACTGATACTCAAAACAAATTCAATATGCAATTATAGATTTAGTCTTGAAGGCATACCAGGATCAAGGATTAACTATTCCCTGTACAACAAGCCAAAATAATTTTCTCTGTCCATAACCATACCTAAATTCAACATTTGAACACTCAACTATCAAAAGGCTGGCTCTTATTAATTTGGACAGATGGCGACTAGATTCTGGCGAAAAACTGATTGTTTAGAAAAGTGATTATAGAACAGTAATTTGTTGGAAACAGTCTGACTGAAAACAGGCTAAAGCCAACAAAACAAACTGCAGTGAGCTGATGCAGATTGATCTAGTCATGTCCCATAAGAATTAAACCATGACAATATGCCAGCATTTATTAAGGCCCTTTGATTTTACAACAGAGGAGAAACCAATATTTATTCCGTTTGTTTACTCAAACTGATACCTCTGGGTTACACTAGATTATCTTGATGTGGTTATAGTGTACTTCTTTGATTTGAACTAACTTTGTGTTTCTCTGGCTGGAATGAAAGAATGGTCTGAATATGGTTAATTACTATCCTCTGACTACCACATCCCTTTACTCCATTTACACTCAATGTGAGTGGAATTAATATGGTTAATTACTATCCTGTGACTACCACATCCATTTACACTCAATGTGAGTGGAATTAATATGGTTACATGTACTTACTATCCTGTAACTACTACATCCATTTACACTCAATGTGAGTGGAATTAATATGGTTAATTACTATCCTGTGACTACCACATCCATTTACACTCAATGTGAGTGGAATTAATATGGTTACATGTACTTACTATCCTGTAACTACTACATCCATTTACACTCAATGTGAGTGGAATTAATATGGTTAATTACTATCCTGTGACTACCACATCCATATACATGTACATGTACACTCAATGTGAGTGGAATTAATATGTTACATGTAATTACTATCCTGTAACTACTACATCCATTTACACTCAATTTGAGAAGAAATTAATACCGTTAATTACTATCCTGTGCCTATCACATCCATTTACATTCAATGTGAGAGGAATTATTACCATTAATTACTATCATGTGACTATCAAATCCATATACACTCAATGTATTAATTATAATCTGATGACTACCAAATCGATTTCCAATCCATGTGATAGGTGTTCATAATGTTATTACAATAATGTAATTTAACCTAATCGAGCTGCATAGTATCCTGGAATAAACGATTACATGGGGCTCGTTGCTGATGTACATGTATTGAAGAATATTGCTGTTGTAGACTTTAGAAAGAAAAAATAAGCACTAAATATATTTACCTCACAGAGTCTGTTACTATAATATGCCAAAATCATGGAGTGCCGAGTCTTTTAAATAGAACATGCTACCTACCATATATACTCACTTATAAGATGTGTCCATCTGCAAACTACACAGACACAGATTTGCAGTCACATAATGCACTGGCTCTCTGCAGTTTGTTAGGTGTAATCAATAGAACTAACAACATGGACTCTGATATGGAGGCACATTATGTGAAAACTGATCAGGATCTTTGTTGTTTACAGTTTAATTTATAAGCGAGTATACATGGTCAATGACTCCATGGAAATGGAAATGCCTTGAAAATTCAGAGCAGTGTAGAATATTTCAAGTTCAACCAAAATTGTAACCATTTTACCCTAATTGTTTTTTACATATTCATTGCCTATATAAAAAAGGTTTCAGAGTAAAATCTGATCTTTATGGCTGTATAATTATTTTCACCAAAGATGTTTTATGTTTTAAAATCCTTTGAGAATTCATTCACCAGCAAAAGTCAGTGAAGCTGTGTGACCAGCTGTTGCGGAAATTTCCTAACCTGTACATTTACCAGTTTGGTGTGGCCATCTCTATCTGACTTGTCATGGTCATTATTTTAGTTTCATAAACTCACTAAAATGCTGAGTCAACACATCAACCCATGGAGGTTTTTGCTGTTTTTGCATGAAATGTGAGTAGGAAACACATTTTGGGGACTATTTCTGAATACACCCAAATACATCAACTTCCAAGTAATATTCCATTAGACAAATGGCTAGTTGTGCTAAAGAAAATGTTTTTTAATTGGTTACTTTGCTGGCGCATGAGCAGAAGGTGAAAATTTGGCCTTTTTTTTTTGCTTAACAGACTCATAATTTTCATATGGAGAAGACTGTTTATTCAAAATGTCCACCTTATATTACTTTTTGCACAGGTTCACCTGTCTGTGTGCACTTCAGACTGGTCTGCCGTAGATCTGAGGCCATAACATCTAAAATCTGGACACAAATTCGGATTCCAACCATGGGTGAATTTGGATGCAAAAAGAACTTACCGGTATTACAATATAAAAAAACTATATTGCAATAAGTATTAAAATACATTCGTAACATTGTGAACTTTGGAAGATATTATGGCAACATATAAATGTGTGAGTGTTCTGGGACCAGTGTGAGGTTAAAGGTTAAGGCCAGGATGGGTGCTAGAATATCCTGCTGGTCTTTGCATGAATGAAATTTAATGAGGTTCCAATTTGATAAAGATCAATCAAATTGGTCAAAACAAGGTGAATTTTGTTATAAGGGCTGGGACATGCTTACAGCTGAAATAATGCAGAAACATCTTTTGTACTTGTCGAAACAGGTGTCAAATGATTAAACTTTCCCTAAATCAGTTTATTAAGAAAGCAATAAAATATGAAGAATGACTCAAACTTGGATAGGTGAGTGTTAATCTTTGGTGGTTAGATAAATCTAATTCTGATACTCTACTGATTATACCATAAAACATCTATTTATACTGACTATACCATAAAACATCTATAACCAGATAAGCTCGTATCTCTAGACGAGTTTGATATTGTACTGACTATACCATAAAACATCTATAACCTGATAAAATCATGTCTCTAGACAAGTTTAACAATGTACTGACTATACCATAAAAAAATCCATAACCAGATAAAGTCATGTCTCTAGACAAGTTCGACATTGTACTGACTATACCATAAAACATCTATAACCAGAAAAAGTCATGTCTCTAGACAAATTTGACACTGTATTGACTATACCATGAAGCATCTACAACCAGATAAAGTCATGTCTCTAGACAAGTTTGACACTGTACTGACTATACCATAAAACATCTATAACCAGATAAAGTAATGTCTCTAGACAAATTTGACATTGTAAAGACTATACCATAAAACATCTACAACCAGATAAACTCATGTCTCTAGACACGTTTGACCTTCTAATGACAATACCATAAAACATCTATAACCAGATAAAGTCATGTCTCCAGACACGTTTGACACTGTACTGACTATACCATAAAACATCTATAAGCAGATGGTCATGTCTTTAGACAAGTGTGACATTGTACAGACTCTACCATGAAACATCAACAACCAGATAAACTCATGTATCTATATAAGTTTGACACTGTACTGACTATACCATAAAACATCTAAAACCAGATAAAGTCAAGTCTTTAGACAAGTTTAACACTGTACAGACTATAAAATAAAACATCCATAACCAGATAAAGTCATGTCTCTAGACAAGTTCGACATTCTAATGACAATACCATAAAACATCTACAACCAGCTAAAGTCATGTCTCCAGACAAGTGTGACACTGTAGTGACCATTCCATAAAACATCTATAACCAGATAAAGTCATGTCTCTAGACAGATTTGACATTGTACAGACTCTACCATAAAACATCTACAACCAGATAAACTCATGTATCTATACAAGTTTGACACTGTAATGACTATAACATAAAACATCTAAAATCAGATAAAGTCAAGTCTCTAGACAAGTTTAACACTGTACTGACTATAAAATAAAACATCTATAACCAGATAAAGTAATGTCTCTAGACAAGTCTGACACTGTACTGACTGTAAAAAAAAATCTATAACCAGAGAAAGTCATGTCTCTAGACAAGTTTAACATTGTACTGACTATAAAAAACAAACAACATCCATAACCAGATAAAGTTATGTCTCAAGACAAGTTTAACACTGTACTGACTATACCATAAAAGGACACTGTACTGACTATACCATAAAAGATCTATAACCAGATAAAGTCATGTCTCTAGACATGTTTTACACTGTACTGACTATACCATAAAAGATCTATAACCAGATAAAGTCATGTCTCTAGACATGTTTTATGCTGTACTGACTATAAAATAAAACATCTATAACCAGATAAAGTCATGTCTCTAGACATGTTTTACACCGTACTGACTATAAAATAAAACATCGATAACCAGATAAAGTCATGTCTCTAGACATGTTTTACACCGTACTGACTATAAAATAAAACATCTATAACCAGATAAAGTCATGTCTCTAGACATGTTTTACACCATACTGACTATAAAATAAAACATCTATAACCAGATAAAGTCATGTCTCTAGACATGTTTTACACCGTACTGACTATAAAATAAAACATCTATAACCAGATAAAGTCATGTTTCTAGACATGTTTTACACCGTACTGACTATAAAATAAAACATCTATAACCAGATAAAGTCATGTCTCTAGACATGTTTTACACCGTACTGACTATAAAATAAAACATCTATAACCAGATAAAGTCATGTCTCTAGACATGTTTTACACCGTACTGACTATAAAATAAAACATCTATAACCAGATAAAGTCATGTCTCTAGACATGTTTTACACCATACTGACTATAAAATAAACATCTATAACCAGATAAAGTCATGTCTCTAGACATGTTTTACACCATACTGACTATAAAATAAAACATCTATAACCATAAACCTTCTTATTACATATGCATCTGCTTCCTCGGAGTCAATATACATATTCAAAATGCATCCAATAACATACCCATAGTCAATATACATATTCAAAATGTATCCAATAACATACCCATAGTCAATATACATATTCAAAATGTATCCAATAACATACCCAGATTCAATATACACATTCAAACAGTATCCATAACATGCCCAGAGTCAATATACACCTTCAAACAGTATCCAATAACATACCCAGAGTCAATATACATATTCAAACAGTATCCAATAACATACCCAGAGTCAATATACACATTCCAACTGTATCCAATAACATACACATAGTCAATATATCTATTAAAACTGTATCCAATAACATACCCAAAGACAATATACACATTCCAACAGTATCCAATAACATACACATAGTCAATATATCTATTAAAACAGTATCCAATAACATACCCAGAGTCAATATACACATTCCAACAGTATCCAATAACATAACATAGTCAATATACCTATTCAAACTGTATCCAATAATATACCCATTGTCAATTTACATATTCAAACAGTATCCAATAGCATAACATAGTCAATATACCTATTAAACTGTATCCAATAACATACCCAGAGACAACATACATATTGAATCTTTTTTCCTATAACATTCAAAGACTTATATCAAGTCTAAAAGCTTAACAAAGTTTAAATAATTCTGGGAAACTCCAAAGCCTAATCAAATAAAAGATAAGATGTATATTTAAAAGTGAGATGAAGAATAGCAATCAAAAACATATTAGGTAACCACAGAGTATTAGCAAAATATGTAACTTTTTCCTATAGTGTAAACATATACATTTTGAAAGGATTAGAATAATATCTAGTATAATGTTAAAAAATATCTGATACACTGTAACAAGTAATCACTATAATGCCTTCAAATATAGACTTCTAATCAGAGTTCCAAGCTGACAAGAAATTTGTGACAAATTATTTTAAAAGTAATTATTTCAGCATTGCATTTCAAAACCATATATTGAGGTAAATAGCTTATTTCCAATATATAATATCATAGTATTTGATATCTGAACCATATGATACAATGCAATCTTTGCTGGAACCTGGTAGGTTCAATTATTAATTAATTACATTTTCTTCATGCATAATCACTTTTATTTTTCAAAATCTTTCAATACAAAAATAAACTAATGCCATCACAATTATTAAAGAATCAATTAATGTCATCAAAATCCTAAGAAATTGATTAATTCCATAAAAATTAGTCCAGCCCCATTTAGGGAAGAAATTAATTATTGGAAGATTAACAAGAGATAATTGTATCATACTTTTTTAAAAAAATTGATCATCAGTCAAATGTATTGGGATCTTATGGATTTATTTTATGAAATAATGTAAAATGTAATTAAAGTTAAATTTAAATGTGTAATTGAACATTATATAATAATAATACTTTACCAGGTTAATCTGTAGCTCTTTTCCCTTTAACATTGACCATATCACACATGAACTAAAACTTCTAGACCTCTTTTCCCCATAACTTTCACCATCAAGTGCATCAACTTG
The DNA here is from genome assembly GCA_029339505.1 of Unio delphinus. Lineage (NCBI taxonomy): Eukaryota > Metazoa > Mollusca > Bivalvia > Unionida > Unionidae > Unio > Unio delphinus. The sequence goes on from JAQISU010000108.1 coordinate 18,614,746, forward strand.
AAATGTTAAACCTCTATCCTCAATGTGCTTTTTATATATGTATAAAAACTGCCTTTGTTGAAAATAGATGACACTGAATTTAACCCGAAACTTTAAATCTTTTACCCAGAACTGTCTTGGGAGACACTTTTACAATGATTTGATTTAATGTGCAGGGGTGAGAGGATATACAGTCTGGAGACATACAGAGCACCTGTCCCAAAATAATCCCCTAGGGGCATGTAGATTGGATCTGCTTGATGACCCTATCTCTGGACAATAACATAAGTTGAAACATTGAACAATAAACTAGATTTAAATTTATTACAATAAGAAATAGCTGATGTAAGAAGAAAAACAAACTTGACTTAATGTTTTTATAGCTGTAAATTATATACTTAAAGATTTACGACATCAGAGAGAATTGGGTTGGAGGAGGCGATTTTCTTGAATGAAGTCTCTAACTGCCTTGTTTTCTGATTCTTTGATTTCTCTATGTACTATTTTTAAGGACAATGCAATTAAGGTAAAATGTTGAAACACCATTGTTGATGCACTCTGTATTGTTGCATGGTTCTGACACAACTCAGGTTTACTTTCAATCTAGTAGTGAGTTTACAGTCAAGAAAAGTGAGTCTAGAGTATTATAAAAAGTTTAAAGCCATGAAATGCAAGTAACTAGTTATGAAAGCAAATAACTACCCAGTCATGAAAGCAAGTAACTAGTTATGAAAAGCAAGGTTTTGGTTTAGGAAAGTGAGTCATGACCATTAAAATATGAATTTAGGAAAGTAAGTCAAGATCCATTAAAAGCAAGTTTTAAATTTAGGAAAGTGTGTCTAAAACCATGAAAGCAAGTACAAAGTTTACAAAAGTGAGTCTAGGGCCAAGAAAAGCAAGTAATGATGCAATGAAAGAATGTATCATCAAGGAAAGTGATTATGAAATTAAAAAGCAAGTATCAAGTAGAATAAAAGCTCATAAAACATGTAGCAATTAAAACAGCAAGTAACAAGTAAAAATGCTCAGAGTAGAAAAAGTGAGCATTAAGTAAGTAGAAACAATGAGTATCAAGTGGAGAAAATCAAGAAAACTGAGCAAGAATTGAAAAGAAATAGTACTGTATAGAGAAAATGAACTAATTATGAGAATAAATTAAACCATATGAAGAATAAAATAGTCATTCATGAGGCAAGAGCTTTAATTTATCTATTAAATATTAATTAATGTACCTATTAATTAGTAAAATACCTATTAATGTACCTATTCATTACTAATGAATGTACATCTTAATGTATCTATTAATTCTTAATTAATGTACTTATTAATTATTAATTAATGTACCTATTAATGTATCTATTAATTATTAGTTAATGTACCTATTAATTAGTAATGTACTTATTAATGTACCTATTAATTACTAATTAATGTACATCTTAATGTACCTAATAATTATTAATTATTAATTAATGCACATATTAATGTACATATTAATTATTAATTAATGTACCTATTAATGTATCTATTAATTATTAGTTAATGTACCTATTAATTAGTAATGTACTTATTAATGTACCTATTAATTACTAATTAATGTACATCTTAATGTACCTAATAATTATTAATTATTAATTAATGCACATATTAATGTACATATTAATTATTAATTAATGTACCTATTAATGTATCTATTAATTATTAGTTAATGTACCTATTAATTAGTAATGTACTTATTAATGTACCTATTAATTACTAATTAATGTACATCTTAATGTACCTAATAATTATTAATTATTAATTAATGTACATATTAATTATTGAACAAATCTTTTATACAGTAAAACACAAGCAACATTCCCTCTAAGGCATGTACACTAGTGAGCGCCGAGCAAAGGCCACTGAGCAGACTGCAATACCTACTGAGCAAATGTCTTAAAAACTTTTGTTCACGAGAAATCAAAAGAATTATCTCTGTGTGCAGAATACATTTAGCTGTGCTAAGACATCAAACAAGCTGCACGCGCATGCAGCTTAGCAGGAACATTGAACACAAGTAATATACTTTTACAAATTCAATAACAAAAAAATTAGTTTTTAAACAATCTTATTAACTTCTCTTTTTTCTTTTTTCTGCATCCTTTGTAAATTTTATTTTACACTGCACATAGTTTTGGACAGTTGCAACCATGAATTCATGCACACATCCATCCTGAAATAAATTTAGTTTTTATATACATAATACAGTCAAAGCCAAGGTACATTTAAGATTTTATTCAACTGATCTGTCTTTAGTTTATACTAGTATGAAAAAATTGGAGCTTGTACCGTAATACCTTGGATGATAACAAAAGGAATGATTGCAATGTGCTGTCAAAATATACACAGTTTCTGCTGCATACCCTTTTTTTTTCTAAAGAAAATCAAACCTGATAAAGGGGAAAATATTACAATAGCCTTTTAAGAATTTTTTTTTAAAAAAATCAGTAGCACATCCACTGCAAGCTAAACAGTGTAAGCCAATATACACCATATATATTCACTTATAAGTCATGTACAGTTGCAAACAGCATAGAAACAGATCTGTCATTGCACAATGCACCTACAGATCTAGGTCTATGCAGTTTGTTAAGAGTAATCAGTAGAACAAACAGCATAGATCCTGATATGCTCTCATATCACTCAACTTAAATGTGAGTATATATGGTATGTATAAGTCTAAACCTATTTATACAATTAGATGCTATCCCACCTAGTACAGCATCTGTCAGGAAAGGCAAACTTAATCTCACAAATATCATATTTCTTCAAGTTTTTATTTTATTTGTAAAATGTGACAAATGTCTCAATTTCCATCAATGTCTATTTATAGGTTAGAAACTAAATTTACAATATTGCTGTATTTTCACAAACAAAAGTCAATCACATAGAACATTAATTTTATGAAAAATTTTATGAACAAAAATGGAGAAAATGCTGGGTGTTATATATCCAAGTGCAATTTGACACTCATGTACAAATGCCTGGTGTTAAATATCCAAGTTAAATCTTCAAAAGTAAAATGGGTGCTGGTCCTAATCAGTTTTCAAAGGTGCTGACAATCCAAGACCAGCTACCTTTCAAGTCAACCAGTAACTACTTTCAGAGATTTTACATTGTTTCAATATATATATACCCAAAGTCCATCAAGATGAGACAATATTTTTCTTCCTTCCTTCCTTATTTTAGTGAACATCAATGACATCATTTACCCTAATTTCATCATTTGTAGAAGCTACCATGTATATTGATATTATTTTATGCAAAAGAGAGAGAGAGGCACTCTTTGTGAAAGCTACCTGGAATACATAAGACATTTTACGTAAATCTTTTGCAATCAATAGTCTCACACCTATGAATGATAGGTAACACATAGGTATCATATTTAATGGGCTGACTGTTGGCAGGATTGATGACTGTGGTAGAATTTCAGTTATAGCCATTTTCAATGTTATGTACATTTTGCATGCAATGTGCCTGATATATCTCATGGATTTCTGGTTTATTTGTCTGTATAACTCTATACATGTCTACACATATGATGGAATGAAAGAAATAATTATGCAGTTTTTTGTTTTATTTCTTCAGGTATACATGGTAAATAAATAACCAATGTTATTGCTATCAAAGCCTCTTCAACATTCTTCACTTTCATTAAAAGCTTTGAATCAAGATTTATTTCTTTCTCCTCATTCATCTTTACTGACTATTTCAGGAAAAAATAACGATGCTTATTCAGTCAATGATACATGGGTTTAAATTTATGAAAAGGTCTCTGAGGAAATTTGTCTTATCAAATATAACATAGAAATTTGTATTACCTGTTATGTGAATTGCTTCAATGTACCATTATGTATCACCTGTTAGATGGAGTATTCCCTTGAAATCAATATGAATCTCTTATGTAATGAATACAATGATGAATTATGCAAACACTTGAAATCAATATGAATCTCTTATGTAATGAATACAATGATGAATTCTGCAAATACTTGTTCAGTGCCCTCATTATACAAGGAAATATCTGAAATATTCTGAATATATATCTTTTATAACATGGGCACCTGCAAATATGTGTGTGCAACCTAACATAGGCAAATGACAGTAATATAAAAATGTTGCTGAAGAATAACAATATTGTTATTGTGTAGAGATCATATTGTTCAATCCAGGTGTTGCCATGTAAAGATGAAAGTGTACAATTCAGGTGCTAATGTGTAAAGATCAGACTGTAAAATACAGGTGTTAACATGTAAAGATCATCATGTACAATCTAGGTGTTACAATGTATACATCATACTGTACAATCCAGGTATTACTATGTAAAGATCATACTTTTCAATCCAGGTGTTACCATGAAAAGATCATACTGTACAACCCAGGTCCTTTTATGGTACTGGAAGGACACTACTGCCATGTATATTTAATTTGTATTGTGACATTTGTCTATAACTGTGGGTAAAGGTTTGGAATACCTGACTATTCTCATGTTTTTTGTCATGTTTACTGATATTTGAGTTCAAGGGAGAGCTTTGTTTACAAACTTATAATATTCTGGACAAAAATATGTGACACATTCTGGTCATTTTATTTTGCCTTAGGTTATTATACAAGACTATGGTAAACAAACTTATTTCCTATCTGAAGATCAGTTTGTGAACTCATTTTTAGTTGCGTTCAGATATAATTTAAGAGGAATCATTTTGGACTAAAATACTATTTTGGAATTATTGTTCATTCATTCTAAGACTTTCTGGATTGTATCAATGTCAGACATCAATACTGTTGATACATCAGCACATTTAAGACCTGAAACTCATTTGGAACACTTTATACTTTTGGACTCAAGATAAAACTTTTAGGATTATTTTTTTAAAATTCACAATGCTATAAGTTCCTCTTTAATTTTCACTTTTAAAGAAGAACAATAGTTTCTTGATTTTAATAAAATTGTTGGTATTACTTGTTTCTGTTACATAGTTTAAGACCGCAGAATTGTAACATCACGCCCAACTTAAATTAAGTTTATGGACAAAATTATCTATCATATGTTACAATCTAGAGGTGGGTTCATCATTTTAAACATTGTTGCAAATCTCTCATCCAAAATTTGCTGTGAGGCAGATGATGTTAAAGCCACATGTGGTTGAAAATGCAATTTCCCAGTGAATATGCACAATGGCATTAAATAACAGGATAATCTAGCGAAGACACAGAATGGCATTAAAAACTGGATATCTAGTGAATACACAGAATGACATTAAATAAATGAATGCATACTTGAACACATGGACATAGACTCATCTAGGTGCATGTATGTATGTATGTATGTATGTATGTATGTATGTATGTATGTATGTATGTACGTATGTACAGCAGCAGAGAGGGTGAACAGACCACGATTTCAAGCAAAAATAAGGCTTCCAGATAACGTTTCCGAACAAAAAATGGCCTACACACTACGTTTTCAGACAAAAAATAAGACTTCCAACAAAATCTCATTTAACCAAAAAAAAAGTCTCCATTTTTGCAAAAACGGATATTTTACGATTTTGCTCGCAACGATGTGGTCATCCACCCTCTCTGCTGCTAGTGATTTCATCACTAGTGATTTCAGTTCTGGGTTAACAAAAAATCATAAATGATTTTCATCCTAAAGACTTGATCAAATCATTTATGATTTTACAAACAGACTAATCGCTAACACCTCTTCTTGTAAATCAATCAGATTATTTGACTGGTCGGTGAGTTTGAAATTAATTCTGGTTAATGAATTATTATGGCATCGCATGTAGACAGGATTAATTGGGTTTTCAATAATTAGGAATCCTGGAGGAGCTGTTGGTGCAAATGAATAAAGAATATATCCTTGCTGAGCTTGATTTGATTGCTCTAGATTAATTTGATAGCTTCCTTCGATAACATCACACACTAAATTAAGCGCAATCACCGTTGAAATATTCACGTTGAACGGAGCGATATGCCTGCCGCCACCATCTGGATCATTATTATGTTTGAGGATAGTTGTTTGTTGTTCTGTTAATTTCCTTTCACATGCGTCATAGATTTTTTGGAAACCTTCATCGATGGCATCATTGAGAGATTTTTGTAGTTCTGGGTTATATCCTGGTAGTTTGAATGTGGGGATATCTTCAACGCGGATTTTATACATCGTTGCAAACATTGTTCGCGTTGTGGGGTTTTTATGATCGAGTATAAATCGAATAATTTGTGAATCAAATGTTTCCATGTCATTGATGATTTTGTTACATGTTTCTACGACGCTGATAAATTCATCTCGGGTGAGAGAGCCGGATTTAAGAGATATTAACAACAGTGAAAAATCATTATTCATCGCTGTGAAATTTTTAAGGATTTCATCTTTGTTAACCAAATGAAACTCACTCGATGGTTCAATCCCCAAAGGAGGTTGGTACACTAAACTAAAAAATTCTACACTGAACTCTTTATAACTCTTTACTGGATTATCAGGTTTTATCCTGTCTGTGACATAATCAGATTTTTTAGGTTTGGGTGATACAACAACGATTTTCTCCAGAGTTTTACTCTGGGGTGGTAATTCAGGCCATCCTAGTACGGTTCTTATTGAGCTTTGATAGATATCTACGACATATTCTTCTGAGTTTATTTCAATGGCGGATGATAGCGTCGGTTCATGAACTGTTATAGCAATTTTTGACTCTACTCCAGTAATCGATTTTATTCTACGCGCGAATTCATTATTGATTTGTTCTATTTGGTATGACCCAGTTGGTATGGAAACGACGTTCCAGTCTGGGGTACCGTCGTCTTTATTCTTATACGAGAACACCAGTGAATTATTGGGTTGTTGACCACCAAATGCTACCGATCTAATATTAGGCCAACTGTGATACATTCGTAGTTTTGCTAGCGCGATTTCGCTCACAGGAACCGGAGAGGGGAAATTCACACTAAACTCGGGTTTCGTAGATGTTATTGATATCATACTCGTTTGTACTGGGTTCGTGTTCTCCACTACTTGTTGAAGTAATTCCATCTGTGTCGTCATTATACTCATGATTTATTTCTAATTTTGGTATCGAGGAATCATAAATACTGACCATCACTGAGAACTCACAATCTGGTAATGTTGATATTATTGAGATCATTTTGTTTTTTGGGTTCGTGTTTTCTGATTCCATCGGTGTTGTCATTGTTATTATACTCATGTTGTCGCTCTAATTTCGATATCGCGGAATCAAAAATACTGACCATCGCTGAGAATTCACTATCTGATATAATCGTATTGTCGAGTGACGACGATATCATCAATGATAATTGCGAATATGCGGTTGATGCAATATGAAATTGAAGTAAGTAATTCTGCAGTTTACTCTGGCTGCATGATGATATCTTTTTTGCTATCCCGGTTGATATACCCCCGATTGTAGCCACCGCAGAAATGCAAATTGGAACTACGACCGGGGCAATCATTGTAACAGATGCTAGTATTATTCCGGCACCAGTGAGAACGCTTGACACCGAGTATATAATAACATCAATTGCGGTGATTCTTCGTCGGTATTTTTTTATTTTTATTTGATATTCCTCAGTGAGGGTTTTGAGTCTATTTTGAAATTCTCTGACCTGATCATAGCGACATTGCGTCGATGACAAAGTCATTGTTGTTTATTTTAAAAACACTAGCGTTTTCAATTGTGAAATCCGAACGATTTAGTTATTTACTTAAATCCGCTACGAATTCCAGATACCATGTTACTGATGCCTTAGCCAAACTTTTATCATCGGCTTTTATCGTTAACCGTTCAGTTTTATCCTTGTCGATGATCGTTGAAATCGTATTGTTGACCCCGGATGAACTCGACGATGATATATTAAATTGAATTGGTGCTACCAGCGTTAATCGATAAATACCCTTGATAGTAGCTGTGATATCTAATTTGTTGTTTGCAGGTGTCCACTCAAATGATCCGTGTTGGATTGTATATACTACGTTATTGGTTTTCTCATGAGGAATTTTTGTTTTTTCAATGATTGTTATCATCCTCGAAAAATCACCTTTGACGGCTTCGATGAAAGTTTTCGTCTCATCGATGGATTTTTTAATATCAGGGAGTTTTATTTCAATTTTATCCAACTGGGTTCCAATAAATTTATCAATGATATTTCTACGAAATGATATAAACTGTTTTCCGTTATCTTCAATTCTAGATTCAAGTGTTTTTAGTACAACCACAGAATTGTTTAACTCATCGTTGAGAGTTTTTAATCGATCTGTAATCGTCGAAACGAGTACACCCGGTTTGAGTTTACCCTGATCGGAAAATAACGCGATAGTATCCTCGATTGCGTTTTGTTGTTTAACTAAAATATCATCCAGAGAAATATTACTGGTTTTCAATTTACCCTGATCGGAAAATAACGCAACGGTGTTTTCGATTGCGTTTCGTTGTTTAACTAAAATATCATCCAACGACACATCACTGGATTTCAATTTACCCTGTTTGTCCTGAAATACAACTATTTCATTAGGATCAACATTTGTTAAGTTCAACGTCTCAGCGATTTCATCTTTAATTTTTTTTGTTATATCCTTGACAGAATCAGGTGGTGCAGTGCCATCGGGTTTGGGTTTCAAAGATCTCCCCCAAATATCAATCATGTTATTGTAAAACTCTTTCTCTCTCTAAAATCGTTTTTGACGACTTCGTCGTTGCCAGCGATTGCTAGTGTATTCATTCACGACAACATGTGGTGGTTTTCCGCTTGGGTTACTCAAGGAGTTAGAAATAGCGTCAAGGACATTTAATACTTCGCTGCCACATATTGGTGGGTCAATCATCGTTTGTGTTGGTAGCGTAGAATACCAAGTCTTCATTGGAAGGGTTTTTATATACCGCATAAACTCTTTTGGTGGGGCTAATCCATATGAATCGAAATAAACAATCCCACGTGGATCAATAGCGTATGCAACCCAGTGAGTTCCAGGTCCGGTGCTGTTATCTAAATTAATGATTCCGGTTTCAACGCTGTTTGGTTGATGTGGTAATTGATCTTTCATAAAGACACCTCTGAAGTTTTTAATCGCGAGTTTTTTAGCCGCATCCATTAAATCAAAATTGGACATGGGAACCATCGAAGATTTCTGAATTAATAAATCGTTCCTGGTAGTCTTAGACCCTTTCCGCTGTACCACGAATACGGGGTTCCTGGTAGTCTTAGACCCAATCCGTGAACGGATCGTCCCTTTTTTTTATATCCTTTCCCAGTTGCCTTCTTTAGTGCCATTCCTGCTGCAGTACCAACGGCTCCTAACGCTGCCGCTTTAGCCACCGCTGGGGCTGCTGCTGCAATCAATGCTGGAATCGCAGCTAACAACGGAAATATACCGCCTGTTTTAATCATATTTTTGATAGCAGCCGCAGAAAGAGTAATCTGAACACCTTTTTTGGCTGCAAGTGCATCATTGAAATGTTTCACCTGACGAGTTGTCAGCGATAGTTTATTTGCACCACCAGTCATTTGGTTGGGTTTCAACGTGATTGTGGTTCCACATCGCTTAACCGATTCTGATTGCAATTTTTTTAATTGACCGGGAGTTAACGTAACACTAATAACACTATATGACATTATACATAATAGATTGATTCTAATTCGTAAAATCCGTAGGATTTCATTGAAAATCGTTTACGATTTCAATCAAAGATTTTCTACTGGTGCATCTACCACTCTCATTCTTCCACCAACACCTTCGAGTATCATTGATTTATCACTGAGAATGACAGCAATCGCTCTATAATTAATATCATTAGCAGGACGATTCACATTAGCTCTAAAGTGTATATCAACAACTGACTGTCTTGTTAAATCGAGATGTTCCAGTGAGAAGTAATAGATCGGATATAGATTTTTAAAATCATATTGTGATATTTGCAAACCAGTATCCACATTTTGATCACGTGCCATAAATGACAACAGACGATGATACACGCGTGCAATATGGTTGTTAGTGTAATCAAGTTGTATATCCTCGGATGGTTCCTGCTGGCCATTTATTCTCAGTGAGACGTCCTTCACACCTAACTGATCAAATATCATATGACTGGAGAGTTGATTTCCAACTCGTGTGTTATCCTGTAACGCTACGAATATATGACGTGGCGCAGTAACACCTTGTTTTGATGCTAGATTCCACGTGAATAACCCGGTGAGATTTGATTGCTTCACATCTGTACTTACTGATAACCAACTCAACAACGATTTTCCTCCTTGGTCCATAAATGATAGTAATCGTTCTTCTGCAGTGATTGCTGGAGTCAACACTGGCATCCACAATGATATTTTTGTTAAAATGACTTTACCGGCATCATCATTGGGATTTGCAGCATCTGCTGGAATCCTCCAAATTGCGTCATTATCATCACCCTTTCGTACAAGCGATACTGTATGCTTCGCCCCATAAATAACTTTTCGGACGTTTCTACAGAATCCAAATATATGATGCAGTGGAATCGCGCATGAAAATGATTTACGCTCTCCTTGCAACATTGCGTTTCGTGTTGCGGCTCCTAGATTGAAATTGGGGTCGTTGTTTATAATCATATCCTCGATACCAGCAGGGGTATTATCACGTTTTTTTGGTTGTCCTACAACAAATGGATTTCCTCCAGCGGTATTCTTACCATCTTTTGCAAACATCATAGAAGGTCCTGCTGATCTTGTATAATCATCAGAATATCTCGCTAACCCGATTATTGTTGTAGCCACATCAACATCACGATCTATGGACTCAATTTCTTTTCCATCAATGAGATATCTAGCACTCTCAAATAGCGCCATAATACCATTATTGACAAAACCGACTTGAGTACCAGCTGGATACGGTGCTCCAGCAGCTGTTACAAGTACTCCTTCTACTTCAATAAACGCTTCACAAGGCAAAAAATATTTACTGGTATCATGGACTTGAAGTTCAATTCGCGATCGACTATTTGCGTCTATTGCATGATAAGCGTAATATTGATAATCGCGTACAGAATCATCCTTGCCAACTGGAGCGTCTATATCAAACGCCGGATCATGTGATTTTTTGAACATTTTATTCTATTTATCAGAGTCTAAATCGTAAAAATCCGTAGGATTTTCAACGTTAGCGTTTTCTACTTAGTTTTTTAAAGCCGCTTCCTGCTATCATATTTGCAATATTGCTTTGGTCCCCTTGATTTACCATCGACGCTAATTTTTCGTCTACTGCGTTATTTATAATTCTACTAACACTTGCAGGCATTTCCGCTGTAGACGGTAACGGTTTTGAAAATCCTTTGGATTTCATCCGTGATTTCACTAATGATGTTAATTTATTCCTCGCAGTTGAAAACGCTTTTCCAGCAAGATCTCCAACAGCACCAATACCCTTATCACGAATAACTTCAATTGCTTTCATTCCTAGTTGTTTAGCCAATGGCATCACTTTTGGAGCCATTCTCGCAAATAACCCTGCAATGGTATTGCCTAAACCATCTCCGTAGTATGCTCTATAAACTGGAAACCGTGAATTAACTACATAGACGGGGGTTGGTTTATCATGATTGTAGTGTATGATCATTATTTGAAATCAGAAACCATTTTTCAATTGTGAAATCCTTCGGATTTCCACGCTAGCGTTTTATTTAATCCCGGTGATTAATCACTGTGATAACCATGGACGGTTTCACCGTCTACTAACTCGTCAATGAAATCTCGATATGTTTTGATATCCATGATACCGCCGGCAAATAACCGTCTACAGATATCAGCTGCTTCATTAATTATTTCCGGTGAGTTATTTCCAGCTCGGAAACCTCCTACAAGAACTTCTAATCGTGATATATCATTGATAACACTACCAGGGCATGAAACGCTAGCGTTTTCACTCTTTGAGTTTCCACTGGAATCTTGCAATCCACTTCCGCTATAACCAGTTGCTTCATCCTGTTTTTCTAAATCGGCTTCTTGTATTAAATAATCAAGAAAATCATCATCAGGTGGTAGTTGTTTTTTTTTAGGTGAAAAAGATATTTTCTTTGCAGGTTGCTGTCGCCGCCTTTGCAATTTTGGCGGTTTTTGTTGTTGTTTAAACTCTTCGTATTGATTATACACTTCGCCCACCTCATTGATATATCCAATGTATGATGCGTTACCCTTCTTCCTAATTCTACCTGTTTTTTCAGTTTTGATTTTGTAGAATATATCAGCCCAGTGAGTTATATCTCTAACAAAGTTATGATGTTCTGGTTTCAACAAATTTTTCCTGTTTTCATAAGTCGTAACAACAAGCGCAGGAATTTTCGCTAGTTTAGTCTCAATGATTGCTGCTAAACCCGCCTCGTTAAATATCACGCGTAAATCATCTACTATTTCTTTTGATTCTATTTGTTTTGTTTGTTCAGTTTTCGCTGCTATTTTTTCGAGTTCACCAATAACAGATTTTCCCGTCTCGGGAACATCTCCCAGTATAGCACGCTCTATCCCTTTCGTTGCTGTGGTTACTGGTTTAAACAATTCTTCGGATCCCATAGCAAAATCAGTCTGAAGACTCTGTCGTTGTTGTAGTTTATTCCGTACAGAGTCACGAATTGGTACAAATCTCCTGATTGCATCCAGTCGTTCACGAGCCAATCGGGTTGTTAATGCTTCATTGACCATTATTTGAAATCGCAAACAATTTTTCAATTGTAAAACAATTTTTTAATCCGACCTAACATCATCGGATGGTCATGGAAGTGTTATTTCACTGTGAGACAGCTTCGTTCATCGATGTTGAAAGTAGCAAAATTGTATATAAAAATAATAATACTGCTAGTTTCAACATTCTACGCTGATCAATGCGAACCAGCCATCAATTTTTTATTCACTGATTTCAACAGTTTTGATCAAAAAATGCTAAAAAAAAATTAAAATCTCTATGAGGGACGGTCACAATCAAATAATGATAAATGGTTGGTCAATCAAAATTTTTCATTTTCTTGAATTAACGCCCGTAGGTTTCTAACTTTAGAATTAACCTCCTTTTTCAATTCGTATTCGTACCCCAATTCTTTTCGTATTCGTTCTACGATGGTATACAACGGAGCGAACACACTTATGTCACTGGAAAATGCGAGAGAGTCCTTAATAGAATTCTGAATTCTTTTGATGAGCGCATACTTCTTTGGTAGCATATATTTATTGTTGTTAACTCCGTATTCTATATCCTGAAAATCAGACATGATTTGATCAGGATTTAACCCATCTGATAGTTCAATATCCCAACCTTTCAATTTTGAAATCTCGGATATGATTCTATTCATGTTTTCAGAATTCATTATTCTATAATAATGATATATTTCTAAATGAAAAATATGACGTATTAGACATAACTAAATTGAATTTTCTGTCCGCTCTTTTTTGAAATAGCCGATCGACAAACCCCCTCTGCAACATATCGTACTGAGGGTCTACAAATATTGAAATACTTGCCGGCTTCATATATTGATTTAAATACTTTTTCTTCGTTAGTTATTGTATTCAAAGATTTCACAGGTCTCGCTTTTTTCGAGTATTTCCCAGTCCTTCCTCGTTTGGTATTCTCACTATGTGTGATTGCTTGAAGATTTGATAAGGAATTGTTCTTCGGATTAGAATCAATATGATCAATAACAAAACCATCTTTGATCAATCCATGGAAACATTCATACACGAAACGATGATTGTAATATTTCTTCTTTCCAACAGTAAAGAACAAATACCCCATACCATTATCCCACCCAACTGGGTTCTTCAGTCTACGGTTTCTTACAACACCATCACTGGATGCTTCATAATTTGTACTCACTGGGTGTGGTCTGAATTCCTGGTTCATTCGTATACTATACTATTTGTCTAATTCATTGACTGATCCATTTGCAGTGATTCATTATATAAAAATCTTTCATTTAGACACTTGTTTTTAGTATAGCATGATGGAGTTCAAGAGATTGACTTCGAGAAATGCTAAATTTAATGCTGATAGAGAGTTTAAGAGATTATTGAAAATCAGTCCTAGATTTAATCTCGATAGACCAAAACAACGTAACAAACGTCCAAGAGACGGAAACATGAAAGAGTTTAAGAGATTATTGAAAATCAGTCCTAGATTTAATCTCGATAGACCAAAACAACGTAACAAACGTCCAAGAGACGGAAACATGAAAGAGTTTAAGAGATTATTGAAAATCAATCCTAGATTTAATCTCGATAGACCCAAAAAACGTCCAATAGACGGAAACAAACGTAACAAACGTCCAAGAGACGGAAACATGAAAGAGTTTAAGAGATTATTGAAAATCAGTCCTAGATTTAATCTCGATAGACCCAAAAAACGTAACAAATTTAATCTCGATAAACCCAAAATCCTTCGGATTTCAAAAACGTCCAAGAGAGATTACCCCTGGAAAGATGCTCAATTCAATCTCGATATAGTTTCTAATACACCAAAGAATACAATTCTTGATAAAGCCATGATTAGTAAAATCAGAGACTGTTTTAATGAATTTAAGCGTGATGGAGCATCTTATTGTTGGTCAACATTTCGAATTGATGGTGTTGTTGATGCTACCATGAATGATGAAAAAGCAGCAGTGATAATTTCACGTGTTGGGGAAAAACGGCATTTTTTCCGAATCAAATTCATTATCGAAGTCGATGGCAAATGGATTATTAAGGATAAATTTGAACCAATCCTCAAGAATAAAAAAGCTGTCATTGTGAGTAGAGATTCCAAACCAGGAATTCTAACCGGCATTGACAAACCATACTACGAAAGATCTTATCCCGTAACAGCAATGGTTTATGGGATATATCCGTTAAATGATAAACCCGATATCGCAAAACTAGCTCCTATGAAATATTCGTCAGGGCTTAATTGTGTAGCAGAACGAATAATAGAACATTTCACAAATGCATCCCGAGGAAATAAACTAACTGATCTGCGACGTAGAAAAATAACCGAGTGGGAACTGACAGTGAAACAGCATGGTGCAAAGATTTCTGATATAGCTAAATTAGAAGCATCATTAAAATTCCCAATATCAGTAACAACAATAACCGGAGAAGTATTATACGAACCGAAATATCAATCGCGAGGAGCCCCAATACAGATTATTGATCATAACAAACACGCGTGGACACCTGCGGTAACAATATTTCCACGAGAACGAACCGTGAAATATATTCCTAAGGAGTTCGTCGGGGATGTTTTCTATGAAGAGAGATTATTTGATGCTATTCATGCGTTGTGTAAGGATGATCCTGTGTCAGTGTGGCTACTTAGAAGTGATGAAGAATTCGATCAATTTGTAAAACCAAATGGTGAATTATATCGCATTGAAGAATTAGATAACAGAATGAGAAAAATCGCTAGTGATTTTTCACCGCAGAATTCCCATGAAAAACTACTCACGGATAGTTTTACTATTCCATCAGTGGTAGCTCACTTCGCAAGAGAAAAAAACTCATGGCGTCCAACACGAAGTGATTTTCTCGAAGATGTTAAATTGAGTTGCGTCGAATTTGGTCATGGAGGACTGTGGAATACGAAATACCATCGTGATGGTATGATTTCAATTGATATAGCCGCGTGTTATCCCGGAAGTTTTCTCGGGTATGGGGAATGCGCTGAGTACTTCAAACGATTTGGACACCCCACGCATGAAATGACTCGTGTTGCGATTAATGGACCATTGCCTGATTTTGATTTAACCGGATTCGCTCGTGTGATATCATTTGAACTCGCTACAGGGTTACATCCGTGTAGTTATGTTTGGCTCGGTAGACACCTATCTGAAAAACACTGGATGCCAATAGTGCTATTGAGATATATGATTGATTGTGGTATGCTAATATCGTTGATTGTTTCCGATGCTATTATATGCTATCGAGCTCAGAAAGAAGTTTGGCTACCACAACCCAATCTAGATAGAATAATCAACGAACTACGAAAACAGTTTCCAGATTTCAGTGAAGAAGAAATAATAAATTGGTCTAAGAAGTTATTTGAAATTAAAAAAGAACAAGCAAAAGATCTCGGAAGAAGAATAATCGGTAAATTTACCCAGGGTGGACGATACGATAACGCAAAATACTCTTCGCGGTTGATCATAGATGTCGCTGAATACGATTTTATTGTAGCGGATTTAATGAAACAGGGAAAACTTGTATCCCGTAAGGATGCTTTTCTATCCAATGGTGAGAAATTAGGTACGGTTGTTACCTACTGTGATGGATATAATTCCCAGTACACACATTTGAGAAGTTCAATGCTAGCCTATGCTTGCATTAATCTATTTTCGATGATAAATAGATTTCCTAATACCGCGGTTAGAGTGGCCACTGATTCGATGTATATACACAATAAGTACAAATCAGCTGTAGCGGCATTCACAGATCCCGAAGAAAATTGGAGGCGTTGGCGATTTAAAAAGGAGATGCTACATGAGTATTGTGAATCCGCAGACGTTGCCATGGATGATAAATATATTTGTTGTAACCGTATTGAAATTGGAAACACTAGTGTTTCTACAGAATTTTCTAATGCACCACCGGTATCTGATCCAATCTGTAGATACAAGACAGTTTATTTAAACGGCTGTGGTGGGTCAGGAAAGACAACTCGTGCAATTGAATTATATCGTGGTGGTGGAAATACTTGTATTTCTACTAACATGATTGTGCTAACACCGACTCACAGACTCGCCAGAGAGATGATACAACGAGGGGTAAATGCTTGCACTTATCACAGCTTCTTTCGATGGAAGGGTGACAAATGGACTCCTGATCGAATGGGTGATAAATTCATTCCTGAAATCATAATCTGGGATGAAATATGCACAGTGTCATTAGATGTATTAAAAACATTTCTTGAGTGGTTGTTAACCAAAAACACAAAAGTCGTCATGTGCGGGGATCAAGGCCAACCACCACCATTTGTCGGTGCATCTCCACATGAATGGCTAAAGGGTTTTGTAGACTACTATGAAGAAATCACCACTGATTATAGATCACTTGATGAACGATTACGCGAGTTCAAAGCGCTAATTAGATTACAACCGGATAGAATCCAATGCGAAATAGCGCGTGAAGTGATTTCAGAAACCCCAATGAATGATTTCTGGGAAACATGGAGACCAAACGATTTGATCATTGCAAGTAGAAAAATAGTCAGGGATACACTTCAGATGAAGTTATTTGAATTGCATAAAGAAAAATTTGCAACGCTTCCAGTACCCCTTTGTTATAGGCCATCGGATACACGAAAACAGAATATTGAAGTTGATATTCCAGGACAGAGTGAAAAACAAATTCTGGTATTAAATGATATTGTGCTGGTTGATATCAATGTCGTTGAAGATACATTGCGTGCTAATAAATCCCCGTGGACGCTAGGATACGCAGCAACAATACACTCTTCACAGGGATTGACTATATCGGATACAATTGTTTGGATGGTAGATAATCGCATCGAATGGTCAAATTTAGTCTATCTCGCAGTATCCAGAGTACGAAACATAAATCAACTTCGAAGAATTGTCCTCGATGATGAAATCATTGGTGATGATAATGACACAACAATAAGTGATATTGATGTTAGCATCATTAATAAAAAACTCTCCGGTTACAAACAACAGGACAAAAAAAAACAACGAGAATTTGATATTGATGCTAAATTAATAATCACTTTGAAGAAACAACAGAATAATCACTGCGCGAGTTGCAATTGTATAATGCGTTGGCAGTATTCGGATAAGGATCCTCGCCAATTCACCGTAGACAGAAAAAATAACAATCTCGGTCATGTCAGAAATAATGTGATGTTGACTTGTCTTGAGTGCAATAGACGCAACGGTGCTAGTTAAGACCATGCGGTGGCAATTGAGTATCCTCGGGAATCACTTGTAGTTGTTGTCGAGTAAATCCTCGTTGAGGGGCAGTTGAATCCAGTTTATAGACTGGAGGTCTACCCGTAGATCGTGTTATACTAGATATCTTATGCGTAGTGACGCTCCAAATAGGATCAGTAGCCCTTTTTCTACCCCCTTCAAGCTCTCCTGGTTCGTATAAGTACCTCACAATGACACTACTACCAAGAATTGGTTGGGAAACGCTAGCGTTTCTAGGGAAATCTTTTTGTGGTTGTACGGGTATTGACTTCTTTTTAATCGCGTTGATAGGTTTCATGTTGATTGTTCTAGTAATCTCGTTATTCAGTGCAGTAATCACAGATGGTAATCTTTTAACCCATTCACTGGATCGCTTTTCTTGAATGAATTCTTTTGCGTATTGATATCCAAATAACCGCTCAGCAATCGTCCGATTAAATCGTTCTACAATGGCCTGATCGCGATGTAGCGCAGTATGCCCTCGTCGTATGGTGACATTATGATGTTTCATTGTAGATAACACTGCACCCTGAAATTCCTTGCCAGGATCAACCTGCAATAGATTTGGCCAGTGCAGAGGACCTCGTCGATAAATCCTTTCAAATGCAGAAGCGACTTCAGTGGCTGATTTTGTTTTCAGCGGTTCTGCTTCTTTGTATCGACTCGCAACATCAACTACGGTTAACGCATATTTGTAACCACGATCATGTGGCAGAAATAATATATCAGCCTGATGAACTTCATTAGGAGCGGTCACATCAAAATGCGAGAATTGAATTTGTTTAGGCGGTGGTAGATAAATTTGCCATAGTGCCTGTTTGGATAACCAATTAGCCGCAGTGGTTTTTTTCACTTTTGCAGCTCTAGCGAGTTTATTGATTGCAGCGTTACCCCTCCAGTATCCTCTTGGAGAATAATAAATTGATTCCATATTATTAATTACCGGCACCTAACATCAATTTACTTTTCATAGCCGATTTTATCAAAAATGAAGACAATTTTTCTTTGAAGGATTTATCAGGAATAGCATTTAACGCATGAATTAATTTCACATCTGCTAGATGCCTGTGTTGCAGATTGCTGCTTTTATAAGCAACATCATGAAGGTGACAGGCCTTATCAATGGCGTTTATTGGTTCTTCACCGGGGTTGGGTTGATTTTGATTATTGAGTCTGATATCAAGTCTGGTTCCCGGTCCACAGTAGCTATATCCTGGAAGGTGCTTTTCTCCGGGGTACTTTGCCCATGGGGTTCCAGGGAGTTTTGCTAATTTGGCTGCGATATCACCTCCTCGTTTTTTTTTAAATCAGATTTCATAGACACAAATCTAAATTTCTTTGTACCACATTGCACGCATTTACCAGAAAGCGCTGATCGGTTATTTTTAGTTGTAATCGTCGTCACATCATCTGTGCCAGTACGCGTTCTACACTTCACACAATATAGTTCCATAATTTATGTATAGAGATATGGATATAATTGATTTTTCAGCGACGAAAACAAGAGAACCAATTAAGCATCATGCAGCGCTACCAAACTCTATCCGGATGATTATAATCGGGCCATCTGGATCCGGTAAAACACAATTGTTACTCAATTTAATAATGAGATGGATGAAGTGGGATAAGTTGTATTTAATTGCCCCTAGCGTAGACGACCAACGATGTTATGAAGTGCTAAAAGATTTTAACGAGAATGCATCAGAAATTAAGGGTGAGAACGCCATTGATTTTATAACCGATATCGATGAAGCACCGAGCATTGATGATATTGATGGAGATATTAACAATTTAGTCGTATACGACGATATAATGTTGGATAAACAAAAGAATCCTGCTAGAATATTTTCCCGTGGGCGTCACAAAAACACTGACGTGATATATGTCACTCAACGCTACACTCAGGTTCCAAAAGTCATCAGAGATAACTGCAATATTCTTTCTGTATTCAACGGAGTTGATACTCATACGCTACGAAATATTTGGCAGACATGGTGTTCTGATATGGACTTCAATCAATTTCGAGATTTCTTTAGTTATGCTCAGTCGACTCCGCACGGATTCGCAACAATAAATCTACATGATCCTCGGACACGATATCGTATCGGACTGGATCAAATATTCGGTTAAAATCATTTATGATTTTTTGTTAACCCAGAACTGAAATCACTAGTGATGAAATCACTAGCAGCAGAGAGGGTGGATGACCACATCGTTGCGAGCAAAATCGTAAAATATCCGTTTTTGCAAAAATGGAGACTTTTTTTTTGGTTAAATGAGATTTTGTTGGAAGTCTTATTTTTTGTCTGAAAACGTAGTGTGTAGGCCATTTTTTGTTCGGAAACGTTATCTGGAAGCCTTATTTTTGCTTGAAATCGTGGTCTGTTCACCCTCTCTGCTGCTTGTACGTATGTACGTATGTATGTTTTATGTATGTATGTAGGTAGGTAGGTAGGTAGGTAGGTAGGTAGGTAGGTAGGTAGGTAGGTCGGTCGGTCGGTCGGTCGGTATGTATGTATGTATGTATGCATGCATGCATGCATGCATGCATGCATGCATGCATGCATGCATGTATGTATGTATGTATGTATGTATGTATGTATGTATGTATGTAATCAACAGTAGTATGATAATACAATTTTTGGATATTTGTTACTGATCTAGAACAAAGCCTTCAACCTCCAGTGACGTTGTCCTCACATCAGAAGCATATGCAGGTGAACCTGCAGGCAAACATACTAAAAAAATTTACCAAGAGGCACCCATGTGAGAGAACAGTCTTGTGGGGTAGAAGACTCAAACCCAGATCAGATTGCAAACAAAACCTATTTTCATATCACTAAATTATGAAAGAGATGAGTATTACATGAACATTACATGAGTATGACATGAATATTACACAAGTATGGCATGAATATTACACAATTTGGCATGCATGAATATTACACAAGTATGGCATGAATATTACACAAGCATGATATGAATATTATACAAGTATGACATGACTATTACACAAGTATGGCATGAATAATACACAAGTATGGCATGAATATTACACAAGTATGATATGAATATTATACAAGCATGACATGAATATTACACAAGTATGGCATGAATATTACACAAGTATGATATGAATATTATACAAGCATGACATGACTATTACACAAGTATGGCATGAATATTACACAAGTATGATATGAATATTACACAAGTATGGCATGAATATTTCACAAGTATGATATGAATATTACACAAGTATGATATGACTATTACACAAGTATGGCATGAATATTACACAAGCATGATATGAATATTACACAAGTATGGCATGAATATTACACAAGTATGATATGAATATTACACAAGTATGACATGACTATTACACAAGTATGGCATGAATATTACACAAGTATGATATGAATATTATACAAGTATGGCATGAATATTACACAAGTATGGCATGAATATTACACAAGTATAATATGAATATTACACAAGTATGATATGAATATTACACAAGTATGGCATGAATATTACACAAGTATGATATGAATATTACACAAGTATGACATGACTATTACACAAGTATGGCATGAATATTACACAAGCATGATATGAATATTACACAAGTATGATATGAATATTACACAAGTATGGCATGAATATTACACAAGTATGATATGAATATTATACAAGCATGACATGACTATTACACAAGTATGGCATGAATATTACACAAGTATGATATGAATATTACACAAGTATGGCATGAATATTACACAAGTATGATATGAATATTACACAAGTATGACATGACTATTACACAAGTATGGCATGAATATTACACAAGTATGATATGAATATTACACAAGTATGATATGATTATTAAACAGCTATGGACACAAGGCCAGCATGGTGAACAAACAAATCATTACTGTTGGAACTGTGTTAACACTTACAACCTTTACATGCAAGTGAACTTTTCAGTCAGGCCAATATTATTGATGTAATTGTTGTTATAGGGTTTAATGCCATTTGTCATCACAAGATAGGCTATACATTGTGGCCAGTATTAATGGTAGAGGCAGAAAGAACCCAGGGAAAACCCTGGAAAGAACCACCAACACGTGAAGTTACTGGCAAGCTTTCTCACATACCAACATTGGCTGAGCTTGAGACTTGAACCTACGCAGACAGAGGTGAGATGGCAGTGATTATTAATGGTGAGTGCTTTAGACCACTTGGTCACTCAGGGCCCAGCCGATACTGATGTGACTGTATATAAAAGGTTTTGCTGATGGTGTTTTCTTTGTGTTAATGTGTAATATTTTGATTGCAGGGATTATGTACAAATATTTAACAAGTACAACGGAATTATATATCTGTATGTGTGTGAAGTATCAAATTTTAAATTTCAACCTTTATTCTTAATTTCTTCGATATCAGTGTTAAAATTTCAAAGGGGCCAGTGTTCTGATTCAATGAAATTGATGGGATATCTTAAATTGGGTTTGAGAAAGAGACAGCTGAACTTCTGCTCCATGTCAAATAGTCATTCTTCAAAGGGAAAAGTTATACAAATGTATGTCTTAGGAATTTTTGTTAAAAAACCACTGCTTATGCTTGGCCAAGTTAAACTAAGATATATATCTTGGAAGTAATAGATATTTAAAATGACAACCTTGGCTGAAATTCTTTAGTCTGAAATTTTCTAAGAGAGAGAAGGTTGGCTCTGAAGGAGCCTAAGAAAAGAATAGGGCTTTCCTCGTTAAACAAAGGAGGGACCAGGTGTCTTTCTTGTGAGAATGTAGTGAATACACTACCAGTGACAATGAATGTAGTGAATGCACCACAAGTGATAGTGAATGTAGTGAATATGTAACTGGTTTGTAGCAACTCTGTCATTTACTCATCATTTGTCAATACTCGTCTCTACTAGATACTTGTCTTTACTTGATACTCGTCTCTATTTGATGCTTGTCTCTATTCAATACTTTTTCAACTTGATACTTGCTCTAATTGGCTCTAGCGTTTCTCTAATTGATATTTGCTTGTCAAAACTCCATACTCACTTTAATCTACCTAGAACTTGTTTCTACTTGGCTCAAGCCTTTCTTAATGCATTCCTTTCCATGATATTCATATTCCTTGAAATGATATGCATATTCCTTGACATGCTGCTCAAAACAAAGAATGCCTCAAAAATCCATGGTAATGATAAATGATTTTAATACTACAGTAACATGAGTCAACAATGATTTGTTTCTATGATAAACAAAATGGATTGGGCAGAACCATTACCAAAAAGTCAGGTTTCAAAGCAAATATTCAAAAAAACATGAAAATGTCTTTGAAACTAGATTAAATTATGAAGGAAAACAAAATGCAAAAAAAAAGCTTTCTAATGCTTTCTGAATAGTGTTGAAAAACAATTTTTATAATTCAGGGATTCAGTTTTGCAAACAAAAATGTTGATAAAATTTAAATCCAGTTTTCTCATTTAAATCTTGTCACTGAATACATAACTGATAAGATGCTCAACTCAGAATCAGTATGTACTTGTCTATTTAATAATTAACAAGTACTTGTCTATTTAATAATCAACAAGTACTTGTGTATTGAATAATCAACATATACTTGCCTATTTAATAATCAACTTGTACCTGTCTATTCAATAATTAACATGTACTTGTCTATTGAACAATCAACATATACTTGTTTATTGAATAAGCAACATGTACGTGTCTATTTAATAATCTACATGCACTTGTCTATTTAATAATCAACATGTACTTGTCTATTTAATAATCAACATGTACTTGTCTCTTTAATAATCAAAATGCACTTCTCTATATAATAATAATCAACATGTACTTGTCTTTTGAATAAACAACATGTATTTGTCTATTTAATAATCAACATGTACTTCTTTTTATAATAATCAACATGTACTTGCCTTTTGAATAAACAACTTGTACTTGTCTTTTGAATAAACAACTTGTACTTGTATATTTAATAATCAACATATACTTGCATATTTAATAATCAACATGTACTTGTTTCTCTAATAATCAGCTTGTACTTATCTATTTAATAATCAACATGTACTTGTCTATTTAATAATCAACATGTACTTGTCTATTTAATAATCAACTTGTACTTGTATATTTAATAATCAACATATACTTGTATATTTAATAATCAACATGTACTTGTCTATTTAATAAGCAACTTTTTTAAATAAAATTTCTTCAAACAAACATAGCAAGAAAATATGAATTACATGTATAAGTAAATTCAGTAATCAGAATCATTGAAAATAACCATTAAGTGCAATTTCTCTACAGTTAAAAATTGTATGCCATTAGTTGGTATCAGCCAGACTGGATATCATCAGCATCCATTAGCCTGGTTCCGTACACATTTCTCCAATCATTAGCCTGGTTCCATACACATTTCTCTCAATCATTCCTAAACCTACTATGAAAACATTTTGTGTTCCTATCATTAATCACAACTCAGATATTAATCTATAAATGAAATGTGTGGGCTTTAAAATAAACAGTTTGCATCAAGAAATGGTTTAAAAAATGGTGCAAAATTCCCTATTCATTTCTTTCCTTAGCAGCTCATTTACACTGTCATTAAATTAAAAAATAATAGGGATTCATTATCAACAAATAACTGCTTTAATCAGTTATAACTAACATCTACTGATATTTGTTTTTTTTCAATCACTGACTAAATTACAAAACCTAGGTGTCCAATACAATCTAAATTATTCAATACAATCTGGGAGATTTTGAGTGGTAAGGCCTACAGTTGGATAAACAGTATCCAAGACTTTTCACTGATCATGCAAGGTTTCATTACAGTCTAGAGACATCTAAATGGTTCTAATTTAAATGATGTAACATTAATCATTCCAATAATTACTAGAATAATTACAGGCTTCTGGAAATAATTATAATTACATATAACATCCAGCATCCAAGTCTGTAATGACTGGTTCCCAAACAACCCTCATCAGCAATAAATCAATACCAATCATTAAAAGCAACAATATACCAGTCTATATTCCAGCATTATACTGACCATTTGCTTCAACCCCCAATGAATGCCTGATTCTGTGACTCTGCTTCATCAATGTGGGCTGTGATTACAGTTGATTCAGGGTTTCAAACAAATACAGAAAACTTGGAAATCGTTTGATTAGGTCTTGGCTGGATATTAATTTTTTTGCTGTTATTTCCTGCATCACAGTCAGACATTGTAACACATCTGTTGTAGAACCATTCAAATTGAACTACTGTTTGTTCAAGATCATCTGTGAGTGTGGGACACAGTCAGAGGTTAAGTGCTATAACAGAGACATTGTGCATGGCAAATACTCAACATAAGGAGTCAACAAACTTTACAATGAGCAAGCTAATACATTTTACTTTATTTATACAAAGGATCATTAAAGCTATCACTAATGTTTGAACAAATATGTCAGCAATTATTAGTATGGCACATGTCCTTGATGACTTCAAACAATTTAACATGTGGACTGCAATTAGAAAAATGAGGGCTGTCAAAAGCTGAAAAGAAATTATTAGTTGCATCAAGATGTAATGACCAATTCTTTACTTTACTTTTTTAATTCTTACTACTAATCTTATCTACATAAAACAGTACATTAATTTTTGATGTTATGTGTAACCCCAAATAACCATGTGAGTTAGGGAATTGGGCACAACAGATTGGAGCTCCTGGCCAAGCTCAAGCTTTTAATGGCATACTTTTATCAGTGCTTCATTAAAGGTCTCACTGGATAGTTTTATATTTTGACACCTCCTTAATATTTAAGGTAGAAGGCATGAGCCTAATTATCACAATCCTAGCATTTTTCAGTTCACACATAAGCTAAATCTGAAATGTGGTTTACATTTACTTTGAGTTAGGCTTGGAAATGGGATGACTTGTTGGTGAATGCCTGTCACTTAGACTAGCATTGGAAACAAGGCCGGCACTTTCGCTAGGCAAACTAGGCAATTGCCAAGGGCACTGGGCTAAGGGTTTATTTCATGATGGGCAGGTGGGGGAGGGTGTGAGTGGAAGGAGGCGCCAGATATCTGATCTTGCCTAGGGCGCCAACATGCCTTGCACCGGCGCTGATTGGAAATCAAATGCTTAACATGGGCTTCAAATGAGCAGCCTACTTGGCTTACCTATTTACATGTGTCTGCTCATCATCATCATCATCAGTCTCTTGACCTAGTGTGGTCATTGAGGCACTGTGCTTCTGAACATCTGACCAGTTCCCTCCACTTGTGTTGATCATGTGCCAATGCCTGTGTCTCTGCAAAACTTTTCCTGGTCCATTCTGTCATATTGTCAATCCACTTTTTTCTCTGTCTACCTCTCCTTCTGATATCATGGATACTTCCATGCAGTACTGTTGTGGATAGACTGTTGGCTCTAGTTTTTTTTACAATGGTGAGGAGGTCTTCATAATAGGCTACTTTGTGCCTGATCGTGTTATGCACTTCTTCATTTGTGATGTGGTCCATGTAAGAGATGCCAAGGATGGTTCTGTAGCATCTCATTTCAAGTTATTCGGTGTAATTCTGCTGACTGAGATGACTAGTGCACTCAATAGTCTGATTTTAGTTTTCAGACAGATATTCTTGTCTTTCCAGATGGGTCTTAGATTTGACATAGCTGACATTGTTTGTGATTGTCATGACAAAATTTCTGCTCTTGATCTCTCTTCAGTGATTATGGAGCCAAGATATTTGATCTGGCCCGCTGTTTCCAGTTCCTGTCCTCTGACTTTAATATTGGCTGAGAAATATTTGCCACTATTTGTCATCAGCTTTGTCTTCTCAGTGCTTATTTCCATGTAAAATCTGGAAGATGTTTCATCAAGGTTCTTCACTAAGGTGACAAGCTCATCTTAACTGCCTGCTAGCCAATCGTCATCTGCTAAGCGGAGATTGGTGATGTTATGCCCTCCAATGCTGACTGTCCCACAGTGGTTTTCCAGGGCTTCGCTCATAATGTGCTCTAACTAGGTGTTGAAGAACAAGCGTGGGTGTCAGGAGAAAGCCTTGCCATACTCCAACTGTTGTCTTGAACCAGTCACCTAGAGAACCTTGAACAATAACTGCAATGGTTGCCTTTGTGTACAGCTGCTGGATGGTATTGGTCAACTTTTGACATATGTTGTACTTCTTCATTGTGGACCACAATGCCTCATGCCACATTCTGTCAAAAGCATTTTTGCAATCTATGAACACATGATAGATGTCTTGTTGATTTTGCAAGGACTTTTCACACAGAACCCTGAGATTGAATATGTGTTCTGTTGTGCTTATTCAACTCCAGAACCCTGCCTGTTCTTCAGCAATTATTTCTTCTGCTTGTAGTCTCATTCGCTTGACAGCACAATTTCAAATGATTCATCACCATACAGTTATGATGCAGAATTTCAGCGACAACTGTTAGAAGCATTTGAACCTGTTTCTCTTGATTTAGTATGGACAATCATTATGAAAAGTGCACTAAAGTCTTGTGATCTTGATCCAATTCCAACATCACTGCTGCTTGAGTGCTTAGACCCAATATTGCCTTCACTAACTGATGTTATTAATATCTCTCTCTCATCAGGGGAATTCCCATCATTTTTCAAAACTGCCATTGTAAAGCCACTGCTGAAGAAACCAACACTGGACCATCAAGATTTAAAGAACTACCGCCCAGTTTTTAATCTCCCTTTCATATAAAAAATCTTGGAAAAGGTTGTTCTAACTCAACTTGTATCTCATTTGAATTCAAACAGTCTTTTTAGCAATGTACAGTCTGCATATCGCCCTTGCCACAGTAATGAAACTACTCTTCTGAAAGTATTTAGTGACATTCTCTCTGCTTTGGATAGTGGAAAGATTACAGTCCTGACTCTCCTGGATTTATCTGCAGCATTTGACACCATAGACCATGATATATTACTTCACCATCTCCAGCATGTATTTGGCATTCAGAATATAGCCGTACAGTAGCTAAAGTCCTACTTAGTCAACAGGACAAAAATTATATCTGCAAATGGAATACATTCCAGCCCAGTTGACGTATGTTGTGGTGTTCCACAGGGATCTGTTCTTGGACCCGTTCTCTTTATTCTGTATACTCAGCCGCCCTCAAGTGTCATAGGTCATCACCCAGTGTTGCACCAATTGTATGCTGATGACACCCAAATATACAAGTCTAGCCACCCAACTTAAGTTGATACTACCATCCATGGAGTAGAGAAGTGCATTTCGGATGTGAAATCATGGATGACATGTAACAAGCTGCAGATGAATGATGATAAAACTGAGGCTATTCTGATCACAACACAAAGACTTTCTCATTCACATCCTTTACCTCAGACAATAAATATCAGCAACACCAACATTAAATTCTCACATTCAGTACAGAACCTAGGCTTTACTCTAGACAGTACTCTCACATTGCACCAACATGTCATGAACATATGCAAGGCTACATATCTTGAATTGAGACGCATCAGTTCCATTCCTAAATATCTTTCAGTTGATGCCACTAAAATACTTGTGTGTTCATTAGTACTTTCAAGACTGGACTTTTTAAACTCAATTCTGTCTGGTTCATCACAATATTTACTCCAGAAACTTCAAAAAGTTCAAAACACAGCTGCACAGATCATGTTTAGAGTACCTCGATCAGAGCACACCTCACCACTGGTCTGTACCCTACATTGGCTATCAGTTCGATACAGAATCAAATACAAAATATGTTCTCTGTGCTATGTTTCAATGACAGGCCAACATACCTATCCAGCCTCACCCATGTGTATACACCAGCTAGATCCTTAGGCTCTTCTTCTAATAATCATATACTCATTGTTCCCAAGGTGAGAACAAAGTCATATGGACAACGTTTGTT
The DNA here is from genome assembly GCA_029339505.1 of Unio delphinus. Lineage (NCBI taxonomy): Eukaryota > Metazoa > Mollusca > Bivalvia > Unionida > Unionidae > Unio > Unio delphinus. The sequence continues at coordinate 18,643,647 of JAQISU010000108.1, forward strand.
TGCACACCAGGGCCCGGCAACATGGAACAAATTGCCCTTTGAAATTAGACACAAAGACACAGTGGTCCCTTTTAAGAGTGCTCTTAAGGCTCACCTGTTTCGATTGCAGGGACAAACTTAGTGACCTAATTATGTTTTGTATCTTATATGTTTTCAGAATGTTTTTATGTTTTCCAATTTCATTGTTTTTGTCATTTGTTGTTCTGTAGTGTAGTCATATCATTATTGATGGTGTAAAGTGCTTAGAGCTTCGAAAGATTAGGCGCTATACAAAGTCCTCATTATTATTATTATTATTATTATTATTATTATTATTATTATTAAAATAAAATCCAATACTATTAGTACGTGATTTTTAGTGAAATAAACAATCAGGGGTCATAACTCTGTAAAATTATCATGCAGATTTAATGCTGAAAAATTGAACTGAGCTAAGAGGTCATAAGCCTAAAGATGTATACCAAATGATTTAATGCTAATAATGAAATCTGCCAAAGCGTTAAAAAGTCAAGTAGTATACAAAATTTTGTTGAAAACCAAATATAACTATAGAAGTGATTGTGTGCAAAGAAAAGCTGGTGGGTTTGATAATCATGGTTATCACTCTACTGAATCAAATCTTTTCATATTGCAAACCACTTCTTGAAATCTTATAATTAAGGGAGTTAAAATGTTTACGCAAAAGTAGGCTGCTATTACAATCAAGGGCTACAACCAATGTTTCCTCTAAGCGAATGGTAGATGTGCACACAATGCTCGCTGCATTGTGCAAGCATTACAGAGACATGCAAACTTTAATGTTGGATTGACAATTCAGCTGCGCTGGGATGTCTGAGCAGCTGCATGCATGCAGCTTAGAGGGAATTTTGGCTACAACTCCACTAGACAAAGATACAAAATACTGAAAGTGGAACTCAAAGTCTCGTAAATACCAGACTGCACTCCAAAATTGGTAGAATTAAAGAATTTAGTTTTGTGAAATGAAGGTCAAATGAACAGATGGATGGACAGGCCCAATTAAATCTTCCCCATTTTAAATTTAAAATGGTGAATTACATCTGATTTCTAGACCTTCAACCTGTCACTGTCTGATGAGTCTGGATTTCTTCAGGTTACTGCAACAGTGACAGGTTTCTGGTCAATGTTATGGAACAAATATGTTGAGAAGTGTATGCCTATAAACACTGTGACTTTCATTTAATATTTTTAATTTTGTCTACAATACTATTGGAAAGAAGAGTATTACTGATATCATGTGAGTACTGAATCTCTGATGTCAAGGACAAAGTGATTGCACAATTAGGGTGCTTATGTCAAAGACAAAGTGATTGCAAGATTATGGTGCGTATGTCAAGGACAAATGCAAGATTAGGGTGCTTATGTCAAGGACAAAGTGATTGCAACATTAAGGTGCTTATGTCAAGGACAATGTGATTGCAACATTAAGGTGATTATGTCAAGGACAAAGTGATTGCAACATTAAGGTGCTTATGTCAAGGACAAAGTGATTGCAAGATTAGGGTGCTTATGTGACAAGTAATTCAAATGGTAAGTACCAGGTCCAATTTCACCAATGCAGTAATTTTTTCTTGTCAGTCAGTGGATTTACTATACATGCTTTCTGAGAATCATCTTCCTATTGATTTTTTTTGTGCTAGGCCCACTTGTAGGTGCCTACCCTATGCTGCCAACAGTCAGCAAATTCTAACTTTCAATAAGAAATTGGCTCTGACTACATACTCCAACACATCTTGGCAGGATGTACTCTATGCCTTGATATGTTTTCATTAAGTATATTTCTAGACTTCAGTTTAACTTCAAGAACTGTATTTTGGGTTCAAAATAAAAGTGACCTTGATAAAAAAGGAAGAAATAAACAAGAATTAAAAAGCAGACAGTTTATGGTAAGAAAACATCCAGTAATGTTCCCATTGACTTTCGCTTCCTTCATCTATATGATCCCAAAGTGACATGATGCACTGAATAACAATCAAAACATTTCCACTCCTACCTAAGACTTATTTTGCTTGTTCACCATGCATTACTAATTTGCATTTGTGATGACAATTTTTTAAAATGAGAAATGAAGTCATTAAAAAGGCTTTTGATACAGCCACCTAAAGGAAACAAATTATTACAATCCGATGAAGGAAACTGTTCATGAAAATAAAGTTGGAACGTCTCAGTCCTCTTCATTATTTTATTCCACTATGATTATGAGATGAATCCTAAATGCAGTTCTTTCGACTGTACAGTGACATTGATCAATATAAGGATATATACCCAATACACAAAAGTTTTGGGTATTTTGTCATGATCAGCCATTACTTCTCAAATATCTTACAAGGACCATTTTATTTCACAGGGTAAATGACACCTTCTTTTGTGGAAGGCACACTACAATTTTAAAACATGATTTAAGTTGCTATACTGTTATACATATGTATATTGTATATTTAACATGTGTTCATGATTGTAGATTGTACTTTAAGATAGTGGTCTTTTGTAAACATGCTACCATGGTTAACATTCTGTTCATGCTAACAAGTTGCAAAGAGTTCAAAGCCAGTCCTGTTTAGAGTTCGATTAGTCTTTACAATCTATTATGCAAGTTGGGTAAACATCTGCACACATAGGACATGGTAAACAAACAATTTATTCCTGTTGTCAGATCAGTCTGTGGGAATCCTTAAAAGTTGTGTTCAGATATAATAATAGAGGAATTATTTATTTAAATAAATCACTAGAATTAATATGTGCTGACTATGGAATTAATGCAAATTCCTTTAAAGCCATTCAGGATTGCATCACTGTGGTATATCAGGGCATTCAAGACTATTTGAATTCATGCAAAAACATTGATAGTTTGGGTCTTAAGATAGGGCATTTAGGATTACATGAGATTTAATTCACATTAATGTGTTATTTGAATATTTATTTTGTGTTGAATGTAAATAACTTGTTTGTTGTTTCTTTCTGTTTATAAATGTAAGGACCTAGATTTGTAATAACACTCTTGAGAGAATACATGCTATAAAATGAATTCACTTAGATTCAGAAAGAATCATCAAGAATGAAAAAATTAATAAAATATATATATAAACACATACATAACACTGTAACCAAAACCCAAAGCAAAATTAATATAGATGTGGTTATAAGGTGTGCGCACCTGTGTTGCATGAACAATTTTCTTAGTTTCATAATCATTCATGCCAATCATGATTTGATTCTAACAAGGGCTTTATGAAATGTTAGTAAATTTAAACCTTTAACCAAAACCTTAACCCATGACAACAAGGATATAATGGAAACTAGAAAAAAGGCTGCTATGTCTTGCTCTAAACTCTTTATTGACCTCAACCTAAAGGTGGAGAATTTCTAATAAATTTGGAATTTATTGATCTCAACCAAAATGTGGACATTTTCTAATAATTTGGAATTTATTGATCTCAACTAGAATGTGGAACTTTTCCAATAATTTGGAATTTATTGATCTAAAAAAAAATGTGGAAATTTTCTAATAAATTTAGAATTTATTGATCTCAACCTAAAGGTGGACATTTTCTAATAAATTTGGAATTTAATGATCTCAACCAGAATGTGAAACTTTTCCAATAAATTTGGAATTTATTGACCTCAACCAAAATATGGAACTTTTCTAATAAATTTTAAATTGAATGATATCAACCAAAATAGTGGAAATTTTCTAACAAATTTGGAATTTTTTGATCTCAAACTAAAGGTGGACATTTTCTAATAAATTTGGAATTTAATGATCTCAACCAGAATGTGGACATTTTCTAATGAATTTGGAATTTATTGATCTCAACCAAAATGTGGACATTTTTTAATAAATTTGGAATTTAATGATCTCAATCAAAATGTGAACATTTTCTAATAAATTTGGAATTTATTGATCTCAACCAAAATGTGGACATTTATTTTTTATAAAATTTGGAATTTATTGATCTCAAGCAAAATGTGGAATATTTCTAACAAATTTGGGATTTAATGAAGAAATAAAGGTGTGACATCAAAATATGATATGTGATTAATGCAGTCAGTAAATTATTTAGCCAAAAATATAATTACTAATTGACTGATTAAGATTATATACTGCCAAATGACCAGATACCGGCAGCGACCACTTACCGCCAACGTCATATTTCTCGCGCTCACGATATGAATGGTTTTGTTGTTGTTATGCAGAAATAAATCATATCTGATTTTCTAATCGTGAAAAACGGTATTGCCGGTAATTGGTACTGTCATTGAGACAGAAGGGACTCGTTAATTATGATACTTTACGATATTCTGTAAGGCATGACTTAAGTTTTTCATTACATTATTATTTGACATACGTAAAATAGGTCGAGATTACAAAATTAGATAGAATTACAAGTTTCAGATATTTCTGAATGTTAACAAATCGTTGAGAAACCAGGATAAAGTGGCGGTAACTGTAATTGGGGGCAAGGGCCCAGGGGGTTGGGACAAATACCTGAATTTGCATGCCCTGTACAATTGCTGTAGCCTCTATACGTTGCCCCCCCCCCCCTTAAAAAAAACTGAAATGTGTAAGGTTATATAGCACGTAAAAACTTTTAAAAATATCTTAGGTGTACTTTCACCTTGTTTTGTGAAACGCAGCACAAGCCAGCTCGTTCCCATCCACCTGTTCTCCAAAATGTCCGATATGTTTTCCAACCTGCAACTTTTACATTTTACGACCTGTGAAAGAAACATACTATGGCAGGAATCTGACCATCTGCTAACTTTCCTTTCCTTGACTTCATCATTTTATTCTTAACATTCGTCTGCTTCACTTTTCGTGAGGGTCACATATTAGCTTGTCAGATCAACGGTGTTACCATGAATTAATTCTAGCTTGAATGTTCTAAGACATTATATTTACGTTATCTCTTCATTGAAAAGTCATGTGTGTGAGGTGGGGGTGGGGTGATGGTGCGTGCGCGCGTGTGTGTAAGAGAGAGACTTGGTTTGTGTGTGTGTGTGTGTGTGTGTGTGTGTGTGCGTGTGTTTTTTTTTACATGAGACTGAATGACTGCGGACGTGCTGAATTTGCATGTGAGTGGTGTTTAGAATATCCACAGCTGTGTAAGTGATTTTATTATGACATAACCTGTTAATAAGTTCAGGACCAAATGCCACGTGAATCCTCTTTACCAAATTATTACAAATATTATTACAATTATTTAAGCAGCAGAGTGGGTGAACAGACTTTTTGCCGAAAAGGATCGACATCAGAAAAAACTTTTTGTCGAAAAGGATCGACATCAGAAAAAAGGATCGACAAAGCGTCGACACCAGACCAACTTGCTAGCAATTCATAAAAAAAAGACGCCATTTAGTTGACGTTCACCTCCTCGGCTGCTAATGCGCTAACAATTTTTTTACGATGAAAGTCTTTAAGACGAAAATCCTTTCAGGACTGTACAAATAAACTAATTTGTAAAACCTCACCTCGTAAATCAATCAGATTATTAGATTGGTCAGTGAGTTTGAAATTAATTCTCGTTAACAAATTATTATGACATCGCATATAGACTAGATTAGTTGGGTCTTCAATAATTAGAAATCCTGGAGGAGCCGTTGGTGCAAATGAATATAAAATATATCCTTGCTGAGCTTGATTTGATTGTTCGAGATTTATTTGATAATTCCCTTCGATAACGTCACATACTAAATTGAGCGCAATCACCGTTGAAATATTCACATTGTTCGGAGCAATATGTCTACCGCCGCCTTCTGGATCATTATTAAATTTCAGAATATTTGCTGTAGGATTCTTCGATTTTTTCCAATTATCGTGGATTCTTTTGAACCCAATATCAATAGCATCGTCAAGTTGTTTCTTTAGTTTATCCGGATTATATCCAGGGATTTTAAAATCTTTAATCTCCGTTTTATTAATCTTATATAGATCCGCAAACTTATCATGTAAGATTTCTTCATTTAATACTTCTTGAATAAGTTTCGAGTGAAATATTTTCATATCGTCGATGATTTTATTACCCGTTTCTACGACGTTGATAAATTCATCCTTGGTGAGAGAGCCGGATTTAATAGATATTAGCAGTAGTGAAAAATCATTATTCATTGCTGTGAAATTTCCGTTGATGAGAGGAACATAAATTTCTTTATTAAAGAATTTATTAGGAGCATAATCCTGATAACTCTTGACTTCATTGACGGGTTTTATTTTGTTGGTGATATAATCGGATTTCTTAGGTTCGGGTGGAAAATCCTTCGAATTTTCTCGCGAGTTATCCGGTGGTAATTCAGGCCATCCTAACACTGATCTTATAGAACTCTGATAAATATCTACAACATACCCAGGGGAATTAATCTCGATAGCAGATGATAACGTCGGCTCGTGAACCGTTATAGCGATTTTTGATTCTTTTCCAGTGAGAGATTTTATTCTACGTTGAAATTCAGCGTTGATCTGTTCGATTTGGTATGACCCAGTTGGTAACGAGACAACGTTCCAGTCTGGTGTTCCGTCTTCACGATTTTTCCACGCGAACACCAAGGAATTATTTGGTTGTTGACCACCAAATGCTACCGATCTAATATTAGGCCAGCTATGATATACTCGTAGTTTTGCTAATGCGATCTCGCTCACGGGAACGGGGATTGGAAAATTCACACTAAATTCGGGACGTGTTGAGGTTACTGATATCGTGCTTGTTTTCACCGGTGTTGTATTTGTTACTATTTGTTGAAGTAGTTCTTGCGACGACATTATTATTATTATCATTATTCTGCTCTAATTTCAGCATTGTTGATTTATACAATTGAGCCATAGTTGAGAATTCGCTATCTGATATTGTTGTGTCATCCAACGACGATGATATCAACGAGGATAATTGCGAGTAACCGGCAGATGCAATGTGAAATTTAATTACATAATTATGTAGTTTACTCTGGCTACACGATGATAGTTTTTTTGTGATCCCGGTTAATATACCCGCAATTGTAGCTATCGAAGAAATAACAATTGGAACTACAACCGGAGCAATCATAGTAACCGAAGATAGTATTATTCCAGCAGCAGTGATTACTCCCGACACTGAGTATACGGTGACATCAACTGCGGTTATTCTTCGTTGGTATTTTTTTATTTTTATTTGATACTCCTCACAGAGAGAATTGAGTTTAGTTTGAAATTCTCTGACTTGATCATAGCGATACTGATTCGATGATGGAGTCATTTTATTTTAAAAGCGCTAGCATTTTCAATTCAAAATTCTGAAAGAATTTTTAAATCAATTTAATTGTTTACTTAAATCCACTACGAATTCTACGTACCACGTTACTGAAACCCTGGCTAGATTTTTATCTGTAGTCGTTATCGTGAATTGTTCAGTTGTATCCTTGTCGATTATCGTTGATATTGTATTATTGACTCCAGATGAACTACTTGATGATATATCAAACTGATTCGGTGATACTATTGTTAATCGATAAATACCCTTGACTGCTGCGGTTATGTTTAAAATGTTGTTTGTGGGAGTCCACATAAATGATCCGTGTTGAATCGTGTGTACTACGTTGTTGACGATAGATTTATCATGAGGAATTTTTACTTTTTCAACAACGCTTATCATCCTCGTTGCATCATCCTTTATTGCGCTGTTGAATGTTTTAAGTTCATCGATGGATTTTTTAATATCGGGAAGTGTTATTTCAATTTTATCAAATGGGCTCCCAATAAACTTGTCCATGAGGTTTTTACGAAACGTCATAAATAGTTTCGTGTGTTTTTCATATTCAGATTGAAGAGTTGCTAGTTCTAACATAGAATCTTTTATTACGGTGAGTTTTGGTGTGGTTACTGGTGGATTTCCAAAAAATTCTAGTATGGGTTTGTCAATTTGGTCAATTGTATTTCTTTGTGTTTCACTAAACTGGTCAAATACAATTATATGATCATCATACTTATCATTAAGCGATTTTAATGAATTCACTGTGTTATCATATGTTGCTAATTTATCCGTAATCGTTGAAACAAGTACACCTGGTTTGAGTTTACCCCCATCAGAAAATAACGCGATAGTATCCTCTGCTGCGTCTCGTTGTTTAACCAAAATATCATTAAGAGAGATATTACTACTTTTCAATTTACCCTGACGATCTTGAAATACAACTATTTCACCAGGATCAATATTTGCTAGGTTTAATATTTCGGATATTTCATCTTCGATTAGTTTTTTAATATCCTTGTTATCAACGGTTTCAACTCCACTATCAGGTTTCTTCAGCGATGATAAAGGTCGTCCCCAAATATCAATCATTATTATAGAAATCTTTTTATCATTTAAATCCTATGGATTTTCAATCCAATGACCGCTAGTATACTCATTTACCACTACATGAGGTGGTTTTAAAGATTCTTTCGAAATAGCATTAAGGACATTTAATACTTCTCGACCGCATATTGGTGGGTCATTCAACGTTTGTGTTGGTAGTGTAGAATAAAAAATTGGAAATCTTTTAAATTTCTTAATATAACGCATAAATTCTTTTGGCGGCGCTAATCCATATGAGTCAAAATAAATAATCCCACGTGGATCAATTGCGTAACAAACCCAGTGAGTTCCAGGTCCATCGCTGTTATCTAGATTTATAATACCTGTTTCAACATCATTAGGTTGTGCCGGTAACTGATCTTTCATAAAAACCCCTCTGAATTTTTTTATTTTTAATTTTTTAGCGGCATCAATTAAATCAAAATTGGACATAGGAACCACAGATTTGGAAATCGAAGATTTCGGAACTATATCGTTCCTGGAATTCGAAGACCCTTTCCGCTGTACCATGAATACGGGGTTCCTGGTAGTCTTAGACCCTTTCCTTTTTTTTTACCAGATCCACGAGTGGATCTGCGGATGGATCCGCCTGTTGCTTTCTTTAGTGCCATTCCTGCTGCGGTACCAACGGCTCCTAACGCTGCCGCCTTCGCTACCGCTGGGGCTGCTGCGGCAATCAACCCTGGAATCAACCCTAACAACGGGAATATACCACCAGTCTTTTCCATGTTTTTAATCTCGCTCGCAGAAAGAGTAATCTGAACTCCTTTTTTTTCTTTCAGCGCTTTATTAAAATGATTAGTCTGAGTTTTTGTCAGCGATAGTTTATTCCCTCCGCCATTCATTTGATTAGGTTTCAGCGTTATTGTGGTTCTGCATTGCTTAGCTGATTTGGATTGTAGTTTTTTTATTTGACCAGGTGTCAACGTAACATTGATATTACTATACGACATTATACAAAACAGATTGATTCTAAATTAGAAATGCTAAGCATTTCTGAAATTGTAAAGCAATTTACAATCAAATATTTTCCACTGGTGCATCTACCAGTCTCATTCGTCCACCAACACCCTCGAGTATCATTGACTTATCACTGAGAATGACAGCAACCGCTCTATAATTAACAATACCAGCAGGACGGGTTACACGAGCTCGGAAGTGTATATCAACGACGGACTGTCTCATCAAGTCAAGATGTTCCAGTGAAAAGTAATAAATCGGATATAAATTCTTAAAATCCAACTGTGATATTTGTAGACCAGTATCGACATTTTGATCGCGTCCCATATACGACAGCAACCGATGATAAACTCGTGCAATATGATTATTTCCATAATCAAGTTGTATATCCTCTGATGGTTCTTGCTGTCCGTTTATTCTCAGCGAGACTTCACTACACCCAATTTGATCAAATATCATGTGGGAATATTCTTGATTGTTTAATCGCGCAGTATTCTGTAGCGCAATAAAAATATGCCGTGGAGCTGTAATACCCTGTTTTGATGCTAGATGCCATGTAAGTGTACCATCAATATTAGAATCCATGGTATCTGTGGACGTTGACAACCAACTTAATAATCTCTTTCCCCCTTGATCCATAAATGATAGTAACCGTGGTTCTGTTGACAACGACGGAGTCAACACTGGCATCCATAGTGATAGTTTTGATAAAATGACTTTACCATCGGCAATGCCAGCAGCGCGCCAGATTGCATAATTATCAGTACCTCTTCTCGTTAGCGCTATAGTATGCTTTACTCCATAGATAACTTTTCTGACGTTTCTACAAAATCCAAATATGTGATGGAGCGGAATCGCATATGAAAACCGTCGACGCTCTCCTTGCAACGTTGCTACTCTTGTTGCAAACCCTAAATTGAAATTATTATTAACACTTTTGAGAATATCAAAGGCAGCACCTGGTATAACTCTATGTTCAGGGGTAATAGGTTGTGCAGCTGCAGTACCTACTGGAGTATGTATTTTAATATACTGAAGGTGGTCAGCGTTATCAGTAATATCCTTCGTGAACATCATAGACGGACCCGCTGATCTAGTATAGTCATCAGAGTATCTCGCTAACCCGATTATTCCCGTAGCAACATCAACTTCACGCTCAATAGATTCGATTTCTTTTCCATCAATGAGATATCTAGCACTTTCAAATAAAGCCATGATGCCATTGTTAACAAAACCAACTCGGACAGTTGGGTTATCTGCATATGGTGTATTAGCTACAACATCTGTTACGAGTTCACCTTCGACTTCAATAAAGGCTTCAGCGGGTAAAAAGTATTTACTGGTATCATGAACTTGAAGTTCGATTCTTCCACGAAGATTAGGTTGCACTGCGTGATAAGCAAAAAATTGATAATCACGTACAGATTCATCTTTAAGTACTGGGGCTTCCATGTCAAATGCAACATCAGGGTTCTGTTTGAACATTTTTTATTATATATCCGATGGTCTAAATTAGAAATCGGAAACGCTAGCATTTCTGAGAGGTGAAATCACTCAAAATCGATGCAAAATACAGAAATTGAAAATAAAAAAAAATAATATTATGTTAAATTAATTATTTAGTTGGGTATATATCAATAATGTTGCTGATGAAAACAAATCTAGATAACGAAGATCAAATCGAAAATACAAATATTTCAATAACTATAACAACTGAGAATCCTATTCAAATAACCAGAAACATTAGTGTTTCTAACACTAGTGTTTCTAACACTAGTATAGGAAATTCAAGTGGAAACATTAGTGTTTCTAATACAAGTATTTCTACTGAAACCATCGAAAATTCAGAAAATACAAGTATTTCAATAACTATAACAATTGGAAATCCTGTCCAAATAAATATAACCAGAAACACAAGTGTTTCTAACGCAAGCGTTTCTAACACAAGTGTTTCTAATACAAGTATAAGAAATGCTAGCAATTCTAGTGATGATTTTTGAGAAAATATTATTCACCGACGTCGGAAATTCTTTGAATTAGAAAATGCTTTAGTACTTTTAAAGCCGCTTCCCGCTATCATATTTGCTGTTATGTTATCCTGGGCGTTAGTTATCAACGACTGTAGTTTTTCATCTACTGCGTTATTTATTATTTTACTAACCCGCGCAGGCATAACCTCAGTAGATGGTAGTGAAGTCATTCTAGAAATGCTAGCATTTCCAGGTTTTGAAAAATTTCTACGTCGAACTAGCGCTGTTAGTTTATCCTTAGCGGCTGAAAATGCCTTCCCGGCAAGATCACCAACAGCGCTAATACCCTTATCTCGGATAACATCAATTGCTTTCATCGATAATTGTTTTACTAGCGGAGCCACTTTTGGAGCCATTCTTGAAAATAATCCCATTATAGTATTACCGAGACCATCTCCATAGTATACTCGGTATTTTGGCAATCGTGAGTTTACCACGTAGACACTAGTTGGTTTATCATGGTTGTAGTGTATGATCATTCTCTATATAGAAATGCTTGCATTTCCAAATGCTAAAGCATTTCCAATTATCTAATCGCTATGATAACCGTAGAAATTCGAAGAATTTCCATCCAAAGAATTTTCGGCTAACTCCTCAATGAAATCTCTATATGTTGCAATATCCATGATACCACCTTGAAATAACCTCCTACAGATATCAGCTGCTTCATTGATTATTTCTGGTGAGTTATTCCCGGCTCGTTTTCCTCCTACAAGTACTTCTAATCGTGATATATCACCGAGAATATTACCAGGGCAAGTTACATTAGAGTTTCCAACTAAACCACTGCCTTTTTTTTCAGTGATATTAGTTGCACCTTGTGTTTTTATTTCTGAACCGGGTTTTGATTGTTTTGGTAATCTAAGAAATTCAGGGTCTGATTTAGCTTTTTTTACTCCTTCCTTAATTCCATTCTGAAAGTCTATATACGACTGTTCTTCCTTCCTCCTCTCAGTAAGACACCTAATATTCTTCTTCGTTTTATACAACCAATCATACCACTCATCTTTTGATATGTTACTATCCTTATACTCCTTTTTGAGAATTTCCTCTTTCATATTATAACTTTTGACAGCAAACTCACCAAAGGTGATGTAATCGCTGGGTTTTTTAAATTGAAATTCTTGTATTTGTGATACAATATTAGGTTTGAGTTTGTCTATAAAGGCAACACGACTCTTCGTGGAAACTGCGCCTTCTTGTTCTTCTTCTTCCTCTTCTTCTTCTTGTTCTTGCTGTCGTTGTAGTTCTTCTTCTTCTTCCTGTTCTTGCTGTCGTTGTAGTTCTTCTCGTTCTTCTTGTTCTTGCTGTCGTTGTAGTTCCATCTCCCCTGCGATTTCACCTGGAAGTATTTGTACAGCTTGTTTCGTTTGTTTAGTTCGTTTTGCTATTTTCTCCAACACAGGGAGAAGAGGCTTCTCTGTTCTAGGACCTTCTTTAGGGACATCTCCGTATATTGCCCGTTCAGTTGCAGTTTTCACCCCCTCAGTTGCACTAACAATAGGTTTGAAGAGTTGTTCTGTATCCTCTGTGAAGTCAGTCTGAAATAATTGCCGTTGTTGAAGTTTTTCACGTATACGATCACGAAGGGGTAATATTTTCTTAAGAGCTTCAAGTCTTTCTTTAGTGTTCCGTGTAGTTAATGATTCTCCTACCATTATTGAAAGAGTATCACTATTGTCAAATTAAAAAATCCTTTGGATTTTCAAATGCAAAGCATTTCATTGCAATTTTTAATTAAAAATCCAAAGGATTTTAGAAATGCAAATCATTTCGAAAGAAATCACTAACCTAAAAATGCAAATCATTTTAATACTTCCTTGTTATTGTACTGAGTCACACATAATTTTACTTCCTCATACCGTATCGGTTATACAAACAAAGGAGGCTCTCTACGCGTGGGCTCATCACCTTCAGAGTTTTCCATTAGTATTTTTAATTGTCTCACTTTACAATTAATAAGTCTCTTTTGTTCATATTCTAATCCTAATTGCTTTCGTACACGTTCAACGATGCTACATAATGGTACGAATATATTAACATCTTCAGTATTGACTAAACTTTCACGTATAAACTTTTGTATCCGCTTAATTAAAAAATATTTTTTAGATAGGACGTATTTTCCCGTCTGTTCTGCAAATTGTATATCCTCGAAATCAGTCATAATTTGATCACAATCTAACCCTGAACATAATTTTACATTTTGATCCTTCAGCTTGTTGATTTCAATAATAATCAATTTGAGATTTTCAATATTCATATTATATAATAATATATTTGTTTAAATACAAAGTATGAAAATTCTTTAGAATTAAAAATACAAAGTATTTCAAATACAAAGTATTAAAAATACAAAGTATTTTCAAAATGAATTCTGGATACACTAAGGTGTTGATCATCTTAGTATACCCAGAAGCTTAATGCGATTATAGGTGATTATGATTATATATAATGAATGACGACGGCACATTCACCGTTTTGAACCCCCTTGGTGTTTTATACATCAAGCAGCGCTCAACGGTTACAACCGACAAACACATAACAATAGATTATAGGTGAACAATGACAATGAATGACGACGGCACAATAACCCCTGATCTAGTGTGGTAGGCGATTATATACACATAGGACGGTACAACAATAGATTATAGGTGACACAATGAATTGATTTCAATGACAATGGATGACGCGGGCTATTCTACATTCAAGTGTAAACAAAACCGCAAAATCGAAACTTTGGTTTTGAATGTCAATAATAACGTTCATACCACGTGTGACGGTGTGGTTTTGTTTACACTTGAATTTCGGCTAAATGCCCAATTATAATAAAGACGAATTTGTATATATACACTCATTACGACGAGGTGATATAAAATAGGTGTAGTGATTGTAATTATTTGTTTGTTTATTAGCGATCACTGACAATGTTGAAAACACGCATAATACTTGAAACAGACACTAAAAAAAATGTTTAAATACGACGTGTCTATAAAATAGTTCTGTTAATACTTGAAAAAAGACAAAATTGATTATGTTTTGTTCGGATTTATTTAATTATAACAGCCAATAGAAACGCTGGCGTTTCCGTGTTTAAGATCCGTAACTCTGTCATTGGTGGAAATCCTATGGATTTCACACGCGTTATACCTAACGGAGTTATCTCCCTACGTAAGAAAACTGAATTTTGTTTTTAAAACGCTTTGAAAAAGCGGTCTTATAAATTCCCTCTGCTACTTTTTGTACCGAGGAGGTGGTAATATCGAAATACTTACCAGCTTCTGACATTGATTGAAATACCATCTCCCCCTTGTCAGTATTAAACGATCTTACTGGTCTCTTCCCAATTGATTTACAAGTACCAGTATTTCCAAATGCAGTATTCTCACTTTGTGTAATAGCTCGTAAATTATTCAAAGAATTATTTGTCCTAATACCATCAATATGATCAATAACAAGGCCATCCTTGATTGATCCATTATACACTTCATAAACGAAACGGTGATTAAGATACCTTTTCCCTCCAGCACTAAACGTCAAATACCCTATACCATTATCACACCCAACAGATTTCTTATTTTTATTGTGTCTAACAACACCATCACGAGAAGCTTCGTAATTTTTAATAACAGGATGTCTTTGAAATTCTTGGCTCATTTGTATATATAATATATCTATTTGTCTAATTCGTTAATTGGCTGAATTATAACATTAGAAAATCTTTTTATATAATCAGCCGTAGTTTTTATGATTTTGCCGTCATTGACGTCGTCAGGATTTTTGATTCTTCGCTTGTCATAATAACGTTTTAACTCTCTATAACGCTTACCCCCGCAATTAATGCATAACTGCGACTTGCCTCTTACACCTACCCCACAATGCAAACATGGTAGAGGTCCCTCCGAACCGTTTCTTACACTCTGCATATGATACCCACAGAATTCATTTCTACATGATTTGTTACACGGAGTCTTTGATCCAATCATAAGCCATTTGCAATGATTCATTATATAAAAATTTTCTTATTTAAATACTTGTTTTAATTATAATATGAAGGAGTTCAAGAGATTATCGAAAATTAAGCCTTGGAAAAATGTTAGATTTAATCTCGATAGAATCTCTGATATACCTAAAAGTCTAGTAGATGATAAACCACTATTGAGTAAAATCAGCGACTGTTTTAATGAGTTTAAGCGTGATGGAGCATCTCATACGTGGTCGACATTTCGAATTATTGATGAAGATGTCAATATACCCATAATTGATGCTACTATGAATGATATAAGAGCAGCTGTGATACTTTCACACCTTGGCAAGAAATCTCTACGGAGGTATTTTTTTAGAATAAAATTTATTATCGAAGAGGAAGGTGAATGGATTATCAGAGATAAATTTGACCCAATCCTTAAGGATAAAAAAACTGTTATTGTGAGTAGAGATTCCAAACCAGGAATTCTAACTGGAATTGACAAACCATACTATGAGAAATCTTACCCTGTAACAGCAGTTGTTTACGGAATATATCAGCTAAATGATAAGCCAAGTATTGCAAAA
The DNA here is from genome assembly GCA_029339505.1 of Unio delphinus. Classification (NCBI taxonomy): domain Eukaryota; kingdom Metazoa; phylum Mollusca; class Bivalvia; order Unionida; family Unionidae; genus Unio; species Unio delphinus. The sequence goes on from JAQISU010000108.1 coordinate 18,659,527, forward strand.
CTAACTCCGATGTTTTCATCATCAGTGGCTTTGCCACTTAATTGTGTAGCAACACGGTTAATAGAACACTTCACAAATGCATCCCGAGGAAATAAATTAACTGATCTACGAAGAAAAAAAATAACCGAATGGGAACTAACAGTGAATCAACATGGAGCAAGGATTTCCGATATAGCTAAATTAGAAGCATTATTAAAATTTCCAATATCGGTAGCGACAATAACCGGAGAAGTATTATACGAACCGAAATATCAATCGCGAGGAGCTCCAATTGAAATTATCGATCATAACAAACACGCGTGGACACCCGCGGTAAATATATTTCCACGAGAAAGAACTGTTCGATATATCCCTAAAGAATTTTCTAGGGATGGTTTCTATGAAGAGAAATTATTTGATGCTATTCACACATTAACCAAAGACGACCCTGTGTCAATGTGGTTACTCAGGAGTAATGAGGATCCGGAAATAGGATTTGATCAGTTTGTAAAACCAAATGGTGAATTATATCGAACTGAAGAATTAGATACTAGAATGAGAAAAATCGCTAATGAATTTTCACCTGAAAATTCTAAAGAATTTTCTAATGAAAAACTACTTACGGATAGCTTCACAATTCCATCAGTGGTAGCTCACTTTGCAAGAGAAAAAAACTCATGGCGTCCAACACGAAGTGATTTTCTCAATGACGTGAAGTTGAGTTGCGTCGAATTGGGTCATGGAGGATTGTGGAATACGAAATACTCACGTGATGGTATGATTTCAATTGATATATCCGCGTGTTATCCTGGAAGTTTTCTCGGATATGGAGAATGCTCTGAATATTTTAAACGATTTGGACATCCCACACATGAAATGACTCGTGTTGCGATTAATGGTCCATTGCCTGATTTTGATTTAACCGGGTTCGCTCGTGTGATATCATTCGAATTAGCTACAGGGTTACATCCGTGTAGTTATCTTTGGCTTGGTAGACATATGTATGAAAAAGCGTGGATGCCAATTGTGCTATTGCGATATATGATCGATTGTGGTATGTTAACATCATTAATTGTCAGCGAAGCGATTATTTGTTATAACGCTCAGAAAGATGTTTGGTTACCAAAACCCGATCTCGAAAAAATAATTAACGAACAACGAAAACAATTGGGAGATTGTGAAACACTTATGGATTGGTCTAAGAGGTTATTCGAAGGTAGGAATAGAGAGGCTAAAGAGCTCGGACGAAGAATAATCGGTAAATTCACTCAAGGTGGAAGATTTGACAATGCAAAATATTCTTCGAGATTGATCTTAGACAATGAAGAATACGATTTTATCATAACCGATTTAATAAAAAAAGGAAAATTTGTAACCCGTAGGGATGCTTTTCGATCCAATGGTGAGAAATTAGGTACGGTTGTTACCTACTGTGATGGATATAGTTGTCAGTACACACATTTGAGAAGTTCTATGCTAGCCTATTCTTGTATTAATCTATTCTCGATGATAAATAGATTTCCTAATACCGCGGTTAGAGTAGCTACTGATTCGATGTATATCCATGAGAAATACAAATCAGATGTAGCTAAATTCACAGATCCTAAGGAAGCGTGGGGAAATTGGAGGTTTAAAAAAGAAACACTACATGAGTATTGTAAATCCGCAGACGTTACTATGGATGATAAATATATTTGTTGTGAAATTGGAAACGCTAGCGTTTCTACAGAATTTTCTACTGCACCACCTGTATCCGATCCGATTTGTAGATACAAGACAGTTTATTTAAACGGTTGTGGTGGATCAGGAAAGACAACTCGTGCAATCGAATTATTTCGTCGATCAACCATGATTGTGCTAACACCAACTCACAGACTCGCCAGAGAGATGATAGCGCGGGGGGTAAAAGCCTGTACTTATCACAGCTTCTTTCGATGGAAAGGCGATACATGGACTCCTGATCGAATGGGTGATAAATTTATTCCTGAAATAATAATCTGGGATGAAATATGCACGGTATCATTGACAGTATTACAGATATTTCTTGAATGGTTGTTATTGAAAAATACAAAAGTCGTCATGTGCGGGGATCACGGCCAACCGCAGCCATTTGTTGGTGGATCTCCACATGAATGGCTAAAAGGATTTGTAGATTATTATGAAGAGATTAATACCGACCATAGATCACTTGATGAACAATTACGCGAGTTCAAAGCGCTAATTAGATTACAACCGGATAAAATCCAATGTGAAATAGCGCGTGAAATAATCTCTGAAACTCCCATGAATGATTTTTGGGAAATGTGGAAGCCAAATGATTTAATAATCGCGAGTAGAAAAATAGTCAGAGACGCACTTCAGATGAAGTTGTTTGCGCTACATAAAGAAAAATTTGCAACACTTCCAGTACCACTCTGTTATAGACCTAAGGATACACGAAAGCAGAATATCGACGTTGACATTCCTGGACAACAACAAAAGCAGAATTTAGTATTAAATGATATTGTGCTGGTTGATATCAGCGTCGTTAAAGATGCATTACGTGCTGATAAATCCCCATGGACGTTAGGTTATGCAGCAACAATACACTCTTCACAGGGATTAACTATCACAGACACAACTCTTTGGATAGTAGATAATCATATTGAGTGGTCAAATTTAGTTTATCTCGCAGTATCCAGAGTACGGCGAATAAACCAACTTCGAAGAATTGTGGTTAATGATAATGACAATACATTAAGTAATATACACACCGATGATAATATAATCAGAAAAAAACTCTCTGGTTATAAACAACAGGATAAAAAAAATAAAAGAGAATTTGACATCGATGCTGAATTAATTAAGACACTAAAGCAACAACAGAATAATCACTGCGCGAGTTGTAATTGTATAATGAGTTGGAATTGGTCGGATAAAGATCCTCGCCAATTCACCGTAGATAGAAAAGATAACAATCTCGGTCATGTCAGAAACAATGTGAGGTTGACTTGTCTTGAGTGCAACAGACGCAACGGCGCTAGTTAAGACCACGCGGTGGCAATTGAGTATCCTCGGGAATCACTTGTAATTGTTCGCGTGTAAAACCCCGCTGAGGAGCAGTTGAATCCAGTCTATAGATTGGAGGTCTACCCGTAGATCGTGTTATACCGGATATATTATGCGTAGTGACACTCCAAATAGGATCAGTAGCTCTTTTTTTACCACCCTCAAGCTCTCCTGGTTCATATAAGTACCTTACAATGACATTACTACCAAGAATTGATTCTTTTTGTGAAATTCCTTGGATTTCCATTTTGATAGACGCCTTCTTAATAGCGTTGACAGGTTTCATATTAATTGTTCTAGTAATCTCATTATTGATTGCGGTAATCACAGCTGGTAATCTCTTGACCCATTCACGGGATCGTTTATCCTGGATGAATTCTTTTGCGTATTGATATCCGAATAACCGCTCAGCAAGGGTTTTATTAAACCGTTCAACAATTGCCTGATCGCGATGTAGCGCAGTGTGTCCTCGTCTGATGGCGACATTATGATGTTTCATCGTAGATGTAACAACACCTTGAAATTCCTTGCCAGGATCAACTTGTAACAGATTTGGCCAGCGCAGAGGACCTCGTCGATAAATTTTTTCAAATGCAGAAGCTACTTCAGTAGATGATTTTGTCCTTAACGGTTCTGCTTGTTTGTATCGACTTGCAATATCAACTAACGTTAACGCGTATTTGTAACCGTTGTCATGCGGCAGAAATAGTATATCAGCTTGATGAACTTCATTAGGTGTTGTAACATCAAAATGCGAATAGTTAATTTGTTTAGGCGCTGGTAGATAAATTTGCCATATTGCTTGTTTAGATAACCAGTTTGCCGCTGTAGTTTTTTTCACCTTTGATGCGCTAGCGAGTTTATTAATTGCTGCGTAACCTCTCCAGTATCCTCTCGGAGAATAATAAATAGATTCCATATTAAAATGCTAGCATTTTCAATTACCAGCACCTAACATCAATTTACCCTTCATAGCAGATTTTACCAACCAAGAAGCCAACTTTTCTTTGAAGGATTTATCAGGAATAGCATTTAACGCATGAATTAATTTTACATCTGCGAGATGTCTGTGTTGAAGATTGCTGCTTTTATAAGTGACATCATGAGCATGACACGCCTTATCAATAGCGTTTATTGGATATTCGCCGGGTCGGGGCTGATTTTGATCATCAAGTCTGATATCTAATCGTGTTCCCGGTCCACAGTAGCTATATCCTGGAAGGTGCTTTTCTCCTGGATACTTTGCCCACGGTGTTCCTGGGAGTTTTGTCAATTTGGCTGCAATATCACCTCCTCGTTTTTTTTTAAAGCCATGGTTGGAAAATTCGAAGAATTTTTACCAAGGGAAGTAAATTTAAATTTTTTCGTACTACATTGTACGCATTTACCAGAAAGCGCTGATCGATTATTTTTCGTTGTAATCGTCGTCAAGTCATTTGTGCCAGTACGCGTCCTACACTTCACACAATATAGATCCATAATTTCTATATAACAGTTATGAATGTAATTGATTATTCAGCTACGAGACGACGGGAACCTATTAGACACCATGCAATGTTACCAAATTCTATTCGCGCGATTATCATCGGACCATCTGGAAGTGGTAAAACACAATTGCTACTTAATTTGATAACGAGATGGATGAAGTGGGATAAATTGTACATGATTGCTCCGAGTGTAGACGATCAACGATGTTATGAAGTATTAAAGGATTTTAATGATGCCGCGCGAGAAATTAACGGTGATGGTGTTATTGAGTTTATAACCGATATCGAAGAGGCACCTAGTATTGATGATATTGATGGAAGTATTAACAATTTAGTCGTATATGATGATATCATGTTAGATAATCAAAAGAATCCTGCTAGAATATTTTCCCGGGGGCGTCACAAAAACACCGATGTGATATATATCACTCAACGTTACACTCAAATACCAAAAGTGATCAGAGATAACTGCAATATGCTGTGTGTATTTAACGGAGTTGATACTCATACTCTTAGAAATATTTGGCAAACTTGGTGCGGTGGTGATATGGATCATAATCGATTTAGAAATTTCTTTAGCCACGCTCAGACAATCCCACACGGATTTGTGACGATAAATTTATCAGACCCTCGGACAAGATATCGTGTCGGACTTGATCAAATATTTAGTTAGCGCATTAGCAGCCGAGGAGGTGAACGTCAACTAAATGGCGTCTTTTTTTTATGAATTGCTAGCAAGTTGGTCTGGTGTCGACGCTTTGTCGATCCTTTTTTCTGATGTCGATCCTTTTCGACAAAAAGTTTTTTCTGATGTCGATCCTTTTCGGCAAAAAGTCTGTTCACCCACTCTGCTGCTATTTATAATTATTATTATTATTATTATTATTATTATTATTATTATTATTATTATTATTGTTGTTGTTGTTGTTATTGTTGTTGTTGTTGTTCTAGTAGTAGTAGTAGTAGTAGTAGTAGAAGTAGTAGTAGTATTAAAGATCGGCTTGCGTTCCCTTTTTCTTTCGATTTGTGGAAATTTTAAAATCTTTGTTACTTTTTTTTTTATAGAATGTATTCATCTAGCTTTATTAGCAGATCTAGTCGAAACGTTTGTTATGTCAGAATTTGTATTAATCAAATTATCTAATGTACATAAACCCTTTTTCATATCAGTATGGTCAGTTACAAAAGGGATGTCATAATAAAATAAAAATATTTAGTATTATCAATCAATTACCAAGAGTATGTCATTAATAAACATTAAAAATATTCAGCATTGTCAATTGCCAAGTGTAGGTCATTGATAAAAATTTGTAATAAGAAACGTGATCCCAAAATTGATGTTTCAAGAACTTCTGCAATAAGGCATAGATTACTTAGAATTACATTAAAACAAATAGTTTGATAATTTTGTTGGTTGTTTAAAAAAAAATTAACAAGAGAAACACAGTGCTTAATTATAATATACATATAACTTCCTCATTCGTTAGTAGACCTTTCTAATTTAGTTATTATGTCAGTATGAGTACATACCATCGTTTAATTCTTTCTTTATTTTCAAAAATGACTATTTATAGTTTTGCTTCAAAGAGAGCTGAATTATAAAAATGCTATAATTATATCCGAATTACACCACTGTTGTATTGTCTGATGTTTAAAAATACCTTTCTTTAGCAGTGTGTGTTTATTCAAGTTCTACTTCTTTTGAAAACAAAATCCACCATATTTATCGCAATCTGTGTATAATTTGTTTACTCCTTTTTTGTTGTTGTTGTTTTGTTGATTGTGCCTCCGAGCAGAAACGGTCACTGTCTATGGTTGGATTATGGAAACCATCCTGTTCGAACACAACCGAATGACATTGAAAACCAAGGTAATTTCATGGCTAATAAATTTCAAGACATACAATTTTGCTTTTTAAAGTGACCACATTAACCCAACATATCTCAAACTCAATGTTACCTATAATTAAGGAGTACAACTTGAATGATTTGCTGAAATTGGTCAAGCAAACCGGTCGATTTAGAATGATAGAGTAATGAAGCTGAAGGCAAAATCTTTGTTCAACAGTTTGAACATTATCCAGTCAATTTTCCTCGGATTTATTAAATAGTATATATTAACGTTTATATTACTTTGCAGGAAGTCTGGCTGGCTATTGTTGAGAAAGGAATGAGGTTGTTTAGTGAACGAAGAACGTAAATGTTTCTGTATCTGTCTCTGTCACTGTGAAAGTCGAATAAAAGCCCTTACTACTACGAAACTAGATGTGGATTTGTAAAATACAAATCCTCCGATACTTAAAAAATGAACCCGCCCTTACACCCTCCCACACAAGACATAATAGAATGTAATGGCGTTAAACTGAAATCAATTCTTAGAATTACTTAACGTCTCAAATTTTATTTTTATACTTTAGAATTCTTAAGATTTTTGTTTCTTTGTTATCATCAATACATTTTTCAATGATCATTGAACATGGATAATCACGGCGTACGTATACGAGATTACAATGTATTCATTATTCCTTGAAATGTCCTGGGGAAATAGTCTTTTAGAATTTTCTATTAAAAAAATGAAAAACACCAAAATTTATTTTCAATTATATTTTTTTCCTTAGAATGCAACGTTGAAAACTATTGAGATATTGTTTTTTATCCATTGGCTCTCTCAGTACAAATATCATCATAATCAGAGGTATCCAAAGAAAGCAAATACACAATATAATTTTAAGGAGAAAGCTTAATACATTTAGTAAAACTGCATACAGACAAGCGTTGTTAGCTTGTATTTGTTGATATAAAATCGTTTTGCAGACACGCGTTTTAACTGAAAAAAAACTTTTAAACATCAAATCCCTTTTGTCTTTTGTTGATTAAAATATTTACAAAAAGTAAGTACAAAACTGTAAAAATTAAACTAAATAAAGAGATACAGAATACAAATCAGATCACCTGAGTACGCATGCAAAAATAATGATAACATAAGAATTCTTTATTTCAGACTACAAAGTCCATACCTCTAAATTAAAATATAAAGTTTTAAATAAACAAAAATAAAAAATAAAAAACAAAACAAAAAAAAAACAAACATACCTACCACATTATGTCTACAACAAATAATTTATTTTGTCATTATTGTGCTAACAAATGTTTTGTTTTTGAAGTACAAAATGTTCAGAACGTTTCTACATAGGTACAGATAGATGCCTGCATTTATGTCACTTTTTCGCAGTCGTACCGACAAACTTCTAATGAGGTACATGTACTTGCAGACAGATATGGACATATATATGAATGGACAGGACAGGAAGAAGATGGGGGGGGGGGGGGGGGTTACTGGGGGAGGGGGTTACAAAATAAAGAAACATAACTGTTAATCGTTTTACTTTTTCTTTGCAGTTTCAGTAGGTTGAGTTAATAACTTACATATTGAAATGCATATCTTTTACTATTAAACAAAACTGTCCCTTCTGTCGGCTTCTGACTTCCACTGATAAAGTGACATGTTGTACATCTCAATTCATAAGCATCATCTGATAAATGTACTTGAACAAAAGTAAGCTGTAAGGTAGAAAGATTTTGACCCACAAAAGACTGGTTAAACATCCAGACATTTAATTCTAGCGCTTGAAATATGCACTGATTCGAATCAACTATGGAGAAAAGCTGTTCCGGAAGAATTTCACAGCTAGGTTGATACTTGATACGGATGCGCGGATTGTACCTAATGAGGCGATGAATCAGTAGGTGTCGGATATCATTAAAGAACATTAACAGAGAACCAGTCACTTATAAATAATTCCGTCCACCGAAAATTTCGCTTTGTTAATTAAAAGCCACTCAAACATTTGTTATGCTGTATCTATCTCCCAAAGCTATCTAAACGACCGCAAAGCATCTATTTCCGGTAAAAGATGTGAAGCGACTAATCTTTGCTGGAGGCCGGACCAATAGACCATTTCATACCGGATTTAACCGAGTTTCTCCGTAATTATCCGAATAACCTCCAGAGTCACTTTATACTCCAGCCAATCAAACACTGGTGGGTACATGTACATACCAAATTGGCGTCCATTGTTGTTTAGAAATATTTTAGAGATAAAACGTTAAGAAAACCCCGCTACTTGTATCGTCAGAGGTTGCAAAAGTCGCTCCAATCAAGGATGTGGCATTAAATTCCATCATCTGTCATGGATTGATGATTTTACATGTATTAGTATTGCGACTTGATAAATAGTTTTGTAATTGTCGGTGAACGTTATAGAGATCGAATACCGGTGACGCCAATATTTTCAGCTTTTTCCAAATCCAGCAAGTGGAGCTAATTAAATAATTGAAATTTACATGTAAATTATTCAAAGACTCTCAAAACCAAAATTATAAATTAACTTCTTACAGTAACGTTTCGGATGCATAGAATAGTCTGAATAACCTGCTTTTTGATTGACAGGATGTAATTTGTTTACTTCGACACCGTTTTCTTACATCATACATGTACATGTCCAGATGTGAACAACTCAAAACTACTCTCTCGTATGGCTTTAAAATCCGCCCTGGTTTCCAGAAAATAAGACAGGATGGTTCCAATATTAAATTTCGTCAATATCTGCAGAAGCATCGCTGTTGAATAGACATTTTCCAACTCGATAAACGATGTTGACGTAGTTTGAAAATTGATGCTGATTCTGAAGCGTCCGCCTTATTTTGCCCACCACCTATTGCGTGGCTATTGCGGTCAGCTGACCACCCGCCACGTGATCAAAATTCCGAGCAAATTACAAAGTTCGCCGAAGTCTCCATGAAATGGTCTATACCGTGACATTATGCTGGGTGTTATGATGTCAGCCTTCCCTTTTTCATGTCGTCTACCAATCTTTTTCATGAAGTCATGACGTCTGCCTTCCCTTTTTCGTGTCGTCTACCTTCCATTTTTCATGACGTCTGCCTTCCATTTTTCATGACGTCTACCTTCCATTTTTCATGACGTCTGCCATCCCTTTTTCATGTCGTCGGCCTTCCCCTTATTTATGACGTCTGCCTTCCCTGTACTGAACGTCAATTCAAATGATGGTTATAGTTTGTCTGAAACTGGTAGACAAAAAGTACAATGATAAAAACGATGTATTTTATTTGTTAGTTTACTTCATATGACTATCATCTCAAAGAGAATATCAAGCTAGCATTTAAGATATTTAGAGTGCATGAACCAAAATCTATGGTTTTGTGTTCTGTTAAAAGTCACGCACCCATGTATTTCAAAGAATATAAGAAATAACAATTTTCTCTCTTCATATTTCGATGACTCTGTTGCTGTATTGGGTCCGAGGCTATGGTATAAACTATTTATATTGAAAAGAAAAATTGAACTTCTTAATGTAAATTTGGATCAGCTTGTATTGTACGTAAATATTTTAGTCTTTCTTTGTTTTAAATTGATATCATTCCTTTTTTGTACATTTTCTTTTTACAGACACTGACCATGTAGGGATTGGCTTTAATGCTCTATATGTAATCCTTTTTTTCCTCTTCTTCTTCTTCTTCTTCTTCTTCTTCTTATCATCATCATCATCATCATCATCATCATTAAGCCAACGACATGTACTGCATCTACGATCAGTTTATGTACCGGAAGTCAATTGACTTGAGAAGAACACCGTGATTGTTGTGTAAATAAAGTTAAGAATCTACTTTGAATGCGAGAAGTTTGTATTAAGGAAAGGACGGATGATAAGGACCTGTTTTTCGTCATATTTATACAATGATAAAAAGATATTCTTATACAAGAACTAAATGGAGAGTCAAATTCATTTGATACATGTAATACGATTCTATCATAAGATATAAAAAAATACATATTGGAGCTGTCAATAATATATAGATTGTTTAAGCATTTCCCTTACTCAAATAAGGAACCCTTCTTGTGTGGACATACAACAGGCGTTTTTACCTTCTTGTGTGGACATACAACAGGCGTTTTTACCTTCTTGTGTGGACATACAACAGGCGTTTTTACCTTCTTGTGTGGACATACAACAGGCGTTTTTACCTTGTTGTTAACTCTCCCAAGTTTAATAATGTGTGAAATACCTTTATATCCTCGTACGTCCATTGTAATGCAACTCGCACAGAGAGTTATAACTTTGTAAAGTTATATGTCTCAAAGTTTATTCAGAGAATTAAAATTAATATCTTTAAACTTTATGACTTAGGTATTTATCCAGCAACATCTTTGCAAATTCAGAGATTCCGTGTCTTATTCCTTGAATTTTTTAGTTCGTGGCTGTACAATATTTCTCATAAACGTATGTAATCTGGTCCGGTGGCCTGTGTTACAAGAATTATTATTGTTATTATTATTATTATTATTATTATTATTATTATTATTGAACACTAAGGTTGAAATTATGAAGATTTGGTAAACTAGGTGAAGTACAGTTTTATGCCAAAGAAGAAGACAATGCCATTTTTCTTTCTTCCTACCTTACGCGCATTTTCCAAATCTTGGTTTAGCCTTACAAGTTGTTATTAAACACTAGATTTGACTTTAAGCAGTAATAGAAATATATTATCACATACATGTATATTTTTCAGTATCCAAATGAATAAACTCGATCAAGGTACGAAAATGATTGCAACATTGATATTTCAGAGTTGATATTAACTTGCTTATTTCCACGCACTCAATCTTTCAATTCTAGCATTCGGATTTCTTTTATAAGTCTAAGCAACGTGTCTAATTTCTTTGATACTTCCAACTTATTTTATTGTGTCTCACTCACTTGTTCATATTATTTGATCAATAAAAAGTGAGGGAGTTCTGTCATTTATTAAGTTTTGCAACATCTGCACTTAGTTAATTGTTACAGTGACCTGTTTTATTTTTCTGTCAAGATTTATTCAGCAGCACCCTCTCACAACAGTTCACTCCTCTATCACGCAAACGTAGTCGTAAATTAGCTGGTTTAATGTGATGGGCATAACGGCATATTTGTATAATATGTAGCAAATGTTTGCTCGTTTAATTAAGATTTTTAACGTAGCTTTAACAATTTTTCAGTCATATCGCAGCGATGTCTGCAGTGAGGCAGTTTAAAGTGATATCTAGCACTGTGGCAGCAGGCCGCAGACACGTAGCATGATGTCTCACCCAGTCGCATTATCCTTACACCAGGCCGACCAGTCCTAACACTAACCTCTTAATGCTGAGCGCCAAGCGAGGCAGCTGTTAGTACCATTTTTATAAGTCTTTAGTATGACTCGGCCGGGGATCGAACCCACGATCTCCGCTTCCGCGGCGAACGCTCTAACTACTAGGCCGCCGGAGCGGTTATAGCAAATGTAACTTTTTAAATGTAAATGTAACTAGCAAATTTAGTTTCGTAAATGAGCTGTTTTCATGGGACGGGCATAACGGCATATTTATATAATATATAGCAAATGTAGTTTCGTAAATGAGCTGGTTTCATGGGACGGGCGTAACGGCATATTTGTATAATATATAGCAAATATAGTTTCGTAAATGAGCTGGTTTCATGGGACGGGCGTAACGGCATATTTGTAAAATATATAGCAAATGTAGTTTCGTAAATGAGCTGGTTTCATGGGACGGGCGTAACGGCATATTTGTAAAATATATAGCAGAGCAAGGGTCGTCACCTCTAAAGCAGGGCAGCAGAGGCGGGTTTGGCGATGATTGGTACCATGGTAGCAGCTCTGACAAAATGATTTGGAAAAGGCTATTTATCGTGACATACCGGTATATAGATCTAAACATCTAATTTGTCAATCCTTTAATTTTATTAAAATCGTCACACATAGAAATATATAATTATCAGATAAGGACATTAAAAAGCTAAATTATTTTATTGTTTTAAATTTCTGAGACTTTTTTATCAGTTTGCCTTTTTATTGCCATGACAACATTGATATTACTTTGATGAAAGTCTCATTTAATCCTTTCTACCGTATTTGTTTTCAGGCTGAATGTAAATACGACAACAAGACGCTTATATGTTAAAGAATAAGTAATTTCCTTTAAATCGATACCAATATTGCGTAAATCTAAAGTACGCATCAAAATAAGAGGATAATATATGGATAAATTTAGACTGGGGCTATATTCGTGAGTACTGAACCGGAAGTAATTGTTACCCGAGTCCTGTAATAAAAAGCGCAACAGCTATCAGTCTGGTACTGTATAAAACGTTGTTATGTCATTAATGGCATTTTAAGTAAGCAAGAAAACCAGGCTAAAACCAAAAACTTAGGTGGGGCCCATGACTTTTCGATCACTTTTCAAACGGTTCCTCAAAGAAATTGCGAACTTTTTATATATTTTTTTGGATACAGATATGAATTGAGAACATTATCATAAACTTAAGTTCTAAGGTGGAATTTCTCTTCAATTACTGATAGAGGTTGATATTTTTAAAAGTTTACAGTTTACTTGGAAATAAGTCTTCGTACATTAAACCAGAATCATTCAAGAAAACATTTTTTTCCCACATGATTAATTTTTGTTGTAAACCCCATCTCCCCCCCCCCCCATGCAAATTTTTCTGTCGTTATTGTAAATACTATAGAGACAGTTGTATGAAGTTCACGCAGTGCCGGACTACCCATTAGGCACACCATGGGCACCAGCAAAAATTCAAAATTAATTGTTGATGTTAAATTGAATGAATTACACATTGCCATTTCGATCTGCATATAAGAGCGTTCTGATCTGGAATGAGGGCAACACTGTTATTTTACCACGTTTAAACTTTTAATATTGTTTCTAGAATTTCATATTTATGGCAAGGAGGGGGTGGGGTGGGGTCGGACCATTGTATTTTCAGTGCTTAGGTCCATGGAAGGCCTTCATCCGGCACTGAGTAAAGATGGACAGGTAAACAAGTCCGGTAACTAAAGGTAGATGTCGGTAAATAAACTATATGAATTGAGGGAATATACAATTCGGAAGAAGTAAAACAACTCCAACTTCACCTACACATGTTGGTTATCGGTTGATTGGAAATATTATTTGTGCAACAGTTGCTGAGTGAATTCTAACTGTAAAATTTTATACTGAGCAACCTTTATTATTTGCAGTAAATTTCGTAAATAATATGTATAAACTAGCAAACAAATTACTGCTACTGTTGCTGAACAAACATTTATGAACGTGGTTTGTAAAGGTTAAAACGATACACATCTCAGCATTTCAAATTTGGGATTACTTTGAAAATCTCCTCTAAGACTCATTATCATAATGCAAACAAAAGTACGCAATAATTTTTATGAGAAGAACTTTAGCGTTGAATATTTAATCACCTGTGCCACAAGTTTATCTCAGTCATTTTTGTCCCTGGTTGCTGAATGGTCTAAGGCGATCGCCTATAACGAGCACAGACATCTCACCTTGTTCCGCTTTGGTTCTAGCATCTGGCATTAGTTTGTCAGTAGATTCTCGTGATCGGTGGTTTTTCTCAGGGGTTTTCCACGTTCTTTCTCCACTAGATATGCTTGCCGCAATGTACAAGTCTGTCTTGTGCTAAAAAATTGCGTTAAACGCACAAGAAAATTAGTTCACTTATCTTTAATGTATTTGTCTTTCTTGCGCACGTATGTGTGCGCGCGCGTGTGTGTGTGTGTGTGTGTGTGAGAGAGAGAGAGAGAGAGAGAGAGAGAGAGAGAGAGAGAGAGAGAGAGAGAGAGAGAGAGAGAGAGAGAGAGAGAGAGATGTGACATGGTAGCTGAATTGATTACTTTCCAGCTATTTGAATCGTAACGTTAATGCCCATTTATCCTTGATTATCATTACCATGTCGCGTCAAGTAGTGTAAATACGTAGGCTATCAGGAGTCCAAACATCAGGGGACCGAAGAGTAAAAGCCTGAGTACCAATTATTGCCCTTTGTTACATTTCCTACAATGTAAACACCAGCTGAGATTTTAGCCCGTTTATATCAACATTTCTGACTCAACATCCAATGGGTGTCTTAATATTACGCAAACAGTGTCTAATTGACTTTAATTAGTGTCTAATTGAATTCATTCAGCGTCTAATTGACTTTGATTAATGGAATTCTTCAGTATAGGTTTTGTTGGAGAGGTTCATTTTAACTCTTATAATTTGTAGAAAGGTGTACATGTCAAAAGTTGTGTGAACATTGGTGTAACATAAAGGCATTCGATACAAGTGATAAATATGCATTGTATTTTCTAAAACTGTGAAAGAGAACGTCTTGACATTATTCTTAATCTGACATTTGTACCACGAAAAGCCAACAAAGACCAAGAAAGGTTTTGAAAAGGGTCTCCATCGTGGACAGGCTGCCAGTACTTTAAACCTTTTATACAAAATATCACGAATTCCCGATGTTGAACTATCTAGCCACGATTCAACATTGCAAATTGCTATCCTAAAAACTACACATCACAGTTATTTAGTTTCTTTCTAGAAATGACTAATATAGTAGTTCCGCGAAAATAAAAAACATGGTAATAAATGTTTGTATACAGCAGTGGTTTCCATCCCTTTTAATTCGCGATCCAATCGAAGAAAATCGTTTGTGCCAGTGAATCAACAATTCTTGTTTTTTTTTTTTTCTTCTCCTGTTTCGATATTATTCATAAAGCCATAGTGCTACGGACCCATAGCGTTGTTTTCTAGATTATTCCTAAAGTCAATGTGTCGGCTACCCTAAAATTCCATTTTTCTAGATTATTTATTAAATGATATTAGCAGCGGCCCAAAAGTTAGTGGTCAAGTGGTTAGAGCGTCCGCCTCGGAAGCGGATGGACGTGGGCTCGAACCCCAACCGAATCATACAAAAGACTTACAAAAATGGTATTAACAGCTGCCTCGCTAGGCGCTCAGCATTTAGAGGTTAGTGTTAAGACTGGTCGGCCTGGTGTCAGGATAATATGATAGGGTGGGACAAAATGCTACATGTCTGCGGCATGATTCACTAAAGCTAGATATCACTATAAACTGCCACACTGCAGACATATCGATATGATTTTTTTAAACAATCCTAATCACACAATCACACTACATTTCGTCTAGATTATTCATAAAATCATAATATTGGAACACATATCAATCAGTTAGGGGACCATGTGCTTGGCATTCTGCTACCCTGTACTGATTCATGGTCCGTACATTGAAAACCACTGAAAAAACATTATGTATTGTCATCTAAATGAAACACCACCTCTTTCGTCCAAGCAACCATGGTAAATTATTTGTCGATTTCACTCTATAAATCTACTCTAACAAAGAATTGAAAAAAAAAAAAAAATCGTTGTTTTCTCGTGAATCATAGTCAGGAATTAGGTCAGCATTAGCTACAAAGTTCATATTATTAGTGTTTACGAAAATTTCAATGGAATTTCTGGAAAATTAATTTCTGGAAAATGTCAAATCCAGTAATAATAAAAAAAATTACATTACAAAAGCATATAATGGAAAAATAAATAAAAACAAACAAACAGCCAACAAACAATTCAATTAAATCAGATATAAATTAAATCAAATATACATAACAATAACATCTTAATATGTATTTACCTTGTCAAATTGATTCTTTTTAAAATATTATGTATAAAACTTATTATGTATAAAAACTTATGTATTAACAGGATATTGCATTCACTTTGTCTTCTTGATTCTGACTGTGAGGCCGATATTGTCACAAGGTGAGGAGAAATGGTTTATACTCTTCTGTATGCTAGACTCAGATGTGGCATGTATTGAGAAGGAGACAGATGCACTTTTTTTTTTTATATATAGAAACCACTGCTTATGATTGGCAGAGTGAAATTAAGGATACAACTTGGAAGTATTGGGCATTTCAAATGACAACCTTGAGCGAAATTCTTTCGTTCGAAATTTTCTGAGAGAAAGAAGGTTGGCTTTGAAGAAGCCTAATAAACGAATAATGTTGTCCTCGTTAAAGGAGAAAATAACTGGGTGTCTGTCTTGTGAGAATGACAGGACTTAGTGCTAGATGCAAAAATTCCAATATTAACAGCATTGAGGAAAGACGGATTCCGAAAAAATGAGAAGCGGCAAGTGACGAGTTCAGAGTAAAATCTAGGAAGTCCACGAAGGACGAGGCAGTCGAGAATAAAATCTAGGAAATAGGAAACGTAGGAAGGCGATGCAATCAGTCATGGACAATGCGCTATTTTCACCACTCGTTTTGATGATGAAATAAATCCAAATTAGACGCTGCTATTAAATCTTTTTATGTTGTTTGATTAAATTTTTTATTTTTCTTGAATAACTGGGCTCATATTGCATTATTTCTTCCCAATAATCTTGCCCAGTTTACTGTTGCTATTCACTCACACCGGATCATACTATCTATGGACGTCATTCTTTAGATAACGTAGCTAAATCCAATTACTAAGAAGGAGACGTACGTACGTACGTACGTACGTATGTATGTATGTATGTATGTATGTATGTGAGTGCGAATCACACAGGCACGCACGCACGCACGCACGTACATATGTATGTATGTATGTATGTATGTATGTATGTATGTATGTATGTATGTATGTATGTATGTATGTATGTATGTATGTATGTATGTATGATATAAATGGAAATTTGATATATTGATTAAACTTGACGATAAGCCTACTGATTGATCCATATGACTTGAACAATTGCATTTTCATGTATACACACAAATTTGTCTACAAACTGTTTTGGACCCACAAAAGACAAAATATCTTCAATTAAATTTCTTTCATTGTTTTCCATTTGATTAGAAATGTCCCAATAGTTGATCTAAGGCTCTGAAATGAAAACTTCTAAGGAAATCAAGAATCAAAGAGAAAATTAAAACATTGATTACAAAATAAAACTGTTTACTTCCAATATACAGAAATATGGTACAACATATTAGTTGTACCAAAAGAAAACATAAGAATGCGTAAGATATGATTAACAAAAAAGATCAAATCAGACAATGAGTGGCCCCTTGGGGAAAATTTGAGGGATAATTATCCCGTCTAAGTCGTTTGTATTCCCCCATTCTCCTCATTAAGATAATAACAGGTATTTATGTTTGACAATCGACCGAGGCCGGATTCTGATGCGATCGCAATTTACAGACTGATTTTCAAGTCATACGTGTTACTGACTATTCCATATAATGGTACTGAACCATTTGAGCAGAATAATTTCTACGACGCGAAGAAAAGGTCTCTGAAGCTAGCGGGGCCCTGAGTAGAAGAGTGGTCTAAAGCGTTCTCCGTTATGGATCACTGTCATCCCACCTGTCTGCGTGGGTTCGAGTCTCAGATTCGCGCCAATGTGGATATGTGAGAAAGCTTGCCAGTAGCATCTTGCAGGTTGGTGGTTCTTTCTAGGTTTTTTTTTCCGGGTTCTTCCTCCACCATTAATACTGGCCACCATGTATAGCTTAGCGTGTGCTGAAAAATCTGCAAAAATCAACAACAACAACAACTTTATGCAGCTTGCATATCTCTGTGTAGGTTGTTATATATATATATATATATATATATATATATATATATATATATATATATATATATATATATATATATTTGGATTTTGTATTTGATTTTGTACTTAATTACACATTTATTTGGGCGGCCATGTCTTTAGAAAATTGTGTGCATTGATCTTAGCGTTTGTGGCACTAGTCACTTTCTGTTGAGGTGCCGTAAACACACACACACACACACACATACATACATACATACATACATACATACATACATACATACATACATACATACATACATACATATACATACATACTGCATGTACATATGACACTATGGTAACAATTACCATATGTTCTGCTACATTATAGTTTTATCGGTTTTAACTTGCGACCTCAGAGATCACAGAGTGCTTGATTAATGCGTTATGGAAAACAGACAGTCTTTAAGTCACAAATCTTGTATGAACATTTGTGGTGTTCTAGCATACATCAAAATCATAATACACACTGGAATTTTCCATCCTTTTCACGTCTGCAGTGGAAATAGTTTATGACCAGAAAGATTCTTTATGAATGAAAGACAAATGTTCTTCCTTTTCAAGACTGTTCCATATAAGAGTTATTTAAATACAATAAATGTAAACTTCTTAAGTACAAGTACAATGTTCTGTAAAGATTTTAAAATGTTAGACTGGATTAATGATTAAAATGGAATTTTTTAGTTTTATGGTAACACAAAATAGACACAGGTTCCCTTGGGTTTTGTTTTGCTGTAACATGAGCTAATTAACTTTTTGTTTCAAGTATTTTTCTTGTCATGGCTCATATGGGAGAGGAATACATTTTTTTTGCTCCAATAGTCTTTTTGTCAGTACCAGTCTCATGCTCCAATAGGCGTTATGTCAGTACCAGTCTCATGCTCCAATAGGCGTTATGTCAGTACCAGTCTCATGCTCCAATAGGCGTTATGTCAGTACCAGTCTCATGCTCCAATAGGCGTTATGTCAGTACCAGTCTCATGCTCCAATAGGCTTTGTGTCAGTACCAGTCTCATGCTCCAATAGTCTTTGTGTTAGTACTAATCTCATGTTCCAATAGGCTTTGTGTCAGTACCAGTCTCATGCTCCAATAGTCTTTGTGTCAGTACTAATCTCATGTTCCAATAGGCTTTGTGTCAGAGGATATTAAGTGGATGGTGATAGTCTTTACTTAAGATTTTCTTTGACTTTCTCTGGGTAATCAATTTTTTTCATGATCTGACAAAGGCTCAGATGCTGCCATTGTCAAAGGCATTTGCTGATGAATGTTATGTTCCGGTTGGGGTTTTATTCTTGGCATTTATCTTGGAGTTACTGAACTGCAAACACCATGCACGTGTTCCTTCGTTTTTATCTGAAGCCATACCGACTCTCTGGCAGGAGCACTTCATCGATGTGATGTACATGACGATTTAGCAGGATTTTGAACGTATTTTGCTGGCTATTAACATCAAGGAGATGTCCCGATTGTTGTCGCATTTGTGCTTGTACATGTTGACGTTTGGGGCATCTTTGTATTCCTGGGGTATAATTCCACGAGTCCACATTAACTGAAGAGTTCAGTTAGTTTCTCTCTGTTATCCGGCTTTGTAGACTTTTACTGGTATAACATCTGCTCCAGGTGTTTTACCATTTGATAGCAGGTCAATTACTCTCCCAATTTCAATCAGCGTTGGAGGACCAGCAAGTGATAATCGGACATCCTGCCAGTGTTTCGTGCGTCGTTGCAACCAAAACATATTGCTGCGTCTTGTCGGTAGATCAACTGTATTGGTTGGTGATTATGAGGTCGTGTGCAGCACACTTTCTCAGTTGGAGGAGTTCGTTGCTGTAAATTTGCCAACAACACCTAGCCATGTCTAAAAAATCTTTTCTAAATCTAACATTAAAGTCACTATGGATAATAATCTTGTATGCCTTTGGTAATTCTGTAATAGGGGACTCCAGGTCTTAATAAAGTTTGTATTTGATATCATCATGTTGGTTATGGTGGAGACATAGGAGTTGGTGATAGTTGTGTGTCAATTTCCAGACAGTGGAAGTCGCATCTACATTAATCTATCATGCACGCCCTTTGGACTATTTTTAAACTTGCTAATTGATGGCAACATCAGCTTTAAGTCATTGTCTTTACTTCAGCCATTCAAAGAACACAGGCTTATACTTCAGTACGTTACGTTGTCTTTCCTCAGATAGGCGATGCGCACTCGAGGCAGCTATTTGGATACTGAATCAGGTCAGTTCTCATATAAAACTATCCTTCTTTCTGGTTTGTCTCCTGCTCAACTGTTCGTTAGTGTGCATATATTCTAGGCGCCAATGTTGAGTTGCATCGACTTTGTCATCTTACTAGGTTTCGACAGCCAAGGTGACATTCACGTTAGCAATGTCATACTGACTAGGGTTAAAGGTGAAACAGGCACTATTTGGAACACCTTTTCGGGTCTCTTCCCCATCATACGGAGGTGAGCAGTGTGATTCTAAAAAGGGCTGGTCAGTCAGTCATGGGCTTCTGTGTTCAATCCAGTTAAATCATCCCAATGCCCGACGTCGTCTGTGTGTAGGTCTGCAGTACAGCTCCCATTGTATCCACTCTTGCTGACTCGCCGTTAGATCGTCGCCACATAAGTTGGAGTCTGGTGTGGGAGAGGATAACAGTGTCATGAGTTGGATTTAAGTAAGGGAAAGTTTCGTAAAGTCGTCTTGACTCTCTCATCCAAGGACATATCAATCAATTGGCACGATGGTTGGGAGACGTCTGGAGACAGGTCTGGATGCAGGGGATGGTCATCAGTTCCTGCTGCAGCTGAGCTGATTACCTGCACTGTCCACGTAGCTTATGCCATCTGCCGTCACAGCCGAGATACCTATTCAGTCATCGGATCCACGATCAGCAGCGACTTTTCAGATGGATCTAGGTGTAACTCTTCACTCTGGGTCACGTGTTACAGGAAGAACCGTCTACTGTTACTTATTGTAACAAGTTCATGCCTGACGTGAATTGTAAAGGGGTATAATTTTTGGTGTTAGGTACTACATATGTGCTATTACTAAATATCACGATTCGTTCTGGTGTGGATAATAGATTCTCATGAGCAACGTTCCCTCTAAAACTGCGCGCGCCCAGCTGCTCAGGCATCCCCGCGCAGTTGAATTGTTAATCTAACGTTAAATTTTGCTCAATCCAACGTTAAATATTTTGCTCGTCTCCGTAAAGCTTGCGCAATGCAGCGATCACTGCGCGCACATCTATCATTCACTTAGAGGGAACGTTGATCATGGGTCGATTGTCCGTCCCGGGTTCTTATAGTAGCAGGGATGTATAGAATATCTTTGTGCTGAAAATGGCGTTAAATCCCATAAATTGACAAACATTTCTCAATGTATCAGTTTGGTTGTAGGCATTTTAGCTTACTCCTTAAAGTTAAATGAATGGTTTTCAGATGTTTTTAAATTGCTTGACACAGGGATTGACAGGTGATGCTAACACCTAACATACAACCTGACAAGAATGTTTTGATAGGCTACAAAATGAGTCTGATTAGCATTTAATACACAAAGATATTTACATATATGCGGTTTCATAATGTAGTATTGAAACAATTAAGAGACAGACAAATAGGCCGTTTCTTTTTGTACGATAAGTTAAGTTACTTGGCCAATGATTATTCGTATGTATGCAGTCTACAGTACATTCCCCGTCCTATAAAGGCGAGAAACATCTGCAAATAGCCTGATACACATAATGTCAAATTAGTACTTAAGGCAATTCTTCACCTGAAATATACTTTTTGTTCAGTTGCCCTAAATGACTCCTTCCTTAATGTTCAATTTGAAACATACTTCAAGAACAAAAGAAAGAATAACTTTCTTTTAATATTACATCAAAAATATCAGCTTATATATATCATGACACGACTAACTCCGTTTATGTTGTATTTTTCTGTCTTGAAGTTTAAGATCTCTCACAGCCCTTAGTTTCCATAAATGACGGTAGTATTAGCAGACTATAATAACTTGCTGACATAGCTCCTTTATCGAAACTGCGGGACCTCAAAAGTGACGCATAATTTGTTTCCTTTACTTCAGACGTTTTCAGTCTCTGAATGTCAGTTTCAGGACGAGATAATGCTCTGGCCAGAAGCAGAATATCGCAATATTTATATTCATTGATATCAAGGAAAATAAACAGAAAGACACGAGGGAGATGACTCAATCTCTACAGAGGGTTTGATCAATATTTGCTTTCACAAACATTCAACATGGCGGTACTTTGTAAACATCGCTATACCAGACATCGCTTTATCGTTAATTTTCTTTTGGACGTCTCTGGTCATATTCCAGTGATAAATACTCTTAGTGTGAACTTCCATATTGATATCTGGACGTGCTGGAAAGAGAATATTAGAAGATATCAATCTATTTGTCATGTTGCTATCTTCGTGTTATATATATATATATATATATATATATATATATATATATATATATATATATATATATATATATATATATATATATATATATATATATATATATATATATAATTATCCCATAATGTTTTATATACTTACATAATTAAAACTCATGTTTCCAAGCATATAATTCACACATAAACTGTAGACATAAATTTTTTTTTTATAAAAATGAGAGGTCAGCTGGTAACTATAATCAACGTACGTCATTTGATAACTATAATCGAGAGAGGTCAGCTGGTAACTATAATCAAAGTACGTCATTTGATAACTATAATCGAGAGAGGGCAGTTGGTAACTATAATCCCAAAATAGATCAGTTGGGAACGATAACCCACAGATAGGTCAGTTGCTAAACATAATCCAAAGAGGTAAACTAGTGCATCTCTTGGTACTAAGAAAGATCGAGTTCGTATTATTTTTTGCGCCAATGCGCTTGAATATGCGATGTGATCAATTCATCAAAAGATGTAGAAGATATGAGTATGCTTATTCTATTATTACAGTTGGGTTACTCTTTCTTTTGTCATCATTATAAGGTTCTTATACTTAAATCCCCAAACCATATATTTATGATCATAATTTATTGAATGTAGGACCCGAATTCTCCATAGAAATATATTCTCTGGGATATTCTAGTCACACAAGCAATTTAGGACTATAAGACCTCATCCGTTACTCCAAGAGACGTATATACTTCGCGATACATTGTAGTCCTAGAGTCGATATAGGCCGACCAAAACTCAGCTAATACTCCCGAGACGTATTTACTGTGCGATACATTGTAGTGATGTTGTAGATATAGAAGGACCAAACCTTGGCTAATAGGCCTGCTACGTACATCTTGGGGAAATATTTCTAGCCAACACCGATTTTGTTTGCTAATAGGCCTGCTACGTACATCTTGGGGAAATATTTCTAGCCAACACCGATTTTGTTTGCTAATAGGCCTGCTACGTACATCTTGGGGAAATATTTCTAGCCAAACACCGATTTTGTTTGCTAATAGTCCTGCTACGTACATCTTGGGGAAATATTTCTAGCCAACACCGATTTTGTTTGCTAATAGTCCTGCTATGTACATCTTGGGGAAATATTTCTAGCCAAGCACCGATTTTGTTTGCCGATAGTCCAGATATGTTTCATTCCCATCTTTAGTGACCAACTCTCCACGTAAAACGCGATAGTTCTGTTAAATAACATTTATTTCAAAATCCTAATATTTTAATCTCTTTAATAATTCTTTTTTTCTTTTGATTGAAAACAAGATGCTTGTTATTTAATTTGCGACGTTTACAGTGACAAAGACAAATATGTTTTTAATATTTGCCTTATATGTACTGCCATTGAATAGAAAATCTACGATATTGTACCTTTCTGACTAAGTATAATATACATATATATATATATATATATATATATATATATATATATATATATATATATATATATATATATATATATATATATATATATATATATCTTGGCTTCCACTTTTCGTGTTAGCCACCTTAGGAACAATCTGATTAAAATCAGCTGTTACGTACTACAACAGTGTCGTAGTACGTACCAGCTGATTTTAATCAGATTGCCTTAGGAATAGACCCATCTTGCCAACATATTAATTAGTGAGTTACCTTGACAGCTGCGGAATGAACAGTCAGCAGTTAAGACGATCTTGTCTCTAGTACTAAAGCTGTGACTGTAGTTATTTTTGTTATAGTACTGTTATAGTACTTTCCGAATTTTATGTCCGCGATATTACAATTCATTCTGATCATTCGACATTAGTGTTTGCTTTGAAATTTAATTTTACTTACCATGACGTAAATACTGAATCTACTTAAATTCGGTATAAACTGGATTCACAGGAAGTTGTTTCGTTTCTATGAGAGAGTTTACGGGTATTTTAAACGGCCATTGAAAACTATTACGCGGAAGTATTTTTTTTTTATCGAGTGTAGGACCAAATAAAATAAAGTATGGTTTACTCAAGAATGTAAGCATTATGTGAATAATCTATCAATATATAGGCCAATTTTGAGAGAAACCGATATGTTACATGTTGATGCCTCGTTTTGGGTTTTACGGCACATCAGCACAATAAGGCAACACAGTGTAAAAAGAAACGTAGCAATGGAAGTACATGACATAAAAACACCTTTAAAAAGAAATGAAATACAAATAGGTAAAGAATCCTGACCAACCGCACTATGCGTTTACCTTTTTTTTTCTTTTTTTAAAAATCTAAAATTTATTTAATAAATCGTATATATTGATATTGATATGATTGAATAGTTTAATTACTTTCGGTCATGTTTTCTTGAACAATTGAACGTTTTCTAAAGCTTACCATAATCTTGCCGATATGGCATTGAAGACAGCGAATATTCATATTTGTAATTTGAAACAATGTTGCTAAATTACAATGAATATTAGTACTGTTTAGCTATATATGTTGTCTCGGTTTTGAATTATGTATCATAGGTTTTGGTTTTCACCAGGCTGACAATGCTATTGAACGTGCATGACGAAGGTTGCTTGAACCTTTGTTAAATGTAAACATATCTACCTCTGACGTCAGCATAAACGGATCTAATTGAAACACGGTTAATTTATTAGTTAGGTATTAGTTTACAATTAAAAATTCTGTAAATATTATATTGCGTACTGTATATAGAAACTTTTTTATTAAAATTTAATTAAATAATACAGTTTACTGGATTACAGTCACAAAAGACAGTATAATCAGATTTGGATTTGAATGTCATCCAATTTTGTCAATTTCTCCAAGTTTATTCCAATGTGAGTAAACAAAACTCATCTGAGCATTGCCTCGAAGATTATATTCCAACGTTTGTGTGTCCATAAAAAGCAAGTTTTTAAAAAAAGTTATAATTTGAGAATTGAAACTGGGAAATATGGAAACATTTACTGAAATTAAACTAGGACAATTTCGATAGTACATTATCTATTTCTGACCAGTAAGTTATTGTAATATCTTTTGCTGACCAGTCAGGTGTATATTATCTAATGCTGACCAGTTGGATGTATACTAACTCTCGCTTACCATTTTGATGATATACGATCTGTTGGTGACCAGTCAAGTAGTATATTATCTCTTGCTAACCAGTGAGGGAGTAAATTATCTTCTGCTGCCCAGTAATGTGTATATTATCTGCTGCTGACTAGTCAGGTAGTGTCTTATATTTTACTGACCAGTCATGTAGTTCATTATCTGTAGCTGACCAAACAGTGGTATAATATGTCTTGCTGATCAGTAAGGTGCATACTATCTCTTGCTGGCCTGTCAGATACTATATTTAGCTCTTGCTGAGCAGTCAAATATTTTGTTATCACTTTCTTCCAGTCCCGTGTATTTTATCTTTTGCTGAACAGTCAGGTATTATATAATCTGTTGCTGACCAGTCAGGTATTATATAATATGTTGCTGACCAGTCAGGTATTATATAATATGTTGCTGACCAGTCGGGCAGCAAATTATATTTTATTAACAAGTCAGACACTATATTATCTGTTGCTGACCAGCCCGCTGCACATTATACCTCTTGCTGACTAGTCAGGTAGAATATAATCACTTGCTGATCTGTCAGGTAGCGTCTTTTCTTTCGCTGACCTGACATTTTATCTCTTGCCGACCAATCAGATAGTATATTATCTCTTGCTGATCAGTAAGATGTATACTATCTCTTGCTGACCAATAAGGTGGATGTTATCTCTTGCTCGCAGGCCAGATAGCATATTATATGTTGCTGACCAGTCCGGTGTATATTATCTATTGGCGACCAGTCAGGTGCATGTTTTCTCTTGTTGGCGAGTCAGATATTATATTGTATCTTGATAATCAGTCTGGTGTATATTATCTCTTGCTGACCAGTCAGGTGTATATTATCTCTTGCTGACCAGTCAGGTGTATGATATCTCTTGCTAACCAGTCCGGAAGTAATTAATGTGCTGTCCATTCAGATTGTATATTATCTCTTGCTGAAAAGTCAAATGTATATTTTTTCTTGCTTTTGCTCACCAGTCATGTCAACTGTATCTCTTGCTGAAGTCTTTGATGTATATTTTCTCTTGCAAACCAGTCATGTAAACTGTATCTCTTGCTGAAGTCTTTGATGTATATTTTCTCTTGCTAACCAGTCATGTAAACTGTATCTCTTGCTGAAGTCTTTGATGCATATTTTCTCTTGCTAACCAGTCAGGAAGTAATTAATGTATGATGTATATTTTCTCTTGCAAACCAGTCATGTAAACTGTATCTCTTGCTGAAGTCTTTGATGTATATTTTCTCTTGCTAACCAGTCATGTAAACTGTATCTCTTGCTGAAGTCTTTGATGTATATTTTCTCTTGCTAACCAGTCAGGAAGTAATTAATGTTTTGATGTCCATTTAGATACAATATCATCTCTCTGAAACGTCAGGTGTATGTTATATCTTGCTGACCAGTCAGGTAGTATTTTACTTCTTGCTGACGTGTCAGGTAGTATTTTACTTCTTGCTGACGTGTCAGGTAGTATTTTACTTCTTGCTGACGTGTCAGGTAGTATTTTACTTCTTGCTGACCAGTCAGGTGTATATTATCTCTTACTTACGAGTCTGGTGGTATATTATGTCTTTCTGACCAGTGTGATGGTATATTATCTCTTGCTGACCTGTCCGGTGTATATTATCTCTTGCTGACAGATGAGATGTGGATTATCTCTTTCTGATCTGTCCGGTGTGTATTATATCTTGCTGACCTGTCCGGTATGTATTATCACTTGCTGATAAATGAGGTGTGTCTTATCTCTTGCTGACCTGTCCGGTGTATATTATATCTTGCTGACAAATGAGGTGTGGATTATCTCTTGCTGATCTGTCTGGTGTGTATTATCTCTTGCTGACCTGTCCGGTGTATATTATCTCTTGCTGCCCTGTCCGGTGTATATTATATCTTGCTGACAAATGAGGTGTGGATTATCTCTTGCTGATCTGTCCGTTGAGTATCGTGTCTTGCTGACCTGTCCGTTGTGTCTTATCTCTTGCTGACCTGTCCGGTGTGTATTATCTCTTGTTGACAAATAAGGTGTGTATTATCTCCTGCTGACAAATGAGGTGTGTATTATCTCCTGCTGACAAATTAGATGTGTATTATCTCTTGCTGACAAATAAGGTGTGTATTATCTCTTGCTGACAATTAAAGTGTGTATTATCTCTTGCTGACAAATGAGGTGTGGATTATCACTTGCTGATCTGTCCGGTGAGTATTGTCTCTTGCTGACCTGTCCGGTGTGTCTTATCTCTTGCGGACCTGTCCGGTGTGTATTATCTCTTGTTGACAAATAAGGTGTGTATTATCTCCTGCTGACAAATGAGGTGTGTATTATCTTCTGCTGACAAATTAGATGTGTATTATCTCTTGCTGACATTTATCTCCTGCTGACAAATTAGATGTGTATTATCTCTTGCTGACAAATAAGGTGTGTATTATCTCTTGCTGATCAGTCAGATAAATCTCTTGCTCACCAGGTAGGTGTATGTTTAAAGAGCTCTTCGAGATAACTAACAAGCTAATGTCACGGAACAAATATACACCACTTCCAACTACCTTCTCTCCAGTAGACCTTCAAGAACTATTTGCAAATCTCTTCTTTGACAAAGTACAAACCATTAGAGATTCGTGACAACCATTAGGAGCATACAGTCGTGATGAAGAGTGCACCAAAGTCTTGTGAACTTGATCCAATTCGAACATCACTGCTGCTCGAGTGCTTAGACCATATATTGCCTTTACTAACTGATGTTATTAATATCCCTCTCTCATCGGGGAAGATCCCATCATTTTTTCAAACTGCCATCGTAAAAGTCTCTGCTGAAGAAACCAACACTTGACCATTAAGATTTAAAGAACTACCGCCCAGTTTCTAATCTCCCATTCATATTAAACATCTTACAAAAAGTTGGTTTAACCCAACTTGTATCTCATTTGAATTCAAACGGTCTTTTTAGCAATGTACAGTCTGCATATCGCCCTTGCCACAGTAATGAAACTACTCTTCTGAAAGTATTTAACGACATTCTCTCTGCTTTGGATAGTGGAAAGATTATAGTCATCGCCCTACTTGATTTGTCTGCATCATTTGACACCATAGACCATGATATATTACTTCACCGTCTCCAGCTTGTATTTGGCATTCAGAATATGGCCCTACAGTGGTTCAAGTCCTACTCAGTCAACAGGACATACATTGTATCTGCAAATGGAATACATTCCAGCCCAGCTGATCTATGTTGTGGTGTTAAACAAGGGTCTGTTTTTGGACCTATTCGCTACATTCTATACACTCATCCGCTCTCAAGTGTGATAGATAATCACCCAGTGTCTCACCAATTGTTCGCTGATGACACCCAAATATACAAGTCTAGCCACCCAACTGAAGTTGATGCTACCCTCCATGGAGTAGAGAGGTGCATTTCTGATATGAAATCATGGATGACATGTAACAAGCTGCAGATGAATGATGATAAAACTGAGACCATTCTGATGACAACATAAAGACTTTCTCATTCACATCCTTTACCTTAGACAATAAATATCACCAACACCAACATTAAATTCATACAGTCAGTACGAATCCTTGGTGTTACTCTAGACAGTACTCTCACTGCACCAACATGTCATGAACATATGCAAGGCTGCATATTTTGAACTGAGACGCATCAGTTCCATTCGCAAGTATCTTTCAGTTGATGCCACTAAAGCACTCGTGTGTTCATTAGTACTTTCAAGACTGGACTATTGTAACTCAATTCTGTCTGGTTCGTCACAATATTTACTCCAGAAACTTCAAAAAGTTCAAAACACAGTTGCTCGGATCATCTTTAGCATACCTCACTATTATTATTATTATTATTATTATTATTATTATTATTATTATTATTATTATTATTATTATTATGTTATCTCTTGCTAACAAGTCAGAAGTATAGTATATATCCTGTTGACCAGTAAGGTACTATATTATATCTTGATGCCATGGCAAATATTATATTATCTCTTGTTGATCAATCTGGTGTATATTTTGTCTTGCTGACCAGTCAGATAGACTATTATCTCTGGCTGACCAGTCAGGTTGAATTTAGCATCTTTCTGACTTTTCAGGTAGTATATCATCTTTTGCTGACTGGCTAGATATTAAATGGTGTTTAAATGGACTATTTTATTTAGTATGTATGTAACATCATTCGTGTGAAATGGACTATTATATTTAGTATGTATGTAACATCATTGGTGTTAAATGGACTATTATATTTAGTACTAGCAAGTACCCGGCATGCGTTGCAATGCCACTCAAAGAAGGAAAGTGTTCGTGTTTTAATCCTGGCATGCGTTGCAATGCCACTGAAAGAAAGAAAGTGTTTGTGAAAGTGATCGGGCTTGAGCAGTGCGAACTCGAACGGTTTCCAATCTTGCTTCCCGTTGCTCGTCTTTTTCAACTATTACAAATTCACACCGCGATTGTTTGACATAACCAAGGCGCGAATCAAACGTAACTAAGTAAACATGACGTATCTAAGGCGCCTACAGTTCACACCGAAGACACGCGAAATTAGGTATCGCTATAGACCGTGTTCGATCACGTGACGTATCTAAGGCACCTACAGTTCACAGCGAAGACACGGTAGATGTCGCAAAACTATATGAAATACACACATTTGTTAATTGTACAATTTAAATGGTTGTACTAATTCAGAAACCTTCGCGGGCGTGCGCAGAACAACTCGCCAAAGTTTTATCGTAATCGGATGAACGGTATAGGAACGCATACGACACAAACAAACAAACAAACAAACAAACAAACATTCATTTTTATATATATAGATGTAGGTAACATCATCGGTGTATTAATGGAGTATTATATTTAGTATGTAGATAACATTATCGGTGTTTAAATGGACTATTATATTTAGTATGTAGGTAACATTATCGGTGTTTTAATGGACTATTATATTTAGTACGTAGGTAACATTATTGGTGTATTAATGGAGTATTATATTTAGTACGTAGGTAACATTATTGGTGTATTAATGGAGTATTATATTTAGTATGTAGGTAACATTATCGGTGTTTAAATGGACTATTATATTTAGTACGTAGGTAACATTATTGGTGTATTAATGGAGTATTATATTTAGTATGTAGGTGTTTATATGGACTATTATTGAACACTAACCTTATACTTTTATACTCATTATGTACTTTACCTTTATTCTCAGTATGTAGTTAGCATTAACTGTTATTATAGTTAGAACGAAAACGTAGAAAATAACATGTTTTACTATAAGCTGGAAATGATAAAGGAGCCGGAAGTGGAGTAGTGACTGGAATGGACGTATAATCTTCACTTATTCTTATTATTGTTTACGAAATCATAATGGACTTTACCGGTAAGTAATCTTTCAA
Organism: Unio delphinus; assembly: GCA_029339505.1. NCBI lineage: Eukaryota > Metazoa > Mollusca > Bivalvia > Unionida > Unionidae > Unio > Unio delphinus. The sequence continues at coordinate 18,690,493 of JAQISU010000108.1, forward strand.
TAAACAGTTTCTCTAGATATAGATCACTTATAAACCCTAATGGAAAAGATTTACAAAGATTGAGTAAACAGATAGTAACATTTTTAAATCAATGTCAGCTTTGTACCATAAATAATAAATATCTTATCAGTTGATATGGTTAGTGTTGACAAAAGCTATTAAAACCCTTTAAGATAAGTACACAAAGTTAAAGAACCTTGCCTCCTCTCTTGGCAGGGAAATTATCATTGATAATCATATCTGTTCGTAAGTGGTGAAGCCCAGCTCTGGTGTAAGTCTAAAGATCCAGCCTTACAAATTAAGCCTTCTGAAATTTCTGTGAGACGACACAGGCAAATTGATTAAGGAAAACCTATTTTGTTAACCATGTAGAACTTGCTTTACCTAACAACTATGTAACGATAACCATAAGGGACTTCCTTTACCTGATAAATGTGTAGCAAAACCATAGGGGACTTCATTTACCTGATAATTGTGTAGCAATAACCATAGGGGACTTCCTTTACCTGATAATTGTGTAGCAATAACCATAGAAAACTTGTTTTACCTGATAAATGTGTAGCATTAACCATAGGGGACTTCCTTTATCTGATAATTGTGTAGCAATAACCTTAGGGGACATGCTTTATATGATAACTGTACATCAATAATCACAGCGGACTTTATCCGATAACTGTGTATCAATAACCATGGGGGACATGCTTTACTTAATAATTGCCTATTTTTATTGTGCGTTAGATCAGTGAACAGTTGAGTTTTTATTTTATGTCCTCACTGTGTGTATGGTGATCTCTGTAGAGTGACTATTATTAACATCTTTGTAAACCTTTCTCGACGTTCACAGGCATTCTGGACCATAATCATTTGAGATCTATCAAGGTCTAAGAATTTTGGTTCTGATCTCAATGGGCTTTCTTGTCATCAGGATTGCTTTAAAACATAAAGTATGGAAGGAATGACATAGCAACATTATTCTATTTTGTTTTTGTTAATTAGTTGGCTAATAACGTATATGTTGTTTGTATGTAATACTGTACTAGTGTGGTGTGATTTGGGTTGTTAACGTAGCTTTAACAATTTTGTGTCGGCAGTATGGCCGTTTATAGTGATGCCTAATACTGGAGCATCCTGCCGCAGACATGTAGCATGATGTCCCACCCAGTCACATTATCCTGACACCAGGCCGACCAGTCCTAAAACTAACCTCTTAATGCTGAGCCCCAAGCTAGGGAGCTGTTAGTACAATTTTTATAAGTCTCTGTATCACTCGGCCGGGGATCGAACCCACGACCTCCAACATCCAAGGCTCACGCTCAAAACACTAGTCCACCGGAGCGGTCACAATATATTGTAACAAATTCATATATGCAGTAAGAAATGTCTCAAAACATATACACTACTTTCGATAAAATTATATTCATGTAGCATCACTAAACCGGACATCTGTCCAATGCAAATCGGTATGTATAGTTAGTTTGCATTATTTGTTAGTTCTTTTATTCATTATATGCTATGGATAATTTCAGTTTGAAATCGACCTTGTCCAAAATCAGGTTCATTGTCTGCCTGACCTGAATCATTGATTTCGGTGTTTGCAAACAACATGTTTATATAATAGTCCAGAACATTGGAAATTATCCAAAAAATCCAGGGCCTACATTTACCTCATTTTATTATGATATTAGTAAAAGACCTAATTGCAACTAAACGTTTATCTTGTAAACATTCGGAACCTTCCAGAAGAAACGTTTCCATTAGGCAATATCTTTTTTATATATAGAAAATGCTAATTGTAACCCGAGGTCAAGTAGAGGACTGTATAATCTTATTTATCTAGAAATTATTCATTCGTGCTGTAATATCGTAGCAGAATCAATTATATTATTGTCCTTTGTTTCATTTAGGTTGGAATTTATTTATTCAAATATTTTAAATTAAGTTATTCATCTTTGGAGATACAGGTGCTAAAAGATAATATTTTGGGAAATAGAGACATGGATTAAGAGTGAAATTCAAATAATGATAAATTCAAATAAGGATCAGATAAGGATATATTCGTGGACTGTATTATTGTGATTAAACAAAAGGCTGTTTTGACACATCTCTACGACACAGGCTATCAAGGCACAGTCACATGCACAACACACTTTCTGCGCTGAAATTTTGTTTGGAACGCGGAACGTTAATCACTATCACCTATGTTTGAAATTAATTTACTTGCAATACCGTAACTTATTTAATTGTAATACCGTAAATTATATTTTGTTTACATTTTCCCTTTGTATTTTAGTAAATTGTTTATTAAATGTTACAAAACTTGTTGGCTTTCGCGCTTTTTTTATTTCTTTGTTTAATACCAAAGAGTTGTAATAATATACACCCATTTTAATGAGTATACACTCATACTGCATCACTCATCCATGATTGGACACCTGTCCATTCCGTATATAAACTACGTTCAATGAGATTATTTACATGTATCTTGATATTGCTGCGAGTGGACACCTGTCCATTGCATTTACACTTTTTATGGGTTTGTCTGTGATTAGGATTTTTACCGTTGCTTTAACAAATTATTAGTCATATCACTATGATGTGGCGGTGTGACAGTTTATAGTGATGTGTAGAACAGGGGTATCACGCCGCATACATGAAGCATGATGTCCCACCAAATTACATTTTTCTGGCTCCAGGACGATAAGTCCTAACACTATTCTCATAAATGCTGAGCACCTTGCGAGGCAGCTGTTAATACCATTTTGTAAGTATTTGGTATGACTCGGCAGGGGATCGAACCCATGACCTCTCGAATTCGAGGCTAACGCTCTAACCAATAGGCCACCTGAGAGGGTGAGAGGGTCTTTTTTGAAGGTAGTAATTACATGTAGTAACAGAAAGTTAAGAACATTGACGACACTATATAATACAGTTTTTGTTCCTTGGTAGTAAGTGTCAATTTGCAATTCTTATGCCTAAAAAGTATAGAAAATGGCTAGTATTCCTCACAAACTTTGCTTTTCTGACCAGGACAGAGATATTTTGAAAGTTATCTGTTTCCAATGTTCACAAAAGATTTAGAAGTGAGTAAGTTTTCGAGATTTACAATTTTACTGTAAATCACTTTAACGAAGTAGCCCCGAAATGTAGTCTTCCATCATTTAATTGTTATACTGTTCATGGTAGCGGCATTCAGTGTCCAGTATATCCTGGTGAAGGTGCTATCCTTACTTCTCCGCGTACGCTCCCATGTTATCCTTCAATTTATCAAGATGACTGACAAGGATATGGACTTTAAAGGATATCCTGCGGCCCATTGTGAACTAGTTCTTCGCCAGAGTCTCAACTAGTTCCACGTAGTTTTCGGGATTGCGATTGCTCAGGAAGCCTTAACCACTGCGACAAAGCTCTTCCAATCCACTTTCTCCTTACTAGTGAGCTTCTTGGAGAATTCACTGCACTCCAGGCGGTTCTTCTTTATCTGTGGTCCGATGAAGACACCGACTTTTACCTTTGCCTCAGACAGCTTAGGGAAAAATCTTGAAGGTACCTGAAGGCTGCCGATTCTTCATCTAGAGCTCTGAAATTTTTTTTCATGAGACCCAATTTGATGTACAGTGTGGCATAAGCATCTTCCGGGTGTCTACCAGTTGCTTCCACTTGACGTATTAGTGCTTCTTGGTGTCCCTGCTGTATCAAAGACAAAGACTGAAGGGGAACTTGGTAAAACCGCACTGGAGACCCATGAGGAATGCCACCGTTTTGAACTCAGCGATGAACGTCCAGCAATGTCTTGATGCTGTTGCAATTCTCTTTGAGTGTGAGGCAGTGGAAGAAACGGGTAATTGTTCCCATTATGGCTTTGAGTCTCCTGGATGAGTTGTCAATGAAGAGGCGCCAGTTATTCTGGTCGCAAGAAATTTCTAATTGCTTCGAACATACGGGTCACATTGTGGCAGAAGCAGAGCCCATCTTGATAGGTGCAGAAGCTGTGCAAAGCTTTCTGACGCTTCCTCTGATCTGCCACTTGCACACCGTTATCAAACAAGTTCAACTGCTTGAGCCTAGACAGCAATAGCTTGGCATTTGATTTGATGAGACCAATATCTCTGATCACGTCGTTGAGGTCTTTTTGGTTGGGGTAGTATGGGTTTCTGTAATCAACTCCACCTCTAAAACTGCATCTGGATTTACAAAGTCTTCTTCGCTCTCTGACTTGCTGTTCTGTTCTATAGACAGATGTTATCTCTCCCGAGCTGTGGGTACAGGGAGCTCAGGAGGGCAGTGTGGAAAAGTGGTGATGGATGAAGGAAGGTCAGGATAAGCGATATTCATGTGCATTCGTGCCATTCCGACGTTTGCCACCATCCAGAAGTAGCATGTGAGAGAGCACATTTATCAGAAACACATTAATTTGGGCCATGAGAACAATTCATTCGATTTATGGGGACATATGCCTGTTCAATTGCTTTACTGTAAATATTTATAATGTCTGTGTAGGGAAAGGAAGTTATTCTCGATTAAGCCAAGGTTCACTTCGATTTTCTGTATCAAAAATGTCAAAATTAATATTATCCAGAACAGTTGTTGGGAAACCAAGAGTCATGTTGACCGCAATGTTTGGCGCCTAGTTTTAAAAGGCGGTATATATATATATATGTATATATATATATATATATATATATATATATATATATATATATATATATATATATATATATATATATATATATATATATATATATATGTATATATATATATATATATATATATATATGTGTGTGTGTATATATATATATATATATATATATGTGTGTGTGTATATATATATATATGTGTGTGTATATATATATATATATGTATATATATATATACACACATATATATAAAACTAGGTTTGTTTATGGTCTGCCTGTTTTGTTTTGACTTGGGTAAAATAGCCTTTGGTATCTGTTGAATTCTGATCGCACAATATCTCACATAACGTGAGAGGGTATAATGATATATTAATGATATATTCCCAGTATGATATAGGATATCAGATAGAAGACTTAGATCGCTTCTATGTTTATTTTACAAGGGAAATATACCCATTGAATACTTACCATAGTACGTACTGGTGTACCCGTCGAAGACCTACTGAAGTATATACGTATCTACGCACTTACGTATCCACCTACCCACACAAAGTTGAGGGACGAAAAGAGGAGAGACAAAACAGCATGGGAGAAGGAAAAAAGCGAAAAGGACAGAGAAGAACAATCGCAGTGAATTGGGAGTGAACCGGAAAGCAATAGGTTATGAAGTTAATGGAAGCAGCGACTTCGATTATTCACTAGTTTCTATGGTGAATTAAATGTATCATTTAAAACAGATTGGCTATTTGTAGAAACATATTTGTGTTTGAAATTCGGTGAAGGTTTAGTTTTAAAAGAAAGTGTATCTTCCTAAGGTAAGGTAGTCTCATAGTTATTTATTTAATTGATTAAACTGTTTTATTTCATGTACGGGGGCTCGTGTCATTATGTTCTTTATATCTGCTACGATCTCTATTTATTCCACACTTTCTATTAATATTACTCGATCAGGGCAATAAAACCAGAGGTGATCATCCTCTAGATAACGAGAGGACACCTTATAAGAAGGTACAATCAATCACTACCCATCAACCCTCCACATAGAAGTTGATTGAGTTTTAGTGGGTTCCCGCAAAATTCATGGCATAGCAAACTTCATGGCTCTCTTTTCCCGTCCGTACCATCCGACACAAATAAATTTACTTCACAAAAGACTAAAGTGTAAGTGATTATCGCAACATTTTTCTTATATATTTCAATAATATTGAAACTTGTAAAACATGTTCAACCTCAAACCTTTTACAATTTTAAGAATTTTAACAAATTTTAAAACATAAAATTCCGAGTGACAATTGTTCATTTTACCCTTCCAGAGTGTTTTGCAGTGTTCGCAGGTGAAATGAGGTGCTCAGGGTTTGTCTTGATCCCCGACAGGCATGCCGAAATATGCCTTGTAAAACATGCTTCCTCTTGGAGTACTTTTTCGTTCTCCTCTTGATAATTGTTCGCAGTCATAGCAAATCGCGTCTGCCTGATGCTTGCAGCCTCTTGATACCATCTCAGATAAATGCAGATATGTATCCAATTAGGCTGCTGGAACTAAAATGAACTGGAGGGCTTATGGTCCCTGTATATATATATATATATATATATATATATATATATATATATATATATATATATATATATATATATATATATATATATATATATATATATATATATATATTATTACTGGAGAGTTCTAGAAAGTTCTAGAAGTTAATTCAAATTCACTCAGTACTGAATATACCTTGAATTCTCTGGAAAATAGGTAAATTTCAAAAGTATCACTATCCTTGTCACAAAGGCAAAGTTTATGGGGAATAAAAGCCATTTTCGATACTGTTGAGTCATAAGCAATTACGAATTAATACTTATTAACTAGGAAATAACTTTTTACATGATGCGATATTTCCAATGATTTTGTTAATAGAAATAATACTTACTACCCAGGAAATAACTTGTTACACGGTGCTATTATTCCAACTGCCCAAGTTTACTTGCTACTCAATCGAGTGTAGACAAAGTAATTACATATTAGAATTTATTCTCTTTTAGTGTAATTATAGATATTCATAGAGTTTCAGTAAATAAGGGAAAATGTATTTTAGTTGGAGTGTATGTGTGTGTATGTGTGTGTGTGTGTGTGTGTGTGTGTGTGAGAGAGAGAGAGAGAGAGAGAGAGAGAGAGAGAGAGAGAGAGAGAGAGAGAGAGACAGACAGAGGAAGAAGATGATACAGAAACTCATCGTATGACATGCTTCGATGTTTCCCATGTCACTTTTACCTCGTCCTCACATTATTCGTTAGCTTATCTATCTTTCGAATATGCTTTATCAAGTTTATAACAAGATCTAAGAATCAAATGTTATGTTACATCACATTCCTTTAATTGTTTTGATTTCTCTCTCGTATTTTATGAAGTGCCTGTGTTTTTATCAAACTCTTTTTGTCGGTCCGTCTGTCGTAATTGCTTTTTTTATTTTTGTCTTGTTTGATGGCTGTCTGTTTGTCTTAATTGCTATTTCAATTTTTGTCTTGCTGGATGGCTATATTTCTCTCTTAATTGCTATTTTGATTTTTGTCTTGTTGGATCGCTATATTTCTGTCTTAATTGATATTTTCATTTGTATCTTTCTGTATGGCTACATTTCTTTCTTAATTGATGTTTTCATTTTTGTCTTGCTGGATGGCTAAATTCCTGTCTTAATTGATATTTCCATTTTTGTTTTGCTGGAATGCAAATTTTGTTTCCTTAAACCCAAGTCAGCCATTGTAATGTTATCTAGGCGTCTGTGAGAACTTGCATGTCATTAGTACGGTGCCAGACTATGTATGTCACGCAACTCCATGTTCCTTTAATGGTGAATTTGACTACTGATGTTATTGTTGTCAATAATTAAATACATGATGGTGTATCGAACATCTTTCCTGAAAGGATTTGCTATTTGGAGTGTTTATAAATCCATGGTATTATATTTGTCTTTTATTTCTTAATCTCACAAAACACAATACACTTGCCTGGATATGAATTGAATCTGAAAAATGTCCAGTCACTGAAACGCTTTAACAAATTAAGGACACTAGTATTTACTTATTATTACAGGAATTTTCTTAATCCATCAGAATAAGGCGTCTGTCGATAACGATAAATACACATACCGATAAACCCACGTCTTTAACAGTAACTAACTTCAAGGTGCATTTTGTAAATAATCCTTTTCTACCTGAATGTTACCATCGCCTAGATAAGATGCAGGTAACTATGCATGGAGCACATGCAGTCAATCACTAACACTACTAAGCAGAATTGTGTACGATGTATTTGGTAGTCATCGGAGTTATTCCATTCGTATGTAAGAACTGAACTCTAAATACCAAGATGAAATGAAAGCGGTTATCGCTGCATGCCACATTGTATTGTACGATACAGGCCTGTACCTGAATGCCTTGTACAGTATGATACACGCCTATTCGCTCCTACGTGCCACATTATAGGATAGGATAATCGCTTATACCTGGATATAAAATTATATAATATAATACACGAGTATGTGTAAGAATGATATATAATGCCTATAATGTAATTTGACACGTTACAGGGTTATAATTTGTTCCAAGTAGGAATCGTACCCATAATAAAGGTAGCTCTTCCTTTGATCCAGAGTCAAAACCCTCACAGGCAGTGCTCACACCTTACATAATTACCGATGGCTACTGGGAGAGCAGTGGCAGATGCTTTATCTGCTCGGGAAATTGTGGCGCCCGCCTATACACGAGTGTCCTACTGCCTTGCAGGTTGGCTTTGGTTAGCCAAAAGGCTAAGGGAGTAAACCCTAAAAGGAAATCCGGAGTGGAGACCCTAAGGCAGTTGGGCGATGTACTACATCTCCTTTTGGCAAATCCTTGGTCTGTCTGGAGAGAGATGGGCTCTGCCAGACAACTTTTTCCCAAGACAATCTGATAATGCTGGACAAAAATCTGATGTTACCATACCGGATCGGTCGTCGCCCGGATCAACAAGGACCGCTTCCGCCGTTGTCCACGAGGACGGAGGTGACAGGTGAGCTACTAGTACTTTGCATAAAACCAGAGCGAGAGACAGCATCGCCATTGCCACCTGGAATATTAGAGCTCTGGCGTATTTGGAAGATTCCAAGAGTCGACTCATGAGCTGGAACACTACACATGGCACATTCTGGGACTCATTGAAGTCAGATGGAAAACCCAAGGAGAACACCAAACTGAAGATTGACATATATTCTACTATGGTGGAGAGTTGGACAAGTCCATAAACGGAGAAGGCTTCCTTGAAAACGAAACCATCAAGGAAAGATGGCTGCTACAGCTTAACAGGCGTAAGCAGCTATTTCGTTTTTTGTGGTGTTTTCATGATATTTGTACTTCTTGTCTATCTTGGTCAACCTTATTGTGTTTCATCACGCATTGGATGTTCAGTTACTATGTGTTTATTCATCTTCTTGTTTTGGAAACAAGAACTATTAGAATTTGTCTCAGCTGTCTTGATGAACGTCAACAACGTCGTTTGTTTTTGAATAAGCCGCCATCAGTGATCGCAAGTCAACGTGTTTATGCTCTGATAGACCCTCATTAATCGCTTTTAATGACCACTCCTTGGCTCTTCATACTACATTGTGCTCAAGACTAAACTACATTCATCATTACTTAAATGAGAACGGAAGCGGAAAAAGAAAAGTTGTTTGAAAGCTGGCCGGCGTAGAAAAGGAAGAATAATTCCAGTTATTTCCCTTTCGCCCTTTCCGGCTGAACAATACCTAACCCAAAGACACCACTGCGTACTGCATCATTCAACACCTAATCCGTAGAACCACCGGAAAAGCGCACATAAGTAGTTAATTTTTTTATCAGTCATCAGAATATCGACGTCTTCTTCATGACAGAAACATGGGCTAAAACATGCGGCGATGAGCCAAAGTGCGCCGATCTAACACCCACCGATTACTCCAACAAGTCGTTCCCCCGCAACTCTCGAGGAGGTGAAATTGCCGTCATCGCAAAGAATTCCATAACAAAATGTCTTAAACACAACAAAACCCTCGATTTCTGCCACACATTGTTTGAACTAGTTCAAACAACACTCACTCTGGAAAAAGGTGAGTCCATTTTTCTGCCTCTACCGCCCTCCTACTAGTAGACAAAAACAAGCTGACTGAATCTCTCTTTTTGGAGCAGTTTCCGAATCTCCGGGAGTATGGAAATTGGATAGGTGGCAACCTGATTATTCGTGGATATTTCAACTTTCACTTTGATTGTTCTGGAAACCCATACACATTAAGACTTATATATTCCATTCATGTTTTCAACCTAAAACAGTCAGTCAACCAACCCATGCATAAAGATGGTCACTTTTTAGACTGGATTCTTCATAGACCTGATGATATGATTTACGGTCCACTCCTGTATCCCCCGAACTGGCATCAAATCACCTCTACATTATATGCCACCTGGACGTATCAGTCCCAAACCCTCCTTCTTTGTTTACTAAAAAGAGAAACCTCAGTATGATAAATAGAACCAAACTAATTCATGATTTCCAAGAAATCCTAACAATGTGCTTACCTCCTACAGCAGAACAACCCGATAACTGTCTGTGTTAATTGGATGAAAAACATGTCACCAAGTGCAGAGTATCGATTCAAACGTGTTCTCTGTGGTATATCAGTGTTAGGGACCAGCTTCGCACTGTTAAAAGAGACTCCCGGAAACTGGAGAAGATTTGTCTTTCCACCAGACTCACTATTCATAATAAATAAATGAAGCCGTTAAGACAAACGTCACAAGCATAATCCATTTAGCCAAATTATCCCACAACAGTACTAAGATCACGGAGAGTTTCAGCAGCAAAGAGCTCTTCGAGATTACTAACAAACTAATGTTAAAGAACAAATGTACACTATTTCCAACTTTTTTTTCTGTCCAGTAGACCTTCCGGACCTTTTTGTGCAAATTTCTTCCGAGATAGGGTACAAACCGTTAGAAATAAGCTTGACAACAATATTTCAATTGACTCGTCGTAACGATACAGTTGCGATATAGAATTTCAGCGACAACCGTTATCAGCATTTGAACCTGTCTCTATGGATTTAGTACGGACAATCGTGATGAAGAGTGCACCAAAGTCATGTATTCTTGATCCAGTTCCAACATCACTGCTACTTGGGTGCTTAGATCAAATATTACTTTAAAAACTACCGTCCAGTTTCAAATCTCCCATTGATATAAAAATCTAAGAAAATCTCCTAACCAAACTTGTATCTCATCTGAATACAAAGTCTTTTTAGCAATGTACAGTCTGCATATCGTCCTTGTAACAGTACTGAAACTACTCTTCTGAAAGTATTTAATTACATTCTCTCTGCTTTGGATAGCGGATTACAATCCTTGCCCTCCTTGATTTGTCTGCAGCACTTGACACCATAGACCATGATATATAACTTCACCGTCTCCAGCATGTATTTGACATTCAGATAATCGCCTTACTTTGGTTCATGTCCTACTTAGTCAACAGGACACAAATTGTATCTGCAAATACACTACAGTCCAGTTGACCTATGTTTTGGTGTTCCAGAGAGGTCTGTTCTTTGACATGTTCTATTCATTATATACACTCAGCCGCTCTCAAGTGGCATAGGTCATCATCGAGTGTCCCACCAAATGTACGCTGATGACACCGAAAAATACAGTCCTAGCCACCCAACTGAAGTTGACTCTACCATCCTTGGAGTAGAGAGGTGCATTTCTGATGTGAAATCATGGATGACATGTAACAAGCTGCAGATGAATGATGATAACATTGGGGCCATTCTGGTCACAATACAAAGACTTTTTCATTCACATCCTTTACCTCAAACAATAAATATCAGCAACACCAACATTAAATTCACACAGTCAGTACCTAGGTGTTACTCTAGACAGTCCTATCACATTGCACTAAGATATCATGAACATATGCAAGGCTGCATATCTTGAGCTGAGACGCATCAGCTTCATTCTCAAATATGTTTCCGTTGATGCCCCTAAAATACTTGTGTGTTCGTTAGTAATGTCAAGGCTGGAATATTGTAACTCAATGCTGTCTGGTTCGTCTCAATATCTACTCCAGAAATTTCAAAACGTTCACAACACAGCTGCTCGGATCATCCTTAAACTGCTACGATCAGAGCACACCTTCCAACTGATCTGTACCCTACATTGCCTATCCATTCGATCTCGAATTAAATACACACATTGTTTTCTGTGCTATGTTTCACTGACGGATGCCAGTCCAAAATACCTATCTGGCCTCACCAATGTATATACACCAGCAAGATTCCTACGCTCCTCTTCTGATAATCGTACACTCATCATTCTCACCATGAAAGCGAAGTCATATGGACAACGTTGTTTTGCATACAAGAACCCAGCAACATGGAACGAATTGCCCATTGAAATTATATGCAAAGACAGAGTGATCGCCTCCAATAGAGCTCCTAAAACTTACATTTTTGACTGCAAGAACAAACATAAAGACCTAATAATGTTTCCTACCGTGAATATTATCAGCATTTGTTTTGTATTTTCTAATTTTATGGTATTTTGTTTTTTTTATAGTCATTTCATTAAAGATGTATAAGGCGCTTAGAGCTTCTAAAGATTAGGCGCTATGCAAAGACCTCATTATTATTATTACTATTATTATTTTTATAATTATTATTATTATTATTATTATTATTATTAGTAGTAGTAGTAGTAGTAGTAGTAGTAGTAGTGGTAGTAGTAGTGATCTGTGCTTGAATGCCGCCCCATATCTAGCAGAATCATCTCCATTCGTCTTAATAGGTATAACGGTACCAATTGCGCAAGTCCATGTGGGCGGTGCTTAAAGTGTAGGGTCCATTGCAGGCAGTAATAAAGGACAAGACAAGCTTTGATTGGTGGATTATGTAAGAGTTGTACTTTCTGTTAGGCTTAAAAAATAGTTTAGCCTCTTGGCAACATGTGAATTTATGTTAATTCCTATACAGATCATATTTTGTATTTTTTATGATTTTTTGAAAATGTCATAGACATGACTGAAAATAGGTATGTTGTGACTAGATAACTCATACCCCTGTCTAGTTCCAGCAGAGTTATCTCTCTTAAATGCAATGGAGTACCTGGTTTTGTCATCATCAAATTGACAATCTAACATTGTTCTCTATAACAGTGTGTGAGATGCATGCTAAATTAGGATAGAAAATATATTTATCTCTCCAAATATTAGCATTGAGGTCTATGGAAAAACAATTGGTACCGTGATACCTAAAGGCATCTCCTTTTAACATCACAATTAGCCCAGACTATGATCCAACTACCGATCATGATGATGAACGAATTGAGGAGTGTTGCAACAAACTCCAGGGAATTCTAAACCTGAACAGTAAGAAAGATTTTCTCATCATACAGGGAGACTGGAATGTCAAAGTTGGCAACGATGCTCTTAAAGACTGTGATGATTATTGTTGACCTTTTGCAATGAGCTTACCAATTAAAGACAAAGACGGCTGCCCGAGGTCGCAAGCTACAAGAACGTGGTACTAGCCAACACCCTGTGCCAACATAAAACTTCACGATGCTGGACATGGCACACACCAAATGGAACTCATCATAATCAGGTCGACTGCATACTTGTTCAAAACCGTTACCGATCTGGCATCAATAGAGCAAACACAATGACATTCCCAGGTGCTGATGTTGGGAGCGATCATGACCTCGTGATTATGAACTTCCGAGTGAGGCGGAAGACGATTAACAAGCCAACGAACATCAGGCTCAAATTCAACCTTGAACACATGAAGGACCATAACATCTGCAAGTCATTCCATGCCGCAATTGGAGGAACATTTTTTCCACTCCTTGTGATGGATATTGATGTTAAAGTGATGAGAGCTACTTTCAACACAGTCATGACAACAGCTGCCAAGGACATCATTGGCTTCCATCGCCCAAAAAAAGAAACCCTAGGTTACAAAAGAGATTCTGAATTTGTGTAATGCCCGAGGAGACCTTCAAAAACACCAGACACACAACAAGGGCTATGGAGTACCGAGAAATAACCAGGAAAATCAGAAACAACTTGAAGAAAGCAAAGAAGATAGGATTGGACAAAAGTGCACAGAAATAGATAGCAATCTGATAATGGAATAACATCAAAAAGGCATTCCAAATTGTGAAAGACCTCACGAGAGAGACGCGAACAAGTGTCAGCACCATTCAAACTGAAAACGCCTCACACAAGCGAGTGACATTTCAGAAAGATGGACTGAGTATTGTAAAGAACTCTACAATCATCAGTCCACAGGAGACCCAGAGGTGTTTGAAGTTCCAGACTCCACAAATGGTGGTGAGTTTCCCATTCTCAAAGAAGAGGTAGTGTCAGCAATAAGAACACTAACGAATGGTAAGGCAGCTGGAGTAGACATCATCCAGCTGAACTTATAAAGAATGGGTGGGGGGATCAGTGATAGAACTAACAACAAATATCGGCAACAAGATCTGGCAGACAGGTGAATGGCCAACACAATAGACCCAGTCACTGATTATAACACTCCCCCCAAAATGGAATCTCCAGCTGTGACAAAATTACAGAACTATCAGTTTGATCAGCCATGCTAGTAACGTGATGCTGAAGATCATCTTGAACAGACTGAACATACAAGCAGAATAATTAATTGCTAAAGCACAGGCAGATTTCCGGAGTGGAATAAGCACAACAGAATAAATATTCAATTTCAGGGTTCTGTGTGAAAAGTGCTCGCAACCTCAACAAGGCATCTATCACGTGTTCATAGAACTCATAAAAACCTTTGACAGAGTGCGGCATGAGGCATTGTGGGCAACAGTGAATAAGTACAACAATGGTCAAAAGTTGACCAATACCATCAAGCAGCTGTACGCCAATGCTATCAGTCCAGAAATTGCTCAAGGTTTTGTGGGGGACTGGTTCCAGCCAACAGTTGGAGCATCTCAAGGTTGTCTCCTGTCACCCAAGCTTTTCAACATCTACTTAGAGCGCATCATGAGCAAAGCCCTGGAAAATCCATGTGCGCCAATCAGCACTGGAGGGCGTCATATCACCAACCTCCACTTTGCAGTTGATTGACTAGCAGGCAGTGAAGACGAGCCTTAGTGGAGAACCTGGATTAAATATCTTCCAGATTTGACATGGATATAAGCGTCGAGAAGACAAAGCTGATGACAAATAGTGGCAAACAAATCTCAGCCAAGATTAAAGTCAGAGACCAGGAACTGGAAACAGTGAGCCAATTCAGATATCTTGGTTCAATAATCACTAAAGAGGGATTAAAAGTAGACATTATGTCACGAGCAGTGCAAACAACGGTAGCTATGTCAAAGGTAAGACGCATCTGGAACGACAAAGATATATGTCTGAAAACTAAAATCAGACTATTGAGAGCACTAGTGATCTCATTCTTTATGTATTCATGTGAGGCCTGGACCATGACAGCAAAATTACAACAAAGACTCCAGGCACATGAAATGAGATGCTAGAGAACCATCATTAGCATCTATTACATGGACCACATTACAAATGAAGAAGTGCGTAGTACCATCAGGCACAAAGTATGCCATTATGAGGACCTCCTCATAACTATCAAAGAGAAAGCTGAAATGGTATGGCCATGTCACTAGAGCCAACAGTTTATCCACAACAGTGCTGCGGGGCGTCGTCAAGTGTGGCAGAAGGAAAGGTTAGACAGAGAAAAAGTGGACTGACAAAATTACAGAATGGACCAGGTAAAGTTTTGTGGAGGCACAGGTAGTAGCATATGATTGAGACAAGTGGAGGGAACTGGTCAGATGTTTAGCCTCACAGTGCCCCGATGACCATACTAGGTCAAGAGACTGATGATGATGATGATGATGATGATGATGATGATGATGATGACTGGGAGGGCTACATAGTTACCGATGGAAAGCTTAGGCCTTGTAAGAGGAGTAGCATCATACGTCATGGACTATGTCAGCATCATGGTGGTGAACATGTCGGACTATTTGTGGAATATGTCAACATCATGTTGGTGAACATGTCGTACAACATATGGTAAATGTTCCTTCGGTGTAGACTTAAACGTAGGAACTACAGAGCAACTGTGATTCCCAATAATTACGAAATTATTGCTTTGATTTTACTCATTTTTTTCCAGAATGAGTTTATTCGATGTTCCTCTCGTGGCATCGATTAGTTTGGTGACCATCAAAATGACGTTTGAAACCTTTATAACAAGAACGTATGATAGAAAAACAAAATGTGTCCATGTAATTATTACAGTTTTCAGTTTGGTTTTCTGTGGAATCGACATTTTGTTTGACATTTTTTGCTTCCTTTTTTGTAATATCAATGCATATGTGATGTAAAGCTTGAAACGAATTAAACACACGCAGTAAATGGCGCCATTTTAAACAAGATCTCATGGCAATGACGTAGTCAGTAACGTCACACCAAAAATATATCTACTATTCTGCAGAGAGTTTGCATCACACTTTCATTTGCATTTTCAATACATGTATAAATTCCTTTCATGACGTATAGTAATCTATTTTGCTTTAGTTTCAAACATTTCATATTCTGTATAATTTGTTTTCTATCAAATTGTACGCACATGTCATTCTTTGCGTGTCTGTCTCTATACGCATTTTGAAGATTTTGTCTGAAATAGAAACACCGGGAACCATTTTTATTGCTGCCCTCTCCTTGTCCCACTTTTGTATATTAATTTGTGCTGATTGTTTATATGTCAATTGGTTTTTCTTGTGTAAAAACGTCTTGGGAAGTCAGATAAAGTTCAAGACTTAGACAAGACACCAACACACTCACTGTGTTTGCAAAATTTACATTTCGGTTTCAACACGAATTAAACCTTTAAATGTTTTATGTTTCAGCTAATTTATTTCAACTTGTTGCGGATGCTAGAAAATATATAAAACTGACCTAGATGAATGTCGTTTCATTCATTGTAGTACTTTTACGTGGAAATCTTGATCGGCACCATCTAGTTACTTGTGGTTGTGGTTTGTGGGTTTAGTATTTTTCAGCAAACGATACATGGCAGCTATTCGAGCCCGATACAAAAGGAACGAGGTGAGATGTATCTAATCGATTAAGACGATCGCATTTGTCTATTTTACCACACGGGGACTTAATATAATTAGAATATGAGCTTGTGAATGCTCTTGTCCAAATGAAATTACCACTCATATCGACTCATATTGACCTTAAACTGTTACTCATTTAGATATTCACCGCTTCAGTTGACCTTGCACTATGTGTAATTTGCACATTAGCTGCTCCAGTCGACCTTGAACTGCCACTCATTTAGGTATTAAACCACACATTGGCCTTGGTCTGTTCCTAATGTGAATATTAGCAACTCATATTGACCTTGAACTGTTTCTGATTTACTTAATAACCGCTCATGTTGACCTTGGCTGGCCCCATTTGGATATTAACAGCTCATTTTGACCTTTAACTGTTTTAAAATTTACTTATTAAGCGCTCATACTGACCTTAAAGTGTTCCTCATTTACATGCTAAATTGTTGAAGAAATGTGTTTATAAATATTAATACGAAAGCTAGATAGTGATATATTTTACATCTAAGCTCGTGATCCTAAATTCTTTTTTGTACAGTTTACATTTTCTCTGGTGTAATGACAGACTAGCGTAAATGCTTGTTTCGTGTAGTTTTAAAGAAGGCATACTGGTGTATGCTAATTACCTTTGCTCCATGTACGTCATTAAGCACAAGACCAGTGTCATATATGTCATATATTGATTATAAACAAGAAAGGTGATATTCATATTATCAGTCAAATAAAATTGATGCATAATTTATGTCCTGATCTAGGTTTTCTAAACTCTTATATATTCTAGTTTTAGAATATCTGAACAATGAAGCACATTTGAATCTAGAACTTTGTTTAACTGATTGTTGCAGATATGAACAGTTCAGTGTACTGGGACCGTGTATAGTTAATTTGCTGAGAGATTAATTTATTTCTAATGCTAGGTAAAGGTGAGACTACTCGATTACAATACATGCAATTCGATATTTACCATTTCAAATGATATATAAATAATATCGTCTATATTTTATACCTATAATGTGAGACGAAAACAAGGACAAGGCTAGACAGGAACATTGGTACCGGAGACAACAAATCAAAGGCTCTTTAGGATCTTAGATGCACCATTTCAATCTAATCACTTGGCCGAAAACAGGTCTGCTCTTTTTCACAAGGATCTCGGAGTTGGTGATATAACTGGAATAAGCATTTTCTTTTGTAAGTATTTAAAACAGGTTGACATTCTAGTGCGAAATGATTCTGTTGTAATATAATGTCTATATTTTCCAATGTTGGTCATTATTATTTGTATGCATCAATTGGTTGATTATATTTTTTAAGAAAGGTGTTGTCGTTATCGGGATATAGATTGGTGTATTTGTAAAATCTTTCAAATGTAAAAACAAGCATTGCATCAAAACTCACTTTTAAATGCAGGTGATTGTACTTACCAAATTGTCTGCGGCATGATTCCCCATTGTTAGACATTATTATAAACTGCTACACTGCAGGCACCATATAGATAAGACTAAAATTGTTAAAGCTAAGTTAAAACTCTCTCTCTCTCTCTCTCTCTCTCTCTCTCTCTCTCCGCACACACACACACACACACACACACACACACACACACACACACACACTACCACCATCACCACCACCACAACAATTATCACCACCACCAGTCTATGAATCGCAAGTTACCATATGATCATATGATGTAGACATAATCAACTTCTGTCTAAACGCTCCGGCGACCTAGTGGTTAGAGCATTCGCTTTGGATACAGGAGGTCGTGGGTTCGATCCCCGGCCGAATTATATCATATACTTACAAAATATGGTACAATCAGCTACCTCGCTTGGCGCTCAGCATTAAAGGGTTAATGTTAGGACTGGTTGGACTGGTGTCAGGATAATGTGACGGGGTGGAACTCATGCTACATGTCTGCGGTCTAATGCCGTAGTGCAAAACATCACTATAAACTGCCTCATTGCAGACATCGTAGCGATATGACTGCAAAATTGTTAAAGTTACGTTAAAAATCCAAATCACGCACACACATTAATGCTCATAAAAGACAGACACACACACACACACACACACACACACACACACACACACACGATCACACATTTTGTTCGTAACAAATCAATATGTGTTACCTGTATGGTGGCCGTCAATCACCTTGCTAGCTCTTACTTTTTATTGGCAGAGGGGTGGGGCTCTGCACTAAAGTATTCATTAATGCTGATGTTGATGTTACTTGAGACGATTCTTTCAATGCAGTTCATATTTGCAAGAAGGCTGCAACAGCCTCTCGGCGGGTGCGCTTGTACACGTGCACACCTTTTCGAAAGATTTCCAGCACGATATTCTACCGTATTACAAATGGGAATGTTTTTTCTGGCTAACAGAGAACTAGGAGTGTTTATATATTCGGTAAGTCAGATAACTGTTCTTTTCTTTGCAGTCAAGAAGCAACATGATTTATTTATTATGCCCGTATTATAGTCCAGTTATTAGATTGTACCAGCTGTGTATATGTAGAGGTGCAGGTATCAAATTACAATCAAATATGTATGCCGAGATTGGTTAACTCGTTTTCAGACCGCTTGTCAACATTGATGCATACACTGCGACATTCCGTTAATTTTGAATTTAAACGGAGTTGAAGCGAACGTTCAGAATGATTGTCAACTATGGGACAATATAGGCAGAGTTGTAAAAAATAATTAAAATAATTAATAATAATTAGAAAACGTGCTTAGCTGATTGGATTTATCTGCTCCTTGGTCATTATTACGTCTGAAGTTTGTGATGGAATTTAAATCAGGACTTATTGTCTTAGTTACCTGTGGTGATGGATTAGTCGCCATGTATAGCCTATCGTGTGTTGAAAAATGGCGTTAAACCCTAAACAAAAACATCAATAATCTGTGGAGATGAAAGGACTATCAGAATTACAAATGATATTACCGCAAGAAACTTAATAAAGTAAGACTTCATGTTGTAAATGCTTCACTTCCTCTACTAGTCGAAGCATGACGAAAACCAAACTTAGTTGTCTCTCTAAAGGGCATTAATTTATTATCAATGGAAGACATCACAAAGATTATTAAGCACCCTCACTGAAAATGTTCCTTCACACACACACACACACACACACACGCACACGCACACGCACGCGCGTGTTTGTAAATTTTCATATAGTCACACATATAGATCAGAATTTTTTAAAAATCCATCTAAAAGCCATTGTGTATTCCATGCAGTGCTTCACAGTGTGTTTTATTCCATGCCATGCAATGCTTCACGGTGTGTATTCCATGCAATGTTCACAGCGTGTCTTCCATGCAATGCTTCACGGTGTGTATTCCATGCAATGTTCACAGCGTGTCTTCCATGCAATGCTTCACGGTGTGTATTCCATGCAATGTTCACAGCGTGTCTTCCATGCAATGCTTCACGGTGTGTATTCCATGCAATGTTCACAGCGTGTCTTCCATGCAATGCTTCACGGTGTGTATTCCATGCAATGTTTACATCGTGTCCTTAATGCAATGCTTCACGGTGTGTATTCCATGCAATGTTCACAGCGTGTCTTCCATGCAATGCTTCACGGTGTGTATTCCATGCAATGTTTACATCGTGTCCTTAATGCAATGCTTCACGGAGTGTATTCTATACAATACTTCACGGTGGGCTTTCCGTGCAATGTTTCACGGTGTGTATTCCATGCAATGTTCACAGCGTGTCTTCCATGCAATGTTTACATCGTGTCCTTAATGCAATGCTGCACGGAGTGTATTCTATACAATACTTCACGGTGGGCTTTCCGTGCAATGTTTCACGGTGTGTATTCCATGCAATGTTCACAGCGTGTCTTCCATGCAATGTTTACATCGTGTCCTTAATGCAATGCTTCACGGAGTGTATTCTATACAATACTTCACGGTGGGCTTTCCGTGCAATGTTTCACGGTGTGTATTACATGCAGTGCTTCAGGGATTTTATTCCATGAAATGCTTCCCGATTTTTCTTATATTATAATCTGATTGGTTACACTGATTGAAGTAATAAATAAATGGAGTCGAAATGCTTCACGGTTTGTCTTATATTATAATCTGATTGGTTACACTGATTGAAGTAATAAGTAAATGGTGTCGAAATGCTTCACGATTTGTCTTATATTATAATCTGATTGGTTACACTGATTGAAGTTATAAGTAAATGGAGTCGAAATGTTTCACGGTTTGTATTATATTATCATATGATTGGTTATACTGATTGAAATAACAGGTAAATCGAGTCTGTTACTGGAAGTGTAAACTGAACACTGTGGTGCATAAGTACCAACATCAACCCAATGTAAATCCACCCCCACCCCACCCCCCGGGACATCCCATTGGAATGGAAAATAGAGCGGGGTACCTCGGCAAATTTTGTACCGCATCATACCGTATTATTTCTGAACGTACCCGACACGTACCATGGCATACCGCAATATTTCTGAACGTACCCGACCCGTACCACGGTATTCCGCAATATTTCTGAACGTACCCGACACGTACCATGCATACCGTAGCTATATTAGGGACTAACAATTCAATGTTCACAGGCAGGGTCTGACACTGTTTCGTTTAATTTCAACCGCTCCGGTGGCCTAGTGGTTAGAGCGTCCGCCCCGGAAGCGGGAGGTCGTCGGTTCGATCCCCGGCCGAGTCATACCAAAGACTTACAAAAATGGTACTAACAGCTGCCTCGCTTGACGCTCAGCATTAAGAGGTTAGTGTTAGGACTGGTCGGCCTGGTGTCAGGATAATGTGACTGGGTGAGACATCATGCTACATGTCTGCGGCGTGATGTCTCAGTGCTCGACATCACTATAAACTGCCTCACTGCAGACATCGTAGCGATATGACTGAAAAATTGTTAAAGCTACGTTAAAAATCCTAATCAAACAAACAAACAAATCGTTTAATTTATGTCTATCAATATTTGGAAATATATTTTGCACTGATTTATTGCAAAATAACACCATATTATATGCATGGTATTATTGGGAAAATATTAATTATCGTGGGATGAAAGAAAAGAAAATATTTAGGTCAAAATAAAATCACCCCCCCCCCCCCAAAAAAAAAAAAATTGGCACAAACGTTATTGTATATAAGTTTTATATGCGTCCGTTTAACTGTTGTACAAGATGTAATCTAGTAGCTGTAACTAATTGAAATGATTCAGGCAACACCATACCTGACACCACTAAGTGAAATTATTCAGGCAACACCATATCTGACACCACTAAGTGAAATGAGTCAGGCTACACTATATCTGACACCACTAAGTGAAATGATTCACGCTACACTATATCTGACATCATTAAAGGAATCATGCTGACATTGAAGGCCTATTCATGCAAATTATTGATACTGAAGCCAACAGTTTAGTAGCTACACTATTGACAGAATGGGGAGATAACAGTAAACATTAAATAGTTATTCAACAAACCAGAAAATATTTAGTGGACCCAGAAAATTCTGTAAAGTTCAGACTGAAAACAAGTGTACTCCTGACATAGTTGGATGATTTGTAGTCTTGCAAAGGAATTCATATACTTAACACATTCACATACACTCCTGACATAGTGGGATGATTTGTAGTCTTACAAAGGAATTCATATACTTAACACATTCACATACACTCCTGACATAGTGGGATGATTTGTAGTCTTACAAAGGAATTCATATACTTAACACATTCACATACACTCCTGACATAGTGGGATGATTTGTAGTCTTACAAAGGAATTCATATAATTAACACATTCACATACACTCCTGACATAGTGGGATGATTTGCTGTCTGAGAAGGAAGGTTTGACAGCTCCGGTGGCCTAGTGATTAGAGCGTCCGCCGCGGAAGCGGGAGGTCATGGGTTCGATCCCCGGCCGAGTCATACCAAAGACTTACACAAATGGTACTAACAGCTGCATCGCTTGGCGTTCAGCATTAAGATGTTAGTGGTTTGTTGTTTAGTTAAGTTGGATTTGGCTGGAACATGTTTCATAACATTCCGTTTAGGCACCGCGGTTGCATACTGGATACGTGTCAAATATGTTATTAAATGAACATAAAGATATTGTCAAAACTACATATGTATTTTGTTTAGAGTGAGGAAAAAGAATGAGTTGAACGTGCTGAAGGAATAAGCTGGATCAAAAGAGTTCTTTCCCCGACTTGGAAGATTGTTTTTTATATTTTGGCTTTATAGTCATTACATACCCTCCTTCTAGCCAGAAATTTCTTTTGACTTTTTGTAATGGATACGTTTAAAATTATGAAGTAGGCATTTGGCGTTCTATGAAACATACCGTACAATCTCTGACAAGTCCCCTTGTAATGACTGTAACCACGTCTAGGCCTAGATATATGCGAAGGTATAATGAGTCTGTCTGCATTGATGAGGTGGTCTTTCGCCTGGAATATTTCCAAAATGTTGTATCAGATATATGAATTGATTCTAAATTCAGTCTTATTCATGTGACATTTTCCTTACATATCTTATAAAACATAAGTTTCGTCAACTACTTATTTTACAGGACTTTCAAATATCTTTATTTCTAAATTTTCATTACAAGATATTATTGATCCAGTGAACTTAAAAGTGATAAATCAAGCGTGTATCTTGAACCAAACGAAAATTTAGTCTCTAACATAAGAACAAGATTTTTACTAATCATCCGGATATTTTTTTTTACAAGAACATTAAAAAAATATTGTTTTGTTTTCTTCTATTTATTTTATACTTCAACAGTTGAACAAATTTAAGATGTAAACAAGCATACAATTCCCAGCGTGCGTCCCATTTAACAAGACAAAGTCTCAAAAATAGCAGTGTAATAAGGTGTAATTCTTCTTACTACGCGTCATATTCAAAACAACAGTGTAATAAGGTGTAATTCTTCTTACTACGCGTCATATTCAAAACAGCAGTGTAATAAGGTGTAATTCTTCTTACTACGCGTCATATTCAAAACAGCAGTGTAATAAGGTGTAATTCTTCTTACTACGCGTCATATTCAAAACAGTTGTGCTTCTGTGATAAATTTAACTTTATGTTGCAAATGATTGACAGTTTTATCTTCAAAATTACTTAACAAATTCGATTAATCAGTCTTGTTATTAGACAAATTGAAAGATTTTCGACTTAAACGTGCTTCTTAAAATTTTAATTTCGTAAACAATCTTTTGAAATTTTGAAGCTAAAAAGTATGTTAGCTAAGTTTGGTATCTTATATGATTTACATTGAGAAATGTCTCGGAATTAAACATGGTTCATCCAAAATGTTAGGGCATTTCTAAGCATTCATTGAATCTTGACGCACGATTCCATGAGTCGTTTTTATTTTTGAGTTTTAAGTTTCAAGACAAGATTTCAGCAGGAAAGCTCTCTCTCTCTCTCTCTCTCTCTCTCTCTCTCTCTCTCTATATATATATATATATATATATATATATATATACATACATACATGGCACACCAACATACACACACGCACGTGCGCGCACGCACGCACTCACACACATACCTCTCGCATATACCTGTTCGTAGCTGCATACAGTGCTCTCCCATATACCCATCTGTATTGCACGCCAGATTCGCCATGTTATATTAAATGATTATGTAATTCTGTAACATTACATGAGTATGTCATACTGTAACATTAGATGATTATGTAATTATGTAACATTAAATGTGTTTGTAATGATATAACATTAAATAGGTACGTAATACTGTAACATTAAATGGGTAAATAAACTGTAACATTAAATGGGTATGTAATACTGTAGCATTAAATGGGTATGTAATACTGTAACATTAAATGGGTATGTAATACTGTAACATTAAATGGGTATGTAATATATAATAGAAAGACATTTGAAATTATGCGCGATTAATTCAGCACATATACTTCTAGAACAATGACGTTTTGTTTGTTTAATTATGATTTTAGCGTAGCTTTAACCATTTTTTCAGTCATATCGCTACGATGTCTTTAGTAAGGCAGTTTATAGTGATGTCAACAAATGATATGTTCACGATGTGTATGGCAAATACATGTTATCCGCGATACTGTTTACTATTCCTTTGTATGTTATCCGCGATATCGTTTACTATTCCTTTGTATGTTATCCGCGATATCGTTTACTATTCCTTTGTATGTTATCCGCGATATCGTTTACTATTCCTTTGTATGTTATCCGCGATATCGTTTACTATTTCTTTGAATGTTATCCGCGATACTGTTTACTATTCCTTTGTATGTTACCCGTGATACCATTTACTATATCTTTGTATGTAATCCGTGATATCGTTTAATATCTCTTTGTATGTTATTTGTAACACATGCAGTTGTCCTTTTTATGCTGTCCGTGACCGCTCCAGTGGCCAAACTGCTTAGAACGTCCGCCTTGGACGCGAGAGGTCGCGGATTTAAGCCCCGGCCGAGTCATGACAAATATTTATAAAGATGGTACTAACAGCAGCCTCGCTTGGCGTTCAGTATTAAGAAGTTATTACTATTCCTTTATTTGTTATCCTTTTATATCTATAATATTAATTTGTATGTTACTCGCCATGTAGTATTGTTTCATGTGTTATCCGTAATATCTGTAATATTATTTCAAGCACAATTTTGAATACTAATCAGTAATATGTGTGTAGGATATAGGTTTTATCATTTTACATTATTTCAAACTCATGAGAGAGAAACCATTAATCTTATTTATTCTTCTTCTTGTAGTAAAACAGTTTTCACTAGTTAGCATACAATTAATTTACCTAATACAATTAAATACCCTCTTAAGAGTTCTTCGTTTGCTTGAATAATTCATAATTGCTATACACCGTTATCTTTTGACCGCTCCGGTGGCCTAGTGGTATAAAGCGTCCGCCTCGCATGCGGAAAGTTGCAGGTTCGAACCCCGGCCAAGTCATATCAGACCTATACAAATGGTATGAGCAGCTGCCTCGCTTGGCGCTGATTGATTGATTGATTGATTGATATTTAACGGCGCACCAGCACTTTTAGGCTATTTAGCGCCATACAACAGGTTGTATTTAAACATGGTTAAAAATACTAAAGGTTTAATATCGACCAGCGATATAAAAAAAAAAAAACAATTAGTTCAATATAAAATTGTAAGTTGTTGGTAACAGTAAAATATGAAGCTTCCCAATCAACGGGAGATGTAAATGGTGTATGTTGATGAAAAGATGTTGCAAAATAATGGGAGGTATTTGCATTAAATAAAAATGCACTAGGTGATGACATACAAGTTAAAGTTTAAGATAAAGATTTACTTCCTTCAGGAAATCTAAAATACAAGTGATTTGTATTGTATCAAAAAGTTCCTTCATGTCATGTACATTATAGTACTTAGCACGTGTAGGTTGCAGGTCGGAACACTCGGTCATGAAGTGTTTAACAGTGAATGGCTCATTGCAAGAAACGCACTCTGGTGGATCATCACCTTTCAGTATGTGGGAGTGGGTAATGAATGTATGACCGATTCTGATTCTTGCAATGATAACCTCCTCCCTACGGATAGTTCTGTAGGAAGGAGTCCATTCTCCCAGGGCTGGTTTGATGGCATGAAGTTTGTTATTGACTGCATCATCCCATGACGCCTGCCACTTCTGACGTAGGTACTTTTTGATACAAGGTTTAAAATCAGTAAAAGGTAATTTAAAATCTGATGGTTCTTGGGATAGAGCTATCTTAGCAGCCCGGTCTGCTTCTTCATTACCTCTAATACCAATATGGCTAGGTAGCCAACAGTATACTATGTTGTAGGACTTACTAAGCTCAGATTTTTTGACGAGAATATCGACTAGTAATGGATTATCCAGTTTTCAGTGGTGTAGCGACTGAAGTACTGACAGAGAGTCACAGAAAATAATGCTATTTAAAATGCGCTTTTGTTCAATAAATTTCAGAGCAAGGTCTATTGCTCTGATTTCCGCTGAAAATATGGACGCATTGTTTGGCAAGCGCACTTTGGTTATGTGCTTGCCACTAACGAAGGCTGCAGCAGCCTTGTCATCAACTTTTGATCCATCAGTAAAAATTTTGGTGTAGTTTTTAAAATCGTTGAGGAGTTCATGATAAGAGTTCTGGAAAACGGCAGGATTCGTCTCACATTTTCTCCCATCGTGCAACGTAAAAATCACTTTGGGTTGCTTAAGGAGCCAAGGTGGTGTTTCCGAGACAAACGTGTTCTAAACTGTAGGGAGATTAATTTTGATAGTGTCAAAACTGGATGATATTCTAATGCCAAATGAAGGTATGGCATTTGGTTTGTTTTCGTACAAAGTTTTGTATTTTGGTTGAAAAACAGCCGAAAAAGCAGGGTTCGGAGGGTTTGATCTTAACCTAAGAGCGTACTGTATAGAAAGCATTTCTCTGTGGTGCGATAAGGGTGGTTCATTCCCTTCCGCGAGAAGGTTTTCGCATGGAGATGTCTTGAATGCTCCTAGAGCAAGTCTTTTTCCCTGATGATGAATTGGGTCAAGCATTTTCAAATAAGACTTCCTAGCTGAACCATAAACAATGCATCCATAGTCTAGCATAGAACGGATAAATGTTCTATACAAATTGAGGAGGACTTTTTTTATGAGCACCCCAGTCAGTGTGCGCAATTACTTTTAATAAATTTAAAGCTTTTAAGCATTTAGCTTTCAAATTTTAGATGTGTGGTATAAAAGTCAGTTTTCTGTCGAAGATAATACCCCAAAACTTTGTTTCCTCAACAACTGGAATACGTGTTCCGTCCAGCGTGAGTTTAGGGTCATCATGATGTCTTCGCAATTGACAGAAATGCATGCATACTGTTTTCGATTTAGAAAATTTGAAACCGTTATTACTGGCCAAATTGTGGATCTTATTGATATTTTGTTGAAGTTGCCTTTCAATTGTATGCATGTGCTTTGAACGATAACAAATTAAAAAATCGTCTACATATAAAGAGCAGTCCACACCGGGAGTTAAGCACTTGGTGATGCTATTGATTTTGATATTAAATAGCGTCACAGATAAAATACTGCCCTGGGGCAAACCCATCTCTTGCTGGTGCATATCGGAGAGGGTAGAGCCCACTCGTACTTTGAATTCTCTGTCGTAGAGAAAACTAGAGATGAAAGAGGGCAGACGGCCTTTTAGACCTAGATCGTGCAGGTCATTTAGTATCCCGTACTTCCATGTTGTATCATAGGCCTTTTCTAAATCAAAGAAGACTGCTACTAAATGTTCCTTCTTGATAAATGCATCGCGAATAAATATTTCCAGTCTAACCAGATGATCGTTAGTACTACGACCAGAACGGAAGCCACTTTGGAAAGAAGAAATTAAATTGTTACTTTCCAAGTACCATACAAGCCGAGAATTAATCATTCGTTCCATTGTTTTGCATACACAGCTTGTCAATGCAATAGGCCGATAGCTGTTAGGATCTTCGTTATCTTTGCCTGGTTTGGGAATCGGTATCACTGTTGCTTCTTTCCAGCTCTTAGGTATATTACCAGCAATCCATAAATCGTTAAATATTTTAAGAAGCAATGTCAGAGAAGATTCTGGGAGGTGTTTCAAGAACTGGTAATGTACTTCGTCAGGCCCAGCGGATGTATCATGGGCCTTGTCTAATGCCTCCCTAAGCTTCAATAAAGAAAACAGCTGGTTATAATTTTCAGTGTTGTTCGATGTAAATTTTAAACGTGACTTTTCTTTTTGAGATTTTAATCTTCTAAAGCGATCTGAATAATTAGATGATGATGAGTTTTTCGAAAAACTATCGGCAAGAATATTTGCTATGTCACGTTTCGAACTGAAATTGATATTATTTATTTTTAGGTGTCGAATAGAATTGTGTTTCCTTTTTCCATTTATTTTCCGAATAGTATCCCAAACTTGTTTCATTGAGGAACGAGAGTTTAAAGAAGAAATATATTTCTTCCAGGATGCACGCTTACATTCTTTGATTGTGCGTCGAGTTTTAGCCCGGGCAATACGATATTTATTTAAATTTTCGGGCGTTGGACGAGTGTTGAATGTTTTTAATGCTTCTCGGCGTTGTCTAATGGCTTCTTTGCATTCCTTGGTTACCCAAGGTTTTTGCGATCTCTTACTGTTCGTTGAGGACTTGGGAATGGATTCATCTGCAATTGAAATTAGAACGGAGGTAAATTGCTGAATAGGATTAACAGCGTTGAATACTGTATCATTATTTAGTCTAGTTTTACATAATGCTTCAAACATAGCCCAATCGGCCTTCTTTATATTCCATTGTGGAATTGTATCATCAATTTTAGTGTTATTTTCAAGAGTGATTGGAAAGTGATCACTGCTGTGAAGGTCATCAGCGACCTTCCATTCATAGTCCAAAAGCAGCGAGGGAGAGCAAATTGTCAAATCTATGCATGTGTACGTACCCGTTCCTGGGTGTAAATATGTTGGTGAATTAGTGTTATATAGACACAGATCGTGTCTAGAAATAAAATCTTCTATTTTATGGCCTCTGTCGTTTATGTGATTTGATCCCCATAAAATGTTATGGGTATTAAAATCCCCGAGTAAAACGAAGGGCGCGGGAAGTTGTTCAACAAGATTGTCTAATTCCTTTTGTACTAGGTTGGTGTTTGGTGGTAAGTAAATGGAACAAAAAGTAATCACTCGATGTAGAGTGACACTTACAGCAATGGCTTGTAAATTTGTGTTTCAAGGAATGGCTCTGTGAGGGGCTCTATTGTTCACAACAATAGAGACTCCTCCTGAGACCCTGTCTGCGTTTTGAAAGTACGCATTAAACAGGGAAAAGTTTTTAAAAGTAATTTTATCTGTCTCTTTCAGGAATGTTTCCTGTAAACATAGTACAGCAGGATCGTGTTCATTTAAAAGCAGAAGAATATCATTGTAGTTAGCTTTAAGTCCTCGACAGTTCCATTGTATGATGGTGTTCTTCATTCTAATGTTATGCTGGAGATTCTGGAACTAGGTTAGACTATTCGCGAAGGAAGCATGTGTTGTTATTTGTCTGGAGGAAGTACGGGAGTATATTTAGTTTTATTTGGTTTGGAGCTACTTTGAGTACATGGAGCAGTTTCTTCTGCATCCATGCTCTCAAAGTCTTCAAACCTGTTGTACAGTTTAATGGGGTCATCTGACCCCTTTTGCTGTTTATTTGTTTGTGCTTTGTGTTTCTGTCTTGGTGATTTTGGTGGTGGATTGTTATTAGATGTTGTCTGAGTTGATGTTGTGCTTTTCTGTGGCTTATAATTAGGGATATTGGCACTTGTGGTTGAATCGGGCTGATCCGTCTGTGTTTGGGCGTCCTTCGTGCTTTTTGGATTGTGCTTTACGACTGTGGAGAAGGATGGGCCAGGAAGGGATGTTTTCGCCTGGACAAGTTTTCTGGCCTCTGGGTAGGGAATGTTCGAAGTAAACTTTACCCTCTGAATTTCCTTCTCCTGTTTCCATGTATCACAATCTTTGGAACTGGCGTGATGTTCCTTGCCACAGTTGACACAATGCGGAGTTGCTCTACAATCAGCTTCCTGATGAGAGTGTTCTCCACATCGGCCACATACCTTGGCTCTGGAACATCGATCCTCGTGATGTCCGTATTTTTGACATTTATAGCATCGAAGGGGGTTTGGAATGTAGATCTTGACCTTTACTTGTAAAAACCCAACCTTGACCACTTTGGGCACTGTCGGTTTTTTAAAGTAGAGTACAAATGTATTGGTGTCCTGCAGGTTGTTATTACGTTTAATACGTATTCTACGCACTGCAGTGACACCTTCATGTTTCATCCCTTCGATAATATCTGCGTCTGTGACTCCAGCCAAGTCACGACATCGTATTACGCCTTTGGACGAATTCAGTGTAGTGTGGGCGAATGAGGTCACTGGAATATCAAAGAATGTTTTCATTTTCATGATATTGTCTGTTTGCCCCTTTCGTTCACACTCTACAAGAAGGCAACCCGATTTTAGTTTTTTCACACTTTTTGGTGTGCCAATCGATCCCGTAATGGTTTTCTCGATAATAAATGGAGATAAACCTGAAAGCGGTTTAGCATCATCTTTCGATTGAATAACCATGAAGCGTGGAAATGATTCCACGCCACGTGGTTCTTCATCCGAGTCAAGACAGTGGTTTGGTACGTTTATTGGATTTTTTTCCATGATGGCTCGATTTTAAAATTCAGCACCCGTGCTCCCCACCCACCAAGGAGCCCAACAAGGGGACACTTTTAAAGTGCCAGGGATACACAGATGCCACACTCAGTTGGCAAAATTACCTTTGGATGACCCTGAAGTCGCCAATTTCTAGGGTCGGTAAAATTACCCCCAGAATCACCCGTTAAGCCACCGCTATCTAGGAAGTCTTCTAAGATTTGGGAAAGGGAAAGATATAGTAATAGATTATAGGGACAACGGTGGTATCAAAGGAGATACAAGGAGAAAGTGAAAGGAGGTGAGAGAGTTAATAAAGACTTCCTAGGGCTCGGCGTGACCAGCCGATTTGTCGAGACCGGGCCCATCTCGACCACCCGTCTAAGAGAAGTAGAGGCCAAAGTAGTGTGTTGCAACTACCAGGATCCATTCCTCCCCCGACACGGGACGCAACCCACGGCAAACAGGTTGCCTCTACTTAGTCGCCTTTTACGACACATGGCGAGGCACGTCGGGCCAATTCTACAACCCCGAACCCGCAGGGGGCAATGTTTAGTGCATTTTATCATGTTATCAGTCATATTTATTACTGTTATTGTAATATGTTTGAATATCCAGAAATATTTTTTTTGCAGATTTTTTGAGATTCATTAAATGTGGAATGAAGACCAAATAAATTAGAGGAGAAAAAAACAAGGAATTAAAGAAAATTATAAATCCTTATCTTCTTAAGTATAGTGAGAATTGACAAAAAAAATCAACAATTCGAGGACAGGTGACAATATAAAATAGCACAATAATCCGTTAATAACATATGAACTCTACGAAGAGTTAAAGGTAGCAGTCCGTTAATAACATTTGAACTCTACGAAGAGTTAAAGGTAGCAGTCCGTTAATAACATTTGAACTCTACGAAGAGTTAAAGGTAGCAGTCCGTTAATAACTTGAACTCTACGAAGAGTTAACGGATTGATGTTGTACAGGAAAACACTGATGAATTCGAGAGGGAATTTGTGCTTCATTGTAACTTACCGAATTAGCAAGCAAGAATCAAAGATGTAGGTCGCCAAGGTAACCCCAGATTATCAAGCGACGTTAGAGGACCAAATAAAGTGTGAAGCATGATTAAAGAGAACCCCGAATAGGCCCAGGTGGGTGGGTCAGTGTCAACGCTAAGTAAACGGTGACCGAGAAATCTGTTGAAGTGCTATTGTCATTTAAAAAAGAAAGTGCCTTTCTTCCATCAGTGATCTGCATTCGAATGGAACAGACAGGATAGGTTGTCACTGACTTGAGACATACAAGAAACTGATGGGAAATCGACGTTATCATGAAACGGGATAAAACATACTTTTGGCAACGAGACTCTTTGCATCATTCCCTAATTAAATAATTAAATCAAGCTTTATTAAACTGTGTTGGTAGTAAAGGTGTGCAGATTAAGTTGAATTTGTGTGCAATAATGAGAAGATATATTCCACCATATAATCAAATTTGAAGATAATTCCAATAATTCAGTTCTTTGAAGGCTATGCTGGAATTAGAGAACTGGTGATATTTCTTCTCGTATAGACAGGTATTAATTGATGTGGGGAAATTTGTTTGGATCAGGAATTAATATGGAGGACTGGCCTAGGGTTGTGGTTTTCCTGACTGTGTATTCCATATGTATGGGGGAGGATGTTGTGTACCAAATCCCCGAGGAAGAACCCAACAATACCTATATAGGTAACATAGCGAACGATTCCCATATTAATTCGGTAATTAGCGAGACAGATTTTAATAATATGAGATTTAACATTCTCACACAAGGAAATGAGTATGCTAGATATTTTTATATTGACGACCAAACAAGCGCCATGTTTACGCAAGCTCGATTAGATCGAGAACAGTTATGTCCCTTTGTGACTGTTTGTATATTAGCGTTAGAAGTTGTAGTGCAGTCTTCATCCGGGAACTTTTTTAGAACTTTAAAAGTTCAGATTTATCTTGAGGATATCAACGATCATTCACCAACCTTTAAAAAAAATACGCTATCAATGCTCATCTCGGAAGATGCAGTAGTAGGTATTCAGTATTACATAGAAGGGGCGATAGATTTGGATAATAGTGACAAATACTCCCTATACGCATATGAACTCCTCCCAAACGATCTGCCATTTTCTATTCAATTTGTGAAAAATTTAGATGGTAGTTCACTGGTAAGATTAAGGGTTATCCAGCCACTGGATAGAGAGAAGGAGGAATTATACAACATGGTACTTATCGCAAAAGATGGTGGTGACCCTCCGTTGACTGGCAGGTTAATCATAAACGTAACTGTTGCAGACGTTAATGATAATTCGCCTCAGTTCACGGCTCCAACGTACAACGTGTCAGTAAACGAAAATGTTGAAAATGGCTCGGTGATATTAACAGTTGCTGCAACTGATTTAGACGAAGGTGCGAATGGATTGGTACATTATCGGTTAAGTCCACATCAAGCGAATGAAATGTTTCAACTTTTCGCGATCGACGAAGAAACGGGAGAAACGAGAGTGATCGGTGAACTTATTTACACATATAGAAAAGTGTATACAATCATTGTTGAAGCTTTTGATTTAGGCGACCACCCGCTTACAAATCAAACATTGATATATGTCAGTGTTGAAGACAGCGGAAATAATCCACCGGAAATTCATGTGAATACATTTACCAACTCGGATGACGCCTTTGTATCAGAATTAGCAAAACTAGGGACTGTTGTTGCACATATTTCTGTCGTAGATCATGATATGGGAAAAGAAGGCGAGATCATCTGCGATACCGATAGTGATTCGTTTAAAATGGAACCTCTCCCAGAGAAATATGAGTATACAGTTATCATAACTCAGCTGCTAGATCACGAGAAACAGAACATGACGAATGTCACAGTTAACTGTCAAGATAATGGGGACCCGCCTTTGACGTCATCTGTATTGTTTGATGTCGAAATTTTGGACGAAAATGAC
The DNA here is from genome assembly GCA_029339505.1 of Unio delphinus. NCBI lineage: Eukaryota > Metazoa > Mollusca > Bivalvia > Unionida > Unionidae > Unio > Unio delphinus. The sequence continues at coordinate 18,724,478 of JAQISU010000108.1, forward strand.
AACACTCCACAATTCACAAAGCCATTATACGAAACAAGTATATATGAGAATAACAAGCTTGGTGAATCAATTGTTACAGTAAAGGCAGAGGATATAGATAGTGGTACGAATGCAGAAATGTTGTACAGACTGTCGTCAAATGGTTCGGAATATGTATACATCGAAATGTCTGGAATGGTACGTGCCAAAAGGAGCCTTGACCGGGAGGAAATATCTTTGTTAGACTTCTTGGTGTACGCAGTTGATGGGGGATCTCCACAGCTGACTGGTTCAGCTACTGTTAGAATACATATTTTGGATGAAAATGACGAGAAACCAGTTTTTGATAAGACTTCATATGAATTTTCAATATCAGAAAATCGCCCGTCGGAGACAGTTGTTGGGACATTATCAGCTTCTGATGGTGACACTGAATCAAATACAATGATTTTATTTATGATATATTCATTTTACAACCAAAATGTTCCATTTGTTGTGTCTTCTGATGGAGTCATACAAACTAATGCACAGTTGGATAGGGAGATAATTGATAAATATGAATTTCACGTAATAGCCATGGATGAGGGGTTTCCAATGTTGAATAGCAGTGTTCATGTGAAAGTCATTGTATTGGATGAAAATGATAATCCTCCGAAGATATATTTTCCATCGCCAAGAAATAACACGGTACGAGTTCCCCTTATGACTACCCCTTGGACGGTCATCTCTCGTATACAGGCGTCAGATGATGATGAAGCGTTGAATGAAAATAGCAGACTGAAATACGAAATCACAAACGACACGCATCTGTTCCGAATCAATTTCGATACAGGCGATATTCAAGTTACAGATTTTATCACTGAACAGGAATATAACTCTGGTATATTCAAAATTCAAATTTTAGTATCAGATCATGGTATTCCAGATGCACTATCTTCGACAGCCCTGCTTAATATTCAGCTATATCCAGAAAATGTTACACAAGCAGTAACATCTGGAGATGATAAAGCACATCCACATATTATAATCGCAGCCACAGTTGGAGTAGTAACCGTTGTATTGTCTGGAAGTATTGTAATTCTAATCTGTGTCTTTCGGAAGCTTGGCAAAAAGAAACAACAGCAGCAACTTCACTGTTGTGATGAAAAGCAGAAGAAGGTGTTTGAAGAAAGTATGGCGGTGTTTTCGCTACCATCTGACAATGGTATAGAGGAGGAGAGGAAAAGGAAAGTTGTCAGTTTCTTGCTGGAGGATGATGTATTTTCTGGTGAAGATGATGTACAGCATAAGGACAACAACACAGAGTACAAATCTTTCAAGGTGAGTCATTTTTTTTGTCAAAAACGTTTGTTTTGAATAGACAAGTTATTGCATTCTCCTTGTCAGTATCAATTTTAGGAGCAGTTTTTAGGTATTGTACAAAATCTCATGTTGTTTGTATTGACTATGATCATCCAAGGAAAATGAATGATCTCAAAGTAAAAACTAATATTCTATGAATTTTGCCATTTAAGATTGATACATGCATACGAAATATAAATATTTAACAATCCACGGACATGCTCATTTTCGAATGTTTTTTTTTGTAGTTGTTTGCTTTTAGGTAAATTAGAATACCGTTAGGGTAGTACTATTTCCCGTTGGAAATTGAAGGATGCCCTTTGTTTTTATGTCATTCATCTATTCCACATTGGAATCTCCGATGTAAAACGTCTGTAAAAATCTTCTTAGAATGCCAGTAATAATCTGAACATTAAAAGAGAGTATGATCTTTAGACTGTTTTTGTCATGTATTGCGATAAGTGTAAATCACGACTACTGTAACTTGTTATCATTACAATATTCTTCGCACGTCTTTATGCCATTATGAAGCATGCATAAATTACCGGGGTTGTTGCAGTGTATCAAAACAGTTACAGTCACATCATACTTAGCAGATTGTGGTCAACAGTGGCCACTTATTCTGAGAAATATTACGAACAGGTTCTTGCTTCCGGTGTATGATTAAACAGTGACTACGTGGAAATGCATATTTCCCAGGTAAAGGTAAGTATTATCTGTATTGATTGGATGACTCAGTTTAGACCTTGTTGGCGCTACTTTACTTCTGAAAACAAATATATATGTGAGTGACATTAGAATACCACAGTCTTTTAAAAAAGTATCTAGTCAAATAATAGTGTTGTGTTCCATCCAGATACATCAGAGGTTAATTACAATGACAGTATAGGGATTGTCAGTGGGTAATTATAACCATGAGTCTACGCTCGTATAATAAGTAACATAACAGAATACAAACTTTGTGAAGTTCCGGTTTTGCGAATTCAATCTAAATTGTAATCCAAGAATTAAAACACAAGTCACATCAAAAAGTTCTAAGTGAATCACAGTTCAAATCCCAATTGTGAAGTCTAAAATAGTCAACATTGTACTGATGTGTCAATGGTCTCTTTTTTAAAAACGGAAAATATTATTCCAGTTTTACAATTCCTTATACATTTTAGTTAATGTTTTTCTTCAAGAATTATAAAACGCATATTTTTCTATCCAGGGAAAACATTCACTTGATTTCAATAATTTGAAGAAAAATAAAATTCAGCCCAAACTGGTCACACCATAATACAACTAAATGTGTCAGATGTTAAATCACGACGGATCAACATTTATCAAAACGTGTTATACGACTAAGTAAAACGCAAAATATATTCCCGGATATGGGTCTAAAGTCCGTCCTTCTGGAAAAAAATATATTTGTTTACTAACTGACTCGTACTTGACGTCAAGTCAAGTTGTCCAGGTATGACCTTGACTCAACTTAATAATTCTTACTCTGAAAAAGAAAATACAAAATATAAGACGTTTACCAAAACTGTCATTGATTATGTAATAGGATCACCAGCTATATACAATGCTTCTATTATTAGTTGTTTACATTGAAATAAAAAAATTAAAAAAAAATGCTGACAAGGTCAAGTCAGTAAACAGGTTTACATTACAATAGCATGTAATGGAATAAAGAAATTAAAACATACAACAAATAATTAAATTAAATATTCTTAATATTACAAAGACAAAACAACGGGGTTATCAGTGATTAATTGCAATGACAATAAAGGGTTTATCAGTGATTAGTTACAATGATAATAAAGGGTTTATCAGTGGTTAATTACAATGACAGTTGGTGATTAATTACAACGGCAATAAAGGGTTTATCATGCTTAATTACAATGACAAATTTTAGTGATTAATTACAATGGCAATAAAGGGTTTATCAGTGGTTAATTACAATGTCAATACAGGATTTATCAGTGGTTAATTACAATGACAATAAAGGGTTTATCAGTGGTTAATTACAATGACAATTAGTGATTAATTGCAATGGCAATAAGGGTTTATCAGTGGTTCATTACAATGACAATAACGGATTTATCAGTGATTAATTATAATGACAATAAAGGTTTATCAGTGGTTAATAACAATAACAATGAAGGGTTTATCAGTGGTTAATTACAATGACAATACAGGATTTATCAGTGGTTAATTACAATGACAATAAAGGGTTTATCAGTGGTTAATTACAATGACAATTAGTGATTAATTACAATGGCAACAAGGGTTTATCAGTGATTAATTATAATGACAATAAAGGTTTATCAGTGGTTAATAACAATAACAATGAAGAGTTTATCAGTAGTTAATTACAATGACAATACATGGTTTATCAGTGGTTACTTGCAATGAAATTAAGGGTTTATCAGTGGTTAATTACAGTGACAATAAGGGGTTTATCAGTGGTTAATTACTATGACAATAAAGGATTTATTTTAGCCATAACCACTCTTTATTGCTATATAATATTGAGATATAGCACAGCGTTCTCTGATATTCCTTCTTTGTTTTTGTTGGAAGGGCTCATAATTTAGTGATGATAACTTTTACACACATCATAAAAGGGCTCATTCTTTATAATTTGTATAGCGTAACAGGTGCTTTAGAGTCTGTAACGTGTACGTGTGACAAGTAAGAATATATGTGTATTGTAGAGTGTATTGACATGACGGGTTGACGAAGTTAAAGTTGGACGATTTAGATAAATTCATTTAGAAGTATAGCCCTGAACAGCCAATCGGCCTTCATGTCATCTTGAAATTGTAGGGCCAATCGTTCTTAAGACCATCTTGGAATAACAGGGCCAATCAGTCTTCATGTCATCTTGAAACTGTATGGCCAATCGTTTTTAAGACCATCATGGAATAACAGGGCCAATCAGCCTTCAGGTAATCTTGGAATTGTAGGGTCAGTCGTTCTTAAGACAATCTTAGAATAACAGGGCATGTCAGTCTTCACACCATCTTCGTAATTACAGAGCAAATCGGTCTTCAATCCATTACAGGGCCAATTGCTCTTCAAGCCATTTTGGAATAACAGGACGAATCGGTCTTCATGCCATCTTATAGTTACAGAGCCAATCGATATTAATGCCATCTTGGAATTGCAGGGCCAATCGGTCTTCGAGCCATTTTGGAATCACACGACTAATCGGGCTTCAAGCCATCGTGTAATTACAGGGTCAATCGGCCTTCAGGTCATATTGGAATACACAGGACCAATCGGTCGTCCAACCGTATTGGAATTACAGAGCCAATCGGTATCCAGGTCATCTTGGAATTATAGGGCCAATCGGTCTGAAGACCGCCTTGAAATTACATAATTAATGTTGCTAGTAGTTTTAAATAAACTAATCGCCCACCTCTCATGGACCAGCTTCAACACACACACACACACACACACACACACACACACACGTCTTCTCCGTCTCATTTAAAACCATCCTGCTTAACATTGGGAATGAAGTAATCTTGATCATGAGAAAGACCTATAAGAAATATACATTAATATCTTCAAGCAATATATCGCAACCATTTACGTTCACAGTCTGATATCTAAGGCAACACTTTTTGACTTTCCCATTTCATTATCCAACGCTAAGGCTCTAAAAAAAAGGCTACGGGCTTAGGTTTCATCAAATTCAAACAACATCCTGGTCATCAAGTGTGCTTATTCTTAGCAAATTCATGGTTTATGATGACCTGCATTCTGAAATCGTGTAACAATGAGTCAGTTGCACAATGCACATACATGTATTAGCTCCTTTGAATTAGCCAGTTTTCATATAAATCAAATTAATTACCATAGGTTTACCAATATAAGGTTTCCCCGCGTCTTCTGAATTATGTTACACGACAGTCTGTACTACCATTCCTCTTCTAGTGTATACAGATAAAAATAAGTTTCTTAATCTCAATTCTGTTAATTTTAAAAAGCCAAGATTAAATAAGAACACTTGATAATAATGTTTAAAAATGTGTCATAGTATGAGATGAATTGGAATTTACAGTACCATTTGTAAGAAAACAGACTGTCATCAACCCAGCTTAGTTTATGTTCATTATCATACGTTTTTTCATGGTAAACGTTTTGTTCAATATATTGATCTCTAATCAGGTTGTTCTTTAGAGCGACAAATTTACTAATATGTCATTTCTAGTTCTAATCAAATTCAGCCGAACAAATATTTCTCTACAGTGCCACAATAAATTAATTAACTGATATGTATCAGTCCACTTTGAATCAAATTACAATCATCCCGGTTCTTTCAAATAGTGTAATATCTATTCATCATCATCATCATCAGTCTCTTGACCTAGTGTGGTCGTTGAGGCACTGTGCTGCTGAACATCTGACCAGTTCCTTCCACTTGTCTCAATCATGTGCCAATGCCTGTGTCTCAGCAAAACTTTTCCTGGCCCATTCTTTGATGTTGTCAATCCACTTTTTTTTTTTTTTTTACCGAAGCCTGAATATAGGTAGAAACCGTACAATTATCGTTTGAAGTAGGTTTGGTACCCCAGTCGAGCTAAGGTTGTAACCGTAAACTTATCCTTGGAAGTATTTGTGGTACCCTAATCGAGCTAAGGCTGTAACCGTAAAATCGTTGGAAACAGTTTTCTTGCCCTTATTGAGCTAAAGCTGTAACCGTAAAATTGTCGTTGTAAGTAGTATTGGTACCATAATCAAGCTAAGGTTGTAACCGTAACATTATCATTGGAAGCAGTTTTTTTGCCCTTATCGGGCTAAGGCTGTAACTGTAAAATTATTGTTGGAAGCAGTTGTGGTACCCTTATCGAGCCAAGGCTGTAACCGTAAAATTGTCGTTGGAAGCAGTTTTGATGCTCTTATCGAGCCAAGGATGTAACCGTAAAATTATCGTTGGAAGTAGTTTCTTTGCACTTATCGAGCTAAGGCTGTAACCGTAAAAATTATCGTTGGAAGTAGTTTTCTTATTCTAATCGAGATAAGGTTCAACCATCATAACGAGGAGCAAGAATTATTTAGAGTACATGAGATTAATATCTAAAATTAAAATGTCGTATCATTATTATCAATTACCAAATCTGGCATTCAAATTATATGTATATATAGGGGTATATATGTGGAATGTTTGAATACATACACATTTCTTTTACTTCTACTATTATAACATTCCGTTCATATTGTAACATTCCGTTAATATTGTAGCATTACGTTTATATTATAGCATTTCGTTCATTTTGTAGCATTTCGTTCATATTGCAGCGTTCGGTTCATTTTGTAGCATTACGTTTATATTATAGCATTTCGTTCATATTGCAGCATTTCGTTCATATTGCAGCATTTCGTTCATATTGAGCATTCCGTTCATTTTGTATCATTCCGTTCATATTGTAGTGTTACACGCTTATGTATGTTGTTCCTATTGTTCTGATTGCTGTTGTTGTTGTCGCTGATGTTCTAAAATCCTCAATTAAACACAGCACGGGTGGGTGGGTGGTGGTGTAGTCAAACCCATTTCTTTCATTAGCGGTTCATATCAGTTCGTACAACAAAACAATTACAGCCATTTTCATCATTCCAGCATGTTACAATTTCGTGACTAATGATTGTCGTCCACATTTTAGTAATTCTAGCTTATTAAAATAACAAAAAGTAGCACTTGGCCCAGTTTTAAACCCCACGTGTCGACAAGAAATGGAAAGCACGTCCCCTCTGTCCACGCCTTTTTTCCCCCGTCTCCTGTCTCATCAAAATGTCGCCATTTGCGCCCCCTACCACAAATACAATACTTCTATCATCGCTGTATTATATCCTAGATAAAATATTCCGTCCTGACTGAACATAAGTACTCCTCTTAAAGCTCCTTCTCAGCAGCAAATGCTTATATCTACTCTCGCCTTTACTAAATGTCGCGAAATCCCAATAAACGAAATTAAAGGCGCACTATCCATAACATTTCTTTCCTCTTCTTTCAAAATGCGAAACAATATTCTGTTTCACACATAATAAAACCAAACGAATTGCAACCCATGACGGAACTATTCACACATATCCCAAACGGCTGCCACCAGAAATTTTCTTGTACTCGCACAGGGGTATTCACTTGACCGAGCGGTGTCAAAACCCTAGCGCGAGTCACGCTGGAAGTCATATGGTTTCCCCAAATTTCCAAAGACTTCCATACAACTTGAGTTGTAAAATGGAAAGAAAGACGTGTCTGCTATAATTAATAATCTTTGCTCTAATCAATTGGCGACCCAGAGGAGACAACTTGCCCAAGAGTCCATTAACCGCACCTTAGCATGGTTTTTCTCCATTATCATCCTATTTCCGTACCGCAAGCCCGTCATGCCATAGAAATTCCACTAGTATTCCCTTACTAACTGGTTAATATTTAACTGCGCGACCCTAGGCCAGTCAATCCACAGAATTTCCGGCGTATCACGCTCATATCCATACGCCCATTTTCCACTATGGACACATAAACGGTACCTACCAAGTTCCAACTGATTGATTCCATTATATTCCCCCCATAAATACTGCCATTTCAATCACATCACTTTTATACACCGCGGAATTTTAATATGGACTATGTTACTCCAGGCCAGGGACAGTCATTCGGCTTGTACCCAAATTCACTACTAACGACCCCAGCATGGTTCAAATTCACTAACACTCGGCTCTGTGATGTTTGCTCCTACTAACTGGCTAACTATTTCGGGCTAGTAATCTTTCCATGGCACCGAAGACCAAATACTCGCACAAATTAAAAACGGGATGCTGTCAAATACACATACTCCAAATTTATTACAGTAGTATTTAGTTCATATTGTTGCATTCAATTAATATTGTAGCAATCTGTTAATATTGTAGCATTCCGTTCATACTGTAGCATTTTGTTTATATAGTAGCATTTCGTTCATAATGTAGCATTCCGTTAATTTTCTAATATTCTATTAATATTGTAGCATTCCGTTCATATTGTAGCATTTCGTCATAATATAGCATTACGATCATATTGTAGCATTCCGCATTTATTTTAGCATTCCGTTCATATTGAAGTATTCCGTTCATACTGTAGCATTCCGTTCACATTGTAGCGTTTCGTTCATATTGTAGCATCTCGTTCATAGTGTAGCATTAAGTTCATCTTGTATCATTCAATTCATAGTGTAGCATTCCGTTTATATTGTAGCATTTAATTCCAATTGTAGCGTTCCGTTTATATTGTAGCATTCCGTTCATTTTCTAATATTCAATTAATATTGTAGCATTCCGTTCAAATTATAGAATTCCGTTCAAATTATAGAATTCCGTTCAAATTATAGCATTTCGTTCATATTGTAGCATTCCGTTCATATTGTATCATTCCGTTCATATTGTAGCATTTCGTTCATATTGCAGCATTTCGTTTATATTGTAGCATTCCATTCATGGATGAATTATTATTGGTATACTTTTCATGGAGGAATTATTATTCATATACTTTTCATGTAGTGATTAATATTCATATAGTTTTTATGTAGGAATTGGTATGTCTTATTTTCAATCAAACCACGTAGTAACAATTTTAAAATTTGGTGCCGTGCGTGAGTGTAATATGTACTTATGGCATAGTGTTATTTTTTCAGTGAACGCATTTTTATATGAGCTTTTTGAACAAATTTTTTGTGCATATATTTTTTTTTCAGCCAAAAATATTCTTGCTGCTTTTATATCTAATGTTTCAGACCAAACGTTTTTGCACACATTAATATGAGCTATCTTTACTAAAGACTAATCCATCCATTTTAGAGCGTTCCTAGAATTCTACTTTTTGTTACTGTTTGTTTTTGTTTTTGTTTACTCTAAAGATTATTCGAAATGTAATAAGTTTGCCATTTGACTTTAAAGAGCGTCAACACCTCTCTAATATTACAACATTTGTTTCACAATTTTCAGCCCACCATTAGCCTGTCTTTCTCAAAACCTATCGGCGAATCCAGCAGTGAACAAAATCCTGGGACAAAAGACAATGGTCGAGGAATGAGTGAGAGAGTGAATCACGTAAACAGTTTCAGAAACTGTTCATCTCCCAGACTTACAAAAAGAGGTAACGTTGAAGATGATTGATTGGAAATGTCGAAGCTTCTAGTATTTGCTAAACATTATGCTTTATGATCGTTCAAGAAATCTATACTGACGAATCACCAATTCCCAACTGTGTGTGTGTGTGTGTGTGTGTGTGTGTGTGTGTGTGTGTGTGTGTGCTGCTGTCAAATATGTACTAGTTTTTGTTAATAAGATAATTTAAATATTAACTAGGAACTAGGTACCTCCAAATGTTTTCATTTATGTCTCTTTTGTTTTTTTGTTGTTTCCTTTTAAGTCTCTGAGGATAATATAACTAAACTGAACAAAACATTTGCTAAGACTCTATGGTCTTAAACTAAGTAAAAAAAAAACGAAAAGAAACTAATAAATTTATAACATTTACACAAACAATTATTTTTCCTAGAATGCAAAGAGAAACTTTAACAATAACGTAATGCAATGTGAATTAGATCCGAAATAATCATAAATGTTCAATCACAGTCCAAAGAATGGAATATTCTGATCTACATGTAGTCATGAATGTGATGATGTGCCAATAGCCTTGATGTATCGCAATGATAAAACCTAGAATGTCTCTGAATGAGTTAATCCCAAATTAGTGTTTAAGCCAAAACGTCAATGAGCACTTTGTAATTCCAGTGAATAATTTAAATAAACGAGTCTTCTGAAATGGTATCTGAAATATCGGAACAGAAATAAAAAAAGATCCTGATAATTAATTCCTAGGCACTGAATGTAACAGTAATGAAGACTTTACTAACAAAACCTATATATAATAATTCATTTGGCTTAATACACAATATAATTTTCCAGGGAAAACCCCAGATCATGAACTTAATTCGAATTAAACATCTATACAAAAATGAAAAACGTCAGGGAAGCTAAAATATATATTCAGTCACATACAGTTGTCAAGCAAACAATAGAATAATGATTTAAATATAAAAGTGATTTGCGGTTTCAGTAAACAGTGATGCAAAGTTCCACATGACTGATACAGTTATATATCTGTCACAAAAAAATCAAGTCTTTGGTACATTTATATGAGACGACGAAAACCTCATCCTTGGTTCAGTTATATGAATGGGAGAAATATATCCATCCTAGTTTTTAATATGTGTCTGTCATTTGCGATTCTCCGAAATGTGTACTATTTAGTTTTACTAACATAATAATTTCCCACACAGAATAAAGACGATCTAAGTATTTTGTATGATAAAGTTTAATTCCTTGTTTTCGCATTTTTCTCTTCGGCAATATTTTGGGAAAATATTCTTTTGATGTCATTGTAACTATCGTATTATTAAGTGGATCTTTCTCGTCTCTGTAAACACGTTAAGTCGGTTAATCATGCTTTACGTTTACACTGTTTCAATAGCTGGTGCTAACATTGTTGATTGTTTTATTACGAGTGATTTAATTATGTGTTGTTTGATCTTTTAATTACTCATAAATTAATGTTAATGTATCATGAATTTGCTTTACTGTATCATGGTTAGTTTTAACGTATCATTAATTAGTTTTAATGTATCATGAATTAGCTTTATTGTATAATAATTTTAATGTATCATGCACAATTTGTAATGTATTAATAATTAGTTTTAATGTATAATGAATAAGTTTTAATGTATCGTCAATTTTTTTAAAAAAATCTTCATCATAAACTATCAGTATATAAATACGGTTAGTCAATTCAAATATAGGCTTCAAATTCATGCACGTCATTTCTTTTATATTTCATAGTAAATCCATTTCTCTTTTCCTCATTCTCTCTTGTCTCTCAAATAGCTAATCCACGTTTGACTCATAAAGTACGTTTTTTCTTTCAGTGAATTCTCCAACGTTTCGACAGGAAATAATTCCATTTTCATTCAAGAAAGCATTAAATACACCTGGTTACATATTTGAAGAGGCACGTACTCCCTTGAAATTAGTACTCGTACATTCGGACTCTGGTATCCATAGCGACGGTAGTTCACATGAAAGTGAACCCCAGGGGTATATATCCAAAGATGTTGTAGTGTGATACAGGGCTGGACTCGTTTAATGCGAACACTTTATCCATTTCATATGAACGCTTTATAAAAGTGTTTGTGAACACTTCCTACATTGTACAAGAACAATGTATACTGTGCTAGAACACTTAATATATTGTGGGTGAACATTGATAAATTGCGTACATACACTGTATACGATCACATCATGCTTTCTGAATGAACACTTGATAGATTGTATATGAACAGTCGATACAGGACCAATCGACATATTGTATCATACTTGATACATTGTATATGAACGTTCGATACATTGTATATGAACACTTCATACATTGTATATAAAGACTTGAGAAATTGTATATGAACATTTGATATATGAATACTTAATACTGATCACTTGATAGATTGTATATGAACTTTTCATACATTGTATATGAAAATGATACATGAACACTCGTAACATTGTATATGAACACTTGCTACATCAACACTTGATACACAGTTTATGAACATTTGATACAGTGTATGCGAGCACTCGCGACATTGTAATTGAACATGTTATACATGAACACTGGATACATTGCATATAAATACTTGATGCATTGTATGTAAATATTTATTTGTATATAAACACTATGCACACACACACATACACACACACACACACTATATATATATATATATATATATATATATATATATATATATATATATATATATATATATATACACAGTTTATGCAATGTTAATACCGAACAAACACATTTTATTCCAATGTGTCATGTTCCTTTCTTCCCCCACAATATTTGCCATTTCTAAATGTCACGAAGGGTGCCAATGCTAAGATGTGTGCGGTAACTAAATGTCGTGAAGGGCGCCAATGATATTGTTACGTGATGATGGTTATTATCGTTATCTATGGTTTCATGGCCCGGATCAAGTAAATAATACAATAAAAATATATGAAATTTGAAGATGGAATAAATGGAGAACTGAACAGAGATACATAATGGTACCACACGAATGCAGAATGAAATGATTTAATAAATTATATAAAAGAAATGGAATTGAACATGATAATAGAATGATATACTTCACTTAGAAATAATTGGCAAGTTATAAAAATGCAATTAATCATTCTTATACCGATGTGACACGTTTTATCATGAAATCGAGAGAGCGATCGAACTCAATTTTCCAGCATGCTTGCAGAACTTGGTTGCGTGCCGACTCCGCTAAATTCCACGGTTGTGAAAATAAATAAATAAATAAATAAATAAATAAATAAATAAATAAATAAATAAATAAATAAATAAATATTTGTCAGGCACTTCCTTCTGAGATCGAACTTTAGCCGCTTTCTCGTTACATCAGATATTGTCATATGGTAATTCAACAGAAACGAAGTCCAGTATAGGTCATTTGGCAGCCTGACAAATTATACACACACCCTATTACAGAATATTCGCGTATCTCCCTAATGGGATATTTAACATCCCTATTCAATAGACCTCCTTAAAGGCACACATCCATAATTAATATATTTCCCTAAAGGGATATTTAGCATCCCTAACTGAACTGTAACATAAAATAGACATAATAAACCCCTAAGTCCCGCCGTTAACAACAAATAATCAATCTGATTAACTGTAGGAGGCAGGTGCTCGATTGTTCAGTTCAAATAATCTTTATTATGCAGATGGATTATTGAAATTCATTTCATTTGTTAACTACAATATTTGCTAAGAATTCATTGGCATAACATATCTAGGCAAATAATATCAATTCCTAGCCCACATGATTCGCATTACATATAAACGATTCAATGCAACAACTATCACAAGATTCTCTTCAAGAAAATAATGTAAGTAATTCTTAGAATAAATGAGTCTCACAACATTCAAGACAAATGAATGCACACAATTTTCTTCCTAACTAATATCGAAAGAAAATTAATGTATGACTTTCAAAGAAATTAAATACAAACAAATAATTAACAACTCATAGCAAAGAACAAATTACATGACAATGAGACAAAACACATTATGCTTTCGAGACTCGCTGCTTTCTATCGTATTAGAATATCTCTGTACTTTAACGAGATAATACTTGTTACCATCTCGGAATAAAAAACTTTTAGCCTTCAATACAAAATAATCTGCGATGAATACCTTAAAACATTTAATTTCGTCTTGGAAAACACAATATGTAGTCGTATATCTGTGTTATATATACATGTATATATATGGATAGACTTGTTTATTTGGATGGAAGCAGCGTACAATTGGGTGATGATCTTTGATACTTGAGAGCGGCTGAGTGTATAGAATGAAGTGAACACGTCCAAGATCAGACCTTTGTGTAACACCACAACATATATCAACTGGGTTGGAGTGTATTCCATTTGCGGATACAATTTGTGTTCTGTTGATTAAGTAGGACTTGAACCACATTAAGGCTGTATTCTGAATGCCAAATACATGCTGGAGACGGTAAAGTAATAATCATGGTCTATTGTGTCAAATGCTGCAGAAAAATAAAGGAGGGTGAGGACTGTAATCATTCCGCTATCCAATGCAGAGAGAATGTCATTAAATACTTTTAGACGAATAGTTTCAGTACTGTGGCAAAGGTACATTGATAAAGGGACTGTTTAATTCAAATGAGATATAAGTTGGGTTAGAACAAAGTTTCCTAAGATTTTTTATCTGATCGGGAGATTGGAAACTGGGCGGAAGTTTTTTTTAAATCGTTATGGTCATTTGTTGGTTTCTTCAGCAGAGGTTTTACAATATCAGTTTTGAAAAACGATGGGGATTCCTCGGATTAGAGAGCGATATTAATAACATCAGTTAGGGAAGGCAATATTGACTTTGGTGCACTCTTGATCACGATTATCCGTACTAAATCCATATCGACAGATCCAAATGCTGCTAACGGTTGTCGCTGAAATTCTGTATCGTAACTGTATGGTTATGACGAGTCAATTGAAAATGTGTTGTCAAGCCTATCTCTAATGGTTGTTACATTGCCAGGGAAGAAAGTTACAAACAGGCCCAGAAGGTCTACTGGAGAGAAGGTAGTTGGAAGTGGTGTATATTTGTTCCTTCACATTCGTTTGTTAGTTATCTCGAGGAGCCTTTTGCAGCTAGAAGTTTCTGTGATCTTTGCACTATAGAGAGATAATTTGGCTAAATGGAGTATGTTTTTCATAATGGCTTCATATATTTGCTTATGAATAGCGAATCTGGTGTAAAGGATAAAGCCTTTACGCTTTACGGCGGTCAGCAGTGCGAAGATGGTCCCTAACACATCTATTCCACGGAGAACACTTTTGAACTGATGCTCTACACATGGTGTCTGGGGCATGTTTTACAAGAAATATACGCAGGCAGTTATCGAGTTGTTATGCTGTAGGTGGTAAGCACGTTTTTAGGTTTGCTTGGATATCATGTATTAGTTTGGTTTTTATTTATCATACGGATGTTTCTCGTAGTAGCAAATAAAGGTGAAGGGTTTTTGGACTGATACGTCCAGATGGCATATAATGCAGAGGTGATCTGATACAAATTCGTTGGATACAATGGTGGACCGTAGAATAGTATCATCAGGTCTATGTAGAATCCAGTCTAAATTGTGACCATGTTTATGGGTGGGCTGGTTAAAGGTTGAAAACATGAATGGATTCTAGGAGTTTTGATGTGTATAGGTTTCCAGGACAGTTAAAGTGAAAGTTGAAATCTCCGCGAATGATCAGGTTGCCACCTATCGAATTCCATATTCCAGGAGATTCGGAAACTGTTCCGAAAGAAGATATTCAGTCAGCTTGCTTTTTCTACTAGGAGGAGGGCGGTTGAGGCAGATAAAATGGACTGACCTTTGTTCCATTGTGAGTGTTGTTTGGACTAGTTAAAACTATGTGTGGCAGAAACTGAAGGATTTGTTTTACTTAAAACATTTTATTATGGAATTCTTTGTGAAGACAGCAATTCCACCTCAGCGAGACTGGCGGGATAGCGACTTGATGGAGTAACTGATGTATGTCTGATCCGCGCACTTGCGCTCATCGGCAAATGTTTTTAGCCATGTTTCTGTCCGGAATATATATATATATATATATATATATATATATATATATATATATATATATATATATATATATATTCTTATTTATAGAAAATGTTTAATTAATAGAATTTATTAATGATTAGGTACACACTGACTATAATTTGATCAAAATGTATGGCTGCAACGTTTCATGGAGACTCTATATTTATCAATAAACAACGAAGAAATTATGATGCAATTAGAATTCAACAGAATGGAGATAGGGTTAAATAATGTGCACAGGGACAGTGAATAGGATAATGAAAGCAATACTATGCAATGCAATATCTATAGAATATACACGAACGCAATAGGATTTATACGAACGCAATAGGATTTTAATGAAATTATAAGAACAAAGCAAGTCTTAAATTAAAACTTGCAGTTTCACATGGTCTCTGTTTATTGGTAGATTCTACATAAAGCATTTTCTTATATCCGGTGTCTTAGTTAAACCTAATACTCTTTACAGCGTGTTGTTAAATACCCTTCCCGTTTATTATTGTCTTTATTCTTTTCTTATTCCTGTTTTCAGCCTGGTCTAACATTATGGGAGATTTACTAGAACCCTAGACCACTCATAAAAGTTCCAGTCCTGTAATTAAATAGGTCGAATGGACAGTTGGTATTCATCTTTACGATTTGATCCGTAGACACCTTTCACCTATTGACTTATATGGTCATTTTATTCGTGCATTTGTTCCACAACTTCTGCAAAGATCATTGCCGGAATCCTTTGCTTAACTTTGAGAGGGTACTAAACATACAAACCCAAGAATTATGGTGATGACAACGTTAGAGCGAATGTTCTGTGTCAAATAAAAGGTTTGTGGGGCAGAGAATAGAGTGAATATATGTAAGCGTTAAGTTATGTAGTCTCGTACAAAATAGGTTCACTGTGGAGATAGTACAACGAGACATATACATGCAAAATTCATTTAATGAAAAACATAACTGAAATATCAGAACTGTATCGATATCTTGGGTGAAACGTGATCTGCTGATAGAGGCAGTCATTGCAATAGTAAATAGAGAACAAGTGGAAGGAATATGGAAAAGAAAGCCTGTGAAAGAAATAGGAAATACAAAGACAATGGAAAGAATATAAAATACAGAGACAATGGAAAAAAATAGGAAATACAGAGACAATGGAATGAATAGGAAATACAGAGACAATGGATGGGATAGAAAATACAGAGACAATGGAAGGAATAGGAAATCGCGTTACAATTCTTGGTCTTAAAATATGTAACATAAATAAAGTGAAACCAACAATTAAAGTAAAACTAACAAGCAATTTATTTCCGTACGAAAAACAAAATGTAAATTTGAAAGACATTTACACTGATGTGAATTAAATTCCAAATTATCCGAAATATCCTATCACTAACTGTACCTCTTTATTGTGTCATTGTACTAGATAATACCACGAATTGTCCACAGATCAACATGACACTGTAATCGAGATCCAACTATACATTAATGCGTCGTTGTACTAGACAAGAGCACGAATTTTCCACAGATCAACATGACACTGTAATCGGGATCCAACTGTACATTAATGCGTCGTTGTACTAGACAAGAGCACGAATTTTCCACAGATCAACATGACACTGTAATCGAGATCCAACTGTACATTAATGCGTCGTTGTACTAGAAAAGAGCACGAATTGTCCACAGATCAACATGACACTGTAATCGAGATCCAACTGTACATTAATGCGTCGTTGTACTAGACAAGAGCACGAATTTTCCACAGATCAACATGACACTGTAATCGAGATCCAACTGTACATTAATGCGTCGTTGTACTAGAAAAGAGCACGAATTGTCCACATACCGAGATGACGCTGTGATCGAGATCTAACTGTACTTAAATGTGTCATTGTACTAGACAAATCCCATACGTGCCCGAACGATCATACACAAGGCTGTCCCACAATACTTGATACGAAAATTAGAAATGTATTATTTTGTACGTATTATTTGTCATTTTTTTATAGCATAGATACAATATATTCGCAAAAATACTTTTCTTTACCTGGCAGCCAACTTAACCCAACCATCCATGGCTCAGAATGAAAAAAAAATTATGTAATTGATATTTTCTAAGTCTATTCAAGTGCTGCCCAATTCCATGTTTCTACAGAGTGTCTGATCTTTAGGATTGTTTGGTTGTAAAACTCTTGTCATTGGTAATAGGTTGTATGTATGTATGTATGTATGTATGTATGTATGTATGTATGTATGTATGTATGTATGTATGTATGTATGTATGTATGTATGTATCTATGTATGTATGTATGTATGTATGTATGTATGTATGTATGTATGTATGTATGTATGTATGTATGTATGTATGTATGTATTTGTGTATGTATGTATGTACGTACGTGCGTACGTAGGTAGTTAGGTAGGTAGGTAGGTAGGTTGGTAGTAGGTATGTTTGTATGTATGTATGTATGTTTGTATGTATGTATGTATGTATGTATGTATGTATGTATGTATGTATGTATGTATGTATGTATGTATGTATGTATGTATGTATGTATGTGTGTGTACACGCATGACCGCCCACCCGCACGCACGCACGCACGTACATACGTGTACGTACGTACGTACGCGTATGTATGTATGTATGTATGTATGTATGTATGTATGTATGTATGTATGTATGTATGTATGTATCAAATTTACAAGTGTATCGTTGATTATGAATATATTCTGTGTATTTGCATTTTAACTGGTACGTTATCGATCAATATAGTATGTAAATCAATGAAATGCTATGTCGTGTCATATTTTCAATCCATATTTCTTTCTTGGCATACAAAAATATCATGTTCCATATTGTGATTTGATTAAATAAGTAGGGACTGAATCTAGCCAACACACAATACACAATGACATGAATGGGATGATTTTTGAAAAATATTTATTAATGATGACTGATATGACACTTCTTTTCAACTCTCATAGACATCTGAATAATAGCCCATCCATTGCATGATCGGCTATTAAAAAATGATGTACAAATGGTATCGTTCATCAGCGAATAATCTTACATTTCAACGAATATGTTCACTGCATGGATTTTCTACTGATATGATTAATATATTTATTCGTTAAAATAGTATGGCACATTACAGTGTAAGACGTATAAAACATTGGTCAAGTACAGATTTTGTGTAGTCCACTCCTCACCGTCTGCGGATGGTCCACCTTCAGAACCTCCCTATCCCGTAGATCCATAGGTCCAGAATCTGTTGCTCCTCGCATTGAGTTAACCAACATCATCATTGACCCCAGCAACTGCATGTACATCTACCCTGACCGACCGTATAATGCACTACCCACCTTGAAAAAATCTACGAGATTAACGTATATGTTAGTGACCGTTATCACATATAAATTCACACTTCTATATGATAATGTAATACTTCGACAAATATGGTGAAAATGAATATTTATCTGAAGTATTTCAAATAATAGCTCAATACTTTTCTATATTACAATCACGGATTATGATTTTTCTATCTGGAACCATTGATTTCTTACTATCCTAAAACACGCTCCATACAAATAAAAAGAATCTAACCACAAAAATCAATAAGAAAGACATCCTGATGAAATTAATAAGAAAGGCATCCTGGTGAAATCAATAAGAAAGGCATTCTGATGAAATCAATAAGAAAGGCATCCTGATGAAATCAATAAGAAAGGCTTCCTGATGAAATCAATAAGAAAGGCATCCTGATGAAATCAGTTAGGCGCAATTAAAACGAAATTACTATCATAAATATAAAGGATTTACCAATTATCGTTTACAAGGGAAATAAGTGAAATCCATCATTGTAAAACTCAAATGCTCCTTTTTCAACGAAGTCATCACCTCAAACTCTTAACAACTTTTCAATCTGGCATCACTTGCGAGAACTTCAGCAAAAACTAGTGCCACTAACTGCTGAGACGGACTGTACTTATCAGTGAGACGGACTGTACTTATGATCGCAATATTAAAAATCGACTGAACCTCTTGTTTACTTATAGTTTCCAAACACTTGACAAGTCTAATAATACAGAGCCTTACACTACTATCTTTATGAATGAATTCGTGACCAATCATGGTAGTTTAAATGTCTCCCTAATTAACATAACTGATAGTATTGATATTATGAATATAATAGAAACTAACAAATCAGTGCGTTTAGTTAAAAGTCACCAACAAACTGAAAATGTCCGCATTAATAGTCTTTGAATCAATGAAAGAAATAATTAAATGTCCTATCAATTCCTGTAAGTTTCCAGTCATTGAAATTAGCAAACGTATTTGCAATTCATACAGTAAATGAAAAACAAAATTTCCATCTAACTGTACTTTCAAAACATTAAGATAAAACATGGAAACAATATTCTTTTTGAATATCTAAATAAATATCAACTCTTCCATAAATCAGGATCACGATTAAGACTAAACATTCATGGCAATCTGCATTGATGAAACCTATAGACAAGTGGCTACTAGCGATCAGGGTAATACATTGATTTAAAAAAAATCACCCCACCCCCTTCCCCAACCCTCCAAACCCCTCCCCTCGCCCACCCCAATGAGACAATTTATATGGTTGACCAGTCGGTGCTTATTCAGCCTACAAGCCTCATTCTTCTCGGATCCGCTTAAAACATACAGGCCTGCCTCTATTCATTTCCTCTCGAATCAATTTGTGCGTCTCGTGCCAATGATGTTATTAATGGATAAGTCACTGACTGAATTTGTCTAATGTATCACATAACTTCTTTTGGATTACTCCCGAAAAAGAACGGAATTAAGAACGACTTCGATGACTGAATTATGAGGTGGCAGCTCAACGTCGTATAAACCTCACATCTTGTTTTTTTTTTTTTAAAGGAACGGATAATGTCAGATACCTTCTTTAACCAATCATTTCCTTCCTTCCAAACTTAAGTTAGATTGGAAGAATGGTTTAAATTTTAAAATCTTATTGGTTTCTACTGTCCTTAATATCACAGTTGGTTTGTTTTGTCTGTTTGATTAGGATTTTTAATGTAGCTTTAACAATTTTTCAGTCATATCGCTACGATTGTCTGCAGTGAGGCAATGTCTAGCACTGTGGCATCATTGCCGCAGACATGTAGCATGATGTCTCACCATTATCCTGACACCAGCCCGACCAGT
The DNA here is from genome assembly GCA_029339505.1 of Unio delphinus. Lineage (NCBI taxonomy): Eukaryota > Metazoa > Mollusca > Bivalvia > Unionida > Unionidae > Unio > Unio delphinus. The sequence goes on from JAQISU010000108.1 coordinate 18,745,226, forward strand.
CCTAACACTAACCTCGTAATGCTGAGCGCCAAGCGAGGCAGCTGTTAGTATCATTTTTGTAAGTCTTTGGTATGACTCGGCCTGTGATCAAACCTACGACCTCCCGCTTTCGCGGCGGACGCTCTGACCACTAGGCCACCGGATTGATGCTAGAGATAATAAACACCTGTCGATCACATATGATCTATGTCCGTCCAAAAAAGCATTAAAATTGCTGCCGAAATTACGAACTCCACAGTTACTTTAACTTTATTTCTCCGGAGATATGCTTCCAGTGATAGACTACGGCTGTACCACATGGGGAAATATGTCTAAATATAATCTATCCAGAACTGAAAAATCAAGAAAAGGGCCACATAAATAATTCTGAAAATTCCTATCACGATTCCCTCAAATGATTTGCTTCACTGACTTACCATACAAAACATATGCTTTTTTAAAGGAATCGTGACATATATGTTTTAAAATAAGCTCTCTCCATACTATATCTTGAACCTAACTGAACTAAGATCATCACATGTTGAACGTAAAGTGCGACCAACTGATACCAAGGAACTGCAGATTGGTCAAATGATAATATATTACAATTTTATTGTGTTCAGAAACGTGGAGTCATGTGAGTCAGGACTGATTTTATCAAGGAGACTTCAGTCACTAGAAAAGTTGGATATTTAGGCAACAGAATTAGAAACATTTCACTCGAAATTTATTTTAAATTGAAACAAGTAAGCCTTCCGGTATTTAGATAACGTAAACCTTAAAAAGTTACTGAGGGTGTCAGCTCCAAAGCTGTAACTAGCCATAGATACTGGGAAGGACTCGGAGGTATCCACAAATAATACCCATTAGGTACAATTTGCGGGTATTATTAAATTAATATGACCATTGAAAGAGTCAATTATTTAATTATGAAAATAAAAAAGGATGGCCAACGACTGGCTAGTCGTCACACTTTGTGGTCGTCTTGCCTTTGAGTTATACAGAAGACATCGTTATCTTTTGTTGGAGCATGAATGCACATGGGCAAACCGAACATTTCATCTCGCTGTGGTACATTTAATGGCTAATAATTTTAAAGACGTGCAATTTTACCCACAAAAGGTGATCCAATTAGCCATGTGTCCAGTGCTGTGTCCAACCTGTCATACCTGTAAAAGGTGCAAATCAATGTCTTCCATGTGAATGAGCTATATTCAGAAATTGAAATAAAAAACTGACTTGATTAAAGTGTCATCTTCTCTGCCAGAAAGGCACATTGAGTTAAGCACTTTAAGGATTCTCGGCGAGAAAGGCACCTTTAACGATTTATAAAAAAAGTTAAGCTCGTTCTTGACGGGGATTGCATCCTACATGATAGAAACAAAAATCCCGATATACTGGAATAAAGTTGCACAGTATGACAGCCGGACAAAATGTTTTCAAAATATTTCTTCTTTCTTATAAGGTTATTATTCATTTGGTTGATATATATTCTCGGCGTTTTAATCGTTAATAGGAATAATGCTTTTTGTGTATTTCGACTCTTTCCAACCTCATGTAGTTGACAATATGTAAATACATCATATGCAAGACACGAAATGTAAATAAAAAACAAATTGTATCATAATCTGAATTAAAAAAGTGACTATAGGTTTTAAATTGTGTCCCGGAAAGAAAAGAAGACCAACAAGTTTAGTAAATCAACAAATAATTTATTTCTCAAAATTACGAAGTGAAAGTTTAAGAGACACGTACGGTATTGTGAAATAAATCCTAAATATTCCTAATTGTCCCATCGCATATATAAAATATTCCGAACGATTTCCGATAGTCTTTCGTGTTCTGATGTACCTATATGTATGAACGTGCCATAATAATACACGAATGTAATGTAAAGAATGATTAAAACAGATGGAGAGATTATCTCTTAATGTATGTAGAACATGTGTTAGGATCATGACAATGTGTTCAATTTTGGATATGGAAAATGAAAAAGCAAGTATAAATGTCTGCAATTGGAAATGTAAAACGAAAAGGCAAAAGAGAATGCAAATTTATATGTGTGCAACTGGATATGTGAAACAAAAGAGAAAAACAATTTAAATATGTACAACTAGATATGTTAAACGGAAGACCAAATTGAAATGTGTACAATTGGATATGTTAAATAAAAGGTCAACTGAAATGTGTGCAACTGGATATGTAAAATGTAAGACCAAATTGAAATGTGTACAACTGGATATATAAAATGTAAGAACAAATTGAAATGTGTGCAACTGGATATGTAAAATGTAAGACCAAATTGAAATGCGTACAACTGGATATGTAAAATGTAAGACCAAATTGAAATGTGTACAACTGGATATATAAAATGTAAGAACAAATTGAAATGTGTGCAACTGGATATGTAAAATGAGAGAGAAAATTGAAATGTGTGCAACTGGATATGTAAAATGTAAGACCAAATTGAAATGTGTACAACTGGATATGTAAAATGTAAGACCAAATTGAAATGTGTACAACTGGATATGTAAAATGTAAGACCAAATTGAAATGTGTACAACTGGATATATAAAATGTAAGACCAAACTGAAATGTGTGCAACTGGATGGATATTTAAAATGTAAGACCAAATTGAAATGTGTACAACTGGATATGTAAAATGTAAGACCAAATTGAAATGTGTACAACTGGATATGTAAAATGTAAGACCAAATTGAAATGTGTACAATTAATATGTTAAATAAAAGGTCAACTGAAATGTGTGCAACTGGATATGTAAAATGAGAGAGAAAATTGAAATGTGTGCAACTGGATATGTAAAATGAGAGAGAAAATTGAAATGTGTGCAACTGGATATGTAAAATGTAAGACCAAATTGAAATGTGTACAATTGGATATGTTAAATGAAAGGTCAACTGAAATGTGTGCAACTGGATATATTAAATGTAAGACCAAATTGAAATGTGTGCAACTGGATATGTAAAATGTAAGACCAAATTGAAATGTGTACAATTGGATATGTAAAATGTAAGGCCAAATTGAAATGTGTCCAACTGGATATGTAAAATGAGAGAGAAATTGAAATGTGTACAACTGGATATATTAAAGGAAATCAATTAAGTATGCGCCATTGGATATTTAATGCCAAAAGGCAAATATAAATGTGTGCAAATTGTATATACATTGTGTAAAGGATAATGTTTGTGATGCAAAGATAATATTAAATATTTGACGAACTTGTATCAAATAATACTAGCATGAATTCATTACTACATTATTACAGAGACGAAGGTGTCTTCTCAGAGCACGATGGTTTCTCTTATATGTAAACATCTTTGAGTATAGTACATTTTGTTTTAGCAACCAAGACAGATTGACGTCATGATTTGTGTTTGATGAACATACCCTATTGAAGGATCCTTAATAAATACACTATTCTTCTAAGAAAAAGCTCACTTCCCGAGAAGAACAAAGCATTCTTTTGGGCGCTTAGTTTTCGCGTCTCTTGGTTTTTGTGTCCCTCAGTTTCTCCACGGTCTTACGTTATTACAGATATTATACATTATTCGAGTGTGTGTGTGTGTGTGTGTGTGTGTGTGTGTGTGTGTGTGTGTGTGTGTGTGTGTGTGTGCAATACATGAGAGTCATACTGTTTGTTTATTACTATTAATACACTGGTCATTCTCCATTTCAGTTTTCCTTTGACGGAATTTAGATGCATCATTTAGAACTGTCTTTTAAAGTAATATACAGTTTAATTTTTCAACAAGGTAGAACAGTATTTCTGGTTGTTTTTTTTACCAAATAAAATGGAACAGTATATATGGTATTTTTTAAAATAATTTTTCGGTTTTGTAAAGTTTTTTTGTAATGCAATAATAAACATGCTAATGTACTAATACCTGTTGAATACATATGCATATAAACTTTAATGAGCTAATTAGTCAAATAAATGAAACAGCAGATTTAAAATGTGTATTTGTTTCCTCTTTGTTCCGAAGGTCTCTGATTTGTTTTGTTTTTCTATCATTTTCCCATCTAGTCTATCAGAATATTTTATGCGTTGAAAATTCTACTTATATTGCCCATTTTATCTAGTTATATAATATAACCAGTGCTTGGTGAACGAAAATTAAGTAACAGAGTGTGCAATGATCCTCCCACCCCCTTGCATGTTCCAATTTGATGATTGATGATTTTAATTAATAGTGTACATAATCACTGTATTCTTGAAGTAACAATAATGATTCTAATATTTAGCCGTGATAACTAGAATTAATGTCATGTGAAATCTCTCTACACCATTTTATCAAAGTCTTGGCTATTATTATGATCTGCCCAATCTATATAGACACCATCGTATTTTGATAGAACTTTCTGTTTTGTACCAAATACACCAATATCTCTTAAATCAAATTAACTGACAATAAAACCCTGTAATAACTTAGTACAGGTTTTGACATAAGCACAATTTGTAGCTAAACTTGATTCTTTTGGAGTTGCATACAGCATGACCTTACATTCATTAATACACATATTTTAGACTGGAACATACATATTCCAGCATTGCAGAACTTCTTCTTTGATGAGCAAAGGATATTCAAATATGGACACCAAAACTTAATTTCACTGAATACAAATATCATTCAGTTAATTTGACATGAGTGCATGCCTTGTAGACCAACGTAATGTCTTACACTGCATGTCTAATTGAATGCATGCCTTGTAAAACGACATGTATAACACTGTGCATGTCTAATTGAATGCAAGCCTTGTAAAACGACATAATACCTTACACTGCGCGTGTCTGAGTGCATGCCTTGTAGAAAAACGTAATGCAAGTCCAAATAGGGTCGTGCACACATATAATATGTGGAATAAACCAGTTACATTTATCCCTCTGTCAGGACTCTTGATATTCATGTTAGATTGCTGCATGCGAACTGTACGGTTAATGATAGAGTTGAAGAGGTTAAATAACTAAAGTATCTTTCAGGACTGGATGAGTAAAGAGCATTAGAACATTTTCATGGGCAGAACCATACACTGTGAGATCTAAATTGCTCAAAAGGTGTTTGCATTAGTGTTCATTGCTAAAGAGCAGAATACGTGTAAAACTTAACTTCCGTAGAAATAAACTTCCGCAGTTCCTTCAAATCCTTATATCAGAGTTTTTAAGTTGGCAACTACTTTCATTCTGCATGACATAAATTATTCTTTAGTCGAATACAGCACACAGTCTAATGGTGTTGGAAAAGTAGAGATTTATCTTCCTTTAGGAGACAGTAGCGAGTATTAGGGGAGTACTTGGAATGGCCTTTGTCAGACTAAACAGATAAATGGTGTATTATATGACAATGTAAGCTTTGTTTGGAATACACAGTAGATAAAATATAACTATCAACAATATATGTGGACAATTATCTAATACCTTAGCAGACGAAAAATGGAGGTCAAAATTATGTAAGATTTCTGATGCTTCCTCAATTCTCTCCGCTCTCTTTCTGTTTCTCCTACCACTCAGTCGGCTAGTCTGTCTGTCGGTCTCTATGAGATTGAATTTGTCCACTTGGTGTATAATTAATCAATATTTATCGACGAAACGATGTTCCTTCGCCGTAACTTCTTTTGCACAAATGATAGTGCTTTCATTGGAATATTGCCTCTCAAACAGTGAGCCTGCCACCTGCTACCATATAATATGGCTGTCATTGAATAAATGTCCTTCCAAACAGTGGACCTTATGCCTGCCGATAGACCATTACAACCAATTCCATCCCTATTATTTTTACCATCGAGCATAACATGTATCTCCAATTAGTATGGGACCTCGACATGTATTCGACAGAACTATTGAATTTTGGTCTATTTAATATCCTCTATAACGCCCAAACTGTAATACACTGATAATATGTACGGTGGACGAAATCCATTTAATAAAATAACTTGACATGTATAATTTACAGCTCATATATAAACGGATCAACAAAAGTCACCTGGCTAAAAATCGAGTGTATTTTTGTCTTCTCTAATTACCATGGGGTAACCACGAAATCTCAATATGATCAGTGTGATTATAAATCTGAGAAGAATCCAACTAGACTGAGTATTACTAATAACGAAAGAGAATGGTTTTCATGTGGAGTATTACACTTTACCCGGTAAAATAAGTAATGAGAAATAATTGGTTAATGACTCTGTCTGGACAATATCGCGCGAACACCGAATCCAGAAATGAAAAAAATATATATAGCACACTATAGTGTAAGATAGACTTGTCCAATTGTAATGCCTAAAATATAGTGTAACATGGACTTGTCCAATAACAGTGTACGATATATAGTGGTGTTACACTATATATATATATATATATATATATATATATATATATATATATATATATATATATATATATATATATATATATATATATATATATATATATATATATATATATATATATGTCCCCATTGTTTGCATCAATAACACTGTTTACCGAACACTGTCCCCATTGTTTGCATCAATAACACTGTTTACCGAGTAATATGTCCCCACTTTTTGTATCAATAACACTGCTTCCTAATCAATATATCCCCATTGTGTGCATCGCACTGCTTCGCTGGAAATATATCCTCATTGTCTGCATCAATAACATTGTTTACCGACAGATATGTCTCCATTATTTGCATCAATAACACTACATCCTTAGCAGTATGTTCTTATTGTTTGCATCAATAACACTGTTTCTGGAGCAAGGTTTCCACAATGCTTGCATCAATCAACACTCGTTTCTAAGCAATATGTCCCCATTATTTGCATCAATAACACGGCTTTCTGAGAAACACATGTCTATTAATTGCATCAATAATACTGCTTTCTGAGAAACACATGTCTATTAATTGCATCAATAATACTGCTTCCTAAGCAACATGTCCCAATTGTTTGCATTAACACAAATGCTTCCTAAGCAAAATATCCCGGTTGTTTGCATCAATAACACTGCCTCCCGTACAAAATGTTCCCAATGTTTGCACCAATATCATTGTGTCCAAAATCAACATGTCCCCATTGTTTGCATTAATAACTCTCCTTTGCGAGCACAATGTCCCGATTAGTTGTCCTAATAACACTGCTTCCTAAGTAATATGTCCCCATTGTTTGCACTGCTTCACGAGCAAGATATCACAATTGCTTGCATAAATAACACGTCTTTCTAAGCAATGTATCCCCATTGTTTGATCAAAAACACTGCTTCTCGAACAATATGTCCCCATTTTTGCATCGCAATCCTTCGCGAGGAATATGTTTCCATTGACTGCATAAATAACCTTGCTTCCTGAACAATATGTCCTCATTGTTGCATCAATAACACTGCTTTCTAAGTAATATTTACGATTGATTGCATCTTACTGCTTCGCGAGTAATTTGTCTACATTGCTTGCATGAATAACACTGCTTCCCGAGCAGTATTTCCACCATATCGTTTATCGCTGACACTGCTTCCTATGCAATATGATCCCATTGTTTGCATTAATAACACCTTTTGCGTCCAAATCACAGCTTTATTACTATTAATGACTTAGACGTGATTTACTGCAATACCATCTAAGTACCATGCATGTATTATGAAACTAACCTACCAGGAGCCTTCAACGAAGACAGATAACCTTAAAGTTGCCCATCATAGAAATTCGGTACAGTGGACAACTAAAACAAAAGTTCTATCTTTCTTTGGAATAGCAGGATATTATCGTCGGTGTGTTGCTAACATTTTCGATATTTCTAACCCACTGACCGATTTGACATGCTGTTGCTAGCCCATTGATCAACTAGATATGATATTGCTAGCCCATTGACCGAATAGACATGCTATTGGTAGCCAACGTTCCCTCTAAGCCAATGGTAGATGTACGCGCAGTGCTCGCTGCACTGCGCAAGCATCACGGAGACGAGCAAAAATTAACGTTGGATTGAGCAAAAATTGACAATTCAGCTGCGCGGGGATGCTTAGAGGGAACGTTGTTGGTGACCCATTGACCGACTTCGCCTGCTATTGGTAGCCCATTAACCGACTTGACATGCTGTTGCAAGCTCATTGATCGACTTGAAATGATATTTCTAGCCCATTGATTAACATGACTAGGAAGAAGGCTCCAAAGAAAGTTTTTTGGACAGACCCTTATGAACGCATTTCTCACCTTAAATGACCAGATATGACAATAAACAGTATCTTATCTACTGACGTTTCTGACAGAGGTTTAAGGGCAGTGTGTTTGTAAGAGTGTGGTTGACACTTTTTTTCAGGCTACGTATGGTAAGTTGTCGGAAGCAAAATAATTTTTGGTTAAGTTCTTACGCTACTGCTATGAAATCAAGTTTAGTATGAAAACTGACCACCAGCCATTCGCCTACTTCTCCAAAGCTACGTTGACCAATGGACGGTTAATGAGATGGTCATTATTTTTTCGGCAGTCCAAGGATTTTGTAAAGCTGGAATTAGTCTCAGAGATAATTTAAAAGTACTTTTCTTATTAAAATTATCTAAGGGACAAGGTTTGGTAGAATTTGAGGGAAAAGAAACTTTTGGCTGCATAGAAAGTGACAGTCTCCAAAAGGAACAAAAAGAAAAAAATAGCTCCACACGAACGCCACTTAGCGGGAAAGGGCAGCAGAGAGAGAGAGAGAGAGAGAGAGAGAGAGAGAGAGAGAGAGAGAGAGAGAGAGAGAGAGAGAGAGAATATGGCAACGCTGACCTGTCTCTAATATAGATTTAGAGACGACCAGACATAACCACGTTATGCTTATATGCCTCAATCTGAGTTGGATCATTTACTCGATTTCATGGTGAAGTTTGTTTTATCGGTATAATATAACCGTTTATTTATTTTTAGGTTAAATTTGTTAAACCTGTTTCTATGAGAAAATGTATAAACTTCGTCGTGTTCAAGTAATGAAGTATAAATGATCATATTTGCATTCCGGGCTAGTATTGTTCTATTCTATATCTTTGCTCAGATCTGCCCTTATTCAATCCATTAATTTCATAGTTTTTATTGTGTGCTAAATCCGGACAATAACACAGTGGTCGACCATCTCCTAGATAACGATAACCAATTGACAGGTGGAGATCATATCATATCACCACTAACAGTGACACAATAATAAACATTTTGTTATATTTTCACTTCAAATACAATTTCACTTGTAAAAAGTAAAAATGTTACTCATTTTGTTTACCTTTAAAACAAATTCTGACCTGAACATTGCTAACCGCTCCGGTGGCCACGGAAGCGGGAGGTCCTGGGTTCGATCCCGGCCGAGTCATACCAAAGACTTATAAAAATCGTACTAACAGCTGCCTCGCTTGGCGCTCAGCATTAAAAGGTTAGTGTTAGGACTGGTCGGCCTGATGTCAGGATAATGTGATGCTCCTGTGTTTGACATCACTATAAACTGCCTTACTAGCGATATAACGGAAAAATTGTTAAGGCTGCGTTAAAAAAATCCCAATAAAACAAACAAACAAACAAAGACCTGAACATTGATAAATGTGAAAATTGTTTGAAGCCCATATTTATTTGATATACACATACATACATATATACATATACATATGAATGGACAACAACATGTAAAAACACTACGAGAAACCCGATTTCTGTCTTAAAAATGAACTATAAAAACGAGAACCATTGTGTTGGGGACTTTGTCGTGCTACTGGATTCGCAGAATGCATGATGTGGAAGCTGTTGAGTTCCTTTCGTGTCACACATGTGGCTCCTCTCTCTCTCTGCCGTAGAGGATTGTGCTGAGCAAACAAGCCAGGTTGACACGCAGTTTGGCCTTCTCGGTGAGACTGGGGTTGTACCAGACCCTCTTGTTCAGTCTGTCCATCACTGCAGCTGCCTCAACTATCCTACCGTTCACCTCAGAATCAATGGAGAGTGAGCTGGAGATGGTGGACCCGAGGTAAGTGGAGTTCTCAACAACTTCCAAGTTGTATCCATCGATATATATATATATATATTGCATCAATTTGGGAATATGTGATAGTTCAGGTTTTTAACTTAGCTTGGAAAAGTATAGGCAAAGCTTAATTTATTCACTTATTAGTTTTTAATTAATTAATTTAAGTAGAAGAAGTTTCAAAGTAGAAGACAGACAAAACATCATAACTACGGATTTTATTTGTGACACGTGCTCCTAACCCTTACGTCGTGAAATGTCTTGGAAGTAAACATTTGTCTATAACGTGACAGAAAATCATGACTTTAGGATTATATCATGTAATTAATTTCAAGTAGAAAGGAAATTCAAAATCCAAATTGTCATTTTCTCATTACGATAAAACTTCTTAAATTAAGAACTATTTTGCTTATTAAGAACCGTCTTTGTGCATGGTGTGATAATTACAATATTCAAGTATAATTAAAAAATACACATGTAAGAAAAAACTTAAAACATACACATGCAAGCAAAAGCCTGAAAAATACATAATGTAAGGAACACCTCGAGAAACTAAATTTTTGAATAAGTTTTATAATTGTTCTTAATATAAAAAGAGTTACAGTCTTTTTCTTGTTGTGATTCATAGCTTAGAAAACACCTATACGAAATTCCGCTCGATTTTAGAAAGCCACCGAAGTTTTTACCATAATGAGTTTAGACAGGCGTATTTGATTGCATTCTTAAAAGGATGGGTATTATTAGGTGAAAACTCGGTTCACGCTAAGAAAAAGACAAATAGAAATTCAAAATATGTCTTTTTTCCCCCATTTTTCAACTAAAACGTTTGAGCTTTAATTTGCTTCTTTACGTCTTAAGTTTTTTTTATCACAGATATCTAATCGCGTTTATCCAAAGTAAATCTCTTTTATGCCGACAATCACACGTGAATTTCAATCAAACGACCAGGATAGTTCCATAGAAAACTAAAATTAGATAAACTAATGTCAACTGTACACTTCAGAACTCTACGTTAGCACGGTAGCATGAATTGGTTTCTTGTGGATGCTCATTACTGTTTGATGCAAATAAACGTGTCTAATTGCTTCCACTGATTGCTTTATGTCCAATGACTAATGTAACATCTCACCTTTCATAACATATGCCATTTAAGAGACAAGTAGATAAATCGCTAGAGACTAAATTGTCGTCCATTTTAATTGATGCCCATCTATCTTACTTTATTGAATCATGGGAAGCAAATAAATGTCATATAATCTGCAGGGCCAAACAGTACATCGTTTGCTATTTTCAAAGATAGATGTATGTAAATTGCTATCTCTTCCTTATATACAACCTTGCTTTTAATTCGACCAGTGTTGGTCGGAGATAACCATGACGTCACGAACTGGATTGGTTTCTGCGAGTACCCGACCCCAATGACTGTTTTGAACTGTTGGTGGCACACTTGACATGAGATGCCGCTCTGGTTTGCTTGATCAATATAAAACATGCTGTAATTCTGATAAATTATGCTGCTCGCGTTTCTGCATTTCTTCTGCAACTCTCATCCGTTCAAAGGCTGTAGCTCTAGTCTGACTTATAAAAATGGCACTAACGTCAGCATTAAGAGGATAGTGTTAGGACTGGTCGGCCTCGTGTCAGAATAATGAAACTAGGTGGAAAATCATTATACATGTCTGTGTCATGATGCCCCAGTGCTAGACATTACTATAAACTGCCACATTGCAGATATCGTAGTGGAATGACTGAAAAAATGTATACATCTACGTCAAAAATCAAAAACGCGTCACATCACTTTTCCTCCTGCGTTCATGGTAGTCGAGGTTCTGACATCCCGATGTTGTCGCTTGCCCATCTCAATTGTGATTTCGTTAGAGTGTGGATGCTTGGAATGCTTGTGTGTGAAAAGCATGTAATGCAGTCTTGTGCTCATTAGTGTCCTTGGGAAACCAATATGAAAATGGCTGTTTCTTGGAATGGCATTCAACTATTGCAAGCATACAGCAGGGGTAACAGTATAGTGGCACCATAGACATTACGTTTTGTTTCTATAATAATGTTCTGCGCTCTCATTAATGTGTGCTTAGCCTGCCAAAGTTCACACTTTAGCAATTACTTCGAAGACTGTGGACTGTGACCCCTACTTACCCAAAGTATTTTAAGATTGTGGACGTTAAATCCCCTTACTTACCCAAATTATTTTAAGATTGTGGACGTTAAATTTCTTACTTACCGAAAGTAGTTTAAGAGTGTGAACGTTAAATCCCCAGCTTACCCAAAGTATGTTGAGATTGTGAACGTTATGTCTGAAGATGTCCCCTTTGTTCTTCATAGCTGAAAAGGCCACCGTGTTTCTTTTTTTATGTCTGAAGATGTCCCCTTTTTTCTTCATAGCTTTTTCTTTTTGATAGTTTGCAACAGACTGAATTTATTTCCAACAGTGTTTAGTTTGCCAGCAAATTTATTAATGTAGTCAGCAATGTTCAGCCTTCTTCTCAATGAGGTACTATCAAAGCAAATAATCATGTGATTTATATTTTCTCAGTCTATTCATTTGAACACAGAGCAGAGATTCTGTGGGTTTTACTGTCTGTTGGGAAGACAAAGCTTGTAGGGTGCGTGCAGTCTGAAGAAAAGAAAAATACTCTAAGAAGTTTTGGTTCCTTTGTCCACCCTTAGGGACGAATGGAGGGTTGGATCAGATTTTACCAATTACCTTTAGATGTATTCATATGATTATAATTGTCGGCAATAACACAGCCTTTTCATTGCCTGCAATGATAGATTTATATTCGCATTTAACATAGTGACATTGCATTCCTTAAATTACAATAGTGTTATTAAATCTTCTTTTGTAATAGTATATCAATATGTATTATCATCAGCGCAACGTGTGTGTGTGTGTGTGTGTGTGTGTGTGTGTGTGTCCCCCCTGAATTTTCATATCATGTAAAATTGCTAAAGCCTATATAACCGACCACAATGCAGTTTTTCCCACCCCTGAGTCAAGTTCTGCCCACACACCCCGAAAATAGTTGAAATGACGTCCTTGGAGGGCAGAAGCCAAAGTGATTACTTTTTGTTATCAACATATTATAATCACATCATTCAAACTGCATAATGCTAATATTACAGGATTCTAAAAGGAATGTAAATGATGAATAAATGAATCATTATATAGGCTAAAGTTTGTCTCTCTCAGTGTTTCATTATAATCACTGCATAGTTTAAATATAATTTGAAATTGCAATTGGAATCATGAGTAGGGTGAAGTAACTGAGGGCTTGAGGTAGTACAGAATGATTTCAAATTTGATTTAGTCTTAAATGGGATGGATCGGCAGCATAAGCCATCGCTGGCCACTGGACAGCATCTCCAAGCCATCGCTGACCATTGGACAGCATCTCCAAGCCATCGCTGGCCGCTTTGAAGCAGCTTTAAGATGGAAAATACGGAAAGTTTAAACCTTTGCCCTCTTTGCAAAACAATAAATTCCTTGTTCTCATAATATGCAAATCGATTTTAAATGTCATAATGTATGAAAATCAGAAGACGACAAGACCAATAATGTTCTATAGGATAATGCTAATACACTTAAAGATGAAGAAAATTACAGCTTATAACAAGCTAATGCATCTTCAAGCCTCGTTCCTTGTGAATGATGAACTTGGGAGAGTATAATATTTATCGCACTATTAAACTCCGTTTGCCTAAAAATTGTTTCAGAAATACCTTTACAACTTTTATCTAACAACAGGTGTCTGGGATGAGTCAAGACACCTGGAAGAAGGGTATATACATGTATCTTTTTATCCATCATGCCATGAAATAGATGCATATAATAATTTTATCTTAGCATCATACTGGCAATATAATGTGAAATTTAATGGCATTTTGAGGATGATAGAGCAGCTTGAAAAAAGTAAATTACCCCCCGCCCCCGTTTAGATTGATGTAGCTAAGTTAGATGGTGAATGATGATGATTTAGGCGAAATAAATTTTACACTTGTACATCGAACCTAATTTGAAACTACATTATATTGTGCTGCTGATGTAGCAGTTTGAAATAAGCACTTCACACACCTGGTAAGGGATAATTGATCACAAACCTGTTAAGGATTAATTCAATAAGTTTGTTGTTTAAAGAGAGATGCGTTATAATTATAAAATTTAACGTGATGAAATCAGTTTGATTGAGGAGGTTATAGGGTGAAATCAGTTTGACTGAGGACGTTATACGGGGAAATCAGTTTGATTGAGGAGGTTATACGGTGAAATCAGTTTGATTGAGGAGGTTATACGGTGAAATCAGTTTGATTGAGGACGTTATACGGGGAAATCAGTTTGACTGAGGAGGTTATACGGTGAAATCAGTTTGATTGAGGAGGTTATACGGTGAAATCAGTTTGATTGAGTAGGTTATACAATAAAATCAGTTTGATTGTGGAGGTTATACGGTGAAATCAGTTTGATTGAGGTGGTTATACGGTGAAATCAGTTTGATTGAGGTGGTTATGCGGTGAAACGGAACAGTAAATTGGCCAGACTATATGGGAAACAAATTTTGGCCAAGACTGACTGTTACATGATATACTGGACACTATACCCATCATAAAGAGTGTTGCAGACATTACGATAGGAAATCTAACGAACCTCAAATTTCCTTCATAAATTATATTTAACATGCTATTGACATATAATATGTTAAAAATGACAAGACATAATGTGTGTGTAGGTTACACCTCAACCATCTTTACTTGATATAATACACTGCGTTGTGTACGGTAAATGTAATAATCTATAACGAGATGCACTGTATTGTATAGGGTAAACGTAATAATCTAAAACGAGATACACTGTATTGTATAGGGTAAATGTAATAATCTAAAACGAGATACACTGTATTGTATAGGGTAAACGTAATAATCTAAAACGATATACACTGTATTGTGTCGGGTAAACGTAATAATCTAAAACAAGATACACTGTGCTGTGTCGCGTAAACGTAATACTCGTAAATGACAAGATACACTGCGTTTTATAGGTATATGCATTAGTCTTTAAATGACAAGATACACTGCATCTGGTAAGGGTAAATATAATGATCTTAAATGACAAGATACACTGCGATGTGTCGGGTAAACGCAGTCATCTTTACATAAAAAATACACTGTATTGAGTAGGAAAAATGTAATCATCTTTAAATGACAGGATATACTGCATTGTGTAGGGTAAACATACTAGTCTTTAAATGACAAGATACACTGCATTATGACCGGTACACTTAATAGTCTTAAAGACCAACATACACTGCACTGTGTAGGGCACATCTAAACCATCTTTTAATGACAAGATACACTGCACCGTGTAGGGTACATCTAAACCATCTTTTAATGACAAGATACACTTCACTGTGTAGGGTACATCTAAACCATCTTTAAAGGATACACTGCATTGTGTAGGGTACATCTAAACCATCATTTAATGACAAGATACACTGCACGGTGTAGGGTACATCTAAACCATCTTTTAATGACAAGATACACTGCACTGTGTAGGGTATATCTAAACCATCTTTTAATGACAAGATACACTGCATTGTGTAGCGTATATCTAAACCATCTTTAAAGTACAAGATACACTGCATTGTGTAAGGAAAATGTAATAATGGGCAAGATACACATGGGTTTGGTAAACGTAATAATCTTTTGTGAAATGAAAACGTACTAATCTTTAAATGACAAGACACACTGTATTGTGTTGCGAAAACGTAATAAACTTTATGCACAACACGATACACTGTGATAAATGTAAGAATACGTGGTATTGTACATAGTAAACTTGATCATCTCCAAACTTATAGTGTCCTAGACGTTAGATAACGCTTTTTGTAATATAATCTGTGTCCAAACTTCGAGTGTCCTAGACGTTAGATAACGCTTTTTATAATACAATTTGTGTCCAAACTTAGAGTGTCCTAGACGTTAGATAACGCTTTTTATAATACAATCTGCATCCAAACTTCGAGTGTCCTAGACGTTAGATAACGCTTTTTATAATACAATCTGTGTTTTGGGATACAAAATGCTTCAACCATGTCAAAATATATTATATACACGGCAGTGTTTTTGGTTCAAATTTTCGCAGAGTTTATAACCGACGATTTCTTACAAAAAGACATCAAAATAAATTCAGTGCAAGACGAGACCAAATGATCCAAGACGACATTCAAAAGTGTCACACTAGCCCTACAGTTGAATTTGTATTGTTTTATCAGCATCTCCTGCTGGACCTAGTTTTTATGCACTAATACATGAGAACTGCCATTCCTTGATCAATTGTACATATTTTGTGAGCTAAATAAAGTCAAATATAATTAGACACAACCAACAATCTAATATGTTTCTGTTTGTTTGTCTAAAACGGCATTTTCAGTTGACCTGTTTTTTAAGATAATTCACTGGTCCCAAAGGCCACCTTAGAGAAGATCTGTATTATATAGTATTATATATATATATATATATATATATATATATATATATATATATATATATATATATATATATATATATTGTGAAGTGCCAAATTTTCGGTCGACCTATTAATAAACCATTAGTTGTGGCCAGCTAGCCATTAGTTAGATTTAGGAGACACATCGTGCAAGAAGGGTGCCTGTAAAGGCTAGCCGACCGCTGGAATAATTGACACGTTGTTTATACAGGAGCCAGTACTGACCGACGGCGACCTTCTAGCCGTAAAATTGTTATCACTGATAGAAATATCTGATTGTTCGAACCAGAAATAATGGGCAGTTTCAACTGTAAGCATTGTAACAAGGGACCTAGGTTGTTTATAATTTTGTTTTGGAAGGAAGAAAATAGCTTTTTGGGAAGACGTGAAGACAGAAATAAAGACGTACAAGTTGGAAAAGAATTGAGAGGTGTATACATTGACAACATTGGATTGAGCAGTGAACGTGCTTCGAGGATAACAGGTTATGAAAATCGAACAAAGCATTGACTTCGATTGTGACACTCGATCCTATGATGATTTTTAAATATCAGTAATAGAACGGCTAATTTGTTTAATTCTATTTCAAATCTATTTCTAATTAGGTGAAAGTTTATTTCTAAACCGCGTGTATTCATAATGAAAGGAAATTTCATTGTGTATGATTAAATTGTTTATTTATCTTTACGGATGCTCGGAGTTGTTTTGTTCAATGTACCCGCTTAGGTTACCATATACATTCTCTTACTCGAACCGGGCAATTATTCCGAGGGCGGTCATCTCTTAGATAACGAGTATCAGAGGGGACTGGGTTGTAGTGTTATTATTATATGTTGTGCAATACCCCTTGACAAAATGGGACGTAACACTTACCCTTTGACAAGTGGGGCATATACAATGTTATACGGGTAACAAAAACACACACACACACACACACACACACACACACATATATATATTTATATATATATATGATGCTGTGTAACATAGAATGAGTTCCACCAGAAGAGACTCGTGTCATTGTAATATTACGAAAGGATTAGCTTGTCTAATAACGATGTTATTACACAAGCGATATTTATATGGAATGTAATTTTCGTAAACTTATTAATTATTACTTGACATTAGAATCATTGGAAATCAAATGGAAATGGATGCACATAGTTATATATATTGTTAATTTGTATATTGTAATTCACCATTACCGTTAACTGAGTGTAGTAGGTTGGGCATACGTGACTAAAGTCATGTAGGTTAAAGATGTTTGTTTTGAGTTCTAGATGCAGAAATGAATCTTATCCTAGAAGATTCCAAAACTAATTTGATTTAACTTTGATGGACATTAAGATTGCCGTTATCATGATCTTCTTCATGTGTCCTAGGGTTTTATTTTTGGGTTGGCTACACCAATTCCAATCTTTAACTTCATTTGTGTCCAGATTTAATTTGAATGGATTTATCAAATTGAAGTAGCAGCAGAGAGGGTGAACAGACCACGTTTTCAAGCAAAAATAATGCTTCCTACGAAACCTTATTTTAACCGAAAAAAAATAAGTCTCCATTTATCAAACGGAGACTTTACGATTTTTTAATCAATTTTGGTCGCAACTATGTGGTCATCCACCCTCTCTGCTGCTGGAACTTTCAGTTCTGGTTAACAAAAATAATAAATGATTTCAACCGAAAATTTGATCGAGTCCGATACGATATCGTGTCCGAGGATCATGTAAATTTATTGTTACAAATCCATGCGGGGTTGACTGAGCATGACTAAAGAAATTTTTAAATTGATTGAAGTCCATATCGGAACACCATGTCTGCCAAATATTTCGTAGCGTATGTGTATCAACGCCGTTAAACACAGCAAGAATATTACAGTTATCTCTGATCACTTTTGGAATCTGAGTGTAGCGTTGAGTGACATATATCACATCAGTGTTTTTGTGACGCCCCCGGGAAAATATTCTAGCTGGTTTTTTTTGATTGTCTAACATCACATCGTCGTATACGACTAAATTGTTAATACTCCCATCAAGGTCATCCACGGATGGCGCCTCGTCAATATCAGTTATAAAATCAATGGTATTCTCAACTTTAATTTCTGATGCATTCTCGTTAAAATCCTTTAACACTTCATAGCATCGTTGATCATCTACGCTAGGAGCAATTAAATACAACTTATCCCACTTCATCCATCTCATTATTAAATTGAGCAACAATTGAGTCTTGCCGGATCCAGATGGCCCGATTATAATTGCACGGATAGAGTTTGGTAGCGCTGCATGATGCTTAACTGGTTCTCTTATTTTAGTCGCTGAAAAATCAATTATATTCATATCTCTATACATAAATTATGGATCTATATTGTGTGAAGTGTAAAACGCGTACTAGCACAAATGATGTGACGACGGTTACAACTAAAAATAACAGATCAGCACTAACTGGTAGATGTGCAACATGTGGTATAAAAAAGTTTAAATTTATTTCTACAAAATCAAAGATTTTACAATCCGGAGATGTTTTAAAAAAAACGAGGAGGTGATATCGCAGCCAAATTGGCAAAGCTCCCTGGAACCCCATGGGCAAAGTACCCCGGAGAAAAGCACCTTCCAGGATATAGCTACTGTGGTCCCGGAACACGATTAGATATCAGACTTGATGATCAAAATCAACCCCGATCCGGCGAGTATCCGATAAACGCTATTGATAAGGCGTGTCATGCTCATGATGTTGCATATAAAAGCAGCAATCTGCAAAACAGGCATCTCGCGGATGTGAAATTAATTCATGCGTTAAATGCTATTCCGGATATATCTTTTAAAGAAAAGTTTGCTTCGTGGTTGGTAAAATCAGCTATGAAAGGCAAATTGATGATGGGTGCTGGTAATTAATAATATGGAATCAATTTATTATTCCCCAAGAGGATACTGGAGGGGTAAATCAGCAGTCCATAAACTCGCTAGCGCTGCAAAAGTGAAAAAAACTACAGCGGCGGATTGGTTATCCAAACAGGCACTATGGCAAATTTATCTACCACCACCTAAACTAATTCAATTCTCGCATTTTGATGTGACTGCTCCTAATGAAGTTCATCAGGCTGATATATTATTTTTGCCACATGATCGTGGTTACAAATATGCGTTAACCGTAGTTGATATTGCAAGTCGATACAAAGAAGCAGAACCGTTAAAAACAAAATCAGCCACTGAAGTTGCTTCTGCATTTGAAAGGATTTATCGACGAGGTCCTCTGCACTGGCCAAATCTATTGCAGGTTGATCCTGGCAAGGAATTTCAGGGTGCGGTTCTATCTACAATGAAAAATCATAATGTCACCATACGACGAGGGCATACTGCGCTACATCGCGATCAGGCCATTGTCGAACGATTTAATCGGACGATTGCTGAGCGGTTATTTGGATATCAATACGCAAAAGAATTCATTCAAGAAAAGCGATCCCGTGAATGGGTCAAAAGGTTACCAGCTGTGATTACCGCACTGAATAATGAGATCACTAGAAAAATCAACATGAAACCTAGGAACGCTATTAAAAAGAAGTCTATACCCGTACAACCACAAAAAGATTTCCCTAGAAACGCTAGCGTTTCCCAACCAATTCTTGGTAGTAATGTCACTGTTAGGTACTTATACGAACCAGGAGAGCTTGAGGGTGGTAAAAAAAGGGCTACTGATCCTATTTGGAGTGTTACTGCACACAAGATATCTAGTATAACACGATCAACTGGTAGACCAGCAATCTATAAACTGGATTCAACTGCTCCTCAGCGAGGATTTACTCGACAACAACTACAGGTAATTCCCGAGGATACTCAATTACCACCGCGGGGTCTTAATTAGCACCCAAGGTGCTGGCACCCCGGCGTCTGTTGCACTCAAGACAAGTCAACATCACATTGTTTCTGACATGACCGAGACTCTTATTTTTTCTGTCTACGGTAAATTGGCGAGGATCTTTATCCGAATACTGCCAACGCATTATACAATTGCAACTCGCGCAGTGATTATTCTGTTGTTGTTTCAGCGTAATTATTAATTTAGCATCAATGTCAAATTCTCGTTGTTTTTTTTTTGTCTTGTTGTTTGTAACCGGAGAGTTTTTTATTAATGATGCTAACATCAACGATGCTTGCATCATCCATTGTGGTGTCATCATCGCCACAAATGATTTCATCATCGCCACTGGCTTCGCCAACAACAATTCTTCGAAGCTGATTTATTCTTCGTACTCTGGATACTGCGAGATAGACTAAATTCGACCATTCGATGCGATTATCTACCATCCAAACAATTGTATCCGATATAGTTAATCCCTGTGAAGAATGTATCGTCGTTGCGTATCCTAGCGTCCATGGGGATTTATTAGCACGCAATGCATTTTCGACGACGCTGATATCAACCAGCACAATATCATTTAACACGAGAATCTGCTTTTCACTCTTCCCTGGAATATCAACTTCAATATTCTGCTTTCGTGTATCCGAAGGCCTATAACACAACGGTACTGGAAGTGTTGCAAATTTTTCTTTATGCGTTTCAAATAACTTCATCTGAAGTGTGTCTCTGACTATTTTTCTACTTGCTACTATCAAATCACTTGGTCTCCACGTTTCCCAGAAATCATTCATGGGAGTTTCTGAAATTATTTCCCGCGCTATTTCGCATTGGATTTTATCCGGTTGTAATCTAATCAGTGCTTTGAACTCGCGTAATTGTTCATCAAGTGATCTATGGTCGGTATTAATTTCTTCATAATAGTCTACAGGACCCTTTAGCCATTCATGTGGAGATCCACCGACAAATGGTGGTGGTTGGCCGTGATCACCGCACATGACGACTTTTGTGTTTTTGTTTAACAACCACTCGAAAAATGTTTGTAATACTCTCAACGATACCGTGCATATTTCGTCCCAAATTATGATTTCAGGAATGAATTTATCACCCATTCGATCAGGGGTCCATTCATCGCCTTTCCATCGAAAGAAACTATGATAAGTACAGGCATTTACCCCTCGCTGTATCATCTCTCTGGCGAGTCTGTGAGTCGGTGTTAACACAATCATGTTAGAAACGCTAGCGTTTCCACGACGATATAATTCAATTGCACGAGTTGTCTTTCCTGACCCACCACAACCGTTTAAATAAACTGTCTTGTATCTACATATTGGATCAGATACCGGTGGTGCATTAGAAAATTCTGATTGAATCTCATCACATTTTAAGTACTTTTCATCCATGGTAACATCTGCCGATTCACAATACTCATGTAGCGTCTCCTTTTTAAATCTCCAACATCCCCACGCTTCCTCCTGGGATGTGAATTTAGCTACATCTGATTTGTATTTATTGTGTATATACATCGAATCAGTAGCTACTCTAACCGCGGTATTAGGAAATCTATTTATCATCGAAAATAAATTGATAGAAGCATAAGCTAGCATAGAACTTCTCAAATGTGTGTACTGGGAATTATATCCATCACAGTAGGTAACAACCGTACCCAATTTCTCACCATTGGATAGAAAAGCATCCTTACGGGATACAAGTTTTCCCTGTTTCGTTAAATCCGTTACAAGAAAATCGTATTCAGCGACGTCTATGATCAACCGCGAGGAAAATTTTGTATTGTCGTATCTTCCACCCTGGGTAAATTTACCGATTATTCTTCGTCCAAAATCCTTTGCTTGTACTTTTTTAATTTCAAATAACTTCTTAGACCAATTCATGATTTGTTCTTCATTGAAATCAGGGAATTGTTTTCGCAATTCGCTAATTATACGATCTAGATCGGGTTGTGGTAGCCAAACTTCTTTCTGAGCTCGATAGCATATAATAGCTTCGGAAACAATCAACGATATCAGCATGCCACAATCAATCATATATCGTAGTGACACTATTGGCATCCAGGCCTTTTCAGATATATGTCTACCAAGCCAAACATAACTACACGGATGTAACCCTGTAGCGAGTTCAAATGATATCACACGAGCGAATCCGGTTAAATCAAAATCAGGTAATGGCCCATTAATCGCAACACGAGTCATTTCATGCGTGGGGTGTCCAAATCGTTTAAAATAGTTACTACATTCTCCATACCCGAGAAAACTTCCAGGATAACACGCGGATATATCAATTGAAATCATACCGTCACGATGGTATTTTTTATTCCACAGTCCTCCATGACCAAATTCGATGCAACTCAATTTAACGTCCTCGAGAAAATCACTTCGTGTTGGACGCCATGAGTTTTTTTCTCTTGCGAAGTGAGCTACCACTGATGGAATAGTAAAACTATCCGTCAATAGTTTTTCATGGGAACTCTCCGGTGAAAAATCATTAGCGATTTTTCTCATTCTGTTATCTAATTCTTCAACGCGATATAATTCACCATTTGGTCTTACAAATTGATCAAATCCTGATTCGGAACCAGCACTACTAAGTAACCACACTGACACAGGATCATCTTTACACAACGCATGAATAGCATCAAATAATTTCTCTTCATAGAAAACATCCCCGACGAATTCCCCGGAAAATTCCCCGGAAAATTTCCGGGGGATATATCTTACGGTTCTATCTCGTGGAAATATTGTTACTGCAGGTGTCCACGCGTGTTCGTTATGATCAATAATTTGTATTGGAGCCCCTCGCGATTGATATTTCGGTTCGTATAATACTTCTCCGGTTATTGTTGTTACTGATATTGGGAATTTTAATGATGCTTCTAATTTAGCTATATCAGAAATCTTTGCACCGTGCTGTTTCACTGTCAGTTCCCATTCGGTTATTTTCCTACGTCGCAGATCAGTTAGTTTATTTCCTCGGGATGCATTTGTGAAGTGTTCCATTACCCGTGTTGCTACACAATTGAGCCTTGACGAAGTTAACGGTGAATATTTCATAGGAGCTAGTTTTGCAATATCGGGTTTATCATTTAACGGATATAACCCATAAACAATTGCTGTTACGGGATAAGATCTTTCGTAGCATGGTTTGTCAATTCCAGTTAGAATTCCTGGTTTGGAATCTTTACTTACAATGACAGTTTTTTTATCCTTGAGGATTGGTTCAAATTTATCCCTAATAATCCATTTGCCTTCGACTTCGATAATGAATTTTATTCTGAAAAAATACTTCTGATTGGAATTGCTTTGTTGGGAATTGCTTTGCAATTTACCTTTGGATTTTCCACCTTTGGATTTCCATCTTTGAATTTCCCCTTTGGATTTCCCGCCAAGGTGTGAAATTATCTCAGCTGCTCTTTTATCGTTCATAGTAGCATCGATGATGGGTACATTGACATCTTCATCAATAATTCGAAATGTCGACCAACAGTATGCTGCACCGTCTCGGTAGAATTCATTAAAACACTCCCTGATTTTACCGAGTATAGTTCTATCACTGATTAGACGTTTTGGTGTATCAGAGACTCTATCGAGATTGAATTTAGTATTTCTCCAAGGCTTAATTTTCGATAATCTTTGGAACTCCTCATCGAGATTGAATTTAGTATTTCTCCAAGGCTTAATTTTGGATAATCTTTGGAATTCTTTCATGGTATAATCAATGAATTTAGTATTTCTCCAAGGCTTAATTTTCGATAATCTGTTGAATTCCTCCATGTTATAATTAAAACAAGTATTTAAATAGAAAAATATAGTATAATGAATCACTGCAAGTGGCTAATGATTGGATCAACAACCCCGTGTAACAAATCATGCAGAAGCGAATTCTGTGGGTATTATTTACAAAGCGTTAGGCGAGGAAGTTTTGGCCCTCTCCCATGCCTCCAATGTGGGGTGGGCGTTAGAGGAAAATCGCAGTTGTGTCTTGCTTGTGGGGGTAAACGATACAGGGAACTAAAACGCTACTATGACAAACGAATCATTGACCCTAACGTCCTTGATAAAATCAAGGACAAAATCATCAAAACCCCTCAAGACTACATTGATAGACTTATAATTAAAGCAAATAATAAATTAGACAAGTAGTATTATTATACAAATGAGCCAAGATTTCAGACCTCATCCAGTGCTCGTTAATTACGAAGCCTCCAGTGATGGTGTTGTCAGGCACCGCAGACTAAAAAACCCAGTTGGATATCTAAATAATATGGGGTATTTGTTGTATAGTGCTAGAAATAAAACATATCTCTGTCACAGAATTATTTTTGAATGTCATAACGGATTAATTGAAGACGGATTTGTGATTGATCACATAAATGGCGTGAAGACTGATAATTATCTTGATAATCTTCAAGCCGTCTCACAAAGTCTGAATGCAAAATTAGGTGGAACTGGCAAATATGCAAAACGTCCTAGGGGA
The DNA here is from genome assembly GCA_029339505.1 of Unio delphinus. Taxonomy (NCBI): domain Eukaryota; kingdom Metazoa; phylum Mollusca; class Bivalvia; order Unionida; family Unionidae; genus Unio; species Unio delphinus. The sequence continues at coordinate 18,770,031 of JAQISU010000108.1, forward strand.
GTTAAATCGTTTGATTTAGAAACCAGCGAGGAGAGAATCTTTCATTCGATAAACGAAGCCAGTAGATACTTTGACATTTGCATGCCTCCAATTCGATTTGTTGCACAAAATTTAATTAAAACTGCTCTGTCTAAAAAAAATGGTCATAAAATAAAATTCGTATACACCTGAAACTATTTAAGGGAGATAAATCCTTTATGGATAAATCCGCCGCATTTACACTCTACCTACTAAGTTCCCTTGTATTATGACGTCAAAGGAATTTGTCGCCTGCTATATTACCTGTACTTGACTAGGCGTGCCCACGTGACTGTAATGGAGATATAATGCATGAGTTTTCGATAGAGAATAAAACTTTTTATTGTCGGTTGTGGGCTAAAACTGCATTATTTAAATAGTTGTATTTTTATTTATCTACATATCTCATGTGTGGGGGTGGGTGGACTAGCAGTAAAGCAGACAGCTAACTCGTTCTTTTCAGTACAAAAATTCTTTATAATCTAACGCAATACCTATGTTCGCTCAGCCGGAACGCGAGTGTTTCCTATTCATTGAAGTAGGTGGGCGTGGTTAAAATTCCTTGTATATAACAGCTCTTTGAATGTATTTTATCTAGAGAATTATAACAGAGTATAAAAACGCTGTTTTATTAAACAACTGTATTATTTTGTTTAAAATATTTCTCATTGTTGCAGCATAAAATTGTCTATTTTAAAAATCTCTTATTGTTAAGTATATCAGAAGATATATATATTAAAAAATCTCTATTCTGTATGACTATTCCGTGGTGTAATGGTATCGTGTTTGTCTTGTTAACATAGATCTATCAACTACGTGTTCGGTCCCCATAGCAGATACATTATTTGATGGCGAAACGGAAGATGTTTTTTCTATTAATTGGGGAGAAGGGCGGTCCCCCTCAGCCAAACCAACATGGCAACCCATGCTATCGCATTCTCGGTAGCGTGGGTTGGTGTTTTTTCTAACTCATGCAACCATGAATTCGATTTCATGGGTTGCCATGTTGGTTTGGTTTACCACGCCCACATCATTACCATCATCGTTCCATTGAATTATAATCCATCCTTAATTAAGTTAATTAAGTACATGTTATGCCTAAAATTTGCCACAACACTCGAGTGGAAATATATATGGCATTGTGCCGTCCATGTTGTGACGTTACCCCAAGCATATCTTCTGGGCGGTCTAAGATCGCGTTTGCCACCTTAGGCCTCCCGCCGGAGATGTATGTTTCGGGTCCCCTTGGGCTTACTTGGATGCGAAGGCACCCAAGGAGTTCCAAAGATGTGTTGTCATATATGTTTTTTTTTAATAATTAGAGATACAGTATACTATATTTATAAATAAATATAAATAATGGATATCAATGATGTAAATGCTATAATTGCTGAAATCTCAAATTTAAATAATAAAGGGGTATTATTATCTGAAAGTCTCGACGTTGACAAGATTACCTCGGAATATGAAGATATTGAATATCAGTCTAGTAAGGGTCGTTAGGTTTTACCCAAGATGTACAGGCTCGTGAAAGGAATTCAAAAATCCATCAATGCTTGTTTGTACGGCAACGACATTAATTTATTCATAACGCTATTTAGCACCGTTGAAGCAATACGTCAAAAGCTTGGCCAAGAATATCAAAAACGAGCTGAAATTGGTTCTAAAGTTCGTGATCTTAGAAAAATGTTAAACGAGGAAAAACCAGTATCTTAACCACGTGGGTGTTACTAAAAAAAAAAAATAATAGGCTTTCGTAAATAATTTAAATAATTTATTTATTTTTTTTTAGCGTTTTTTGTAACACTTGTTACACAAGTTACATAGGATTTTCTCCTGAAAGGATACTCATCAGTCTGGACTTGCTCATGCAGTTATGTGCATAATGGATGATCTGGTTGTAGCAGCAAGTAATCACCGCGACGCCTCCATTTTCACGTAGTTGTTCTTGTTGCCGCGTCGTTAACACAAATCGTTCATCGCCATTCTCAGATATTACAATTCTGAAATCCCAGCGATGTTATTTCTGAAACACTCTTCGAGTTTCACAATTGAAAACGCTAGTAATGTTATAAATGTTTAAACGAACAGCTGATCCCGCGTTAGATATGGAAGCCCCAGTGCGCAAGGATGATTCCGTCCGCGATTATCAATACTATTCCTATCATGCAATACAACCCGACCTACGATCGCGAATTGAACTTCAAGTTCAAGATACCAGTAAATACTTTTTACCATGTGAAGCATTTATTGAAGTAGAAGGAAAACTTGTAACAAATGTTGCAGCTGATACCCCATATGCAAATGATTCAAATATCCGAGTTATTTGAAAGTGCAAGATATCTCATTGATGGAAAAGAAATTGAATCAATAGACCGCGAGGTTGATGGTGCAACAACAATAATCGGACTAGCAAGATACTCCGATGATTATACAAGATCGGCTGGTCCATCTATGATGTTTGCAAAGGATACCTCTGATAACGCTGCCCACCTTCAATACATTAAAGTGTTAACACCGCAAGACACTTCAGTTGATAATCAACGAGAAGCAACTAATCCAGAACGTCGAGCTAGAACCGGAACTGCGTTTGATATTCTTGGAGGCGTTAATGGTAATTTCAATTTAGGATTTGCAACACGAAAATTAGCATTGCAAGAACAGCAGCGATATTTTTCATGTGCGATTCCACTCCATCATATATTTGGATTCTGCAGAAATGTAAGAAAAGTCATCTATGGAGCCAAACACACAATCGCATTAGTGCGAAAAGGCAATGACAATGATGCAATTTGGCGTACTGGTGCCGATGAAGGTAAAGTTGTTTTGAGTAAAATAGTATTATGGATGCCAGTAATGACTCCATCAATTACCACGGAAGAGCGGCTACTTTCATTTATGGAAACCGGTGGTAAATCATTGCTAAGTTGGCTAACAACAACGACTGATGCTAAAGAGGATAATGTTAATGGTACATTTACATGGCACCTGGCATCAAAACAAGGCGTTTCAGCTCCACGTCATATATTTATAGCGCTGCAGAATCGGAATCGATAGGTTCCCAAGAACGCAGTCATATGATATTTGATCGGTTAGGGGTAAGTGAGGTTTCACTGAGAATAAACGGACAACAAGAACCATCTGAGGATATACAGCTTAATTACGGAAACAACCAAATAGCACGTGTGTATCATCGGATGCTGTCATATATGGGTCGTGATCAAAATGTTGATACTGGTTTGCAAATATCGCAGCTCGATTTTAAGAACTTGTATCCAATTTATTACTTTTCACTGGAACATCTTGATTTAACAAGGCAATCCGTTGTTGATATACATTTTAGGGCTCGTATAGATCCTGGTGGTGTTGATTATAGAGCGGTTGCTGTTATTCTCAGCGACAAATCAATGTTGTTAGAAGGGGCTGGCGGACGAATGAGACTCGTTGATGCACCAGTGGAAAATCTGTAAATGTAAAATCCATAGGATTTCCCCAATTAGATCAATTGAAAGCATAAATGTGTTTTACAATAAAATGCCATATAGTGTTGTTAGTGTCAAGCTGACTGATGGTCAGGTCAAGAAATTAAAATCAAAATCCGCTAAAGAATGTGGAACAACAATAACTTTAAAACCAGCGCAGATGTCCGGAGGTACACATAAAATATCATTAACGGATCGTCAAATAAAACATTTCAATGATGCAATGAAAAATAAGCGAGGAGTTCAAATAGAATTTTCGAAAGCTGCAGTCGCGAACATGATAAAATCAGGTGGTATATTTCCATTGTTAGCCGCAATACCAGCATTGATTGCAGCGGCTGCCCCAGCGGTGGCGAAGGCGGCAGCGTTGGGAGCCGTTGGGACCGCAGCAGGGATGGCGTTGAAAAAGGCAACTGGGAAAGGATATAAAAAAAGGGAAAGGGGTTGTACCTACCAGGAACCCCGTATTCATGGTACAGCGGCAAATCCGTGAACGGATCGGGTCTAAGAAAAATACCAGGAACGGTTTATTAGTTGAAAAATCTTCGATTTACAAATCTTCGATTTCCGAACCTATGGTTCCTATTTCCAATTTTGATTTAATTGATGCTGCTAAAAAACTAGCGATAAAAAACTTCAGAGGGGTTTTTATGAGAGATCAATTACCGAGAAAACCAAATAACGTTGAAACCGGTATCATCAATCTTGATAACAGCAGCGGATCGGGAACTCACTGGGTTGCATACGCGATTGATCCACGTGGGATTGTCTATTTCGATTCATATGGGTTAGCTCCGCCAAGCGAGTTTATGCGGTATATAAATTCCTCGATGAAACTCAAAGGGTTTCCGATTTTTTATTCCACGCTGCCAACACAACAATTAAATGATCCACCGATATACGGCCGTGAAGTATTAAATGTCCTCGCGGAGATTTCATTAAAATCCTTTGGATCTCCGTGGAAACCACCTCATATTGTTGTAAACGAATACACGAGTGGGAAATTACAAGGATCAATAAATTGAAAACACAAGTTACGCTAACAATAATGATTGATATTTGGGGACAATCTCTGTCAATGTTGGAACCCACCGAGGAAACATCTGCGGGTTCTATCGAGGATGTAAAAAAAATAATTGAAGATGAAATCGCTGAGATGTTAAATTTAATAGATGTTGACCCGAACGAATTAGTTGTATTTCAAGATCGCCAAGGTAAATTGAAAAGCAGTAATATATCCGTGAATGACATTTTGATACGGCAGAGCGATGCCGCTGAAAACTCTATTGCACTGTATTCCAACGATGGACAACTTAAACCAGGCGCACTTGTGTCTACGATCACCGACGCGATTGCTACCAACGAACGTAAGCTGAATGATCTTATACGAGGTTATAATAGTTTTCGCAAAAATGTTGAACATAAATTCTTTGGAACCCCGCTTGTGGTTGGCATGACTCTCGCTGAAATTAAAAACTATCTATCGCTATTCTTCGCTAACAAGGACGCGGGAAGGATGATGAATGAAAATGAAATCAAGGCAAATTATCTCGAGATTTCTAAACTAATAGAAGATCAAAAACCCACTAATGACATTGTTGGTAGATTCTTTGGAAACCCGCTTGTGGCAGGAATGACTCTCGCTGAAATCAGTGAGTTTATCGGCAAGCACACTCACAATGCCTACATCGCTAATAGTTTCTTTGGTGTCCCAGCTACATCTACAATGACTCTCAAAGATATTAATATGTTTATGGTGAGACAAACAACACTTAATACCATCGTGGATAAATTTTTAGGGAGAACACCTGTGTCTGAAACCACATCGTTGACAGGCATGACTCTCGCGGAAATTAAAAGCGCTATTGACAAACAAAAGCACACCAGCGATATTGTTAATAAGTTCTTTGAGGGCAGTAGCCTCCAAGATATCACGACGAAATTTTTTAACATCGACAACCATATTAAAACCCAAGCACGGATTAGAATCAACGAACTTCTGGTTTCATTCTTTTATAACAAGGAGGAGAGTGGAAAAACAATAGATCCTACCAAAATCAGGGTAAATTATCTCGATATTTCCGACGATCTTCTTAAACTAAAAGAAAATCAAAAACCAGTCAATGACATTGTTAATAAGTTCTTTGGATTCCCACTTGTGGCAGTCATGACTCTCGCTGAGATTAGCGCGGCTATCAATAGGATAAAAATTCCACATAGTGTAAGCGTCAATAACATCGTGTACACGGTTGATAGTGGGACTTTTGATTGGATCCGGGGAAATGATAATTATCTTTATGTTGGCCACAGACATACTAGTGTACCAGGTTGCTACCGACTTACAATAATACATCACCGTAAATTTAATTTGGAATTCAGTAATTGGGGTATCACCGGTGCTAACACGCTGACATATATACAAGAGAAAGTACCAAAACCTCCACCTGCTATACCAATCCCATTTCCGATTACTATAAACAATTCCGACGAGTCTGTGATTAGGGAGTCACTACCCTGGATAATAGAATTTGTATCCGGTACCCCCTCATCAGATCCTAAAACCAGGTCAATAATAGGATAATTGAAAGGAAAATCCTTCGGATTTCACAATTGAAAACGCTAGCGTTTTTAAAATAAAATGATTTCATCAACGCAATGTCGCTATGATCAGGTCAGAGAATTTCAAAATAGACTCAAAACCCTCACTGAGGAGTATCAAATAAAAATAAAAAAATACCGACGAAGAATCACCGCAATTGATATTACTATGTACTCGGTGTCAAGCGTTCTCGCTGGCGCCGGAATAATACTTGCATCGGTTACAATGATTGCCCCGGTAGTAGTTCCAATTTGCATTTCTGCGGTGGCTACAATCGGGGGTATATCAACCGGGATAGCAAAAAAGATATCATCATGCAGCCAGAGTAAACTGCAGAATTACTTAATTCAATTTCATATTGCATCAACCGCATATTCGCAGTTATCCCTGATGATATCGTCGTCACTCGATAATACAATTATATCAGATAGTGAATTCTCAGCGATGGTCAGTATTTTTGATTCAGCGATATCAAAATTAGAGCAACAACATGAATATAATAACAATGACAACACCGATGGAATTAGAAAACACGAACCCAAAAACCAGAATGATCTCAATAACCTCAACCATACCAAATTGTGAGTTCTCAGTGATGGTCAGTATTTATGATTCCGCGGTGTCAAAATTAGAGCGACAACAACAGTATAGCAACGATGACAACACCGATGGAATTACTTCAACGAGTAGTGGAGAACACGAACCCAGTACAAACAAGCATGATATCAATAACATGAACAACCCCACAATTTAGTGTGAACTTCCCTTCTCCGATTCCAGTGCGCGAGATCGCGCTGGCAAAATTACGAGTATATCATAGCTGGCCTAATATCAGATCGGTTGCATTTGGTGGTCAGCAACCCAATAACGCACTGGTGTTCTCGTATAAGAATAAACCCGATGGTACTCCAGAGTGGGAAACTGTTTCGTTACCAACTGGGTCGTACCAAATTAAGCAAATCAATGCTGAAATTCAGCGTAGAATAAAATCAATCACTGGAAAAGAATCAAAAATAGCTATTAATCTTCATCAACCGACGCTCTCGTCGTCGATCGAAATAAGCACAGAGGGATACATTGTAGATATATATAACAGCTCGTTAAGAACAGTGTTAGGATGGCCTGAAAAACCACCGGAAAAATCCGCCACCGACTTAACCACGGACATACAATCATATCATGAAATCAATCCCAGTTATCGAGATAATTTATCTGATATAAGAAAAGGAAGAATCGCCGATAGATTTATATTTACCAACAAAGACACATTGCAATGGGATTTTATCATTAAAAGAACAACCGACTCATCTGTTACTATTTCATTTACGCTAACTGACGTCCGTGGTTATTTTAATGAGATTAAACAATTATATGACACACAACTAGAACAACTACGGAAAACAAAATCGCAAAAACACGTTGAAATAATAAATCAATTTATATCTGACATGAAATATATCTATGAACTAATTATTCAAACAATAATTAATGACAACAGCGACAATAAACAACGATTCCTAACCGATTACAATATCACAGAGGATAATCTGCGTAATTTCAAGTTTCCCAAATACAACGCTGATGAACTAGCAAGAATTGTTAAAACCGATATCAAGGCGCTACAAAAATCAGATTCAGCTGTCCTCTTCAGGTATAATAATGATCCAGATGGTGGCGGTAGGCATATTGCCCCTCATAATGTGAATATTTCAACGGTGATTGCGCTCAATTTAGTATGTGATGCAATTGAAGGAAGCTATCAAATTAATCTAGAGCAATCAAATCAAGCTCAGCAGGGATATATTCTTTATTCGTTTGCACCAACAGCTCCTCCAGGATTCCTAATTATTGAAAACCCAATTAATCCTGTATACATGCGATGCCATAATAATTCGTTCACGAGAATTAATTTCAAACTCACCGACCAGTCAAATAATCTGATTGATTTACAAGAAGAGGTGTTAGCGATTAGTTTGTTTGTGAAATCCTAAATTGCTTTGCAATTTCAAAGGATTTTCGTCCTAAAGACTCGATCAAATATTTGGTTGAAATCATTTATTATTTTTGTTAACCAGAACTGAAAGTTCCAGCAGCAGAGAGGGTGGATGACCACATCGTTGCGACCAAAATTGATTAAAAAATCGTAAAGTCTCCGTTTGCTAAATGGAGACTTATTTTTTTGGGTTAAAATAAGGTTTCGTAGGAAGCATTATTTTTGCTTGAAAACGTGGTTTGTTCACCCTCTCTGCTGCTGAAGTATTCACTGGAAATAGAAGCTGCTTATTAATACTTCCGCACTATTTCTGGATTATTGTAAATTCATTTAGAGACGTTGTAAATTCTATTATTGTGATACATAAAGAATGTTAGCACATATTCCAAACTATTGGCACACCAGCACATTTAAGATTGGAATTCATCCGGGATACATATACTTTTAGACATGTGATGGAACGTTTATTCTTTTTTTTTGTCACTTTATATTCTAGGAAAATAAATTATTTGTCGACGTTTGCACAAATTGTTGGTTTTTGCTCTTTTTTGTTAAATAACAGAAAATTGGGGGTAATCGTCTGGATACGAATTTCTTTAAATATTTCATTAACTTCAATTCATGTTGGAACTTTAATTTAATTTTGTTTCAGAACTTTTAAAATTTCACATATTTGAAAAGTCTTATAGCGAAACTAACAAGCGTTCTAAATGTAATCTATTATGGAGAATTATACTTTAAATCCGACACAAGAGGGGCTAGAGTCTTTAAAAAAGGACGAATTGACCCAGCTTGCCAGACACTATGATCTTTCTGAAGCGAAGTTATCTAAACCGAATAATGAAATAAAATACATTTTGGTCCAATATTAATTGGAATATAAAAAGAGCTAATTGAATTAGGATTACCAAATAACTTTTAAATTAACATATCTGATTCCAAGACACTCGAGATTGCATCATTGCGGTACATCAGGAAATTCCAGATCATTTAATTGTTTCAGAATCTTTCTATAGCTTTTGGAGTCGTGATTGAGAAATTTAAGACTGTATTTGACAATATTGTGATTTCTTCTTTTCAAATTTCATTTTCTATTGTGGGTTGATTACATTGTTTGATCGTTTTACTTATATTGTTGGATTCACTTTCCCATAGTGGCTGTTGTTGTTGTTGTTGTTGTTGTTGTTGTTGTAGGGTTAACGACATTTGGCAGCATAAGATAGGCCATACATGTCGGCCAGTATTAATGGTGGAGGAAGAACCCGGGAAAACTCCCCGAAAGAACTACCGACCCACAAGAAGCTACTGGCAAGCATTCTCGCATATCCACATTGGCCGAATCTGAGATTCGAACCCACGCAGACAGCGGTGAGATGCCAGTGATCCGTAACGGAGAGCGCTTTAGATCGCTCGGGTACTCGGGGCACCCTACCTGTAGTGGTACATAGTGAATGGATTGCGAAATGAATAAATGTGCTATGATCAATGGATATCACAATGAATAAATGTATGTTGTATGGATTGCAAAACCAATCTATGTGCTCTGCCGAATCGATTGCAAAATGAATTTATGTGATATGGTGAATTGCTGGATGATTTCAAATATTTATAAAGTAGATGTGGGAATGCAGATTGATGTCGAGACTCCAATCTACAGAGCTTATTGTTGAGTTCGGGCGATAAACCGGAAATGTATTTCAATATCTAAGCAATGTGTGGTATTTCCATGGGTAGAATTAGGAGTAATCTCTAAGAATTCGTATTATTTGTCTTCTTAAAAGAAAATACATTTAATGTGCATATTATATCTATGTGACTTTGTAAACGAAAGTTCCTGCGCGTCATTGTTTTGTGACCAATGTTCAATCCAGTTAAGTATGCACTTGTTTATCCTATGAATAAATGCCGTTTACTCGCTGAATTGGCTGCACGTTACGTTTAACCAGACATCTTGGTTGTAAGTGGTAATTTATCCAGAGACATTGTTTGTAAGGTGCCATTGTCTATCTTCTGTCTCATTGTCTCAGATAACAATAAAAACGATGCATACAATAAATAAAAAGGAAGAAATTTAATGTGATGTGTCACTGATTTATAAAACCGGCAATGAAATTATATTCCTAATGTTGTCTCCACAAATGGCCTTACGGTTGCGGGACTTCAGACTTTAACAATTGTATACTTTCATTCTTATTACACTTGCCACCAGGCATGACCATTATACTCAAATTTATCACCGGTTCTCACGTCAAAATAGCTATTAATATTATATTGGATTTACGAGGTGCGTCTGCACAGGAACCAATACTGGATGTTTAAGGTGAATGGAATGCAGCTGCGTGAACACGCTGACCATTGACATCAACAAATGCAAATTGACTGAAGATCAGACTTCCTGAATTCGCAACGATCATCCTTGTAACACCTCTAAATAAATAGTCAGGTGTCAGTGTACCTTATTAATGTTAAATTATACGCAACAAGATAGACACGAGTGAGAAAATAAAATAGGGTTTGATAATAAGGGTGGAACATTATTCATTTGAACGTAGTCATCCAGAGACATTGTTTGTAAGGTGCCATTTTCTATCTTCTGTCTCATTGTCTCAGATCACAAAAAAAAGATGCATACACCAAATAAAAAGGGAGAAATTTAATGTGATGTGTCACTGATTTATTAAACCGGCAATGAAATTATTTTCCAAATATAACAAATATTCCAAACAATCAATAAGTGTTTAGATGTTTAAGACATATATCATATATATATATATATATATATATATATATATATATATATATATATATATATATATATATATATATATATATATAAACATGTCGCATATCATAACCATTTATTATCAATGAACTTTGGATTCACAATCTACTAGTTTTGGTTTACCACGATTTAATATCCACACGAATCAACATCAACCGTTATTTAATGGTTCATCAAGACCTCACCAATTCACCTTGTCTAACAACTATTTTTTTATTTTTTTTCAATGTGGGATCAACTGTGGTAAGATTTCCTACTGGTTTTTCTGCATTTCTGAATAGACATTACGACCAATACGCCGTCCTAAATAATACTTGTGCTGGTGTAACAGACTGTCCTTAATCAAAATGTCTTCATTTAGATTTACCATAAAAGAGTTTAGATTGCAAATAATTGTGAACGCCTCACAGGTTTCATATTAAACTTTGCCATGTTTAATTAATGATCAAGGTTGATTTTCGTCTGAAACAGAATACTTGTAGATGGATCAGATGCATATGATAACGATTCGAATTTGACAGATCGGTCATCTTAATTGTAAAGTTATTTTCAAGCTGAAATAAACAATAATACGCGTGCTGAGAAATAAAATTCACAAGGAACAACTGGAAAAATATGGAACACAAATAGATGTTGTTGTTGTTTTTGTTGTTGTATGGCTTAACGCGATGAGGTGAGATGGCAGTGATTCGTAACGGAGAGCGCTTTAGATCACTCGGCCACTCAGGGTCCCTGCCTACATATAGAACATCACACAAAATGCAACAAGGAGATTCCAATATAGCCTGCAAGAGCAACATATCCGAGGAAGAAACATTTTTAGAAAGTAAAGCCATTCTTCCTGAGAAGAAAGTAAATCCATTCTTGATGAGAATAAAGTAAATCCATTCTTGCTGAGAATAAAGTACATCCATTTTTCCTGAGAACAAAGTAAAGCCATTCTTACTGAGAATAAAGTAAAGCCATTCTTACTGAGAATAAAGTAAAGCCATTCTTGCTGAAAAGAAAGTAAAGCCATTCTTACTGAGAATATATGTAAAGCCATTCTTGCTGAGACTAACGCAGAGCCATTCGTGCTGAGTAGAAAGTAAAGCCATTCTTTGCTGAGAATAAAGTAAAGCCATTCTCGCTGAGTAGAAAGTAAAGCCATTCTTGCATAGAATAAAGTAACGCCATTCTTGCTGAGAATATAAGTAAAGCTATTCTCGCATAGAATGAAGTAAAGCCATTCTTGCTGAGTAGAAAGTAAAGCCATTCTTGCTGAGTAGAAAGTAAAGCCATTCTTCCTGACAATAACGTAAATCCATCATTGCTGAGACTAACGTAAAGCCATTCTTACTGAGAAGAAAGTAAAGCCATTCTTACTGAGAAGAAAGTAACGCCATTCTTTCTGAAAATAACGTAAATCGATTCCTGCTAAGAATATAGTAAAGACATATTTGTTGGGAATAAAGTAAAGTCATTCTTGCTGAGAAGAAACTAAGGCCATGCCTGCCTAGAATAAACGAAATCTATTCGTGCTTTGAAGAATTAAATTCATTCTCGCTGAGAATAAAGTAAAGCCATTCGTTTTGAGAAGAAAGCAAAGCCATTCTTGCTCAGTAGAATGTAAAGCCATTCTTGCTGAGAAGAAAGTAAATAAATTCTTTTTGAGAATAACGTAAAGCCATTATTGCTGAGAATAAAGTAAAGCCATTTTTGCTGAGAATACAGCAAAGCCATTCTTGCTTAGTATAAAATAAAGCCATTTTTGAATATATTTCTAAGAGAATATATGTAAAGCCATTCCTGCTGAGTAGAACGTAAAGCTATTATATTTGCGAATATAAGTAAAGCCATTCTTGCTGAGAATATAAGTAAAGTAATTCACTCTGAGAATATAAGTAAAGCCATTTTTGCTGAGAAGAAAGTAAAGCCATTCTTACTGAGTAGAAAGTAAAGCCATTCTTGAAAAGTAGAAAGTAAAGCCATTTCTGCTGAGAAGAAAGTAAAGCCATTCTTGAAAAGTAGAAAGTAAAGCCATTCTTACTGAGTAGAAAGTAAAGCCATTCTTGAAAAGTAGAAAGTAAAGCCATTTCTGCTGAGAAGAAAGTAAAGCCATTCTTGAAAAGTAGAAAGTAAAGCCATTCTTACTGAGTAGAAAGTAAAGCCATTCTTGAAAAGTAGAAAGTAAAGCCATTCTTGCTGAGAAGAAAGTAAAGCCATTCTTGATGAGTAGAGAGTAAAGCCATTCTTGCTTAGAAAAAAATAAAGCCATTCTTGAAAAGTAGAAAGTAAAGCCATTCTTGCTGAGTAGATGGATGACAATCATCATAGTGCAATTGAAATGCACACTGGATCAGAATTAAATATTTCTCAGAATTAAACAGAAAGTTTCATAGAACATTCATAATAAATGATGACACTTATTCAGATTCAAACGTTTACTAGTAAGACAGAAATTGTATGAACAAAATGCAACAATCGTCTGAAGAAACAGATGAAGATACTATGGTTACGCGTTTAGGATCTCTCTCATAAACGGTAACAAAGATAAAGTGAATACAACGAGCTTTGTAAATATTTAACAAATGATTTATTTCCAAGTAAATAGATTGTTAAAATTGACAAGAACTTGCACTTTTAAGAATAAAATCCAAAAATAATCAAAGATTAATCAACGAATTAAATTACAAACGTCCTAGTACATTACTGATGTCTTCTTATATATTCAAGTTCGAATCCTGTTGGAAGCTTCAAGATGGAAGACAATGACGTATGCTGTATACTTTACTGTTTGTCTATAGTTCCTTGTAGAATCACAAGATTAAACACTCCGATGTTGGAAATCTGAATAAACGTTTGATAAACTGTCTTTGTCCAAGAATTTTGTATGAGCACATCAAATATTTCCAGAGAAATTAATTTTTTAAACTCCAACTGATCTGAAAAAAAAATATAACTCGAAAACCTGGCCGCAACAGAAGAAATTGATATCAAGCATAAATAGCCACAAAATGAGAATATTTCACTAAAACAAATTTAAATCGTATTCTAATACGCAGTTTCGAAATAATCTCCAAATTACGAATCACGAAAGAGGGAGGGGGTTACACGATTGTGTTTATATCACGTAGTCCTAAGATCACCCTAATGAGAACCATCCATTGTACTTTAATAATAAAACTAAAATGTTGTCAGCTTCTTAAACCACTAGTCCTATCTTGACCTTGACAACAACCAGTCATTTTAAAAGAAAAATAAAACCTTTTTACTTGGTTGCCACTAACCACGAATTAAGGTCAGGATCTAGGTTAACATTAGCTGTTTACCGAAGAATAATTTAGGTCAACTGATTATCTAAACAATATTATCTCCAGTGAATTAATTTACAATACAATAGCATTTAATGAAAAATAAAATAATTTAAAACTGACAAACAAACAAACAATTCAATAAAAATAAAAATATATTAAATCAGATATACGTAACAGTAAGCGGAATAGACAACACCTGAGCATAGACGTTGACAATGAACATTTCAGAATTATTGCCACCGTTGCCAGGTTGAGTACAACCAACAAATGCCAACCAGCAATAGCATATATCGATCTGTATATACTGAGCGAGAGGATGGTTTAAGTAATGTTTGGCTACTGGAGGCATGAGTGGTATAATCTCCAGCAGCACTGAATTTAGTAACATTTAAGTAACTTTAGAATCTCTGATTTCTTGAAAGGGGGATCTGAGCAGCTGTGGTTGATTCGTCAAGACGTTAAAACCTCAATGAATGTCCTGAAAGAGATGATATTACCACAAAGCATACGCTAAGCTTCTTTAATTCAGACGTACCTCTTGCAACACTGCAAGCAACTTGCTTTTTAAAGACAAAACACCATGTTAGGAAAGACAAATACAAAGACAGTGACACCGACTATATGCCATCAAAGGATTATCTCCCTTTGCTATTCAAATACCGACATGCAAGTAACAGCGTGTATGTCCCATCATAAAATATGTTTCCTCTTCTAACACAGATTACTATAAACTAACATATTATGAATTAAAATGGATATATGTTGTAAAACAAAATGAAATGTTGCATACGAACATCTCTGATAGCAAATGAAAAAGGCCATGAAGTAATTAAAAAGGAAAATCAATAAAAACAAGTTTTACAGTAAATAAGACAAGATGCAGCAGACGAATATAAAGAGAAGGGACAAGTTTGATTTATAATTGATTCTGAAAACGAGCGAAATGAAGTACAGTTCTGGTATTTCAAAAGCAATAAGGCTGAGTAGGAAAGTAAAGAAAGTTATAGATATTTTGAAGAAAAATCAGTCCATTTGCCAGGATAAGTCTTTAG
The DNA here is from genome assembly GCA_029339505.1 of Unio delphinus. Taxonomy (NCBI): domain Eukaryota; kingdom Metazoa; phylum Mollusca; class Bivalvia; order Unionida; family Unionidae; genus Unio; species Unio delphinus. The sequence continues at coordinate 18,785,253 of JAQISU010000108.1, forward strand.
ACAGTAATATGATGCAAGAAAGACGATATACCATTACTGCAACTGCTTATTGTCTGCTGTTTTGTAACATTTAGACCATTGTATAGCACTTATGGATCTGAGAACTACATTAACGAAACATCTAGAAGAGAATAATAAGTATTTTGTGTTTCACTAAAAAGCTAACACCTGAACAATGAAGAAGGGCCAGTATTGGAATTCCGATGTGATGTACTTTTGTGCCACTATGCATGGCAAAAATCTTCAATCGTCAAACATTCAATCCAGTATTTGATGCTCAACCATATATGGTAGACCCTCCCATCCTAGACCAATTCCTATTGCACATATTACAACATAAAGGGTAGAGATCGCTACTATTACCGGAAAAGGAAATAAGTAAGCAAAAACAAACAAAATACATGTATGCCCAAACAATCATGATATACAACATGGAGATTGCAGTGGTACTGATCCAAATGTTCCTGCAAACGATGGCATACGTAATGCACCATTTGAATACATTTCATCTCAGTACACCAAGTACTGCTTGCAGGATAAACTGTGCACACCATCCGAACATCAACCTATGGAGTATTCGACTCTGTATTTAACACTTCACACATAAACACATTATCAAAGTAAGAAACTAAGGAAGCTTTCCCATAACAAAAAAGCAGTGGAAATATCTTTACACAAAGGAGCACAAAAAGACAATGTTTACGTTGATAAGTATGGAAAACGATTCGATTTCAACGAAAGTAATGTTTACGACTTTCAAGAGTTTAGGTGGTTATGAGATTTATATAACTTGTCTTTGTTGGCATGTGGAGCATACAGAACCAGAAAGAAATTCAAAGATGTAAAGAAAGGTATATCAGGTATTTTACGCAAGTTTTAGTCAGGACTAATATTTGTCCTCGCAAATTAATTTCCCAAGGTCATTTGATAATTGAAAAAGAATTGTTCAATATGCAACGAAGTTAAAGTCTGTGGAATTTTCAATGGCATAGATGGTAGTGGCTTAGATTCTCCACCGAATAAACTCCAGACACTACTGGCATATAGTTTGTTCATGAACACATCAATAGTTCTGCTCCAGTTGAACTGCATTACACAAGAAAATCAAGACAGGAAATACCATCCAGATGCCTTTAAATATTGGAAAGGTACAATACAAACTGAATAAATCTGTTCAGTGTTATGCAAAATTTAATTTAATTGTTTATTTGTTAGTTTAATTCTTTTAAATTTCATTACATGCAATTATAATGTAACATTGTATGCTTAACTTAACCATGTCCAGGATTGAGTTCATATTTACTTGACCTGTTTTAAAAAAACGTATTTCATTTATGTAATCAACTATTAATAACTTCTTTATTATCTATGTGTATGAGCTTATTATCAGGATTAAACACAGAAGGAGCAAATATGCTGATCCGGGTTTTCGGAGATTCCTAAGAGAATGTTGTAAATCTGTTGTAAATACAGAAGGCTAATTAGATTATTCTATAAGGTTATTTTCCATTAGATAATGGTTGCTTTTAGAAAATGCTAATTGTGACCTGAGGTCAGGTAGAGATTTACCAGTCATGCTTTAAAATATAACATTTTAAGTTGTAAATATGTTGTGACCAGTTTGGTTGAAATTTATTTTCTTCAAAGTATTTAATTCAAATAATTTATTTCTCTGGAATCACAAAAGTGCTCTGACTTAATTAGAATTTATACTGAATGAAAGCCTGGAATAATATTGATGGGATTCAACAAGATACTTTTGACACATGAGCACTTCGAAGGCCATAAGAAACACGTCCTCCTATTCAATTGTAGATCATTGGGACTTGAACTGAGTTGCAATCAGGACGTTTTATTACTGTTGATTGTGTCTTTAATTCGTGGATTATTTTTTAAATTTGATTCGCAATAACGTACGTTCTTTTTCTTCTGATTTCTCACTTTGTATTCTAGGGAAAATAATTATTTGTTAAAGTTTACAAAGCTTGTTGTCATTATTCTCTTTTGTTGATTATGTTAAGAGCATAAAATCGTAACATTAGGAAAATGTCTACATAAATATGTTCAGCAATGATTACAGTTGGTCTTTTTATGGTCTCACGAAAGACCAGTATCCTGTTTGCATTGTCTACCAGCACCTTATAAAAAGAATGATAAATGAAGGAAAAAAAAAGATTTAGTAGTAAGATCTGTCACGTGGAGTATACAAATTGGTTACAGACCTATCAAATTCATTACTGCTTTGGAGACATTTTTATTGTTCGTGCTCCTGTTGAATCAAGTCCGATGACGTGTTTTATGTTGTATGTAGATATTATCTGAGAAGAAAAACATTTATTTGGACTAGTCAGTGGAAATAGAATGGGGAAATGTTTGACTACGATATTATCCTGGAATTATTGTGAATTATTCAAAGAAAATCTGGACAACGCCATTTTCACAACGTTACAATTCGTGGCAGACGAGTACATTTCCAGTTCTGACGTTCGTACGGAACTTTTCTCTCTTTCTAAGAGAAGGTGACGCAACCTGCTTCCTATGAGATGAAACACAAGGAGGTACAGGGTCTTTTGAATTGCGACCTCTCTTATCTTGCATCTTAGATCTATTGCGAGCACGACCCCAAACTAGCTAAGTATTATTAAACAAGTACAGGACAAGATCACAACCTATATCTATCATATGTATTGCTACAATGCATTCAAAATATTTAAAACATAACCTTGGATATGATGAGTGAATTAAATGGTTGCCACGTGGCTAAACCCTATTTAAAGATATGACAGGTGAATCGAATACCCCTGTAATTGTTATGGGATGATACAAGTTTTCTTGAGCTATTGGGTGGTGAAACACACAAATGTAATAATATGGCCAGCGGTTTGAATCATATATCAATATGTGACCAACAATTGGCTGCTGAAACAGACATAACTATATAGCAAAAATGATAGTTCCAACATATTAATCTGTATTTAATCAGAACATTCCAAATATAGCCTATCATGGACATATCAGAACATTCCAAATATCGTTGCCTATCACGGACATATCAGAACATTCCAAATATCATAGCTTTTCACGGACATATCAGAACATTCCAAATCTCATAGCCTATCACCGACATATCAGAACATTCCAAATCGCATAGCCTATCACGGAGATATCATAAATTATGTATATCTTTGTATATCCTGTGACATATTTTCTGATTTGAATGATGGCATGTCCTTATTTTCATAAAATTTGTAAGAACTTGATTTGAAATGAAAATGGTCTATGAATTACGCATGGTGAAAACAGTGCGGTGGCATTCAGGCTTCTCTACAAATCTGAGGTTTCGGGTTCGATCCATAGCCATGAGCCACCAAATCCATGGATGTAAGACCATTCATCTAAGCCAGGTGTTTCCTATTCATTCTCCGATTTCCTCAACCGCAAAAGACAACCTCATGGCAGCCTCAAAAGAGGACCTTGTGTCACTTTCGTCTAAGCTATTTAGCATATTAATTCCATATAGATAATTTTACCTACCTTGCTAAATAAGAAAAGAACTTCTTATGCAACAGAAGTGGGTGAATATAGTTTATCCCTAAAACTACATGAGTCTGATTTTTATTCTTGAAATTGAATTCAGCGTCCAAATTATTCAGACATAATCCAAGCAATGAATGTTTAGTGCTTTAATAAGGTCGTGTACAAGCTTTATTAAGATAGGATATAGATTACATGGTCAATTAAATTCAGATGTTTGACAAGTCATTCAAATTAATACACGATCTCCTGATAAAAGCAATTCCAGGTATACAATATATTATTATTCAACCTATTGGCATTAGTCGTTCAAAACAATGTAGTTGAGACAATCAGCCCATCATATTTGACACAAGTAGGAAATACAGGACACAAGGAAACCATTTTCCTCATGCAAAATATTGGACTTGTTGGATATAAATGATACAGCTTATATTGGCTATTTAATGGCAACATCCCATGAATAAAATAATTGCAGGATTTCCTCTTCATTTCCAATTCTGGATGATGAAACCACAGAGCCCCTCCCCTCCTAAAAGCAAAAGAGCAGACAAACAAAAGATATGTAGAGTCAATAAGAGGTCAGTTCATGTTTAAATTACATATCACTGATATTTTGACATTGGAAGATGAAACAAAATATTTATGGGATATTCTCAATAACGAAGAAAAAGCAACTCAAAGGTATGTGCTAACTTAAAGTATACACACAAATGTATAACAGACAAATAAAATATAAACATTTTCTGAGGAACTACAGTATATGATGAGGTTGTCATCTAATACGAGAAATTATCATAAAGGTTAATAACAAACGCTGTAAAGACAAAAAGAAAATTACTACACAAAGTTTAGTAGTCTTTTTGAAAGTATTTTTTTTAAATTTATATTGCACTTCTCACATCTTATGACTCGATGTCGTGAACACGTGCAGCAGCCCATCATGTGACATCATTAGTCGAGATTTGGTGATAATATTCTGTAGCTCTTCTCTTCTTTTGTAACGGTTTATCCGTAACGAATCTTCCTTTTTTTTGCAAAAGGTCTCCACTCATCGCCACATACCAGTTGTCGCCATAGGGTGCAAATTGTTACTTGTTGTGCATACCTTTAAAAGATCGTTTTGCAAAGCATTATTAAAGATATGAATAATAACTAAAAGTTAGAACTGTTTTAGCCACATATAATCCCAATTGTGACAATTGCTACAGGGCAAACAGGTCATTTGCCTGAAAGGTATCAGCGTTAAAAATCGGCGCTCTATGTTGGGTTATTAGGCTTTAACGCCGAGCTTTTGCTTATGTTAGTATTACTAACGTTTATGTTGGTTTAGCTGGTTATCGTGGTGCAAAAGGAAAAACAACTTCTGCTAGTTTCGACATATTGTGCGAATAACCTAAATGTATAAATGTGGACTAACCCGCCATATTGCCACAGCGTCTTCATATATGAAATGAAATGATTTCAAATAGGTCATGATTTAATATCGATGGAACGAGTTGAATAATGTCAAGCTTGAGTGACCCATGGCGAGGGAAAGTTGACATTATTCAACGAACGTCATAACTTGATATTAAATTACTACCCATCTGAGTTTCAGTTATTAAAATATTATTTATCTCAATGGAAATATTTTAGAGATAAAGAAGAATGAATTATTTCGTTCATATTTAAATTCAAGACCAGCTTGACAACTAAGCATTCCAGTTGTTGGATCTCATCAAATATCAATTTTCATTGTGCATGTGTAGTTCTTTCACGATTGCTTAAACCTCAATAGTATAGTATATTTATTATTCCCCACAAACTTTCACTTTGTGACCAGGATAGTGATTTTTTGAAGTGCAACTATTTTCCAGAGCATTCCAGATAGATTCAGTACTGAGTAAATTTGGAGTAACGTCTAAAACATTCTCGAACTTTCTAGTAATATAAATAGTAGTATAAATACAGGGGCCTTAACCCCATCAATTCAGTTTAGTTTCAGCAACCTAAGTGGATATATATTTGCATTTTCTGAAATGGCATCAAGACTCTGCAAGCATGAGGCAGACGAAATTTGCTATATCTTAGGACAATTTTAACAGGAGAAGAGCTAAACAGTACTCCATGGAATCATCTGCTAAGATGTGTGAGGCCTACAAGGCATAAGTCGGCATGTCTGTCTGGGATCAAGACAAATCCGGGGCACCTCATTTCACTTAAGATCAATGCAAAAAAAAGAACAATAGGTAAAATGGACACCTTTTTCTCTAAATTGTATGTTATAAAGTTTGTTAAAACATTTAAAATTGTAAAAGCTTTTAATTTTAAAATGTTTAACAATTTTCAAAGTTATTGAAATCAATGTATCATAAATGAAACATTCCTAGAATCTCTTACACATTAGTTATGAGTTAATAAAATATATTTTTGAAGGATAGTACTGTGGAGAAAAGTAAGCCATGAAGTGTGCTATCCCAAGAATTTGGCTGGAACCCACTCACCACTCAAGCAACTGCTACTTCCAAGCGTCGGACTGGCAAGAATACACTTGCTATTACGTATCCGGACCTTCCTTCATCTATCGCCCAGGTGCCACACTGCCCTAAGCTGCCCATACCCACTCCTCCGCAGAGACCAGCCGTCTTTAGAAGAGAGTAGCAAGTCAGAGCGAGGATGGTGTAAAATCCAGACCACAATTTCAGAAGTGGAGTTGTGGAGAGAAACCGATACTATCCCAACCAAAAAAGACCTCAACGACTTGATCAGAGATTTTGGTCTCAACAAGTTCAATGCCTAGCATTTGACGTCTATGTTCAAGCAGTGGAACATGTTGGATGAACGTTTGCAAGTCACTTATCAGAGAAAGCATCACCAAGCTTTTTTCCAGCTTCTTCACCCGTCAAGATGGGATCTGCTTCTGCCAGGATGAGACCAATCTGTTCGAGGCAATCGAAATCTCCTGTAACCAGAATGAGTGGCACCTCTTAAGTGACAGCTCATCGAAGTGTCTCAAAGTCGTGCTGCTCCATAATGGGGACAAGTACCCATCTCTTCCCCTGGTTCATTAGATGCATCTCAAAGAGGATTACAACAACATCAATACCTTGCTGGACGCCTTGAAGTATGGTATGGGAGGTCATCGAAGACTTCAAAACGGTGGCATTCCTGATGGGTCTCTAATGCGGGTTTACAAAGTTTCCCTGCTATATTTGCATTTGGGACAGCAGGGACACCAAGGCGCACTACCACAAAGGGAACTGGCCACAGCTGACTAAGTTATATGTGGGGAGGTACAACGTCAAGTCGGAGCTGCTGGTGGACACCCGGAAGGTGCTATTGATAAAGAGTGGCAGCCTTCATGTACCTTCAAGATTTCTGCCGTAAACTGTGCGAGGCAAAGTTCATAGCCGGCGTCGTCGTTGGACCATATAAAGATGATCATGGAGTGCAATTAATTCCCTACGAAGCTCACTAATACACAGGAAGTGGCTTGGAACAGCTTTGTTGCTTTGGTTCGGGGCTTTCTGGGCAATCACAAGGCCGAAAACTATGTGGAGCTGTTTCAGTGTCTGGTGAACAACTACGTCACAATGGGCTGCAGGATATTCCTCAAAGTCCATGTCCTTGTCGCTCATCTTGATACATTCAAGCAGAACATGGAAGCATACTCGTAGGAGCAAGACGAGCGCTGCCACTAGGATATACTGGACTTTGAACGACGCTACTGAGGACAGTATATTGAGAACATGATGGTAGATCACATTTGGGGGCTGATTGATGAAAGTGATTTACAGTATAATTGTAAAGCTCGAAAACCTACTCACTTCTAAATCCTTTGTGGGCATTTTTGTATTACTGTAGTATAAATACTTGTTAATCATGATTCATATGTTGTTGTTTGTTTTGACTTTATGTGAACAAAATGAAAGACATTCGTCCGTTTTCTCACTGGAAATATGTTAATTTCAAAATATCACTGTCCGGCGACAAAAGCAAGGTTCGTGGGGAATAATAGCCAATTTATTACTGTTTAGGCGTAGCCAATAAGACTCACTACACAGGAAATAACAAATTGTGTTACATAGTGTATTCATTCGAGAGGAACTACAGTTGATACAGGAAAATTTTATTTAAAATCGGAATTGCGTCATAAATATAAACATTAGCTCTTTTGAATGATTGTATTATAAAGGCTGTGACTGGATACAAGTTTGTCACTTTGGGAGACCGTTTTATGTCTAAGGTGACATTTAAACCACGCTTGTATATAGGATTGATTCCATGCAATAGGTATAACCCCAACCCCCCACCCTCTTGACCAATATTTTTGTTGTTTTTATTTTGTGGTTTGACGCCATTCTTCAGCGCGTGATATGCTATATATGGTAAAAGGAGTCCCCGTGGGGTATATTGAACATATTCAGACAGACGTGACCATTTAATTCTCAAATTCCCTTTTGCGGATTCAATTCGATAAATTGTGATATTAGTAGTAAAAACAAAACGTTTAAGAAGTTGGGGTTAGACAAATTCCCACGATAGTAGCCAACCACTAAAGATAATACTGAACAAGAATTTCATCAGTTTATTTGAACGAATCTTTATCAGATAAAGTGATATGTGTTATTTGTTATTTAGGGTTTAACGCCATTTTTCAGCACACGATAGGCTATACATGGCGGCCAGTATTATTGGTGGAGGAAGAACCCGGGAAAACCCCGGAAAGAACCACCTACCCACGAGAAGCTACTGGCAAGTTTTCTCACATAACTACATTAGCCGAATCTAAGACTCGAACCCACGCAGACAGAGGTGAGACGGCAGTGATCCGTAGAGGACAGCGCTTTAGACCACCACTCGGCCACTCGGGGCCCCTAAAAAGTGATATATAAACATGCTATTACATTAAAAATATATGCACACCACACACACTCGATGTAAAGTGTTCCGACTATGTGATAACAAAAAACATGCCGTTACTAGGCAGATGACGCTTCTAACTTGACAATTATAATGTACTCTGAATTGAGACGTTTTCAGGTATTAAAGGGCGCTTTGTTAAGGCGAAAGGATGCTTTGTTTTAAAAAATATTGCATTTGTTTTAGAACTTTTCGATAAATTCTCGTACAAATATATCGACGTAAGAAAATGTGTCCTTACAGTCATTGATACAAGAAAATCTTGAAATTAAACGGCAAGTGACAATTATATTTACCCTATATTGTATTAAGTTTTATATTTTAAAAAATATAGGGCCTTTAGGTTGCTGTTTACAGATAAAAATATCAATTTGAAGAAGAAAAGAAGATAAAAAAGGTCATGCCATTTTTTTGTCAGCTTTTAATTACCAGACATAAGATCTATGCAGATACAGAATTAATGGATGCATGTCGGTGTCTGTGAGTGTGGTTTATTAATTAATGGATGCATGTCGGTGTCTGTGAGTGTGGTTTATTAATTAATGGATGCATGTCGGTGTCTGTAAGTGTGGTTTATTAATTAATGGATGCATGTCGGTGTCTGTGAGTGTGGTTTATTAATTAATGGATGCATGTCGGTGTATGTGTGTGTGGTTTATTAATTAGTGGATTCATGACGGTGTCTGTGAGTGTGGTTTATTTAATTAATGGATGCATGTCGGTGTCTGTGAGTGTGGTTTTTTAATTAATGAATGCATGTCGGTGTCTGTGAGTGTGGTTTATTAATTAATGGATGCATGTCGGTGTCTGTGAGTGTGGTTTATTAATTAATGGATGCATGTCGGTGTCGGTGCGTGTGGTTTATTAATTAATGGATTCATGTCGGTGTCTGTGAGTGTGGTTTATTAATTAATGGATGCATGTCGGTGTCTGTGCGTGTGGTTTATTAATTAATGGATGCATGTCGGTGTCTGTGAGTGTGGTTTTTGAATTAATGGATGCATGTCGGTGTCTGTGTGTGTGGTTTATTAATTAATGGATGCGTGTTGGTGTCTGTGTGGTTTATTAATTAATGGATGCATGTCGGTATCTGTGTGTGTGGTTTATTAATTAATGGATGCATGTCGGTGTCTGTGAGTGTGGTTTATTTTTTAAATTGTAATTGAACCACCTCTAACAGTTGTCACTCATTCGTTTTCAGGATTAACTTTTAAATGAATGCAAGGTATGTATGAGACAGAGGTACTTTTGAATGTACTAAGAAATTAACTTCTATTTGAACTAATATATGTATAGTGTATAAAGGGTACAAAACAAATGAATCCAGTATAATGATAATCGCATCGCAATTTAAAAACCTTACAAAAGTTATAGGTGTAATATTATCTCCATACATTAGTATTTAAATCAGAAAGAAGGATACGGAAAATGATACAGATGTATCTGCAACAATTTTGAGAATTATATAGCTGAAAAATGTACATTCTTAAAGTCACACTCCGGTTTCCATATGAACCGCAGAATAATTGAAAGTGTACATTGCAGTAGATCGGCTCTCATTATTTCCCGACATCAAAGATCAGTCAACACGGAAATAACTTTAAGATAGATTGAAAAGCGATTCGAATGAGACAAAATTGAACGTTACTTATAGCCATGATTTAGTGACAATCAAAACAGCGGCAATTTAAATATTTCTATTGTACTGATGTTTAATTGCAATATATTCATTGTTCCATCTTGCCTTTCATTGTATCATACAATGTCTCTTTTACAATTTCCAAAACTGAAATGGAACGGTGATATATATATATATATATATATATATATATATATATATATATATATATATATATATATATATATATATATATATATATATATACATACATATATTCATCGCCAGTTTTAATTTTGTATTGCTTCAGCCATTTCCAGTTTCCTACCAAATGACTCGTCCATTCTTTTCCATCCATCATTATTCAGCTTCTCTTTCCTTACTATTATTATTATTATTCAAATTGTTTAATTAGGACGTCTCCGAACATACTATGAACAATAGAGCTTCGTAAAATATAATTAAGAAAGTAACAGAAGGTATCGACCCGATTGTTTTGTCCCCAACAGTTTCCTTGAAATCAAAAAAGGAAAAAATAACGAAGTGGATATCGTAGTCTTTAGGCAGATCGGAAGTTCGATCATGCTCTGTACTACATAATACAATTTACACTGACCAGAATAAAGGGAACATGTTTTTTTTTTTAAGATTGACTAAAACATACAAAGTCCTTTTTAAATTTCCATGTTAACAAGTTCGGAAAACTAGGGAAATCATATTCTTTATAAATCTAACCCTTTGCAAAATTCTAAACTGTAGAGGGCCACCTTACGTGCAAGTCGTTGTCAGTCTGTGTATCAGATTTAACTGCGGGACGTAAGTCGTTGTCAGTCTGTGTATCAGATTTAACTGCGGGACGTAAGTCGTTGTCAGTATATGTATCAGATTTAACTGCGGGACGTAAGTCGTTGTCAGTATATGTATCAGTTTTAACTGCGGGACGTAAGTCGTTGTCAGTGTATTATCAGATTTTACTGCGGGACGTAAGTATATGTATCAAATTATCCCGCGAACTTCGGTTCATCCTCAGGATACATGCTACATTTTTCACTTCACTCTTGAAACGTAACCGTTCGTGCGAGAAAAAGATGACACATGAAACAACTAGCGGATACCATCATATTTACTTTTATATTTATCTTCTTACAATCAGACGGACATACCAACTGAACAATGAAAATTAATTATGTTATTAATGTAACATATATCACTGAAACAAAAAAGACAAATACAATAACTGATCATTCTCTTAATCCATCGAGGCATTGTGGACTATTGAAATAAAAAAAGTTTTAGGAATGAATGCAAAAAATATGGAGAATAATCGCCCATTCCTACACAGTCAAGTGTCTGCATAGCGTGTAGAGGACTTAGTCGAATACATTTACGTTACGAAGGGACGCTTGTCAAAGTCGTGTACGATCCGCAATTCTTTCCTCGTGTACAGAAATGATCTGTTGTATTAATTTATAGTGACTAATTGCAGGAAAACAATGAATCAGATGAATATGCCTGGCATGCTTTCGGCGGACGCTCTACATGGAATGGATTACAGATATACGTGAATACATCTTATCAGTATGCACATAGGTAGTAAATTAAATATAACCCTAGCAAGAGTACATGGATGCTATTCAGTAAAAGAAATGAAGTGTACTATTTAAATGGAATTACTATGGGATTGCAGCATATTCTTAAAGCAAAAATAATGAAATATACAGGAGAAAACCTTTTCCCAGTTAATAACAATGAATAATTGTGTATATTTTATTGCGATAAAGCCAAACGTTTAGCAAACTCATTATACTGAATTGGATTAAATGCAAAGGGAATGAATCATGTATTTTCTGTGCAAGACATGGAAAGAGTTATTCTGCCGTCTGCTTGGTATGGCTCAGAACTCTGCTTCAATATGACATATCAGGGCATTAAACCTGAGAAATACAACGGATGTTTCTCCCGGACTGTTCATCAGAGCTATTGAAAATTCGAATTTGGCCTACATCATAGTCACAATTATTTAATTTATGATATAAATACTGTACTAAAAGTATGATTTAGAAAGCTTGTATTTTCATTGGAAGTTTTCCAGACAAATTAACATGAAACAATTAATTGGGAGAATAATGGAGGTATTAGAGGAGAGACAACATGAAGCGAGCATCATAAATCCATTTGAAGGATTCGGTCGAGTTTTAAAAATGCAATACCTATGGAAAGTTGCTCAAACTGACTCAAACAAAAAAATTGAATATGGGACATTAATTCCTATTGGATTAATGCGAATAAAATATCGACTTTGTCCTGTGTGGCAAAACAACTGATGACCGTATTTTATACATTTACCCTTAGACAACAGAAACCATTTGATGGCAAATATATTTTCGTATTTGGCTCCAAAGATTTGCCGTGATTTCTGTGATCAACTAGATAATGGTCATGCTACTAGTTGGTTTAAACGATAATTCAGAACGAGTGTAACTCGTGGTATTTATTTATGTGATAAAACTAACTACATAGTATTTCATTAAAATAACTGATATTATATATTCGATTAATTAGCGAACTTACAAAGAATATAATGAAACAAGTGTTTGTATGGTACTGAAAAAAACTAACAGAATACTCGTTCTAGTTGTGTAGTTCTATTTTCAAACGTTGAAGCATATTGTTATTTTTTCTACTGGTATTAAATAAATAATTCATGTAAATAATACATAACATTATTTTTAAAACATTGTATTTATTATTTTGCTACTAGAAGCAATTCACGTGGCTTGATAGGTAACACATTCCCTATTTTCATGATTCCATATATTCCATTGCAGTTCGTTAATTTAAATGAAAATCTTCAGAAAATGGAGGAGTAAAAAAAATCTCTTTCTGTCTCTGTGCTGAACTCAGAGAGAGAGAGAGAGAGAGAGAGAGAGAGAGAGAGAGAGAGAGAGAGAGAGAGAGAGAGAGAGAGAGAGAGTATACATTTATATGGCTAAAACAGCCCCACTTTCTGCCTTTCACTGGACAATAGCGATCAATAAATTTCAAGACATACAATTATGTTCACAATAGTGCCCATATAGGCGCACTGAACTCGGTCGTGTCAGAAATTAACAAATAAAACGCTGCTAAATTATGGGCCCATGGTCAAATGGCCCAATAATCAATAAAATGACCAGAAGGAGTGACCCGCGCACTAGCCTGAAGGAATTAGTTTTAAGTACATAATTTAATTCTGATAAAGAGGGAATTCACGGGAACAATGTCAACCATCATGATTACCATGGTATTGAATTGTTTTCTCTAAGAAACACATTGAGAAATTGTAAGATTGGAATATTTTAAAAAAGAATCGAGCTATCTTGTGACAAACACTTAATTTATCATGATTGTAATCTGATTAAATTTCATTCATTTACATGTACTGAAATATGGACCCATAATAGTGACGACAATTTACTATAATCGAACTGAAATTCTTCCGGATGTGTTTCTTTTCTGCTTTCAAAGTTATTTTGAGTTGGAACATGATCGATGTTTATGAAATCTTATATGAAACTCCTGCATAATGTAGCAAGGCATGGACTAACCCTATCATCAGTCATAGGGGTGAGAGAGCATGGACTAACCCTATCATCAGTCAATTGGGTGAGGGAGTTGGACTATCCGATTGTCATTCTTAAATTTTGAAGATTCTTATATAATAGGGTAACTTTTATATTTATTTTATTTACCCATCTTTTCCGCATGATCTCTACCTAGAATGAAAACACATTTTATAGTCCGTGTATCTTTAGGCACATGACAATTGTTGCGAATTCAGTGTATATTCTGATCAGTTGTTTGTTTTTTGGGGGTTTAACTCCCTTTTATCATCATATTTGAGGCTATACATAGCGACCTGGAAGATTCCAGTAAGAACAACCTATTCACCGGAACATAATGGTAGACTTCCTCACATATCACGTTGGTCGAGTGGATATTTAAATTCACATGGAAAGAGGTGGAATAAAGGAATCATCTTTAAAGATGCTCGCATTATGCCAATCGGACACCTGGGGCCCGCGAAAAGTAGTTGTATTGAACGTTTGAGATTAGGCATGGTCTTGAATAAAAAAATATGTATTTTACCTAATTATCGTGCTCTCTATGAGTCACGTGACCCAACAAATATGTAGAGGGTGATAACTTTTCTGTTGGACAAAAATATAGAACTAGTATGTGTATACCTTTTATATTAAGACAAAAACAAAACTACTGCATACTCACCTAAATTATGTTATATTGATTTAGAAATCTAGAGCGTATTGACTTATATTCTATTGAGTTAGAAAACTACAGCGTATTAACCTAACTTCTGTTATATTGAATTAGAAACCTATTGCATACTAACCTAAATTATGTTATATTGAGTTAGAAAACTATATCGTAGCTTATGAACTTTTAAATTATGTCATATTGAGTTAGAAAACTATACCGTAGCGTATGAACTTAAATTATGTCATATTGAGTTAGAAAACCACTGCATTACAACTTAAATTATGTTATATTGAGCTAGAAATCTACAGCGTATTTACCTAAATTATGTTAAATTCAGCCAGCAAAGGACGAATATAACTAAAGAACTGAAATTCTTTTTTTTTAAGTAAGAAAACGATGAAAACTACTACATATTAAGTTAGAAAACGACGAAAACTACTACATATTAAGTTAGAAAACGACGAAAACTACTAAATATTGTTAGAAAACGACGAAAACTACTAAATATTAAGTAAGAAAACGACGAAAACTACCACATATTAAGTAAGAAAACGACGAAAACTACTAAATATTAAGTAAGAAAATGACGAAAACTACCACATATTAAGTAAGAAAACGACGAAAACTACTAAGTATTAAGTAAGAAAATGACGAAAGCTATTTCATTTATAATTTACATTCTTATCAGTTGGTATTTCTAACATTTATCATTGCTTTTTTTAAAATTGTATTTAACGGTAATGAAATTCCAGTAACTGATTTCAATAAATGATTCCTCTTAAAACGAAATCTATAAGCAACATTCTATACATCGACAGACTGATATTAAAACATAAATAATACTAGCAGATAGGAAGCAGGAATATTTCAGTTCTTTCTTTATATATATATATATATATATATATATATATATATATATATATATATATATATATATATATATATATATATATATATATATATATATATATATATATATATATATATATATATATATATCTTCACAAATCTATTACGAAATACCCCCCATCTGACGTTTGTTGTAACACAACCCATCCTATTTAATCATCCGATGGAAAATTACCTCAAGCTGTAAACATATTCATTTCCTCGAACTTTCACCCATATCAATAACCTAATTATAACTCATTACCTAAAGACATAATCTATAGTGGACCAAATTTCAAGCACACTGTACTGATATATATATATATATATATATATATATATATATATATATATATATATATATATATATATATATACATACTAATTGAAAACCCAATCTTGACAGGCGAGACAATGATAAACCGACTGCTATTGTGCGAGGTCTTATGAGCACTGATTTCATTTTGAACAAACTACGTATTATAAGAATACGCTTAAATCCAAACCTTTAACAGTCACATAACCTGTTCAGAACAGTAGCAATGACATGCAATAACAGGGAATGTCATGCGATAACATACAGCTCCATGCAATACCAAACAATGCCATTCAGTAACATTTAGTTCAATGCAATAAACCGCAATGACATGCAGTTATATGCAATACCATACCATAACAAACAATGCCATGCAATAACATGTAGTTATATGCAATATCAAGCAATGCTATGCAATAACATGCCAAAATGTAAGCTCGTCGTTTAGCTTATGTTGTGAACTCTGCATCTGTCGATAAAATACGATTTTTAAAAATTATTATTTATTTATTGCAAATTACATTATTAGACAAATATTATATTATATTATATTATATTATATTATATTATATTATATTATATTATGTTATGTTATGTTATGTTATGTTATGTTATGTTATATTATATTATATTATATTATATTATATTATATTATATTATATTATATTATATTATATTATATTATATTATATTATATTACCCATTGATATTATTTGTTATTCATTATTCGTCTTCATTCTCTTGAAGCACATGTTGTGAAAATGATTGCACTAGAATTATAATATTAAAACCTTGTGAACGTGTTACTGTATGACCTCTGAACATCAGTGTTAGACATTATTTAAAGGGAAGTAACTCTTACACAATTTAAACATAGTAGATCTAAGAGTTCCTACACTTACTCCATGTCTTCACTACTTATTGGCAATGTGGCCAATTGGTTATCGATAATCTGCATATTGCATTGTAATGCAGCATTGACCTATGTAAAATAACTTGACCAAAAAACATTTTAAATATGTGATTAACTGGCAACGTTTCCAATAAATTCATCGCCAGAGGAAAGTACAAATAGCTCTTGGAAAGATTGTTACCTATGCCCAAACATTAGTCCTTAAATATGCTGTATTTTTGTTTTATTTATTTTCCTTAAAGAAGATAAAGGCATGAATAAGATGAAGGAAGCGATAACCGAGTGGGATTTCTGGATTCACAACAGAATACTTTTGACGATGATATAAATACAATTTTTAATAATTAATGACTTGATTGCGAAATCATTTATACGTGCGTGTATATTTATTACAAATATTGGATTAATTAACATAAGATCGCACAAATGTAATAATGAAAAATACAAACAAAATATTCTACAAGGTACAAACACAAGGGGTGAATGATTCACAGTGGCTGCACAATGAAAAGATGGATATAGTTTACCCAGCTAGCAAACAATGTATAATTTTACTGATGTAAAATGAATTCACTCATAGTGAAATTAGGCAAACGAAAATAGACGGATATACAACTTATCGTTACAGTCCAGAAAAGTACAATGGGTTTTACAAACCCCATAATTAGCCCATGGCTACAAGATTATTTGCAAGAAGATAACACTCCGTCGACAGCGCGCTTGATTTCAGTTTCACGGCAGCTACAGTTCAGCTTCACGGCTGCTACGGATAATACCAGCTTTACAGCTTGCACCACGTAGATCTACATCACTCCTAAAACTTAGAACGCTCGGGTCCATCTAGCCACTCTGGACACCCATGACAGCTCTAGAAATTCCGGAAAAACAGAACACTCCATACACTCGAAGCACCGGAAAACATCGGACAGTACCTGACACTTCAGTCTCGGGACATTCCAGACACTGGACAAAGATGGAAATATATCCATCACCGTGTACTATATATGAAAATGTAATAACGTTATACACGGTAAGTTTATACAGATTACCTTACCGCACAATAATTACAAAACAAGTTCGAATCATACTGTACTCATTATTAATTAACAATGTAGCCTTATCTTATTGAGATAAATCCTTCGTAAAGTCGCAAACAAGAATATAAAGCTACAAAACATACAAATTGACGACCTAGTACAATCGCCATATCGTATATACTATAAATTAATAAAGTTACATAACTCTACAGCTGGAAATGTGCAAGCCCTTATATTATACACAGAAATTGTCTGTGCACTGGAGGCATTCGGTTCTTTTCATCAAAAGCACTTCGATCGTGCGGCATAGTATGGACCGAACTCATTATTTTGAATGCGACACAATATGCATTAATCATCATCAGGCATCGTTTTACGCCAAAAACGAACATCTAGCACATGTATTTAACTAAAAAAAAAGGATTTATACAATTTAGTCACATAATGATTCCAAAATGAGCAATTTTAATTCCAAATTTTACTTCGCATGCGACGCATGACGTAACAAATAAATGGATTCTCCATTATAGAAACATATTGTGCTAGAAATACAAAACATAATCCATACATATTTGGCAGGTTGAATATCAATCTGACATTAAAATTGAAACAACAACTGAGACAAATGCAAATTTTCTTGATGTCTTTTAATGTAAAATGTCAACACGATCGACTAATCGTAAGTACAGTACAGATGTATCCCTGCTACTCAATTTAATAACATTTATTGCATAATATTTCGTTGTTATTATTTGTATTGATCTTTAATTTTTTATTCTTCGCTATTACTTCTCCACATGGTTCGTGTGTTTGCAGTCGTAAAGTCTTATTACAAGACAGATATTAGATTTTCTAATTCAGTTGATTCATGCTGTAGATTCTAAATCATAAATGGCTCAAAATGCGGTAATGAAATTTGAAAGACTACTAGATTCAGGATGACAACATGTAAGTAAAAATTGTGTAGATGTTGAAATAGCAAATTGAGAAAAATAAAAAAGACACTACTAATATAAATCTGTGATGTACTTGTTATATACGTATTATTTAATTTCTTAAATGCCGATCAATTTGCAACACAAAAATGATTCATAATTCTACCGTAAAGTCCCTAAGGAAAACTTATAATGTTCCTTATTACCAAACTCTTTCACGAACTCGAATTTACATTTCTACATAGCCTCAGTTTAAAGTGAAATGAAACGAGAATCGTTCTCATTAAGAAATCTGTATTATTAATTTCCAACAATTTAGTCAATCACTGTAAATAACCATCAAGATAATGCTGATATTCCCATGTCAAGTCCCCATCAAAACATCTCACACGTATAGATGATACTGATAATCCAATGACAAGTCCACATCAATGCATCTCACATATAAAGATGATGCTGATAGTCCCATGACAAGTCCCCATCAAAACATCTCACATGTAAAGATGATGCTGATAGTCCCATGACATGTCCGCACCAATGCATCTCACATGTAAAGATGATGCTGATAGTCACATGACAAGTCCACATCAATGCATCTCACATATAAAGATAATGCTGATAGTCTCATGACAAGTCCGCACCAATGCATCTCACATGTAAAGATGATGCTGATAGTCACATGACAAGTCCACATCAATGCATCTCACATATAAAGATAATGCTGATAGTCCCATGACAATTCCCCATCAAAACATCTCACATGTAAAGATGATGCTGATAGTCCCATGACAAGTTCCCATCAAAACATCTCACAAATAAAGACGATGTTGATAGTCCCATGACAAGTCCCCATTAACACATATCACATGATGCTGATAGTCCCATGTCAAGTCCCCATTAAAGCATCTCGCATGTAAAGATGAGGCTGATAGTCCCATGTCAAGTCCCCATCAAAACATCTCACATGTAAATATGATGCTGATAGTCCCATGACAAGTCCGCATCGAAACATCTCACATGTAAAGATAATGCTGATAGTCACATGACAAGTCCACATCAATGCATCTCAAGTGTCAAGATAACGCTGATGTCATCATGCCAAGCCCCTATCAAAAGCATATCACAAAGTTCCTACAGAAACAATTCAAACAGTGTCAGCCGTACCTCGGAGAGAAAATATCGAAGTTATTCACTTGCGCAATAGCTGTAAGTCACATATATATGCGTCTAACTCGAGATTATTTAAAGACACTCGTGTTATTAACAGTGATGATAATAATACAAAATAGAGAATGAGCATTTCAGCTGTTCTAAAAAATTAACTTTGGTTTATGACTGTCCATGACAGTGCCAGAATAGCTGAAATATTTGGCAATTTCGTATTTTAGAATTACGTTAATGAATTAGATACATGTTATGCAAAATTGATAGGCATACCAATATATCATTAGCAAATATAATACTTAACTATACGTGAGCCAAAAACTTAAGTATATTCATTTATGGATCCGCCACTTTTGCAAAAAGATAGGTTTGCATCCACTTGATTAAATGCATACGTAATAATATTTAAATATCATCTCTATACTACACTCTTCAAATGTTACCATTTCTCACATCTCTCGTTTCTTGCTCATTCTTGACCCAAAAATGTTTCCACTTTGCCTATGAAACATTTTATTAGATCTGCTCAAAGACGACTTTTTCTCTATGTTTCACATAGTCGATACACTTTGCCTACAGTGTGTGCAGGTTAAAATTTCTGAAATTATAACAAGTGAACATATCACTTCATGAACATCTGATCGGTCCACATAAGCCCATTAAATTAGTGTGCAGTATTCGATGTACTGATTGGATACAATTATGGAAAACGTTTGTAACACCGCCTTCTGAAATATTTTGTTTTCAATAAACATTTCGGCCGGCATTTTTCGATTCGAGTCTCGAATTAAATTGGGGCAGACATGGTCTCGTCTGTCTGAATATGGCCAATTTACCACAACAGGGACTTGTTATTTCATGCGTAACATATCATAACATGAAAAATGGCTTAAGTCCCAAGACAAAAACAAAACCAACAAGTTAAATTAAAGGTATTGCTCATTTGATAGTGGGCATTTGGGGTGGAGTGGAGGGGCATGCCAACCTGTAACATGGAATCCAACCTATATATACAAGCGTGTTTTAAATGTTAACTTACGAAAGTAAATAAACTCACCTCTGTTCAGAGCAAAGTGCTTACCTAAACCTAACAGAAGTTTGTCCAACCACTGCATATTGAATCGGTAAATATGTGATACAATTTTGACTCAAAACGAATTTTGTTGACGTGTTCTTTAATCTACTGATCTACTGTCACATGTCCAGTACTGCAAGTATCCAGTCATCAATACATTGCAGCAATAATGGGAATTGCTACATCCAGTAAACCTTCTTTCGCATGCATATTGCAATATTGTAATGTGTAGTCGTGAAAGTGACATGTTAGGTTATGTAAAGATGGATCGCCTACTACGAGGTAGAATGCGAAATCACGCGCATATGATGTTCTATGTTGAAAGATGATTATTTTTCTCTGTATAAAATGTTCTGCTATTCGGAAGGACTTCTGTTCTTTGACTAATAGTTTTTAAGACAAGTAAAATATACTTTTGAACGATAATACTAGTTCAGCTTTGTTTGGGACTTTTTTTACGCACAACAAATGAAAGTTGTATCGTCTGTCAGAATGAACAAAATCTCTATCTTTCTATCTAAATGATTTCCACTGAAATAAAAACTATCTGGTAAAAGGATTATAAAATGGGTAATGACTTGAATATTGAAATTATTAAACAAGTTGAATAATGTCTAGCTTTTGCGAGCCTTGGCATTACCCATTTGAAATCCTTTAGATATTTGATAGTCGAACGTTAAGAATTGATGCATTATGATCCAGGATATGCTTGTTGGGTTCTGATGACATTTTTATTCTTTCCCAGTGGCCTTGTTGTTGTTGGGTTAACGCCATTTTTCAGCACACGATATGCTATACTTGACGACCAGTATTAATGGGCGAGGAAGAACCCGGGAAAACCCCTCTGAACGAACCACCTACCCACGAGAAGCTACTGGCCAGCTTTCTCACATACCAACATTAGCCGAATCTGAGACTCGAACTCACGCTGAGGTGAGATCACAGTGATCCGTAATGGAGAGCGCATTACACCACTCGGCCACTCAGGGCCCCTTCCCAGCGACGTAGGTTCACCAATACTGATATTGTCTTACATATTTGGACAACAACAAAAAGTTGGTTTTAAAGATCATTTCAAAACACGTCTTCTTTCCTAGACTGATACTGAACATATTTTATCATAACATAGAGAGATTGCACGGACTCAAGTTGCCAACATGTCATCTTTAAGTGGTTGCGTCTGGTCCTTTTCAAAAGTTGATGTGGAGGGGTCAATGTTGTTATATTTCTCGTCTCTCTCCCTAACCTCTTCTGATCAAACCTATCTTGATTGCAGTCTTAACTCCTTCCCGTTGTGTAGCACAGGTATGGTACTATTTGTTTCATACAACTTATGTAATACGCAGCCTAAATGTTTGTCAGCTTTTTCTTCTCCTGGGATCAAACAAAATTCATACTCTTTTAAGGTCCGACATTGTCTTGTCGTAACTCAACAGAACAAAGCTAATGTGACCAGTTTGCAACCTGTCAAAAAACCCTTTTATCCATAACATTTATATCTCATAGATACTCGCATTGCTAACTAAAGCCATGACATAACTAGACCTCTTCTAAAAATTATTACATACCACTCTGGGCTAAACATTACTAGCTGTGCGATCGTTCTATAGACGTGGTAATTTCTCCCGTTAAGAGAGCTCACAGCTTAATTACACAACTGAATCAATGGTGTTCACGCTTTGTCTTAACTATTATTCTGATTAGCGATTCATTGACATAAACATATAAAATCAATTCTTATAATTCATGATACATATCGTTTAAGACATGCGTTTTAACGACCGATTTTTGTCAGGGTAATGTACGAAATGTCTACCTGATTTCTACTACAAACAATCTACTAATCCGAACACATTCTTATCCACATTCTTATCGATGAGATACGTATGACATTATTACAATACATGCATCTTATTACATTCAAGTAAATTTATGTCTGACCTCAAGGAAAATTAAAGAATGAATTTAAATCGAATAAATGCAACATCTGCTTACAAACTTATGTCACTGAATATACTGAATATGGTTGAGACAACAACTTTGCACCTATCTGAGTATCTCTCTCTCTCTCTCTCTCTCTCTCTCTCTCTCTCTCTCTCTCTCTCTCTCTCTCTCTCTCTCTCTCTCTCTCTCTCTCTCTCTCTGGTTTTCAAATTATTCGATATCCCCGTTCTTTGGACGATATAATGAGCAATTCGGTTATTTCCTGGTGCTAACTTCTGGATTCCCATATAAATTTAGACTGACAAACTAAGGGTGATTACTTAAAACTTTGAAATTCGTCTTGGAACACCCCTCCCGAGTTTAGTTTAGCCAATCCGGAAAATATTTCTCTGACAGCCAAATGTCTCACACTCCCATCGAAATCAGAAAAGTTTCTCTAGTCTGCCTGACAATTCTATGTAATGACACCTATTTCGACTGGACCATAATTGTTTCTGGCCTGCATATCAACTTTGTCATCTTCCACTAGTTGACCTCACGTTAAGAGTTTCTCTCTGGCAGTTGTCCGAACGGACTCACTCATTTTATTATTAGTTGTATTTCATTATGTCACACATGAAGTGTTTTGTCAGAATAGTATCAAATACAAATAAATATAAACTGACTCTAACCAAATTTATTTAGTCTAAAATGCACGGAGTATGAGATATAAATAATGAAAACTGATTTAAAAACATCCACTCAAACAAATCAAATCAAACGATCTCTTCACATGCGAAATCACTATGTTTCATTAAGTTGGATATATCAGTGAGTAAAAGGGGCTCACATTTCGCAGTAGAATTCTGAGAGGGTACATTCAGATTATAGATATATGTAAAGAACAAACTAGAATGCCATCTTACTTCGCAATATATGGCACAGTTAGTCTCAAAACAGCGTGTGTTTACATATATATTGTTTTATTTCAAAGCTTCAGGAGGGCGTGACCCAATATAGCATACAATGATAAACCTAGCGAACATTTTCCTGCGGCGTTCATTATAATTTCCACAATCACGAGCATTCATTCTTTCTGTCTATTTCTTTAAACTTCCTAAGTGATAAGAGGTCATAAAGAAAGATACCAGCGATAAAAGAACCATACGTTTGCATGTGTTTTACATTCCCAATCAATAATCAGCAGACACATATTTCATGAAATTAGTCTTTCATCTAGTCACTCCTGTAAGTATCTCGTCTTCATAGTAAAGTAGGAATGTTATGATTTATTAATTGTTTTTAACCTGGAAACATGTGAAAGCAATTTTATTTCCGTGTAAGTCGACATATTTGAAAATAATCAAAAGAGAAAACAAATTAGTTTACCCATCAGCGTCAGGAGACTGGCGAAAGCTGAGTAATATTTCGAAAGAAATAGAGATACAGGCATTTTACAGAAGCTACCGTGTAACTGGTAATTTGCAGCCTTTGTTTTGTTTTATTTGTTAACAGATTTTTAGCGGGGCGGATTATGCACTGAAGCAGGCCTGTCAACGCATGACAGCAACCAATCGCCTTTCCATAATAGAAGCACTACCTGTCGCGTACTGACGAACATATTCCCAAATTTGTTTTTTTTTTATTGGTTGTTCCCTACAAGTAAAATATAGTTCCAATACCGAACGATAAGCGGCGCTAATTTGGATGATGTAGCTCAGACTCACAAACTGCCGTAATAATGGCACATCCACTAGCATCAGAAATAAATTAAAAATGTTCTCTACAATATTTCTGAAACTCTACGACATTGTTGCAAAATTTTTCAGGTTGTGTGTAAACCAAAGTCGTAAACTGCAACACATAATGCTATATTAATGAAATTATAAATTGTGACGGCTAAAATCAAGTTAAAGTTGCAACATTTTTCTGGCGATCTATGAGGAAAAACAAACGAAAGAACAAAATAATAATAAAAATATCGTACATGTATAATTGACATACACGAATTAAAAAGTATGTTCGTCTCTACAATTAATAATTATATATATATATATATTTTTATTAAAACGAATAGTAATGTTACAATAAATAGATAAATAATGTTACTTGAGTTATTGAAGTGCATGTGTTACGTCAGCATTTATCTTCAGCTGGACGGATAAAGCATTTCATAAAGATACCATTGATAAACTAGTAGTTATCCATATCAATGTTTAACGATCATTTATTGTAATATCTTAAAAAGAAGGAAATAATAATGACACATCGAAATAAGCCACTAGAAGCACGTTGACGAAATATAAGGGCATTTGCTGTGACCTTGGTTCGATAATTACTGTGATTCGTTTTATTTTATTTCATTTATATCATAACATTTTGCAGGTGTTTTGAAACCAATCGTTTGTAAAAGATTAGTTTCATTTGAAGATAGAAGGGCAAAAATTGGTATTAATGTCGGGACACAACTCCAAACCAAATAACACAGTTCCAAACCAAATTAAGACAAACCAAATATTCTACAAGTTTCTTATGTTCATAAAGTTAAAATAATATTTAAACACTTTACATAATAAATGATATTCAAAATATTTCAATTAATTCTTTTTAAAATATTTGATGGCCAAATTCAACTTTGCAATAATAGATATGAATAGGATAATGTCCAGACCAGAATTTAAAGTATAAAGTAGTGTTTGGGGGAACTTGACACCAGTTATAAGTAAATGGTCAGCTAGAATATTCAAGAAATGCATCAATAACAAAGGATTCAAAATTACAGATTATATTGAAATAATAAAGTAACCATGGTAATAAAACCACAAAGATAAACACGTCAACACACTGTTTTGTTATTGCATATAATATTAAGACTGAGAAAATATATATAATTCGAACATAAGCATACAATTAGCATAAAACTGTGTTCAACAATCGCAACAAATACCAACAGTATTTAAAAACAGTTTTGAGTATTTAGATACGAAATATATTTATAAATAATGCATCACTTCCAGCGCAGTTTGTTTCCATGTTCATGTTTGGTTTGGGAAAATTTAATAAAATTAATTCCTCTTGAATGCGTTGATAATAATGCCAGTCAATATCGCATTACATCTGCATCAAGCACAACGTCAAACCGTTTTCTGATAAAGTTTCATTGGTCTGATAAATCTTTCAGATTCATTTGCAATGTATTGCATGAGTAATCAAGCGTGGTCTCATGGTACAACGCAGACATACACAATCAGTTCGATGACTATTTTCGATTGGTCAATGTGCTCACCGCAGCAAGAACACACACACATTGGGTTTGATTAATAACGTAGCAACGACGCTGATAAATTCATTGCCTACATCTACCTGCAAAAGTTGTGGCCATGTTATTGGTGAACGTCACACATCTACAACACTCACTGAATCAATAGACATCAAACACGTCGCTTCACTGTATCTATTGATAGCAGTAAACATTAAAAATGGTTAAGGCGTAGTAGCATGTACGTACCTGTACCCAAACGTCAAACAATCAGCGATGAATCTTTCTTTGTTCGGGTTAATTTTCCAGTGTCTTTTGATTACCTATTCTTGATCAAGCCCATTGATGACGTTTGCATCGTCAACTTTCCAACTTTGTGATATATCATAGGTAATCTCATTACATCATTGTGTTTTGCTAACAATAACAAACCCTTGGCCAGTAAATGACCATGTAACTTACCTCCAAGCGCTATCTAAGCCTTTATATCTCTGTTGATTCAACATCTATCAATTCTTTCTCTATATATGCGATTAATTGAATATAAGCCATGCATGAGATCTATATCAGCATATTCAAATGATATCACATGGTGCTTGAGATACGAGGTCATGTATTGCACCATCGACATGGTTTGTAAGTTTATTTCAAACCTTCGATAACCGCTCCGGTGGCCTAGTGGTTAGAGCATCGGGAGGTCGTGGGTTCGATCCCCGGCCTAGTCACACCAAAGACTTACAAAAATGGTACTAACAGCTGCCTTGCTTGGCGCTCAGCATTAATGGGTTAGTGGGTTAGTGTTGGGACTGGTTGGCCTGGTGTGAGGATAATGTGACTGGGTGGGCCATCATGCTACATGTTTGCGGCATGATGCCCCAGTGCTAGACATCACTATAAACTGCCTCAATGCAGACATCGTAGCGATATTACTGAACAGTTCTTATAGCTACGTTTAAAATCCTAATCAAACAAACAAAGAAACAAATCAAGCCTTTGATGGATCAGTCGAATCAAGCATTGATCATAGGCTGGGCCCCTCGTGATAACGCACAGGGTTAGCTAGGTGGATGATTAGACCTATATTACCAGGTGATAAAAAAGGTGTAAATCTTTGGTTTATATCCAATGCCTCAAGGTTGTAAGTATATAACGTTACAAATTAAACTAGTAACTATGATGCTATATAACTGACCATGGTGATTTAACATAAACTGTTCCAAACTATTTAGCTTGGTTATTCCTATACCACTGTAGGAGGCTATATTTCTTCTTTTATTATATTTTAATGTTGTTGTTGATCAGCTTTTTATATTTAACATAAGGTTCGTTTTTTTTCGTGTTGTGTTTATCATACCCATACATATAATAGCAATACAACTGAATATTTTGCCAACCAAAATCAGAGTCCTGCCAGTTCTATTGTTTTGCAATCAAAGTCCTTTCTGATATGCAACTATCGTATGATCGTTTCTTCTTCCTGCTTTTCTCCCCCAAAGAGTTTATGTCTCGATGATATAGGCTTCATGTTGACTTTTACATTGATACTGAGCTATCGAATTTAGAAATAATTTACAGGATAATTTGCAGCATATGTTACACGCTTCCTTAGCATAATTCCAAGAAGATATACTAGTTAGATAACACACTGCTTTACATGATGTTAACACTTTCATAATTCTACAATTATTTAAAAAGCTCTTGAACTACGTTGATTGTAAAAATGCTACATTCGTAATAAATGGATGTAACATATATCAATCATTAATCGAACTGCTTCTAAAAATAATGAATTATTTTTTCGCTAATACATGAAAAGGGCATCCATGTCACAATAAACAAAGAAATGAGAAGAAACGAATCTCGTATCAACAATCTAAAATCTTTAAAGTTAAATGTAATACAAAAAAAGATTATTCTGATTTACTACTACTACTACTACTACAACTACTACTACAAATAATAAAAATGATATAAATAATAAGAAATAAATAATATGTGTAATAATACTATAATAATCATAATAATAATATAAATAGTAAACGTTAATAATAACAATAATAATGAAGAAGAAGAAGAAGAAGAAGAAGAAGAAGAAGAAGAAGAAGAAGAAGAAGAAGAAGATAAAGACATCATCTTCGTGTGCCTGTATGTGAAACAATTAGCATGTCGTTTTATCTAAGTTGGACAGACTTTAAATTAGTTAATCTTTTTGCAATATATATGTCGTTGTTGTCGTTTGATTTTAATAGTAACTCATATCGCGTGGACACCATGACTGAGACAACCAGACTGATATAAGAAAAGAAAGTCTTGCAAACGAGCTAGATTTATACGTCGAATGTGCGAGAAGTGTACCGTACAATCTCGACAGTCAGTTGCATCTTTATATCATTAGTATTGGGAATACTGTATTAAATTCCCTTGCAGCTGACCGTTACGAAAACCCTTGTAAGTCGATCAGTTTCTCTGTATATGCGACTAATTGAATTTAAGCCATGTATGAGATCTATATCGGCATATTCAAATGATTTCAAACAATGCTTGGGATACGAGATCATGTCGGTAACATTGCAGCATCGACACAGTTTGTATGTTTATTTCAAACCTTTGATGGAATGGTCGAATCAATCGTTGATCATAGACTCTGCCCCTCGTGATAACGTACAGAGTTAGCTAGGTGGATGCTTTGGCCTATATTACAATTCTATAGATACTAATGCCAGCATATGATAGTTATATAATGACTGTAAATAGAAATTAAAGGTTGACAAGTGATGGCAGATGGTTGTTATTTAATTCGTTTCAAAGCAAGCGATTTGGAATAAGACAACGAGCATCATATTTATATAATAAAAGAATCCTACGTAGAGTCCATACGAAGTCAATGAAGATGGTGATCAAAACGTTCTCACAACGAATCCCGATTAAAATGAAAGCATCCATCGTCTGCTGACGTCGTAAAGTACATAGCACGCATCTGTTTAACTTGAAATGGTCGAATATGTCATAAAAAAACAAGTCATTGACCATATTAATGGTACTAAATACGACTTCAGGGTTGAAATTTTAGAAGTTGTTTCAAGAACGTTGATATATAAAATGACAGCTCGGACAGTGGGCGCTACGAATATATATTCTGACACGTTCTCGACGTATTTAGTTCCATGCACGTGGCAATTGCCGACATAATATTTCCATCTGCTACAACGAGTTGATAGAAAAGTTAATCGCTGGTTTATATCCAATGCCTCACGGATGTAAGTATATAACGTTACAAATTAAACTAATTAAGTTGATATAGAATTGACCATGGTGATTAATCATATGTCCCTAACTGTTCCAAACTATTTAGCTTGGTTAATCCTATACCACTTTCGGAGGATTTAGTCCTTATTTTATTATATTTTAATGTTGTTGTTGATCAGCTTTTTATGTTTAATGTATTGTTCGTTTTTGCCGTATTGTGTTTATTATAACCATAAATATAATAGCAATAAAACTGAATATTTGTGCCAAACAATATCAAACTCCTGTCAGTTGTATTTTTTGTTGTTGCAATCAAAGTTATTTCTCAAGTGCAACATATCGGAATATCGTTTCTTCTTAGCTTTATTTTCAAAGCGTGTATGCCTCGATGGTCTGGGCTTCATATTGACTTTTATATTGATATTGAGCCTGCGAATTTAGAAATAATTTACAGGATAATTTGCAGCATATTGTTACACGCACAGGGGTATTCACTTGACCGAGCGGTGTCAAAACCCTGGCGCGAGTCACGCTGGAAGTTATATGTTTTCCCCAAATTTCCAAAGACTTCCATACAACTTGAGTTGTAAAATGGAAAGAAAGACGTGTCTGCTATAATTAATAATCTTTGCTTTAATCCATTGGCGACCCAGAGGAGACAACTTGCCCAAGAGTTCATTAACCGCACCTTAGCATGGTTTTTCTTCATTATCTTCCTATTTCCGTACCGCAAGCCCGTCATGCCACAGAAATTCCACTAGTATGCCCTTACTAACTGGGAAATATCTAACTGCGTGACCCTAGGCCAGTCAATCCATAGAATTTTCGGCGTATCACGCTCATATACATACGCCCATTTTCCACTATGGACACATAAACGGTACCTACCAAGTTCCAACTTATTGCTTCCATTATATTCCCCCCATAAATAATGCCATTTCAACCACAACACTTTTATACACCGCTGAATTTTAATATGGACTATGTTACAGGGACAGTCATTCGGCTTGTACCCAAATTCACTACTAACGACCCCAGCATGGTTCAAATTCACTAACACTCGGCTCTGTGATGTTTGCTCCTACTAACTGGCTAACTATTTCGGGCTAGTAATGTTTCCATGGCACCGAAGACCAAATACTTCTCAAATTAAAAACGGGATGCTGTCAAATACATATACTCCAAATTTATTACAATATGTTACACGCTTCCTTAGCACAATTCCAAGAAGATATACTATTTAGCTAACACACTGCTTTACATGATGTTAACACTTTCCTAAGTTTTATATTTGTTTCTAAAATATATCACACTACATTAAATTAATAAATGCTACATTTTGTAAAAATGATTATAATATTTAATTGTATATTTAAACATATTATTTAAGATCAAATATGATTCATATTCAGATTTGTTTCTAACAGTCAGCCAATTTAAAATAACCCATCAAGTTCGTTTCCAAACCGGGTTCATTGGTGAAACGTTTGGTGGAATTATGTAATGGGATATATATATATATATATATATATATATATATATATATATATATATATATATATATATATATATATATATATATATATATATATATATATATATATATATATATATATATATATATATAATTGGAAAAATAAATGAGTACCTGACGCAATCAATGCAAATGGCATTGTCTTATGTATCTCTGTTGTATTAAAAATGATATATTCCTATGCAATATTACCAGTATGAGTGTCTGACTTATGTGCAATGGAAATTGTTATTGCATAAATCTTTCTTCCGATAGGAGGTGTATAATGATCATAGTTTGTTGGTGCATCAGTACATTACGGTATATGCAAGCTTTGGGATTCATTAAAACTGATTTAACATTTAAGTCTTTAGGATTTCATTCACCATGATTAAGACCCTGTAAACATTGCATGCATTAAGTGTTCCATATCGATTTGAACGTCGTAAAGAAAATGAAATAGGGATGTGTCTTGTGGGGATACATATGTTGGTGGCGTACAACAGATGAGATATATCTTTGTGATTCATCAGCGATGCTTATGATCATCAAACTCAGTTTATATTAACCTAAATTTAATTGGAAACTGTTTTAAAACTAATAATAGCAAGTATGAGACATAGATAGGACATGTATTCCGGTATATTCTCACACGTACCTACCTGCATTCCCGGATGAATGTTTAAAGACAGACAGATAGACGAACAAACTATTTTCAGTCGGTATTCAGTTGTCAAAACATCAGCCAAGTGATGCAGGATGTGTAGATATATCGAGTGGGTAATAATTTAATCATTTAAACTCAAAGACGTGTTATATTTTATCAGATGTTTTCTTCTGAAGGAGTTTTGTAGCGTACAATGTTTATGCATTATAACGGAACCAAATGTACTAGTGTTTAGCAGCCGTGAACGTCATTCCACATGAGTGATTGACTTTTAAGTGTGGTTATTTCATCATGGTGAGCTGCACGCTCAAGTGACTTCAGCGATACACTGAATAGCCTCCGAAATCCACGGTCGTATATGTGATTTAATGCGAGAGTACTTATAGCCAAACGTTATCGCTGTACAATCACAACACATCAGGTTTTGTCCGCAAACTGTCCACTTTACGGCTGCTTTCTCGACAAACACAATAAGCCTGTAAGGCAAAACATCTTACAGCGGTATCTACCCAACCAAACCATGTATTGATAATGTACTATATAGTCACTAACAACCCTTACGATTGGCTTCCTGACCTAACAAAAAAACATCTTAGGCAAAAATATATTAGAGCAGGCTCTTCGCAATCAAACCAGGTATTGATTGTTTGCCAACAAAAGACATACACCAACACTTTTAACTGAAACAATCTTCATAAAAATAATAATAATAGAAATGATGACTTTGTATAGCGCCTAATCTTCAGATGCTCTAAGCGCTTTACAACATCTATAATGATATGACTACAACAAACAAGACGCTATGAAATTAGAAAACATTCAAAGTGCTGAAGTTATTTAAGGTAGGAAACATTATTTGGTTTTTAAGTTTTCTTTTTACCATTGTTTATTGTGTTAAAATTGTGTTGTGTATTCAATATTTCAGAATGTATTCTAAACTTTACTGAGAATCAGAAACATGCAACATAACATAACATATCATACATACGGAGTATAGTCTGTTACAATAAAGTCATTTTTGTAACTAAACGAATTCAGTAATATCTTGTATGCCTTAAGGAAAGGTACTACTACTACTACTACTACTACTACTACTATTATTATTATTATTATTATTATTATTATTATTATTATTATTATTAATAATAATATTATTATTATTAATGATAATAATAATATCGACCTTCTATGATTGTATGTGCCTCTCTTAAACAATTTAATATGGTGTTTTATCAAAGTTGGAGAGACATTAATTTAGTGTACGAGTTAATTTTGCGATATATCTGTTGTTGTTGTTTGATTTTAAAAGTGATTCATATCGCGAGGAAACCATGAGACATACGAGAAGTAAGGGTAGCAAAAGAGCTAGATTTACCCGTCGCCTGGGCGAGAAGTGTACCGTACAATATCGATAGGTTATTGCAACTTTGCATCGTTAGTATTGGAAACACTATTAAAATCCATTTAATTGTCTGCATATAACCGTTACGAAAACCCAGATTCGTGTAAGTAAATAGATGCAAAATCAGTTTTTTTTTTACCCACTCTTCCGAGTTCCCGCAGTATGTATCTTATGCGTACTGAGGGGGGGGGGGGGGGGGGAAGTAAGGATTTCGACTAAATTGTATAAATCATTTAGAACACGGGGATTAATGTTAATATTTTTCTTGTTATATTCTGCTAATGATAATTAAGTGGAGACTCATAAATTAGTCACTGATTTAGTTAGAACAGATTGTGCACACACACACACACACACACACACACACACACACACACACACACACACACACACACACACACACACATACATACATACATACATACATACAGACAGACATACATACATACATACATACATACATACATACATACATACATACATACATACATACATACATACATACATACATACATACATACATACATACATTTTGAGGGCAGGTATTGTGAAATTAAAACTAATGATGTAGAATTACAAGACTGAAAACCAATAAAATCAGTGTAATACTTATCAAAGGCATACACAGCATAACAATATCGCAAAAAATATCTCTGTTCTCTTGATGACCATACATATCTTTCTGGTCTCGTATTTGTATAAATTATTCCTCTTTCCTTTCTTGTGCATCATCCCATGTTGTACAAAACACGACCAACTCACAACGTATCAAAGAAGTATTATATTTGATATTACTAAAAACGTGTACCTAAATAAAAGATCCTGCTGTTAAGAAATTCGGTATGGAACATTTTATGAAAATAATCCATACTGCAATAAAGTTTTGTGAATACTGCATTTTGTCCCAGACATTAGCTAATTACTCGGTTCGAGAATTATCTTACATTTGCTAATTCCTCGGTCGGAAATATCTTTCCAACGCCGTCTTCTAAATATTCAAATAATCAATAAAATATCACGAATGAAAACCGAAAGTTTATTAAAGTTAAAGTTTATTAAAGTTAAAGTTTATTAAAGTTAAATTTTTACAAATGAAGAACTATTGAATCATTGATTCGTTTTATTCTGGTATGAATTAATGAGCATGCGTGTCTCGTGTTGACCTTCCATTTTGTGAAATATTGTGATACGACATTTTTCAAGGCTATCGTTCTACTCTAACATTGGGGGAGGGGGGGGTTGTTGTTGGAATTATCAAGCAATGCCATTGTTCTGTAATATGCACTACCGGTTTAAATTCCGTTTTAGATTATTTATTATCTTTTT
Organism: Unio delphinus; assembly: GCA_029339505.1. Classification (NCBI taxonomy): domain Eukaryota; kingdom Metazoa; phylum Mollusca; class Bivalvia; order Unionida; family Unionidae; genus Unio; species Unio delphinus. The sequence goes on from JAQISU010000108.1 coordinate 18,819,231, forward strand.
TCTTCTGAAAGATTATCTGTCATTGCCCTCTAGTTGTATTGGTAGTTTCGCATTGAAACTGAGCGTGATTTGAATATTCATCAGTGTTCGAAATCTTAACGCAAAAGTGATTTGGCCCACAATGTGTACCATGAGGTAGGTGACCGCAAGTGTAGCATCTTTAAATAGAAGAGTCCCCCCCCCTCCAACCCTCAAAGTGTGGGTCACAAACGTCCATGACCTTAAACTTGTTTCTGGAGCAGCCAGTCATTGGCTTGCCTACATCCCCGGAGCAATCATAGGACAATCCAAATAGTAGGCATCTGATATAGTTCACATGATTTTGCTTCATTCTTCTTCACGATTGCCCGTACTAAATCCATATAGACAGGTTCAAATGCTCCTAATGCTTGTCGCTGAAGTTCTGTATCATAACTGTATGGTAACGAGTCAATTGAAATTGTGTTGTCAAGCGAATCTCTAGTGGTTTGTACTTTGTCACGTAGGAAATTTGCAAATAGGTCCGGAAGGTCTATTGGAGATACGGTAGTTGGAAGTGGTGTACATTTGTTCCTTGACATTAGTTTGTTAGTTATCTAGAAGAGCTCTCCGTGATGTTAATACTGTAGTGGGATATATTGGCAAAATGGACTATGTTTGTGACTTTCTTATTAGCCGCTTCATAGATATATTTATGAATAGTGAATCTGCTGGAAAGCCAAAGCCTCTCTGCTTTACGGCGATGTCTTTCTGGTCACCTAACACTGCTGTACCATGGAAAACACTTCGTTTTATTGTACTCTACATTTGGAGGCTGGGGCATGTTTTTCAAGCAATGAACGCAGGCATATATCGAGTTGTTCTGCTGTAGGATGTAAGTAAGTTGTTAGGTTTGCTTGGATGTCATGCATTAATCTGGTTCCATTTATCATACTGAGGTTTCTCTTAGTAGCAAATACAGGTTGAAGGTTAGGGACTGATAACGTCGTGATCGCATATAATGCAGAGGTGATCTGATGCAAGTTCGTGGGATACAAGGGTAGATTGCAGAATATTATCATCAGGTCTATGAAGAAAAGTGTCTAAAATGTGACCAAGTTTTTGGGTGGGTTGGTTAACTGACAGTTTAAGTTTGAAAATATGAATGGATTCTAGGAGTTTTGACGAGTATGGGTTTCCAGAACAGTCAAAGTGAATGTTGAAATCTCCAAGAATAATTAGGTTGCCACCTATCGAATTGCCATACTCCAGAAGATTCGGAGACTGCTCCAAAAAGGTCGATTCAGACAACTTTTTCTCTACTAGGAGGAGGGCGTTAGAGACAGAAAAATAGACTGACCCTTGTTCCAGTGTGAGTGTTGTTTGGACTAGTTCAAATGAATGTGTGGCAGAAATTGAAGGATGTGTTGTACTTAAGGCATTTTATAATGGGATGTCTCCATCCCATACTGGAAGTGTGGTACTGTAACATTGATCTATTATGGGATGGAGAGCCAACACATACTGGAAGTGTGATACTGTAACAACGATCTATTATGGGATGGAGAGCATATCCATGCTTGAAGTGTGGTACCTGTAACATGGACCTATTATGGGATGTAGAGCGTAACCAGACTGAAAGTTTGGTACTGGACCACGATTTTAAGCCTGCCCAATCTTTCGTGGACCGATTACAGGATGTATCCATGCTGTTAGTGACGTTCTGGAAAACGAAAACATCACAGGACGTGAAGTTCCCTATTTGAAGGCTGGTATTGGAACATTGACCGACTGCAGGATAAGTGTGTGCTTATGTTGCTAACTATGCGGCAAGTCATATAGAGAGTAGCAGAGGAATATGTCATTTTAGTAACGTGATCCGTGAACGACAAGCAAAACTCATATTCCTATTTTTAGAGGCTTATTAATGCATTATGTGAAACTTGATGTAAGCATAGCGGCATGCAGTCAGCATCAATAGGGTGCTAGTCAGGCAGTTGTTGCCAGAGGACGTAGAGCGACCAGAGTGGGCCAGTTTGACTACAAATGATTGGTATATCACCGTGCCCGAAAAGTACAAACTCGAATCAGACAATTTGTCAATTTATAATTCCATGACACATGGTGCTCGAGACATCGTCCGCAATAATTTCATGTTTCGGGGAATTTAGCAGTTATGATGTTTAGCGTCAAATATTTGGACTGCTTGCCATAAGATTTGTAACTAATTTCATCTAAACAGTTATGTGTTAAGATTCATTTTATTGTAAATTGAGTGTCTACCTCCGAATAGGATAATTTTGTCCACCAGTATGGAAAAAATACCTGTTGCCCATAACAACAGTTGTAAATGAGCTTTTAAACGAAAATCAAATTTGCATAGACAGAATACCATAAAGTTTTCTCTATTTAAATGCTCAAAGAGAAACAGATTCATGTAAGACAAGTGCTTCAGCGTGACACACGTATTGAGTTTGCATCGGATTTCCTCAACATAAATCTCACGTAACCAATTTAAATCAGATATTAAATCACTAATTATTTCCAACGTCATGTTTACGTTTCGCTGACTTCAATTTGTCTTCACAGCGCTGTAATTGTGACAAAATATAATTGTTTTCTCACTCTCCTTTTTCATTTTTGAATACTAACACCATACGCAGAAACTCTTTCGTGTACTACGATTTGATGGCAAGAGATAAGCAGGTATTTGATATTAATAAGGTCCTAATTTAATTGTACTTCTTTGTAAGCTGTACTGAAAATTCTTTAAGTGTCGTGTTTCATTTATATTACCTCCCAGTTCTTTTTTAAATCATGCTTTCATTCCGTAGACTTTTTCGACTAATTTAGAGATCATTTCACTTCCAATTCTAAATTTCATTTGTATTCTAAGCCAGGGAGACTTCCAGTTTGCATAATAAATTTAAGTTTATTTTACTAATTCAGCGAGCATTTCAAGTCCCATTCTAAATTTAATTTTTCAAATATTTCACCTAGCTGTCATATGGCTCTTTCTATTAAAGACGATGAAGTATACACGAATCATTAATATTCGAGTATACATCAATATTAAAGGCAATGAAGAACACACGAATCAATCTTATTCAAGTATGTTTCAATACTGAAGCCGATTCCCTCCAATGTAGTGAAAGGGTGAATGAGATAAATGAATTTACTGCACCAAGGCCGTGTTGACAGACATCTATGTGTAGCTCGAAAGGTTGCCCAATGTCAATGTAGCCTAGTATAGGTGGTGAAGAGAGAGCATCCTTCAGCTGTTGAAAGGCCTTCTCCTGTTCCGGTCCCCACTTCCATGGTAGGTGTTGAAATTTCTTGTGACGCTTACCCGCTTTATTTTGAGTGTTTGGCATTAATTCTGATAATGTGTCTAGCTATCTTCGAGAAGTTCTTCACAAACTTGGGTAATAGCCAGTAAATCCAATGAATCGTCTCATTTCTTCAGGGCTGTGTGGACCTGGCCATTTTATTATCTTGTCAATCTTGGATGGATCTGCTTCAACACCTGTCTCTGATACAATATGGCCAACATATATGACCCTCTCCTTGACGAATTGGCACTTCTTTGGAGACAACTTCAAACCACACTCCCTAAGCCTTGTTAGGACCTTTTTCAGATCTGTTAAATGTTCTTCATAGGTTTTACCGAAAATGATGATATCATCTAGACAGATCACACAGATAGTCAGATGCATCTCCGAGGCACTCTTAAATCTCTGGTATGTAGCTGGTGGATTGGAAAGCCTCATAGATAGTCTCTCAAATTCGTAGAAACCTGGTGGACCCACTGTAAAGGCTGTCCTCTCCTTATGAGATTGATCTAATTCAATCTGATGATACACCGACTTCATATTCAGCACGGTAAAATATTTAGATCCAGCTAAACAGTTCAAGCTATCTTCAATCCTGGGCAAGGCAATGGAATCCTTTTTTGTCATCTTATTCAACTGCCGAAAATCAATGCCCAGGCGAAGTCGTCCATCCTTCTTTTTCTGTAAAACAACATTGGTGGCCCAAGGACTATGTGATTTACGAATCACTCCGCTAGCAAGTAACCGGTGAAGGTAATCTTTCACCTCACTATACATGGAGGGTATGTTTGTTTAAACGGTGATTCGTCTATCAGGTTAATGCGATGCCTTACAGCTGCCGTAAATCCCGAATCAGTCTCACTTCTGGAAAAGATATCTTCGAATTTCGTTATTAGATCTATTCCTTTTTGTAGATCATCTTTGGACAGTTTATCCGAATCGATGTCCATCTGACTGAGAAAGTCATCTACTCGCTCCTTTCCAGCCACATCTGCTGGGACATCAGCCACAGATACTGGTTGCAATTCACACAAAATAGCTATAAGTGGAATACTAATTGCCCTGGCAGTCACGTTTGACACATGAACTTCTATCAGACCATTCCTCAAGTAGTTGTATGTCACCAGACCTGGAGAAATATCTAAGTCTTCATTTACTGTGGACCTCACAGAATTCTGAAGCAGAGCACATGTCGAATGATATGGTACCTCTTTATTAACGAAAGGTCGCAAAATCACATTGTTGTTACTTTCCACAATAATATCATGCTACTAAACGCTCTTCATAACACTTAGACAAAACTTTCTCTTTGCTAACTCCTTTTCACGTAAAGTCAAACATCTGAATGTCAAATACCAAGGAGTTGGTAATCGAGCTGTCTAGAAATCTTGAGCCATGCTCACTTTTGCATTATTCTAAAACATGCATTAGATAGTTTGTCCCTAGCAACACCGGAACGCGACTACTGCAGTTGCTGTCTGGCACGACTAGCATCAGACAACGATGTCCTTCCATATTTGGCAGAATGTTACTTTCTTTTTCAGCCTCTATGTAGCCTGAATATGGTAACTTCTCTCCATTCGCACATTCAACATTAGAAAGGTCTGTAATGGACTCAATCAGAGCAGTCTTCAAATTATTGTTGTAAAATGTCTGGCTAACTGTTGATACGGTCGATCCGGTATCAATCAGTGAATTTACTCTAATACCATTGATAACAACATAAACCTCATTAGTTTGTCCTACTAGCCTTGTAGCATCAGTTCTTGTATACTTCTTGGGGCAACCCCGTTGATAGTCTACTGCTTGCCCCCAGCCACAGGCCTCGTGAAGTTTAAATCTCGTTTCGAATGGTCTAGCCGAACACGACAAGCAGAAGCAATATGTCCGACTTGCCCGCAGCGCCAGCAAGTTCGGTCTCTCCTCTTCACAGTATTATCTGTTCTAAAGTGACTCCTATAGCTTTGCTGGTTGTTGGATACGTGGGATACTGAATGCTCCGTAAGTAACTTTACCTCCTGTGACAGCTGCTGAACAAGATACCTTAATTCACTAAGCTCCTTGCTTTGTGATGTGGTTCAAATTGATGCAATATTAAGATGGGTAGTTTTCTTGGCGCGTTTTAGTTCATCTTCCCGCTGTCTGTGTTCAGTTTCAATGCGACGAAAAACTACTTTCAATTCATCAAATGTCTTGAGTGAATCCAACTTATGGCCAGACACATCCTTAAGTGTCTGTTTAAGTACTGTCCACTGCATAGCCTTTAGCATATCATTTGTCTCATTGGTCTTCACTAACCCTTTTTGGACGGCTCTGTTCAACTATATCTTCCAGCCTACAACTCCATGTAACTATATCTTCGTCCTCTTTCTGGCGAGAAATGTAGAAGTCAGCTAACAAATTCTCCTTCAAATCTACATTGCTATTATTACGTCTATTGGATTTAAATTATTTATTTTTAAATGTCAAATCCAAATTTGTCATTTTGCTTTTAAAATTCATTAATTGGGAGATTATTCTAGAAAAATCTCTATGACCATACTTTACCTGTAAACATGTTTTAGACCTTGGCTTGTTGACCTAATTTCTGACCCTGCTTCAGACAGTGTCAACAAGCTTCTAAAACTATTGGTAAAATCCAAAGACATCTTTCTGGATCATTCTTTTATTACGTGACTTAGTGAAGGTAGCCTCTTTCTTTGACCTTCCATGAACTTCTATAAAATCACGTGATCACTTGTTTATGTAAAAAACAGGTATTTAAATTATTGTTTGGGATAGAACAATTCAGTAGATGTTAGGCTTTATTATCATTAAGTTGTGTCTTCTGTTTGAGTTATAATTTTAATTACCTTGTACTGGTAATTGTGTCATTTCGTTGTAGCAAGAAGAATTATTCCATTTATCTAGAAAAGGACATGTGTTCATGATTTTCATTTGGATTATTTTAAAAACAAGAACTGCATCACGTGACATTGTCAGCCATTTTGGATTACATCATCAAGATTCGAACCTGGAACTATTAGAACATTTATTTATCAGGACTCTTGCAATTCCATTAGTGGGTTATTTTTGTGAATTCTATATTGGATTAATGTTGGATTTGATTCTCTAAAACCGTAAGTTTATTTATTTTATGAAAATAATTGTGCTTAATAAATTCATTGTTAAAGTTTAACAAGCTTGTTAGTTTTCACTCTTTCTGTGTTGCTGCTTATTCGAGCCTAAGCACGTAACACTATGCACACTGTCCAGCCTTGACAATACCACCTTAATGGACGCTGTGGGACCCAATCGCATAGTAATCCGTCCAGCGTCTCCTCTCAAGGAACGTCGGATGGCACAAGTAGCTGGAAGTGTGGATATGTGCCTTGTTGTAAGCATGTAACTTCGTATCTCCGTAATTCAAACTATGTTGCACTCTTCATGTCTCCTGAAAATGTAGATTCGGATTTGTTCATTTCTTATGCATTATGTGTTGTACAATTCATTAATATCATTTGAGATGCATTAGATGTTGTAAGATCATTAGGGGTTGTACGGTTCATTGTTGTACATATCATTAACATCATGTGGCATGTATTAAGTGTTGTACAGTTATTAGGTGTTGTACAGCTCACTATCATTTGATAATCATTAAGCGTGTTTCAGGTCATTTGGTGTTGTAGAGCTCAAAAATATAATTTTTACGCATTAGGTGTTGTACAGGTCGTTAATATAATTTGATATGTGTTATGTATTTGTACAGGTCATTAATCTCATGTGATATGCATTATGTGTTGTACAGTTCATAAATATTTTTGGATATGCTTTACAGGTCATTTGGTGTTTTAGAGATCGTTAGTAGCATTTTATATGCATTCGGTGCGCAACACGCCATTCATATTTTTACTGCTCATAAGGTGTTGTGCAGGTCATTAGGAGCTGTAATCTCATTAATATAATTTGATATGCATTAGGTGTTTTACAGGTTTTTAGGTGTTGGGCATGTCATTAGGTGTTGTACATCTCATTAATATGATTTAATATGCGTTAGGTGTTATTAAGTCCTAAAGTTTTGCACAGCTCAATATCATTTGATATGCGTTAGGTGTGGTACAGGTGCTTAGGTGTTTTACAGCTCATTAGATGTTGTTGCAAATCTAATTAATATCATTGTATTTGCATTAGATATTGTAAGGTCATTATGTGTTGTACATGTAATTATGTGTTGTACAGCGCATTCGATGTAATATCATGGTTAATATCATTTGATATTCGTTATGTGTTGTAGAGACCATTATGTGTTCTACAGCTCATTAATATCATTTGATATTCGTTATGTGTTGTAGAGACCATTATGTGTTCTACAGCTCATTAATATCATTTGATATTCGTTATGTGCTGACCATAATGTGTTCTACAACTAATTAATATTATTGGATATGCAGTAGGTATTATACATGTCATTATTTGTTGCATAGCTCATATAATAATATACTTTGTATGATGCTTTGCACAACTCATTAATATCATTTGATATGCATTATGTGCTGTACATATAACCAGGTATGTTACACCTAATTAATATTATTTGATATGTATTAGGTGTTGTACCTCTCATTAATATTTTTTGTATGCATTGGGTGTTTTACAGGTCATTAGGTCTTTTACAGGGCATTAGGTGTTTTACAGGTCATTAGGTCTTTTACAGGGCATTAGGTGTTTTACAGGGCATTAGGTGTTTTATAGGTCATTCGTTGTTGTAGAGCTCATTAATATCATTGGTATGCAGGTCGGCTTTTGTTAAACAAAGGCTAAGTGAGTAAACCCTGTAAGAAAATGTAGAGAACCTAAGGCAGCTGGACGATGTAATACATCTCCTTCTGGCAACTCCTAGGTCTGGAGAGGGAAGTACTCCACCAGGTGACTTTTGCCCAAGACACACTGTTACTGCTGTACAAACTCGAAAATACTGGGATGATCATTGTGGACCTTTCACAATGAGCTTACCAATGGAAGAGGAAGACGGCTGCTCGAGTTCGCAAGCTACAACAACTTGGTACTAGCCAACACCCTGGGCCAACATAAAGGGTTACGATGCTGGACATGGCACGCACCAAATTGAACGCATCATAACCAGATTGACTACATACGGTTAAAAACCGTTACCGATCTGACATCAATAGAACAAAAACAATGGAGTGATCAAGACCTCGTGATTATGAACTTCCAATAGAGTCTGAAAAAAATTAAAAAGCCAAAGAACATCTGACTCTTCAACCTTGAACAACTTAAAGACACCAACATCTGCAAACATTTCAAGCCACAATTAGAGGAAAATTGGTTTCACTCCTTGTGATGGATGTTAATGTTTAAGTGATGACAAACATTTGTCAACACAGTTATGACAACAGCTGCCAAAGACATCATTAGCCTCCAACGCCCAAAGACAAAATCATAGGTTACAGAATAGGTTCTGAATTTGTGTGATGCCAAAAGAGACATCAAAAGGGGCAACTGAGTACCAAACAATAACCAAAAATATCGGAAACAAACCTTGAAAAAGCAAACGAAGATTTGATTGGACAAACGTGCGCAGTAATAGAGAGCACTCTGATAAAGAATAACAGCAAAAAGTCATTCCAAATTGTGACAGACCTCACCAGACAGAAGCAACCAAGAGTCAGGTCAATTCAAGACGAAAACGGAAAATGCATCACAGAAGCAAGTGACACTGCAGACAGATGGACTGATTATTTTTTAAGAACTCATCAAACATCCGTCCACATGAGATCCAGATGATGATTAATTTCCCCATTCGAAAAGAAGAGGTGGAGTCAGCAATATGAGCACTGAAGAATAGGAAGGCAGCTGGAGTAAACAACATCCCAGCCTAACTTATCACAAATGGGGGGGGGGGGGGGGGGTATCCGTGATAGAGCTACTAATCATAATTTGCAACAAGATTCGGTAGACAGGTGAATGACCAGCACAGTGGTCCAGTCACTGATTATAATACTCCCATAAAGAGAATCTTCGGCATTGACAAAATTACATAACTATCAGTATGATCAGCCATGATAGTAAGGTGATGCTGAATATCATCTTGAACAGATTGAACCCACAAGCCGAATAAATAATCGCTGAAGAGCAGGCAGGGTTCTGTAGTAGAAGAAGCACAACAGAATAAATATTCAATCTTAGGGTTCTATGTGCAAATTACTCACAATATCAACCAGACATATATCATGTGTTCATAAATTTCAAAAATGCTTTTGACAGAGTGTGGCATGAGACATTGTGGGCCACAATGAAGAAGTACAACATGGGTCAAAAGTTGACCACTACCGTGAAGCAGGTATACGTCAAGACTTCCAGTGCAGTAATCGCTCATGGTTTTGTGGGGGACTGTTTCAAGACGACAGTTGGAGTCGTTAAGGCTGTCTCCTGTCACCCACGCTTTTCAGCATCTACTTTGAGCGCATCATGAGCGAAGCCCTGGATAACCACTGTGGGACAGTCAGCTTTGGAGGGCGTAGCATCACCAACCTACGCTTTGCAGACGACATTGATGGGCTGGCAGACAGTGAAGATGAGCTTGCCACGTTAGTGAAGAAACTGGATGAAACATCTTCCAGATTTGACATGGAGATAAGCGCCGAAAAGACAAAGATGTTGACAAATAGTGGCAAACAAATCTCAAGCAAGATTAAAGTCAGAAGACAGGAACTAGAAACAGTGGGCCAGTTCAAATATCTTGGTTCCATAATCACCGAGGAGGGATCAAGATCAGAACTTATGTCACGAGCAGCACAAACAACGGCAGCCATGTCAAAGCTAAGACCCATCTTCAAAAACAAGAATATCTGTCTTAAAACTAAAATCAGACTACTGAGAGTACTAGTCATCTCAATCTTTCTGTATTCATGTGAGGCCTGGACCCTGACAGCAGAATTACAACGAAGAATCCAGTCACTTGAAACGAGATGCTACAGAACCATCCTTGGCATCTCTTACATGGACCATATCACACATGGAGAAGTGCGTAACATCATCGGGCACAAAGTAGGCCATTATGAAGACCTCCTCACCACTGTCAAAAGGAGAAAGCTGAAATGGCATGGCCATGTCACTAGATCCAACAGTCTATCCACAGCAGTTCTGCAGGGCAGTGTCCAAGATGGCAGAAGGAGAGATAGACAGAGAAAAATTGGACTGACAACATCACAGCATGGACCAAGAAAAGGTTTGCGGAGACACATGCATTGGCATATTATCGAGGCAAGTAGATCGAACTGGTCAGTTATTCAGCAGCACAGTGCCTCAACGACCACACTAGGTCAAGATACTGATGAAGATGGTGAAAAAACCTGTAAACCAGTACTCAACTGTCATAAATATAAATGAACTGTCCACCTATAAGCAATTGTCATAGAGAAAATAACATCGAAGCCCTATAACCAATTGTCGTACAATAAATTACGTATAGACTCTGTAGCCGATGATCATACAATATAAATGGCATGTAAACCCTGTAACCGAGTGTCATACAATAAATGATTTGTATGCCCTGTAGCCGACTATCTTACAAAAATTATTTGTATACCCTGTAGCCGATTATCTTACAATAAATGATTATTATTCCCTGTAGCCGATTATCATACAATATAAATGGCATTTAAACCCTGTAACCAAGTGTCATACAATAAATTACTCGTATACCCTGTAGCCGATTATCTTACAAAAATTATTTGTATACCCTGTAGCCGATTATCGTACAATATATGGCATGCCAACAATATAACTTCCAGAATTCACTCCACACATAAACAGTGTAATTTACTTTACTTTGAAAACTTTCAAATTAAGTTTAAAATCTGGATTTGATTATCACATAGCCAACAAAAAGCTTGAGATATAAAAACACAAATTTAAGAATATTGTAGAAGTGTTTACTTAATAGTGTTACACTTGTTCTCTAAAATCAAACTTGAGAACATGATAACCAAACATCTCAATGATCTCTGTTTGTCGCTTACACAGAATGCAATATTTTATGAAGATCGTTATTATGTGGGAAGAGAACTTTAAGTCTGTGAATCTAACATTTTATATTATTGAATCTTTTATTGATATATTATACTGGAACATCGAATTTTATTTTGTAGTATTGCTCAGAATTTTATCATTGGGATTGTAATACTTTCCAGTGCGTGTTTTCTTTATGACTTATCTGAGCGACAACCATGTTCACTTCCAAAAACTTCTAAAACCTTGGTTTTCAAATACTAACAAAAATGATGGTAAAAGATCAAGTACTCTGAAAATCGATTTAAGCTGAGGAATTTATTAATTTAATTAGGAAAATGATGCGTTTCCCGCGAGTACAAAGATTCGCTATGAACATTTGACCAACACTTGTGAATTAATCATGTATCAATAATTCCATGATTGTCATATATTAAAAACATTCTTGATTTATGATCATGCTTATCAAGCAAATGCTTGAAAACATTATGGCCTCATTTTGCTCAGAATTGTATCAACCCTGACTGGAATAATTTCTTTGCGCGTTACATGCGTGTGTACGCTGCGTATTATATGATAAATATGTTACGCCACGTTATACTGCTTACAGACCAATCACGACTCGAGTTAGAGTGCAATATTTTCTGTTACATTCAATTATTTAAGAATTTATTTAGTTATTTTTAGCAAACATTGACCCAGATGTTCGAGATAAGGAAAATACAATATCTCTGCGTTTCCTTACAGTACCCGTGAACAACCTCTCTTGGGCATATGATACATATGTTTGAGATTGGACAAGATACAATACTAGAGAACAGACATTCCCAGGTACGTGAGACAAACAATGACACTGATAATTTTTTTACGAATTAGTTTATGACCAACGAGTCTTCAACGTTACGTCAAAGTTGGTTAAACAAATAAATCATAATGTAATCTAGCAAAGTACAATAAATCAAACTGCAATAAATCATAATGATGTAAAGTATAATGTAAAAAAGTATATTGAAATAAAGTATAATGCAATAAAGTATATTGAAATAAAGCACGATGAAATAAGGTATAATAAAATAAAACATAGTTCAATATAATATATTGAAATATAGGATAATGCAATAACGTATATTGAAATAAAGGATAATGCGACAAAGTATATTGAAATGAAGCATAATGCAATAAAGTATATTGAAATAAAACATAATGTAACAAAGTATATTGAAATAAAGGATAATGCAATGAAGTATATTGAAATAAAGCATAACGCAATAAAGTATATTGAAATAAAGGATAATAAGATGAAGCATATTGAAATAAAGCATAATGTAATAAAGTATATTGAAATAAAGCACGATGAAATAAGGTATAATAAAATAAAACATAGTTCAATATAGTATATTGAAATATAGGATAATGCAATAACGTATATTGAAATAAAGGATAATGCAACAAAGTATATTGAAATGAAGCATAATGCAATAAAGTATATTGAAATAAAACATAATGTAACAAAGTATATTGAAATAAAGGATAATGCAATGAAGTATATTGAAATAAAGCATAACGCAATAAAGTATATTGAAATAAAGGATAATAAGATGAAGCATATTGAAATAAAGCATAATGTAATAAAGTATATTGAAATATAGCATAATGCAATAACGTATATTGAAATAAAGGATAATGCAATAACGTATATTGAAATTAAGGATAATGCGATAAAGTATATTGAAATAAAGCATAACGCAATAAAGTATATTGAAATAAAACATAATGTAACAAAGTATATTGAAATAAAGAAAAATGTATTAAAGTAAATTGAAATAAAGCATAATGCAATAAAGTATATTGAAATAAAACATAATGTAACAAAGTATATTGAAATAAAGCAAAATGTAATAAAGTATATTGAAATATAGCATAATGCAATAACGTATATTGAAATAAAGGATAATGCGATAAAGTATATTGAAATAAAGCATAATGCCAAATAGTATATTGAAATAAAGCAAAATGCAACGAAGTATATTGAAATAAAGCATAACGCAATAAAGTATATTGAAATAAAGGATAATGAGATGAAGCATATTGAAATAAAGCATAATGCAATAACGTATATTGAAATTAAGGATAATGCGATAAAGTATATTGAAATAAAGCATAATGTAACAAAGTATATTGAAATAAAGGATAATGCAATGAAGTATATTGAAATAAAGCATAACGCAATAAAGTATATTGAAATAAAGGATAATAAGATGAAGCATATTGAAATAAAGCATAATGTAATAAAGTATATTGAAATATAGCATAATGCAATAACGTATATTGAAATAAAGGATAATGCAATAACGTATATTGAAATTAAGGATAATGCGATAAAGTATATTGAAATAAAGCATAACGCAATAAAGTATATTGAAATAAAACATAATGTAACAAAGTATATTGAAATAAAGAAAAATGTATTAAAGTAAATTGAAATAAAGCATAATGCAATAAAGTATATTGAAATAAAACATAATGTAACAAAGTATATTGAAATAAAGCAAAATGTAATAAAGTATATTGAAATATAGCATAATGCAATAACGTATATTGAAATAAAGGATAATGCGATAAAGTATATTGAAATAAAGCATAATGCCAAATAGTATATTGAAATAAAGCAAAATGCAACGAAGTATATTGAAATAAAGCATAACGCAATAAAGTATATTGAAATAAAGGATAATAAGATGAAGCATATTGAAATAAAGCATAATGTAATAAAGTATATTGAAATATAGCATAATGCAATAACGTATATTGAAATAAAGGATAATGCAATAACGTATATTGAAATTAAGGATAATGCGATAAAGTATATTGAAATAAAGCATAACGCAATAAAGTATATTGAAATAAAACATAATGTAACAAAGTATATTGAAATAAAGAAAAATGTATTAAAGTAAATTGAAATAAAGCATAATGCAATAAAGTATATTGAAATAAAACATAATGTAACAAAGTATATTGAAATAAAGCAAAATGTAATAAAGTATATTGAAATATAGCATAATGCAATAACGTATATTGAAATAAAGGATAATGCGATAAAGTATATTGAAATAAAGCATAATGCCAAATAGTATATTGAAATAAAGCAAAATGCAACGAAGTATATTGAAATAAAGCATAACGCAATAAAGTATATTGAAATAAAGGATAATGAGATGAAGCATATTGAAATAAAGCATAATGCAATAACGTATATTGAAATTAAGGATAATGCGATAAAGTATATTGAAATAAAGCATAACGCAATAAAGTATATTGAAATAAAGGATAACGAAATAAAGTATATTGAAATAAAGCATAATGTAATAAAGTATATTGAAATATAGCATAATGCAATAACGTATATTGAAATAAAGGATAGTGCGATAAAGTATATTGAAATAAAGCATAATGCAATAAAGTATATTGAAATAAAATATAATGTAACAAAGTATATTGAAATAAAGTAAAATGTATTAAAGTATATTGAAGAAAGCATAAGGTAATAAAGTATATTGAAATGAAGCATAATGTAATAAAGTATATTGAAACAAAGGATAATGCGATAAAGTATAGTGAAATAAAGCATAACGCAATAAAGTATATTGAAATAAAACATAATGTAACAAAGTATATTGAAATAAAGCAAAATGTAATAAAGTATATTGAAATAAAGCAAAATGTAATAAAGTATATTGAAATATAGCATAATGCAATAACGTATATTGAAATAAAGGATAATGCGATAAAGTATATTGAAATAAAGCATAAGGCCAAATAGTATATTAAAATAAAGCAAAATGCAATAAAGTACATTGAAATAAAGCAAAATGCAATAAAGTATATTGAAATAAAGCAAAATGCAATAAAGTATATTGAAAGAAAACATAAGTTAGAAAAGCATAGTCTAACAAAGCGCAATGTAATAAAACATTCATCGACAATGGGATAGAATCAACCTATTGATGGACTCACAAGAAATTTATTATTTTCGTCATAAGCTTTTTCGACTTCGCTAATGATATATTCATCACGAAATTTATCAACTTCACTAATGATATTCATCACGAGATTTCAGAGAAATAGAAGTCGGAGTCATTAATTCTTCAAGTTGAAATATCTTGTAAGAGATATGATTGAAGATTTAGATTTATATATTTAAATTGATAATAATTTGTTGTAACTAAGCTGCTGATCTTCATCGCGAATCTGGATTATTATAACTTTATAGAAAGAACATTCTGATGTAATAATAATAATAACAATAATAATAATAATAATAATAATAATAATAATAATAATAATAATAATAATAAAAAAAATGAGAACTTTGTATAGCGCCTTATCTTTAGAATCTCTAAGCGCTTTACAAAAGTTATAACGATATGACTACAAAAAAACAAAAAATAAAAACAAACACCATGAAATTACAAAACATAAAATGTGTTGAAAATTATTAAGGTAGGAAACATTACTAAGTCTTTAAGATTGTTCTTGAGTCATCAGTGAGCAATTCATTCCAAGTTGCTGGGCCCTAGTATGCAAAAGAACGTCGTCCATATGACTTCATTTTCATCGTGGGAACAATGAGTATACGATTGTCAGAAGAGGAGCATAAGTATTGTACTGGTGTGTACACAAGGGTGAGGCCGGATGGGTATGCGGGACTGGATGTCCATCAGTGAAACGTAGCACAGACAGCAAATTTTGTGTTTGATTCTGGATAGAATGGATAGCTAGTGTAGGTTACAGCACAGCGCGGATGTGTGCTCTGATCGTGGGACTCTAAAGATGAAGTTTCTGGAGTAGATATTGAGACGAACCATACAAAATTAAAATACAATAATACAGTCTTGAATGTACTAATGAACACACAAGAGTTTTAGTGGCATCAGCTGAAAGATATTTGCGAATGAAGCTGATGCCTCTGAGCTCAAGATAAGCAGCCTTGCATA
The DNA here is from genome assembly GCA_029339505.1 of Unio delphinus. Classification (NCBI taxonomy): domain Eukaryota; kingdom Metazoa; phylum Mollusca; class Bivalvia; order Unionida; family Unionidae; genus Unio; species Unio delphinus. The sequence goes on from JAQISU010000108.1 coordinate 18,835,528, forward strand.
TGTTTATGACATGTTGGTGCAATGTGAGAGTACTATCTAGAGCAATACCTATGTTTCGTACTGACTGTGTGAAGTTAATGTTGGTGTTGGTGATATTTATTGTTTGAGGTAAGGGATGTGAATGAAAAAGTCTTTGTGTTCTGATCAGAATGGTCTTAATTGTATCATCTTTCATCTGCAGCTTGTTAGATGTCATCCATGATTTCAGATCAGAAATGCACATCTCTGCTCCTTGGATGGGAGTATCAGCTTCATTTGGGTGGCTAGACTTGTAGATTTGGATGTCATCAACGTCCATTTGGTGTGATCTTGAGTGATGATCTATGACGCTTGACAGCAGCTGAGTGTATAGAATGAAGAGAACAGATCAACGAACAGACCCCTATGAAACACCACAATATTGATAAACTGGGCTGGAGTGTATTCTATTTGCAGATACAATTTGTGTCCTGTTGACTACGTAGGACTTGAACCACTGTAATCAAGTATTGTAAATGACAAATACATGCTTTAGACGGTGAAGTAATATATCATGGTCTATTGTGTCAAATGCCGTAGACAAATCAAGTCGGGTGAGGACTGTAATCTTTCTGCTATCCAAAGCAGAGAGAATCTCTGTAGCTACGTTCATAAACTTAGTTTCAGTACTGTGGAAAGGGCGATTATTACTCATGTTCTACGCTGGCCAGCTTTGAAACAATGATGTGGTGTTTGTTAGCTTCCTTTTACACTTAGGTAATGATGAATGTAGTCCCAGTTCGTTTAGTCTTGAACACAATGTAGAATGCAGAAACCAGGAGTGGCCAGTTAAAGCAATTAATGAGGTCCATCAACGGAAAAACTGGTTGACTGGCGATTACGTGATGGTTGTTTGTTAAAAAAACAAAGGACATCGTAACATTGGAGGAAGACTGCTGAGAACAATTATAAATGTTATCATTTCGAAAGCAAGGAGATGAAGAAACACATACGAACTGAACAGCCGACGCATGATAAAACACAATAATGTAGAAGAAGATAGACAACAAGCACATATATCATGAAAACTACACATAAAACGTAAGAGGTGTTTCAAGCCGGTTAAGTGTTAGAGGCCATCTTTCCGGATAAGTCTCTGGAATCATTTATTGTCAGTTTTTGATATAATTTGAGACGATTTTTTATGTTAAATTTTTCATTAGATTAGAAAACAATATTCACTACTTTTTGGACATAAAGACTACTTTGGATTTGTTGAGGACTAATTCAAAGACATTTTTGATTATAACATTGGTTATGTCAAGATATTCAAGGATACTGAAATCATTTATGAACATTTACAAACTTTTGGAAATGTGCAAAACTGAATTAGGTCATTTTAGTGGATTTAATACACATAATAGGAACATCCTCTAACATTTTCACGTACATTTTCGGGGATTTAGTACACATAACAGGAACATCCTCTAACATTTTCACGTACATTTTCGGGGATTTAGTACACATAACAGGAACATCCTCTAACATTTTCACGTATATTTAGAAAAGTAAAGTATTGAATTTTATTCAAACGTTTTCTTTCTTTTTCTTTCTGTTACCTGGTTTAATACCGTAGAGTCGTAACGTCTATTCCTTGAATATTTTAATACCATAGAGTTGCAACATCAATCTCTTAAAAAAGGTTAAGACCACTAAAGTATAGCATTAATACCTTTCTGTTACATAGTTTAAGACCACATAGGCATACCATTAATACCTTCCTGTTACATAGTTTCAGACCACAGTGATATAGCGTTAATACCTTTCTGTTACATAGTTTAAGACGACAGTGGTATATCAATAATATGTTTCTGTTACATAGGTTAAGACCACTAAAGTATAGCATTAATACCTTTCTGTTACATAGCTTAAGACCACATAGGCATACCATTAATACCTTCCTGTTACATAGTTTCAGACCACAGTGATACAGCATTAATATTTTTCTGTTACATAGCTTAAGATCACATATGCATGCCATTAATACCTTTCTGTTACACAGTTTAAGATCACATAGGTATACCATTAATACCTTTCTGTTGCACAGTTTAAGATCACATAGGTATAGCATTAATACCTTTCTGTTACATAGCTTAAGACTACATAGGTATAGCATTAATATCATTCTGTTACATAGTTTAAGAGCACAGAAGTATAGCATTAATACCTTTATGTTACATAATTTAAGACGACAGAGGTGTATCATTAATACCTTTCTGTTACATAGCTTAAGACCACATAGGTATACCATTAATACCTTTCTGTTATACAGTTTAAGACCACATAGGTATAGCATTAATACCTTTCTGTTACATAGCTTAAGACCACAGAGGTATAGCATTACTACCTTTCTGTTACATAGTTTAAGAGCACAGTAGTATAGCATTAATAACTTTATGTTACTTAGCCTAGGACCACAGAGGTATATCAATAATACCTTTCTGTTACATGTTGCATAGTTTAAGACCACAGTGTTATAGCATTAATACCTGTCTGCTACATAGTTTAAGACCACAGAGGTATATTAATAATTAACTTTCTGTTACATAGTTTAAGACCACATATGTATAGCATGAATACTTTTCTTTTAGATAGCTTTAGACCACCGAGGTATAGCATTAATACCTTTGTGTTACATAGCTTACTACCACAGAGGTATATCAGTAATGCCTGTTTGTTACATAGTTTAAGATCACCGAAGTATAGCATTAATACCTTTCTGTTACATAGCTTAATAATACAGAGATGTATCAGTAATGTCTGTTTGTTACATAGTTTAAGATCACCGAAGTATATCATTAATACCTTTCTGTTACGTAGTCTAAGACCACTGAGGTATATCAGTAATGTCTGTTTGTTACATAGTTTAAGATCACCGAAGTATATCATTAATACCTTTCTGTTACGTAGTCTAAGACCACTGAGGTATATAATTAATACCTTTCAGTTACATAGTTCAAACCACAGAGGTATATCAACAATACCTCTCTGTTACATAGTTTAAGATCACAGATTTATATTATTTAATACCTTTCTAGTACATTATTTAGGACCACAAAGTTATGTCATTAATACCGTTTTGTAATATAGTTTAAGACCACATAGGTATAGCATTAATAAATTTCTGTTACATAGTTTAGGACCACAAAGGTAAAGCGTTAATGACGTTTTGTTACATAGCTTAAGACCACAGATGTATAGCATTAATACCTTTCTGTTACATAGTTTAGGACCACAAAGGTAAAGCGTTAATGACGTTCTGTTACATAGCTTAAGACCACAGATGTATAGCATTAATACATTTCTGTTACATAGTTTAGGACCACAAAGGTAAAGCGTTAATGACGTTCTGTTACATAGCTTAAGACCACAGATGTATAGCATTAATACATTTCTGTTACATAGTTTAGGACCACAAAGGTAAAGCGTTAATGACGTTCTGTTACATAGCTTAAGACCACAGATGTATAGCATTAATACATTTCTGTTACATAGTTTAGGACCACAAAGGTAAAGCGTTAATGACGTTCTGTTACATAGCTTAAGACCACAGATGTATAGCATTAATACATTTCTGTTACATAGTTTAGGACCACAAAGGTAAAGCGTTAATGACGTTCTGTTACATAGCTTAAGACCACAGATGTATAGAATTAATACATTTCTGTTACATAGTTTAGGACCACAAAGGTAAAGCGTTAATGACGTTCTGTTACATAGCTTAAGACCACAGATGTATAGCATTAATACATTTCTGTTACATAGTTTAGGACCACAAAGGTAAAGCGTTAATGACGTTCTGTTACATAGCTTAAGACCACAGATGTATAGCATTAATACATTTCTGTTACATAGTTTAGGACCACAAAGGTAAAGCGTTAATGACGTTCTGTTACATAGCTTAAGACCACAGATGTATAGCATTAATACATTTCTGTTACATAGTTTAGGACCACAAAGGTAAAGCGTTAATGACGTTCTGTTACATAGCTTAAGACCACAGATGTATAGAATTAATACATTTCTGTTACATAGTTTAGGACCACAAAGGTAAAGCGTTAATGACGTTCTGTTACATAGCTTAAGACCACAGATGTATAGCATTAATACCTTTCTGGTACATAGTTTAAGACCACATAGTGATAACAGTATGAAGAGTGATGATATTTTAACATGTTTGTGCCATGATATTAATAATAAACACGGGTACTGTTACAGGGATGTTAGTCATGGTGATTGTAAGTTAGGTAAATATGTAGAATTAACGATGACGCATATTCAAAATTGCACTCTCAGAACTGCTTTCAGCTTGAATCTAAGAAGAGAGAGAGAGAGAGAGAGAGAGAGAGAGAGAGAGAGAGAGAGAGAGAGAGAGAGAGAGAGAGAGAGAGAGAGAGAGAGAGAGACTGTGCTTAATTTGTACGCATTATTTTAGGATGTAGTTGAAGTAAATTTCATAAATAAGTGTTTAGATAATATCGTTTTATACAAGGCTGTGGGCTGTAGGTTAAGATAATATCGTTTTATACAAGGCTGTGGGCTGTAGGTTAAGATAATATCGTTTTATACAAGGCTGTGGGCTGTAGGTTAAGATAATATCGTTTTATACAAGGCTGTGGGCTGTAGGTTAAGATAATATCGTTTTATACAAGGCTGTGGGCTGTAGGTTAAGATAATATCGTTTTATCCAAGGCTGTGGGCTGTAGGTTAAGATAATATCTAATATTTATAATTTGGTCAACTCGCCTTTTGACCTTAGAAAATTTTGCAAGCGAATATTTGACCCGCTTCATGTTTATCGTCTTGTGTCAGATTTTTATAAAGGTTGTGATAAACATAATTATTTTATTTTAACTTTAAGTTCAATCGATGGTTTTATTTACTGTTGGATCCATAACTATTTTGAAGGAATCATTTGTTTAAACTATATTCTTTAGAATTACAACCTGTTCTCTCAATTTTTGAGTAAATCAGTATCATGCACTTATAACGAATACATTCAAGGACATTTTGCATTATTGCGTAGTGATACATCAAGACTGTTGGCACATTATCTCATCCAAGACCGTTGGCACATCATCACATTAAAGACTATTGGCACATCATCTCATCCAAAACAATTGGTACATCATCTCTTCCAAGACTCTTGGCACATCATCTCATCCAAGACTGTTGGCACATTGTCTCTTCCAAGACTGTTGGCACATCATCTCATCCAAGACTGTTGGCACATTGTCTCTTCCAAGACTGTTGGCACATTATCTCTTCCAAGACTGTTGGCACATCATCTCATCTAAGACTATTGGCACATCATCTCTTCCAAGACTGTTGGCATATCATCTCTTCCAAGACTGTTGGCATATTATCTCTTCCAAGACTATTGGCACATTATATCTTCCAAGACTATTGGCACATCATCTCATCCAAGACGATTGGCACATCATCGCATCCAGGACTGTTGTTACATCATCTCTTCCAAGACTGTTGGCACAGCAACCCATCCAGGACTATTGTCACATCATCTCATCCAAGACTATTTTCATATCATCTCTTCCACAAACGTTGGTTGTCATTAGCAAACGCAATATTGAGATTCATTCAGGAACATTCTAGACCTTTCGACTTGTGATATAACCATTAGGATAATATGGGAAATAACACACAATGCTTTAAGTTCCTTTTCAATTTCCATTTGCCATCTAGTTAAATAAATTATTTATTTCATGTAACTAAACGTGCTAATGCAGCTTTTTATTTTACTTAAATGCAATAGATTCATAGCAATATGCGATGGCGCATCCCTGACGTTCTTACTGTTTTCATTATTCTAAAATTCAGTCTTAGAGTAAACGTAAACACATGCAAACAAAATGTGGTAAATTAAATTTAGATGCTTTTAATTAAAATTCTTTCTTGGTCTTTTTTCATAATATAGATCGTTGTAAGATTACACCCATAACAATCAAGATACGATAATAAAATATCAAAGCTACTTCAAGTTAAAGAAACATATTTCTCATTTTAATCTGATTTGGGTGGGATGGATTTGTTTTCCATGTCTAATGTTGTTTGTGCATAGGTTTACCATCTCTGCGTATATGTAGCAAATTAACAAAAGGACAAATTATGGAAATGAGAGCGAACAATCAGTTGTTTAAAGATATAGTCACAAATATGTATAAAACCTTTGTGTCAGACATTTAGATGAGTTCAAATAGTATGATTTTGAGCAGAAAGGAAACCGGTTATTAATTAGGACACTAGAAGGAACGACTTTGTCCTTATTGTGTGTTTCACCAATATTTGTAAACAATGCTTAAATCATAGCTCTCATTTGTTTCTCGAAAGTCGTTATTATTTCATATAATTATTTGTAATTATAAAACTTGAACTTTATATTAATAGGATTCATGAACTGGCTTCACTTAGAATCGAGAATTTTGTAAAGTGGGACAGCTCATTCTTAACTACGTTTAGGTAACCGTATTTTTTAAACTGGATATACTCAAGTTTGAAATTATCTAAATACTCCCTTTCAACTTATTTTTTTTTAACAAAGTATATATATATATATATATATATATATATATATATATATATATATATATATATATATATATATATATATATATATATATATTCTTCAGGTCTCTTTAAAAAAGTTTCAGATAATGAAATTTGAAATTTTACAATTAAGGGCAGTAATTTTATGTTTATGCATCACTTCGAAATGTTTCATAAATGAATAAATGTACGGTTAGGTAGTCATATATAATTATTCTTGAATATTTGTTCCACTTGCTATTTTAAACCAGAATACATTTAACACCTGATATGCTATTTAATAAATTAGTGTCAGTATCTAAAAATGATTAACGTATGCTGGCAATTTACCGAATTATTAATACTGCAATGAAGAAGTCAATCGACGTGTCGTGCTCGATATCCATGAACCTTGAAAGAAAAAAACCAAGACAAAAATCAATTAAGCTTGACTTCAAGGAATACACTTAATAAATCTTGCTCACAAAGTAAGACTTTTTTAATCTCAATTCCGCCAAAGCTGTATTGATTGTGGGACTAACTTACGCTACCAACAAAGGGTATTGCTTTAAGATGGATCTATACTGGCTGGTAGTTTGTTATATGTTGAGGTATTCTACTGTTTACAAAATCGATATTTTCTTTATAGCTGATGATTCAGGCAATAGGAAATCATTTATGAATTCTAAGGTTGGTTGGCATTTTCTTCCTCTAATTGTACCTTTAGACCTATCCACAACATAGGGTAGTTGTGTAGAAAAGTTAGGGTCATTCTGTAGAAATGTTAGGGTCATTGTGTAGAAAAGTTTGGGTCATCGTGCAGAAACGTTAAGGTCATTTTGTAGAAACGTTAGGTCATTGAGTATAGCAGTTAGGATCTTTGCTTATAAAATTGTTAGGGTCATTGTGTAGAAAGGTTAGGATCATTGAGTGGAGCAGTTAGGATCATTGCGTATAAAAATGTTAGGGTCATTACGTACAAAGGTTAGGGTAATTGCGTAGAAAGGTTAGGGTCATTGAGTAGAGCAGTTAGGATCATTGCGTATAAAAATGTTAGGGTCATTACGTACAAAGGTTAGGGTAATTGCGTAGAAAGGTTAGGGTCATTGAGTAGAGCAGTTAGGATCATTGCGTATAAAAAGGTTAGGGTCATTACGTACAAAGGTTAGGGTCATTACGTAGAAAGGTTAAGGTCATTACGTAGAAAGGTTAAGCCATTACATAGAAAGGTTAGGGTCATTACATAGAAAGGTTAGGGTCATTACATAGAAAGGTTAGGGTCATTAAGTATAAAGGTTAGAGCATTACGTAGAAAGGTTAGGGTCATTAAAGTAAAGGTTTAGTAAATTACTCTGTCATTAGATTTTAATAAAATAATATCTAAATCAATATCTAACGATTGTCATGATTGAAATATTCCTTTGATATTTCATAATGAAATGTTGAAATATATCTCTGAGAATAAAATTATACAGCTACAATGACGATACCACTTGTATCGATACAATGATATACCACTTTCATTGATACATTGACGATATCACTTTTATCGATACAACGTGTACTGATACAGTAACGATACCATTTTATTGATACAGTGACGATGCCACTTGTATTGATACAGTGACGATGTCACTTGTACTGATACAACAACGATACCACTTTTATCGATACATTGACGATAACATTTTATCGATACAACGACGATACCACTTATATCGGTACAGTGACAATACCACTTTTAATGATACCGTGACGATACCACTTGTATTGATATAGTGACGATACCACCTTTATTGATAGATACAGTGACGATAACACTTTAGTAACTTTAGTTGATAGTCTTTTACTGGTACAGTGACGAGACCACTTTTATTGATACAGTGACGATACCACTTTTAGAGATATAGTGGCGATACCGCTTTTAGAGATACAGTGACAATACCACTTTTATTGATATCGAATTGATATCAGTTTAATCGCCACAATGGGGATGCCGCTCTTGAACTACATTCTACCATGTAGAAAATATACTTGCCATAGTTTCTGCTATTCAAACTGTATTTCCACATCTAGGCCTAATTCATTTTTACTTTTTCTACACGTTCTATATCTCCATCACATCACCGTATTTATCTCTGTCCCCCTCCAATCCAGGAAGCATGGACATTGCAATGTGTTCGATGTATAATAAAGTCAGTATGCATTGATGAAATCAATGGAGTGCCATCCAATATTCTTTAAAACAAACTCAAAACAGCCAAATTGTAAACTTTTAGTAATATCACGTTTATAAGTAGTTTTCTATGTCAATCTTGTAAACTGTCAGCGACGTATCTTATGCGACCCACTGTTGTGTGTCAGCCAGTATTGTACAGCTGTAACACTTTGCATCAAATGGTACATGTTTTTTTATATAAAAAAATGAATAGTGTTTATATCTAGTAATACCATTATTTTAAGTAGACATTTTAACTCGCATCACAATCGTGTTTGAAACACTGGCTAGTGTTAAGTTCATCCGAAATTAAATGACAATTAGACATCAGATACAGGTCCAGGGGCCCCGAGTGGCCGAGTGGTCTAAAGCGCTGTCCGTTACGTTTCACTGCCATCTCATCTCTGTCTGCGTGGGTTCGAGTTTCAGATTCGGTCAATGTGGGTATGTGAGAAAGCTTGCCAGTAACTTCTCGTGGGTCAGTGGTTCTTTCCGGGGTTTTCCGGGTTCTTCCTCCACCATTAATACTGGCCGCCATATATAGCCTACATTGTGCTGAAAAAATGGCGTTTAAAAAAACAAAACAAAAAAAAAACCAAAAAAAAAAAAAAAAAAAAACAAAAAAAAACAAACAAACACAGAAACAATCAGATATAGGTCCTGCTAGATTGGAATCTTGCCAAGACCTAATAAAAGGTAAATTCACATCTGAATGTAGACATGAACAATATGATGAAAGAAATTACATGCAGATAAACTTACAACCTCTCTCTTGCCTTTTAAATTACTACACTTCAACGATGTCACTCCGCGCATGTTAACATCCATAAGAATATCTTCCTACGTAGGATTACAGTCATCATTTCTACAAAATTCAACGTTTTGAAGAATAATGTGTACAAGACAAATTTGTAAATCATCGCAGTCCCAGAATTATTGTAAAATGTGGAAACCTTTTCTTAACAATATAGTAATGCAGTTATTAATCGTAGAGAAACGAAGAATCCCATACAAATTCAACGGCTTTTGCATTAAAAATATATATTTAAAAGAAAATCGGTTATTGTTGGTGAGCACCTTTGTTCATTTTACAAATGTATACATCCCTATTCAGTAATGTCATGTTTCATTACATGTATGACACAGCAGCTTACATAAAAAAATAACATACAAAGAAATAAAATAAAATAAGACATTGAAATTCAAAGAAATATTCAATCATCAGAAAGTCATGATGCTATCATCAACGCTTGTATACCCTAGTGTTGTAAGCGAGTTAAGTTACAGTTGCCCTAGTAAATTATGAGGTGTTACAAATATCCATGACAACGGTTGTCGAGGGAGGGCTGCTTCTCAAAAGATGAAAACGCAGCGTTATAATCGGGATTTTTAAATTAGATATGATATTATTTTCATAGAACAACGGTTTATGATACTGTTACGTCATGGTTGTTTTCTTTTCAACATTCCAATGTATTTATGGAACAACACTCTCATCGACAGAAATAGAAATATAATATTCTAACCTCCCTAACGGAGGTGTCACTTCTTGCGATGTAGGATTGTTACATTGTATTGTTGGCTTGCGAGAGGACACCAGAGTCAACCGTAAAGGCAAGGCAAGCCCTAATATGAAATTATGGTTCAAAGCTCGATTGATTGACTGATTTGTTGAATTACAGAGGCTTTCGCACACAAGTACCTTAGCCTGTAGTTTATGTCCGCATAGCGGACTGTTAATTGTTGGGGGGGGGGGGAATCAGAATATCATCCTTCAGGTATTTATGTACTCAAAGAGCACTTCTAATTTAGCCTCAGATCGGGGAACTATTAAGTCCCAAACGAACTGAATGGAGGGCTCTCATGAATGGGAATGGACCCAACACGCATTCACATTCCAGAAATGTATTAGTTTGTTCAGCTGATCCAGGGGTATACCAAAGCAGAACGTAACGCCAGTCGTGATTAGTTGGCGACTATGACGTCACATGTGCACACTTGAATTTCGTTAGGGTAGGAATGTCCGGGAGTGGCAAGGGGTGGTGAGGGTGGTGGAAAGACCCAGCAGGAGACACAAGCGCACAAAGCCATGAAACGGCAGCTCGTACTTGATCAAATCAAGTCCAGCTGTACTAATCGGACAATACAATATAAAAAAGTCAATGATTTGTACGTCACCTGTGCAATTAATCGAATCCAATATAGTAAATCAATTAGAGTAGATTAAGTAACTAATATTAATTTCAGTCAATACCAGGATTTTCACCAAGCGTTCGGGTGGCCTTTTATATAGCCTGGAGGACGTGGAATGAGTACTTCGCTCCATAAAAGGCTGTACTCTACCTCGTACTCACGATAAGTTACGAGATTATTTCATGACACAGTCCTTTCCCAAAATTGGTGAGCCTGTAAGCCAAAAGCTCACGCCACGTGACATACGAGTTTATCACCTTACCGATACATATTTTCCACCGAACAGACGTTAGTAAAGAAAAAATTAATAAGTTAAGCGAATCTGTTACCGTATCATCTGTGTTGTGCAATGTTATTTAACTCACTAGCGTAGAATGTAGGAGGAATTGCTGTAATATACATATTCAACGTAAAACCTATTGCAACACTTTACAATTTAAATCTGACTTTATTAAAATTTAGAAAAATGAGTTATAACAATATAAATTGGATCTTGTAATAAATCTTAAAATATTCAATATTAACAAAAACATCAATGCAAGCTCTATGTGTTTTTCATCTTAAAATATTCAATATTAACAATAGCATGAATGCAAGCTCTATGTGCTTTTCATCTTACAAGTTTCAATATTAGGGGGTGCTCACCAGTTAATATGTACTTTTCAGATAGTGACGAATGTGAGGTGAAGTTGTTTGCATTTGTAACATGCACAATGGAGATATGTTGGCATATCTCAATGCTACTTTGATGTAATGTGGCTGATATTTCTTTGGATACTGCACTTATGTAAATTGTACATGATCTAAGCACATGGTATAACAAAATGGATGCTCCCATGTGCTTGAAAAATTAGCCAGAATTAATCAAAAGTACACTAACTTTAGCAGTTATTAAACTAGGGAAAACGAATTTTGCTGAAGTAGGCAATAGCAGCTTCTGAAAGTGCAATGAATAAATTATAAAACATCTGAAAAGTAACAAAAGTTATCGGACCATTTTTCTACAATTTACCTCTGAAGTCCAGGAAGTGAAAATGACCATGCGGAGCTAGAAGTTTTTTGTACATGAGCACATCTTAAGTTAGCCCAAGTTGTATACTCTAGAACCTAAAGTACACCCATCAATCATACGTCAAAATAAAGGGAATTGAAAGTTCTTCTCCCAACACCTAAGATATACAAAGTCTTTATTATATTGCCAGTATAACCAGTGAAGAAATCCCAGAAAATTATTTTTCTTTAAAATTCTAACCCTATGCAAAGTACGAAACTGTAGAGCGCCACCTTAACAATAGCATGAATGAAAGCTCTATGTGTTTTAATTCTAACATATTCAATATTAACAATAGCATGAATGCAAACTCTATTTGTTTTTCATCTTAAAATATTCAATATTAACAATAGCTTGAATGCATGTGTTTTTCATCATAAATCTTAAAATATTCAATATTAACAATAGCATGAGTGCAAGCTTTAGGTGTTTTTCATCTTAAAATATTGAATATTAATAATAGCATGAGTGCAAGCTTTAGGTGTTTTTCATCTTAAAATATTGAATATTAACAATAGCATGAATGCAAGCTCTGTGTGTTTTTTTATCATGATTCTTAAAATATTGAATATTAACAATAGCATGAATGAAATCTCTATGTGTTTTTCATCTTAAAATATTCAATATTAACAATAGCATGAATGAAATCTCTTTGTGTTTTTCATCTTAAAATATTCAATATTAACAATAGCATGAATGAAATCTCTATGTGTTTTTCATCTTAAAATATTCAATATTAACAATAGCATGAATGAAATCTCTTTGTGTTTTTCATCTTAAAATATTCAATATTAACAATAGCATGAATGAAATCTCTATGTGTTTTTCATCTTAAAATATTCAATATTAACAATAGCATGAATGAAATCTCTATGTGTTTTTCATCTTAAAATATTCAATATTAACAATAGCATGAATGAAATCTCTTTGTGTTTTTCATCTTAAAATATTCAATATTAACAATAGCATGAATGAAATCTCTATGTGTTTTTCATCTTAAAATATTGAATATTAACAATAGCATGAATGAAATCTCTATGTGTTTTTCATCTTAAAATATTCAATATTAACAATAGCATGAATGAAATCTCTATGTGTTTTTCATCTTAAAATATTCAATATTAACAATAGCATGAGGGAAATCTCTATGTGTTTTTCATCTTAAAATATTCAATATTAACAATAGCATGAATGCAAGCTCTATGTGTTTTTTCATCTTAAAATATTCAATATTAACAATAGCATGAATGAAATCTCTATGTGTTTTTTATCTTAAAATATTCAATATTAACAATAGCATGAATGCAAGCTCTATGTGTTTTTCATCTTAAAATATTCAATATTAACAATAGCATGAATGAAATCTCTGTTTTTGATCTTAAAATATTCAATATTAACAATAGCATGAATGAAATCTCTATGTGTTTTTTATCTTAAAATATTCAATATTAACAATAGCATGAATGAAATCTCTATGTGCTTTTCATCTTAAAATATTCAATATTAACAATAGCATGAATGAAATCTCTGTTTTTGATCTTAAAATATTCAATATTAACAATAGCATGAATGAAATCTCTATGTGTTTTTTATCTTAAAATATTCAATATTAACAATAGCATGAATGAAATCTCTATGTGCTTTTCATCTTAAAATATTCAATATTAACAATAGCATGAATGAAATCTCTGTTTTTGATCTTAAAATATTCAATATTAACAATAGCATGAATGAAATCTCTTTGTGTTTTTCATCTTAAAATATTCAATATTAACAATAGCATGAATGAAATCTCTATGTGTTTTTCATCTTAAAATATTCAATATTAACAATAGCATGAATGAAATCTCTATGTGTTTTTCATCTTAAAATATTCAATATTAACAATAGCATGAATGAAATCTCTATGTGTTTTTCATCTTAAAATATTGAATATTAACAATAGCTTGAATGAAATCTCTATGTGTTTTTCATCTTAAAATATTCAATATTGACAAAAGCATGAATGAAAGCTCTATGTGTTTTTCATCTTAAAATATTCAATATTAACAATAGCATGAATGAAATCTCTATGTGTTTTTTATCTTAAAATATTCAATATTAACAATAGCATGAATGAAATCTCTATGTGTTTTTGATCTTAAAATATTCAATATTAACAATAGCATGAATGAAATCTCTATGTGTTTTTCATCTTAAAATATTCAATATTAACAATAGCATGAATGAAATCTCTATGTGTTTTTCATCTTAAAATATTGAATATTAACAATAGCATGAATGAAATCTCTGTTTTTGATCTTAAAATATTCAATATTAACAATAGCATGAATGAAATCTCTATGTGCTTTTCATCTTAAAATATTCAATATTAACAATAGCATGAATGAAATCTCTATGTGTTTTTCATCTTAAAATATTCAATATTAACAATAGCATGAATGAAATATCTGTTTTTCATCTTAAAATATTCAATATTAACAATAGCATGAATGAAATCTCTATGTGTTTTTCATCTTAAAATATTCAATATTGACAAAAGCATGAATGAAAGCTCTATGTGTTTTTTCATCTTAAAATATTAAATATTAACAATAGCATGAATGAAAGCTCTGTGTTTTTCATCATACGAACAGCTTATCTAAGACTTGATCAGCATTCAGAACATTTGAGAGTTCGAGATTGGAAATGTTATGGATATCAATTTCAGATATTTCATTTTTTATAATGTAGTCTTTATTGGAGTCATTTAGATTAATTTCAATATTTTTTATTCTTATTCTAACTTATAGAATGCGCTTTAAAAGAAAGCTAGCGTTGACTTGCGTGTAAAAAATACATGTACAATACGCTTTGAAATTTCCATTCAAAATTCATGGTCTACGAATTAGGCCATGAAATAGTTGAATGGTGGCCATGGAATCATGCGAATCTAGGAGAACTTCTCTAGATATAGCATGACCATCCTGAATGCTGACTGACTCAATTATAAAATGGTCAAGTATTTGAACTGTATGTGCACATAACAGAAACATGTCTATAATAAACATAAAGAGTCACTCATTCACACACACACACACACACACACACACACACACACACACACACACACACACACTTCTTACAGCAACGAGCTGTCTGTCTGTCTTTCCACTTGAATATGTTTATCAGTGTATGCGTTCCAAAACGCAATACGTTAGATACGCCACATCCCATATGTATTTCTTGTTTCCTGACCAGCACGCTCAATTTAATCTTCTCCATTTGCAGACAATGCATGGTAGTTACTGGCGTAAAATTTTCAGACTTGTGCCTAACTCTTAAAAGATTGATTGCTAAATGATGACTTGTCTTGTAAACCGAATTTTATTTAATCCTTTATGCAGAATATGGATAAAATGAATTTCAGCAAATGTTTTTTTCTTACTATAAAATATAGCTCCTTAATTTATTGGATAGTGAATTGATTAGGGTGTAGCAAACTATAAGTATCAATAATAAATGAATAATATGATATTTATGACTGAATCAAAACAAGGTTTACAATAACATGTTGTTAATAGGCCTGTCCAAATGAGACGCGATACAAGCACATGTCAGAACATAACTGGCTGTAAATAACAACTCCAAATAGTAGGCATTTGTTACCCAGCATTGGCAGCACTTCCAGCAGATTATATTACTGGTAATTCATTAAAAAAATATTCTACATTATTTGTTACACAAATGTCTTTTTAATTTAATAATGTATTAATAAATGTTCTTTAAATATTATTATTTTTCTCAATCAAAATAAAATAATAATAACAATACTTTTACTATTACTTATTATTACATATTTGTATTATTTTTTTCTTTATTAGTGTTATTATTATAATTGTTATTAGTATTATTATTATTATTATTATTATTATTATTAGTAGTAGTAGTAGTAGTAGTAGTATCGTTATTATTATTTTTATTTTTACTAGTGTTATATTTATTATCATTGCTATTATTATTCTATCGTTATTATTATTATTATTATTATTATTATTATTATCATTATTATTATTATTAATAGTATTATTATTAATATTGTTGTTGTTGTTATTATTATTATCATTATTATCATTGGTATTATTATATGAACTTTAATTAAGATGATCTGATATAACTTCTTAAGGAATGACTGACGTTTGTGCCTACGGTACCTTTTGCATCACATAATATTTTTTTCAGTGGTAAAATCTGCTTGGAGTGCTACATACTAGACAATCTTTCTAGCAAGCTATCTTCAATGCTTGGAGTGCCACATCCGATACAATCTATCTTTCTAGCAAAATAGCTTCATTGCTTGGAGTGCTATATCCCAGACATATCGTTCTAGCAATATAGCTTAAACGCTTGGCGTGCCACATCACAGGCATATTGTTCTAGCAAGCTATCTTCAATTCTTGGAGTGCCGCATCCCAGACAATCTTTCTAGCTAGCTAGCTTCGATGCTTGGAGTGCCATATCCCATACAATATATCTTTCTAAGAAGCTAACTTCAATACTTGCAGTGCCACAAATCATACAATCTATCTTTCTAGCATACTAGCTTCAATACTTGGAGTTCCACATCCCAGACAATATCTTTTTATAGCAATATAGCATCAATGTTTGGAGTGCCACATCCCATACATATATTTCTAGCAAGCTAGCTTCAGTGCTTGGAATGCCACATCCCAAACATATCTTTCTAGCTGGATTACTTCAATGTTTGGAATACCACATCCAAGACATATCTTTCTAGCAAGCTTGCTTCAGTGCTTTGAGTGCCATATCCCATACATATATTTCTAGCAAGCTTGCTTCAGTGCTTTGAGTGCCACATCTCAGACATATTTCTAGCAAGCTAGCTTCAGTGATTTGAGTGCCACATCTCAGACATATATTTCTAGCCAGCTTGATTCAGTGCTTTGAGTGCCACATCTCAGACATATATTTCTAGCAAGCTAGCTTCAGTGATTTGAGTGCCACATTTCAGACATATATTTCTAGCAAGCTAGCTTCAATGATTGGAATGCCACATCCCATACATATGTTTCTAGCTTGATTGCTTCAATGTTTGGAATACCACATCCAAGACATATCTTTCTAGAAAGCCTGCTCCAGTGCTTGGAATGCCACATCCCAAACATATCTTTCTAGCTGGATTGCTTCACTGTTTGGAATACCACATCCAAGACATATCTTTCTAGCAAGCTACCTTCAATCCATGGAATGCTATATCCCATACATCTCTTTCTAGCAAGCCAGCTTCAATGCTTATCATGCCATATCCTAGACATTTTTCTGGCAAGATAGCATCAATGTTTGGAATGCCACATCCCATACATATATGTCTAGCAAGCTCGCTTCATTGATTGGAATGCCATATCCCAGATCTTTCTAGCAAGCTATTTTCAATGATTGGAATGCCATATCCCAGACATATCTTTCTGCAAGCTTGCTTCAATGCTTGGAATGCCACATCCGAGACATATTTCTAGCAAATAGCTTCAATGCCTGGAATGCCATATTCAAATCATGTCTTGCTTCATAACTAGTACACTATGTTTAATCCAAACTCGCACGCTCATCTTAATCCTATATCGCACGCTCAGTTTAATCCAAACTTGCACGCTCAGCCTAATCCTATTCGCACGCTCAATTTAATCGAAATTCGTATGCCAGTTTAATCCTAATTCGCACACTGTTGAACCCTATCTAGCACGTTCATTATAATCCGAGCTCGCACACACAGTTTAACCCTAGCTGGCAAGCTCAGTGTAATTTTAGCTAGCGCGCTCAGTTTAATTCTAGATAGTAAGCTCAGTGTAAATTTAGCTAGCAGGCTTAGTTTAATCCTAGATAGCACACTCGGTTTAATTTTAGCTAGCACACTCAGTTGAATTTTAGCTAGCACGCTCTGTTTAATTTTAATTAGCACACAGTTTAATTTTAGCTAGCACGCTCAGTTTGATTTTAGCTAGCACGCTCAGTTGATCCATCTATTTTCCTTCTGTTATATGTTATCCAATTCGTTTTATAGTTTTGAAATGTAATAATTAGTTAAAGTTTTGAAAGGCAACACATTATCGTAAGGTTTGTAAATGAAATAATTATCGTATTGTTTTTAAATTTAATAAATATCGCATGTTTCTGAAGTGTAATAATTATAGTATGATTAAATTAAATGTAACAAAATATCGCATGGTGTTGAAATATACTAATTTGTGTATGGTTTTGAAGTGTACTAGTTATATATGGTTTTGAAAGAAGCAGGAACTTAAAAATAACTGATTGCAATTCACATGCTGTATAACAATATATTTTATTACTGATCTAGACAGAAGAGAAAGAGTAAGCAACATGCACTTCGACGAACTTACACAGTTAAAAAATTTAAATTACATTTCAATAATGTGAATGTGCTTTGTTATTTTCGGATCAGCGTATCATACAACTAGTCGCTAATTCGTATCATACAACTAGTCGCTAATTCGTATCATACAACTAGTCGCTAATTCGTATCATACAACTAGTCGCTAATTCGTATTATACAACTAGTCGCTAATTCGTATCATACAACTAGTCGCTAATTCGTATCATACAACTAGTCGCTAATTCGTATCCTGTTAAGTTATTGTTATAAAAATTTAGACTACATGGTCTGTAAATTTGCCAACTTTGGATTACGTCCTTTTTCTGGTCTAGTTATTAACCATGCATCTTTTTTTCGTTCTATTTCCATATGCTTCAAGAATACAAATTTTGTTGTGGTGAATTGTTTCACAAATTCAATCTCCAGGGTCAAACATTGACTCATTAAAGTCAGTTATGAACATGACGAAGGTCAAGGTTACATAACATTTTGGAACAACAAGCACGCCTGGTTTTAAGACCACACAGGTGGCCTTTCCGGAGAAGAGCTGAAAGCAAAACAATTCGAGACGACTTTATTTATCTGGTAATGTGTTGTGCGGTATTCATACTCATAATTAACTGTAGAAATTTTCATAAGGTGGTTAATGCGCATTTTTTATGCAGCTGTTGCTGCCAGCACCTCATTCGACACATTTCATACATCACACCACTGCAGATAACGACCAAATTGTTCCGGTTTGTGCCTTCCATGAATGCTTTCTAGATTAATCATGGATAGGATAAATGCCATATTTTGAAATACAAGAAACGTTTGACAGGGCAAACTATAACATTAATGTTTAAACATAATATCATAGGCTTTAAAACTTGTTTTTGTTTTTCTTTAGGAAAAAGGTATCCATTATAGGATGTATATATCAAATGACGATTTTATGTTGCTTCCTGTTAAGGGTAAAGTTCTGAAGTCAAACTGCCTTTGAAGGAAAAAATCTTGTCAAGAAAACAATATGGAAATACACCCGGATCCCAAATATTCGCTTGGTTGCTGTCGCAGTAGTCTTTGTTGATTTTATTTTTTAATATCGGTATCATGATTATTAAAATGTATGTATGTATGTATGTATGTATGTATGTATGTATGTATGTATGTATGTATGTATGTATGTATGTATGTATGTATGTATGTATGTATGTGTGTGTGTGTGTGTGTGTGTGTGTGTGTGTGTGTGTGTGTGTGTGTGTGTGTGTGTGTGTAACCTGCCGCATATCTATGGCAAAATGTGAGCATATCTCACCATTCCATCGAGGGATGTTAACAGTGTAGTAGAGATTGAATTAGTGTGCTAATTAAGTCCTTAGCGTGGGGATGAAGCTTCAATTTAGTGTTCATGATATTGTTCGTGTATGTTTTTAAAAGTTAAAAATCATCGTCCAATATGAAGTCAGACAGGATTATGCCAACACAGTAAGTTTTTTAAGGAAGCTGTCCACTTTGCGGGACCTATCGGCTGTAGTAGAGATTTAATTTTTCGTTATCCGTATTATGTGATAGAAATGTTTTATATACTGGCAACTTCTTGTATTTAGTCCTAATGTTTCGGTAATCAAACCCATCCCGTATAACTCCATATTATGAAACTATTGTTTTGTTTTCAGGTTAGCCACTTTGTAACTGTACAGACGAACTGAAATGATTCACGATCCGTATATATTAAGGTATTCAAATATTCGAATTCTAACAATTACGTGAGCTTATTCTTGCTAAATACAGATTCATGCATAAATATGGTTGTTATAATAATGAACTCATACCGTAGTTCTGACGAAATGACTTGATATGTAACAAGCAACTTCACATGTACGCATGCATGATCTATGTAAATGCATTTTACTTGACTATACCCAACCGCTCCGGTGGCCCAGTAGTTATAACGTCTACCTCGGATGATGGAGACCGTGGGTTCAAACCCCGGCCGAGTCATACCAAAGATATTTTAAAACGGTACTAACAGCAGATATGTCTGGCGCTCAGCAGTAAGATGGTAGTGTTAAGACTGGTTGGCCTGGTGTCAGGATAATCTGACTTTGTAGGACATGAACACAATTATTTAACTGAAATTCTTTAAAGCTATGTTAAAATCAAAATCACACACACCTAATAAACATCTCATTCAGGAAATTGCTATCCGTGTATTCGCTATAATCTAATTAAAAACGTAGATCATCCCTGTTAAATTATTCACACAAATAAGCTTGTTGACGCAGCGGTCATTTGGCTTATGATGCCTTCATCATATTTGTTGTAAACGAAATGTTTAATTTTTTTCTTCAAAGTGTCAGATTTGGAGAATACTATATCTATATCTATATGGGTTCCTGAGGATCCACTGTATTTCGTCCAACATTACTTCCAAAGCCTTCTTCGTGTCCACATATTCGCTACAAAGAAAAATATGCAACGCCAATGAGAACACGTACTGTATCTTCTAAGTAACATATCTGGAGTACACTAACTGAGCGCTTCTCAAAATTTACGCGGATTAACACAGAGGAACAATAGAATTTATATTGTTGCTTTGCGTTCAACGCCACTTTGAGCACACGATAGGCTACATATTGCGCCCAGTATAACTTTTGAATGAAGAAGCAGACTAGACCACGGTAAGAACCACTCTAGGCTGCTGGTAGCTTTCTCACATGCTCACATTTGACGAACCGTTGAGTCGAATTTACGATGACAGATGTAAGATGAGAGTGATTAATAAAGACGAGGTCTTTAGACAAATCGGCTCTCGGCATCCCAACAATATTGCTTGACGTCAATGAAATGTTTTGCATCGCGTCACATGCGAGTGATGCGTGAAAAGGGAGTGTTTCTATATTTTTGTGTAATATTAATTTTCCAGAGGAAATACCAACATACATTTATTTTTGTATAGTTTTATTATTTCAGTTACAAAATTTGCATAATTTGCTGAAGTGCTTTAAGGGGTTAGTAATTACTGACGCTGAAAGAACGACATGTTGACGTTTTCCATATTTGGCAGCTCTTCATAATACTCAAGCATTATTGTGCTCGCTATTCCCGTAGAAGTGGTCATTATGCCTGTGAATCCTCAAAGTCAAAGAAATTTAGTAAAGGTTTTCTTAAAAAAAAATATGACATATTTACAGATCTCGACGACTGATAAGTAATGTAGCGTCTAAGAGAGAGATAAACTACAAACATTTTAGAGAGGTGAAATACTATTACATGCATTTAGCATAGAACAAACCAATTAGGCGACAAGATAATGAAACGCTTGATGTAATGAAGCTAGGTGTGTCACGATAATGTTTACAAAATAGTACAAATGCTGATTTGTCCATTTTAGACGTTTATACATATCCTTCAATGTTTCAGAAAGTTGCAAAACTACAGGTTTCACATAACGATAGCAATGAAATGACGGCCACACGTGTTACAAGTAAGAATAAGAAAACAATACATATTTAGTTTTAAATAAAGTAAAAATATGCATGCAGCTAAATCTACTGTGCACAATAAAGGTCTCGTACGTCTGATTCTATCAATCTCTACCATTCTACCAAAACAAATAACATGTGCGGGAAAAATAATTAGATTTTAATAATATGACGACCCGATGAATATTAATTAACTGTTTCATATTTAAGAATGGCAATTAGTGATAGTTTTAGATCATTTCGTTATGCATGTATATAGTGTATGATCATTTTTGTCAATGTAACAATTATGTATATCTGATTTTGTCATGATTCGAAGAAGTACACAAGATGTATACTTGAATCTGAGTTAGCGATCTAGCCTTGTTAATAGGTTGTCTCGGGATATGTATCTATTGAGACTTTGGTAAACAATCATCCATTCCTGTCTCATATCAGTCTTTGGGAATCTATGAAAAGGGTTATATATAGCTATGATCAGTAACAGTCTGAGACGAATTTGTTATTTACATTATTCGCTGAAATTACAAAGTGCTCATGGACTTTTTCGACTATAAAGCTACCTTGGGATTATTGAGAACTCATTCAAACACGTTCTGAATTACATTATTGTGGTACATTAAGACATTAAAATCCACTGAAATGCCTTTTTAACCGTCGATAAATTTGAACTTGTTAGGATATTTCTGATTTTTGGAATTTAATTCACAATACTGTGTCTTTGAAATGTTCACTTTGTATTCATGGAAAGTTAGTTCTTTGTTGATCTTTACCCGAATAGTTGGTTTTTCTCCCATTCAGTAACATAGGTTAATGCATTAAAGAAGTAAAAAAAAAACATAATATGTTTGATGGTGTTCCCAAACTTTGCGAACTGGTAAAAAAATATATCCCAATACGAATGAATATTCTGTTGGTTTGTTGATGAGAGAAAAGTAATTAACACTCCACTGTAGCACTGGTGAAACGAAAAGATGACACATCGTTTAACGAATGGGAACAAGACAAAAGTACGTTTCCCATCAAACTAACGTGACGTACCAAATATTGAGCACTCAAGTTTCCCATCAAACTAACGTGACGTACCGAATATTGATCACTCAAGTTTCCCATTAAACTAACGTGACGTACCAAATATTGATCACTCAAGTTTCCCATTAAACTAACGTGACGTACCGAATATTGATCACTCAAGTTTCCCATTAAACTAACGTGACGTACCAAATATTGATCACTCAAGTTTCCCATTAAACTAACGTGACGTACCAAATATTGATCACTCAAGTTTCCCATTAAACTAACGTGACGTACCAAATATTGATCACTCAAGTTTCCCATCAAACTATCGTGACGTACCAAATATTGATCACTCAAGTTTCCCATCAAACTAACGTGACGTACCAAATATTGATCACTCAAATTTCCCATCAAACTATCGTGACGTACCAAATATTGATCACTCAAGTTTCCCATTAAACTAACGTGACGTACCAAATATTGATCACTCAAGTTTCCCATCAAACTAACGTGACGTACCAAATATTGATCACTCAAGTTTCCCATCAAACTAACGTGACGTACCAAATATTGATCACTCAAGTTTCCCATTAAACTAACGTGACGTACCAAATATTGATCACTCCAATAAAGAAATGCATCAGGTGATTAAACTTCATCAGCTTAAAACAGTAAAGCATTGAGTACGTTAGGTTATTTGGATCAATTTGACACAGAAACGCGTTCAGTTTGATAACTTATTTTGATCAAGATAACGTAATAACGGATTACAAACCTTGATCAAGTTCTCAAGTTCGCTGAATAAGAAAATTTCACCTTGATTAACATCGATCATTTTAACAGAGCAAACCGTGAAATTATATATAACGTACCTTGCATTGAATTGGGAAACTAACCTTGATCTAGTTAAAAGCAGTGAATTGAATTTGTTAACTAACGTTGAGCTACACATTTTGCTAAGTTGATTAGTTTATTTCAAATTAATTTCTGAACGCAACAGTACTCCGTTAAAGCTTGTTCTGACACCAACAGTACACTGTTTGAGTTTGCGTTCTGACCGCAACAGAAAGGTCACGTCAGTTTCTATACATGCATACAAATAATGTAAATAACTCCGTCAAGTTACTTATGAAAGATGAATGTTAACTGCTTTCCCAATACTTGCACTTGAATGACCCAAACACACTGCTAGAGCACTACAATAGCTCGCCCTATTAAAGTCCCCATGATCTGGGCTGCATATTCCACACCACTCTGACCCTCATTTCTACTTCACTTCCAAAGTCATACTCTTCCGTACTCATCCCATGCCCTAGTTAGCAACCCATGGGTCATAACGAAGATTCCATCGTAGTAGGCACTGTAGTAAAATATCGGACGAATTAAACAGGTAACGCGATAGCATAGCTTTCATATCGATATCGGGCGAATTTAACAGGTAATGCGATAGCGTTGCTTTCATTTCCATATCGGACAAATTAACCCGATACCGCGAGAGCGTCTGATAGCGCCGATGTCTTCTGAAATCTTTAAACTGCCACCACCGGGGTGAAATGAAACGGCTGATAAAGGGATGTTTATATAATAAAGATGTAACATACACACACGCACGCCTCTGTGTGTGTGTATGTTTGATTTGTTTTTTTTAACGTAGCTTTAATAATGTTTCAGTCATATCGTTACGATGTCTTCAGTGTGACAGTTTATAGTGATGTATATGACTGGAGCACATATGTAGATTTATGTCCCAGTATCCTAATACAAAGCTGACTAGTGCTAATACTAACCCCTTGATGCTGAGCGCCAAGCGAGGCAGCTGTTAGTACCATTTTTTAAAATTCGTTGGCGTGACTCGGCCAGCATTTGAACCGACGACCTCTAGCATCCAAGGCGGACGCTCTAACAACTAGGCCACCGAAGTGATATAAACTTAGTACTGGAAAAGAGCGAAAACCCTTACGTTTTGTAAGATTCAACAAATATTGTCCATTAAATTACAAAGCGAATATATAAGAAGAACTTACAATATTATCAATTACAAAATTAAATCCCAAATATTCCTGAACGTTCTAATACATGTCCAAATGTTCGAAGTTCCAATTGAATAATAGTGGTATCCCATATAAATTCCGATAATAAATGTATTAATATGTCTGTAGTTTCAAACGTGCTAATATACCAGAAACATGGAGAATGACGATAGGTAGCAGATGTCGTTTGTCACACTGATTCGAATTAAGAAAACGAGTAGTAAATAGAGATTGACGTTTGTCAAAACATTTTGATTGATCCATACCAGGAGCAAACGTGAACTCATTAAGAGAGTTAAGAATGAATGTATCAGCTCCATGAATAATGTCTTGATCCTCCTCCTCATCAGAGCTTTCTGCCATAGCTCTAGTAATTTACAAGCTTGAAATTAACCAGGGATTTCGTTTTCAGTATGATCGACTTTCTATGCCAACAACTGGTGGATTAACCGCAAGCTTATCTCCAGCTTAGTAGCGAACGAGAATAATATACTCGATAGGTTAAAATTGCAGCATTCTGTCGGTCACGGGTTCGGAGACTAAGACGGGTGGAAAAAATTCAAAATAGATTTTGTAAGATACAACAAATATTACAAAATCAATTCTGCACTGTACTCCCTGAATCAGAGCACATTCATTATAAGATTTCTCAGATAAAGGCCAATTAATAAAAGACTCTGAAGATACCCCGTGTCCCTTGAAATTATAAGAGAGCTGGGATTGGCACAATCACTCTTGAGTCTTTTGCTCAATTTCAATCTTTATCATCCTGAACAGAAGAATTTTTATACTTATACTAAGTTCACGTAGACTTTACAAAGTGATTTTTCTACTTATACTAAGTTCACATAGACTTTTCAAAGTGATTTTTCTACTTATACTAAGTTCACGTAGACTTTACAAAGTGATTTTTCTACTTATACTAAGTTCACGTAGGCTTTACAAAGTGATTTTTCTACTTATACTAAGTTCACATAGACTTTACAAAGTGATTTTTCTACTTATACTAAGTTCACGTAGACTTTACAAAGTGATTTTTCTACTTATACCAAGTTCACATAGACTTTACAAAGTGATTTTTCTACTTATACTAAGTTCACATAGACTTTACAAAGTGATTTTTCTACTTATAATAAGTTCACGTAGACTTTACAAAGTGATTTTTCTACTTATACTAAGTTCACGTAGACTTTACAAAGTGATTTTTCTACTTATACTAAGTTCACATAGACTTTACAAAGTGATTTTTCTACTTATACTAAGTTCACGTAGACTTTACAAAGTGATTTTTCTACTTATACTAAGTTCACGTAGGCTTTACAAAGTGATTTTTCTTCTTATACTAAGTTCACATAGACTTTACAAAGTGATTTTTCTACTTATACTAAGTTCACATAGACTTTACAAAGTGATTTTCCTACTTATACTAAGTTCACATAGACTTTACAAAGTGATTTTTCTACTTATACTAAGTTCACATAGACTTTACAAAGTGATTTTTCTACTTATACTAAGTTCACGTAGACTTTACAAAGTGATTTTTCTACTTATACCAAGTTCACATAGACTTTACAAAGTGATTTTTCTACTTATACTAAGTTCACATAGACTTTACAAAGTGATTTTTCTACTTATAATAAGTTCACGTAAACTTTACAAAGTGATTTTTCTACTTATACTAAGTTCACATAGACTTTACAAAGTGATTTTCCTACTTATACTAAGTTCACATAGACTTTACAAAGTGATTTTTCTACTTATACTAAGTTCACATAGACTTTACAAAGTGATTTTTCTACTTATACTAAGTTCACATAGACTTTACAAAGTGATTTTTCTACTTATACCAAGTTCACATAGACTTTACAAAGTGATTTTTCTACTTATACTAAGTTCACGTAGACTTTACAAAGTGATTTTTCTACTTATACTAAGTTCACGTAGACTTTACAAAGTGATTTTTCTACTTATACCAAGTTCACATAGACTTTACAAAGTGATTTTTCTACTTATACTAAGTTCACGTAGACTTTACAAAGTGATTTTTCTACTTATAATAAGTTCACGTAGACTTTACAAAGTGATTTTTCTACTTATACTAAGTTCACATAGACTTTACAAAGTGATTTTTCTACTTATACTAAGTTCACATAGACTTTACAAAGTGATTTTTCTACTTATACTAAGTTCACGTAGACTTTACAAAGTGATTTTTCTACTTATACTAAGTTCACATAGACTTTACAAAGTGATTTTTCTACTTATACTAAGTTCACGTAGACTTTACAAAGTGATTTTTCTACTTATACCAAGTTCACATAGACTTTACAAAGTGATTTTTCTACTTATACTAAGTTCACATAGACTTTACAAAGTGATTTTTCTACTTATAATAAGTTCACGTAGACTTTACAAAGTGATTTTTCTACTTATACTAAGTTCACGTAGACTTTACAAAGTGATTTTTCTACTTATACTAAGTTCACATAGACTTTACAAAGTGATTTTTCTACTTATACTAAGTTCACATAGACTTTACAAAGTGATTCTTCTACTTATACTAAGTTCACATAGACTTTACAAAGTGATTTTTCTACTTATACTAAGTTCACATAGACTTTACAAAGTGATTTTTCTACTTATAATAAGTTCACGTAAACTTTACAAAGTGATTTTTCTACTTATACTAAGTTCACATAGACTTTACAAAGTGATTTTCCTACTTATACTAAGTTCTCATAGACTTTACAAAGTGATTTTTCTACTTATACTAAGTTCACATAGACTTTACAAAGTGATTTTTCTACTTATACTAAGTTCACGTAGACTTTACAAAGTGATTTTTCTACTTATACCAAGTTCACATAGACTTTACAAAGTGATTTTTCTACTTATACTAAGTTCACATAGACTTTACAAAGTGATTTTTCTACTTATACTAAGTTCACATAGACTTTACAAAGTGATTTTTCTACTTATACCAAGTTCACATAGACTTTACAAAGTGATTTTTCTACTTATACTAAGTTCACATAGACTTTACAAAGTGATTTTTCTACTTATAATAAGTTCACGTAGACTTTACAAAGTGATTTTTCTACTTATACTAAGTTCACATAGACTTTACAAAGTGATTTTTCTACTTATACTAAGTTCACATAGACTTTACAAAGTGATTCTTCTACTTATACTAAGTTCACATAGACTTTACAAAGTGATTCTTCTACTTATACTAAGTTCACATAGACTTTACAAAGTGATTTTTCTACTTATACTAAGTTCACGTAGACTTTACAAAGTGATTTTTCTACTTATACTAAGTTCACATAGACTTTACAAAGTGATTTTTCTACTTATACTAAGTTCACATAGACTTTACAAAGTGATTTTTCTACTTATACTAAGTTCACATAGACTTTACAAAGTGATTTTTCTACTTATACTAAGTTCACATAAACTTTACAAAGTGATTTTTCTACTTATAGTAAGTTCACATAGACTTTACAAAGTGATTTTTCTACTTATACTAAGTTCACATAGACTTTACAAAGTGATTTTTCTACTTATACTAAGTTCACATAGACTTTACAAAGTGATTTTTCTACTTATACTAAGTTCACATAGACTTTACAAAGTGATTTTTCTACTTATACTAAGTTCACATAGACTTTACAAAGTGATTTTTCTACTTATAATAAGTTCACATAGACTTTACAAAGTGATTTTTCTACTTATACTAAGTTCACATAGACTTTACAAAGTGATTTTTCTACTTATACTAAGTTCACGTTGACTTTACAAAGTGATTTTTCTACTTATACTAAGTTCACATAAACTTTACAAAGTGATTTTTCTACTTATACTAAGTTCACATAGACTTCACGAGTTTTGTCAGGAAATATACTTTGTAATAATAGAGTTTAATGCACTCTAGCATATTTGAAATTTTCAGCACTTCTTTCCACTTGAGGAAAACATTTATATACTTGATTGTCTTTAAAAGGGGGTACTGACCTAATATATATAGTAACATGAACAACTGAACATGTGTATAAAGATTGGAGTGTTATCTACTTGCCGGCTATAATTATTTTAATCAAGATTTAAATTACGTATCTTCATTTTCTAGTTCTCTCTGCATATTTATTTCCCACTCTTCTCTTTCTCATTTTATCTGCATTAGCATTTCCGTATCTTCTCTTTCTGTTTCTCTCTTTCTCTTTGTTTATCAAACCTAAAGGACTTTAATTAAAATATTTAATTTCCACAAAACTTCGGACCAATTTTCTTTTCTTTTCTTGCTTCGTTAAAAATATTTTTTCCTCAGAAACAATACTGGGAATAAGACAATTCCGACACAATGTGAATTTAAATTTTAAGAACAGTTTTCTAAAGAATTTTAGTGAAAGGCGTATCTCTCAATGTTCTCTGACTATTCTAAAAGTCTTAATCTAAGTAACAGAAATGTTAAATGTATTTAAATTGAACTCATTTCATCTAAACTGCTAGTGAAATGTTTATAAAAAGCTTACAGCATTGCAAATTCAATCAAATTCTATCATGAATCCGAAAACACGATGTTCCAGATTCCGATATTGAATGTGTTGATGTACTGCAGTCTTGAATGTGCTGCTTTGCCACTGATCTGGAGTGTGGCGATATGCTGATATCCTTCAGATGTACGACACTAATATAATCCAATTTAACATTATAATTAAGCACTTTAAAATTCCAGTGAATAATATTTAAAAAAAATCAATGTACCCAAATCAAAAACTGAACACAACAATCCGACTAGTTCTGTTTCAGATGTTACTAAAAAATGAATAATATTTCAAGAAAAGTCATTATGAAAAAGCTAATAAAGCATTCAAAGTTTTCAACAAATTTAGGTGAAAAACTTAGATTCAACATTGTTACCAGTAATAATGATCTAACTATTAGTTATGCATTATGTTGCCTACGGAATAAATGGTACTGGTCAGCAACACCATTGTCAAGTGCCAAATTTTTCGCCAGTGAAATTCATTGATTAATTCGTAGTCTAGCCGACAATTAATTATCTTGGAGTAGAGTTTGGAGGAAGGAATGTTTTCTTACCTCAGGTCATGCTGTTAGCCTGTTTAGAGTGAAAACGGACTGGGTGTTTGACACGCTTAAAAATACGAATTTTTCACGTAGAAGCTCACAAAGTGATTTTAAACAAATGGTAGGGTGATACTTCGACCCAGGTGGAATTTTTTTGGCATCTTGATAGACGGTTTTCCAAAAGTCCGTAGGGATAGCATTTATTCCGATTGGTCAGATGTAGAAGGAGAGGGTTGGGTCGAAACCTAGAATTGGGGAATATAGTCTCTGAGCTAATGAGTTTAAATTAGTCTAAAAATTTCTCTGCAAGAGAGAACCGTTACGATTGTGAGACGCCAAAAACACAAGGAGAATAGTTTGTTTGAAGATCGAGTAAGAAATAGTGAGGAAGTCGAAATTCAGAGACGGAAAAAGAAGTTAGAAGACAGAGTTGTGTAATCCCACGTACAGCCAAAGGGCAAGCTCAAGCTGAGACGAACGCAGAAGAAAAAAAAAAAACAGTCGTCGAACAAGGTCATTGTGAATTTCCCAAGCAGTCCGATGTTAATGAACAGTCGATTTCGTGATGAAATTTATTATCAGTTATTAACGGCTAAATTCATCTATTTTTATTAGTGTTTGGAGTTTAATGAATGTATCCATTATTTTAAAGCTTCAGTTTATGTATTTCTGAACTAAGTGTATTCAGAAAGAAAGAAATTGCAATTTACAGTGTCATTTTTTTTCTTGATTGTATTTTAATTAAATTCGTAATTTTATCTTACGGGGGCCCGTGTGTTGTTTTGTTCAAGAATACCTACTCAAGATTACTATATCCATTTGAACCGGGCAAATTACACCGTAGAGGTCATCCCTTAGATAAACGAGTGTTAGCGGGAGGCGGTTTTCGAGTGTTGTTTGTACGAGTTGCGCAATATCTCTGACCAGCGGCTTGTGCAATATTGTACTAATAGCGCTTGATAACCGAGCAGACCCTTACAAAGTGGAGTGCTCGTCCGGGATTTTGAAAATTTTCATTGCGATTTAAGTAATCTGAGCGTATTTTGAACAAACGCATAAATTGGTTATTATTATTAAGTAGGAATCGAGTGAATCAAACATTGTCTGTTATTTTTGTATACTTGAATATAGTGCATGCAAATTCTTTTGGGAAAAAGTGTATTGTAGAATTTGAGATTTATACCTTCTGTGTGAAGTTATCATAAAAGTGGTAGGAGCGGTATTGCCTGAATATTCTCTTGAGACAAGAGCCAATTTGGGCCAGTACTGTATTTTAGACAGCAATTAATCACCTCTCGTTAGCAGTATCCCACTGTTACTGGAATTTCGCCTGATCAATTATCTGTGACTGATTTGACCTGTCCATCTCGCTGCAGATAAGGTATTTTGGGGTCAAACTATTTTCGTAGGGAGAATTCCGTTATTGTAGGTCAGCTAAGGACGTAGTTCTAGAGAAAAAGGAAAGACAAAGGAGACGTAATGGCGACAGACAGACAGTTACTGATGGAATTTAAATCCATTGGCAAGGACGAACATGGGTACGACGGAGACAAACTATCTGAATTATGGAACGTAGCTTGAAAGAACATAAGGAAGAAAAAGCTAGAGAACGAGAACAATTAGCCATGGAACGAGAGAAGGAAAAAGAAATGGAATTAGCCCGACTACAGGGTGAGGGGGCCAGACTTTAGGCGGAAGAGAAGGCGAGAGAACGAGAGCATGAGTTTGCCACGGAGAGACTAAGGCTCGAAGCCGAGTTCAGGAGGGGTGAAGAATCGAACGTACGTCCGGACACCCCGAGTAGTCGCGTGGAAGACAGACGACCCATACAGTTAACCATGCCGATGTTTAATGACAAGGATGAAATAATTGACAACTTTTTGACACAGTTTGAAAAGTTGGCCCTGGTCCACAAAATACCTAAGGACCAGTGGGCCATCAACATTTCAGCCTTTTTGCAGGGGGCGGCGAAAGATGTGTACCACAACATGACCCCAGCCGAGATAGACGATTATGACACTCTGAAGAAAGCTTTACTTCGCCACTATGAGTTGTCAGCGGAAACGTTCCAGAAACATTTTAGGGAATCGTCAAAAAGGGCTACCGAAACACACGCGTAATTTCACAGTCGAGTGCGCGTGATTTTTGATAAATGGATAAAAATGTCTCGCACTGCGTTAACGTACGAAGGTATTCGCGAAGAGATTTTAAAAGAACACGTGTTAAGTACCTACAGAAAAGATTTAATTGTGTTTTTGGCGGAGCGCGAATTCTCAACTTTGGATGAGATAAGCGTAATGGCCGAGCGCTATGAGAGCGCGCATGCGCGTCCAACTACTTGGAATGGTAGGGACCGACCTGGAATCGGTCAGTTTAGAAAGACCACTGAGGTGGCACCCCAGAGACGAAATGGTCAAAATGGTGGGAGGCCAGGGGCCGGAAATCCCAGCCAAGTACATTTCCGTGGGTCGGGAAAGACTCAAAGGGTAGATAGGGATACCTCGGGTAGAAGAGGTGAGTCAGTGTGTTATGGCTGTAATAAACCAGGCCATGTTGTCAAGGACTGTAAGAAGTATCGTCCGACAACGGTTAATTCGGTAACTCCGAATACTGTTAAGAAAGGGAAAACAGTGGAGTCTACGAATGTAGCGAGAGCTACGGTAAATGGTGAGGAAGCCACGGTGCTGTATGACACCGGCTGTAGCTACCCGGCCTTGGTAGATCGTAGATACGTCAAACCTGGAGATTATACAGGTGAGACGGTGGAAGTACAGTTTGCTAACAGGACGAAGGATTCGCTTCCGGTCGTTAGCATAGACCTTGATTCGCCATATGTAAAAGGGCGAATTCAAGCAGCGTGTTTTTCGGGACTGTCTCATGACGTAATATTAGGGTGTAGGCATGTGTTGCCCCAACCTAACCCTATGACGTGTAACCCTATACATGTCCGGTCAGTGGAGATGAGGGCTATGAAGCGAAGGTCAGGGTCGAAGCCATTAAGATCCGTGACTTCGCCCATAGACATTTGGTACCTTGTGAGTAAGAGAAGCTTCAAAAGGAAGATGTTTCTCTTGACAAGGTACGTTGCCAGACGGCGAGGTAAAATTTGCGACAAAACGCAGTATTTTGTATCGGTACGCCAAGAAAGGGGTCGATACGTTTAAACAAGTTGTGGTACCCGTAGGGAAGCGCGACGAAGTGCTTAGGTTAGCACATGAGGGTCTTCTCGGAAGCCACATGGGCGTGGCGAAGACCAGAGATAGGTTGGTGAGGGAGTTTTATTGGTCAGGTGTGCATGGGGATGTGAGGAGGTTTTGTTTGTCATGTGACAAGTTTCAGCGAGTAGCACCGAAGACCTCCCATCGCCCAGTGCCACTAGGAACCACCCCACTAATTGACGAACCTTTCTCGAGAGTGGCGATGGATTTAGTAGGTCCGATTATGCCGGCGGCGGAAAGTGGAAATCAGTATATATTAACGGTCGTAGATTACGCTACCCGGTACCCAGAGGCAGTGGCCTTGAAAAAAATTGACTCAGTCACGGTGGCTGAGGCCTTGTTATGGGTGTGGTCGAGAGTCGGAGTTCCTGACGAGATACTGACCGACCAAGGGACGCAGTTCGTGAGCCAGGTGATGGAAGAGGTAAATAGATTACTCTCCATTAGACACCTGACGACTACCCCGTACCAACCGCAGTGTAATGGGTTGGTAGAACGTTTCAATGGGACATTGAAACAAGCTTTGAAGAAGCTATGTGAAGGTCGACCTAGTAATTGGGATCGATACCTTCCGGCGATACTGTTCGCGTATCGAAAAGTACCGCAGGCAAGTTTGGGTTTTTCACCTTTCGAGTTAGTTTATGGGCGGACGGTAAGGGGGCCCATGGCTGTATTGAAACAGTTATGGACGGATGAGCAAGCATCCGAAGAAGTGCGTACAACATACCAATATGTTGTCAACTTGCGTAACAAACTGGAAGAAGTTTGTAAATTGGCTCAAGAAAATCTCTGCGACGCGAGGGGACGTCAAGCCAAGTATTACAACAAAAGGGCGAAGGAACGTCACTTTGAGGTGGGTGACCAGGTGTTGTTGTTGTTACCATTGGAGCACAACAAGCTGCAAGTCTCATGGAGGGGACACTTTGTTGTAACAGAGAAGAAAGGTGGACAAAACTACAGTATCCGAGTAGGGGATAAAGATAAGTTGTTCCACGTGAACCTTTTGAAGCGTTACCGTGTGCGAGAACCACCCACGGAGTTTGTGGTGGCTACCGTCGTGACGGAAGAATCTGACGACAACGCAGGGCAGGCGGAAGTACTCCCTAGTTGTCCGTTGACGAGGGAGGAAACCTACGTCGACGTCGCACTTGATGTTACGTTAATGTCAGACCAACGTAAAGAGGTGGAGTCGGTACTTCAAGAATTTTCGAGCGTCTTAACAGAGAGACCTGGGAAGACAGAGCTGGAGGAGTTCTCTTTGAAGCTGCTGGACGAGAACCCAGTGAAGTTAAGACCATATCCGTTGCCGTACGCGAAGTTAGAAGCGGTCCGTAAGGAAGATGAAACTATGTTAGACTTGGGTATTATCGAACCAAGCGAGTCGGCGTATAGCTCTCCTGTTGTACTGGTCCAGAAGAAGGATGGGACACACAGATTTTGTGTCGATTACCGAAAGTTAAACCGAATCACAGAATTCCTGGTAGAACTTTTACCTGACCCTGAGTCTATTTTCGCAGGAGTAACCCATGCGAAATATTTTTCGAAGATTGATCTGTCCAAAGGATACTGGCAAATTCCAGTCCGTAGTGAAGACAGAGCAAAACTCGCCTTTGCAACACCAGATGAGACTTACCAGTGGGTAGTCATGCCATTCGGGGTGCAGAATGCGCCCAGTGTCTTCACCCGTATGATGCGGAAATTCCTTGAACCATTGCGGGGGATGGGAGTTTCCAACTTCATGGACGATCTTCTATTAGCTACAGCTACATGGGAAGAACACATACTTTTGCTGAAGAACGTCTTAGAAAGGCTACGACAAACCGGACTGACCGCAGGACCATTGAAGTGCCACATAGGGTTCAGACAATTAGACTACCTAGGACATACCCTCAGCAAGGACACGTTAACCTCCGAGAGTTCAAAGGTCAAACAACTTAGGGACGCATTACGACCGACTACTAAGACTGAAGTTAGATCTTTTTTAGGTTTGGCAGGATACTATAGGAGATATGTTGCAAATTTTAGTGCTATTGCGAGTCCATTGACTGACTTGACTCGGAAAAAAGCGCCGACCAAAGTAGTATGGACAGACGCATGTGAACGAGCGTTTCAGACGCTAAAAGACAGACTGACGTCAGACGCCATAGTTAAATTGCCTGACGTGACACGGGATTTTGTTTTGAGGACAGATGCTTGTGATAGAGGTTTAGGTGCCGTGTTACTGCAAGAACACGAGGGAAGCTTGCGTATGGAAGTAAGAAACTGTCAAATGCGGAAATTAAATATTCAGTGTCTGAAAAAGAACGCTTAGCGATTATTTTTGGAATAACTAAATTCCAACGTTATTTGAAGGGTAGGAAGTTTACTTTGGAAACAGATCATCAGCCGTTGGCGTATTTGGCCCAGGCGAAATTAACTAACGGTCGATTAATGAGATGGTCGCTGTTTCTACAACAGTATCAGATTCAGGTGCGGTACATCAAAGGTAGGAATAATGTGGGAGCGGATTGTTTAAGTCGGTTAGGAATGTCTGAAGTGAATAGGTCACCTAAGGACATGTAACTGGAGCAGAGTAATTCACCGAAAACTTTGGGAGAGTAAAAATACCGATTTTACTCTTAGCAAGGGGGTAATGTCAAGTGCCAAATTTTTCGCCAGTGAAATTCATTGATTAATTCGTAGTCTAGCCGACAATTAATTATCTTGGAGTAGAGTTTGGAGGAAGGAATGTTTTCTTACCTCAGGTCATGCTGTTAGCCTGTTTAGAGTGAAAACGGACTGGGTGTTTGACACGCTTAAAAATACGAATTTTTCACGTAGAAGCTCACAAAGTGATTTTAAACAAATGGTAGGGTGATACTTCGACCCAGGTGGAATTTCTTTGGCATCTTGATAGACGGTTTTCCAAAAGTCCGTAGGGATAGCATTTATTCCGATTGGTCAGATGTAGAAGGAGAGGGTTGGGTCGAAACCTAGAATTGGGGAATATAGTCTCTGAGCTAATGAGTTTAAATTAGTCTAAAAATTTCTCTGCAAGAGAGAACCGTTACCAAGACTCCGACCGCTCGTTGCAAGAACGACGTCGTAAAATTGTGGTTCCAGGTTAAACTGAATGTGGAACGATTGTGAGACGCCAAAAACACAAGGAGAATAATTTGTTTGAAGATCGAGTAAGAAATGGCGAGGAAGTCGAAATTCAGAGACGGAAAAAGAAGTTGGAAGACAGAGATGTGTAATCCCACGTACAGCCAAAGGGCAAGCTCAAGTTGAGACGAACGCAGAAGAAAAAAAAACAGTCGTCGAACAAGGTCATTGTGAATTTCCCAAGCAGTCCGATGTTAATGAACAGTCGATTTCGTGATGAAATTTATTATCAGTTATTAACTGCTAAATTCATCTATTTTTATTAGTGTTTGGAGTTTAATGAATATAACCATTATTTTAAAGCTTCAGTTTATGTATTTTTGAACTAAGTGAATTCAGAAAGAAAGAAATTGTATTTTACAGTGTCATTCTTTTCTTGATTGTATTTTAATTGAATTCGTAATTTTATCTTACGGGGGTTCGTGTGTTGTTTTGTTCAAGATACCTACTCAAGATTACTATATCCATTTGAACCGGGCAAATTACACCGTAGAGGTCATCCCTTAGATAAACGAGTATTAGCGGGAGGCGGTTTTCGAGTGTTGTTTGTACGAGTTGCGCAATACCTCTGACCAGCGGCTTGTGCAATATTGTACTAATAGCGCTTGATAACCGAGCAGACCCTTACAACCATTATCTCTCTTTCTCGTTCTCTCTCTCTCTCTCTCTCTCTCTCTCTCTCTCTCTCTCTCTCTCTCTCTCTCTCTCTCTATATATATATATATATATATATATATATATATATATATATAAGATGGTGCTTCTGTTTATATATTTAAAAATATCTAAAACTGTATATCTATTTTGTATTTTGTTGGTTTGGGAAAGTAAACAAGATACTTATATCAGTTCACGGTTATTTAGATAAACTTTCTAGACATGGTTACTTAATTGGGCATAAAGAAACTTATATCAGGTCACGGTTATGTAGATAAACTTTCTAGACATGACATGCTCTTTCAGCAATTAGGTGTCTAACAATGGAGGATATTTGTATCGTTGAAATAAGTTTTTATAATTAAGTATATAGATATATTACAGTGTAGAGCCTTCGAAGTTACAAGGTTTTCATTAATAGTACTAGATCATTCGATATGTTCCTAATTACTCTGAATAACCCACCCATAATAATACGATCTCAAGTGTGCTAATTCTTGGTAATGTTCAGTTTCATTTTCGATTCTCTTATTCTCTCATATGATGACTCTTTTTTTGCGATTTCAATTATCAAAATATTTAGCCGAAAGCCAGTAAATAGTCTGTAAATAAATTGCTTGTGACTTCGTTTCCTGTTTCGAGTCTGAGTTGTACTTCAGTAAATTAATGAGAGAGAGAGAGAGAGAGAGAGAGAGAGAGAGAGAGAGAGAGAGAGAGAGAGAGAGAGAGAGAGAGAGAGAGAGAGTTTCTATAATTAGTGAGACAGAATAACAGATCAAAACTCATCGAATGAATTAAAGTGTAACCTATTGACAAATGTCCATTTGGTCCGATAGTTGGCAGCTGTTTGTCTGTGGTATTGGCAGTATATCGAAGCACACTTAATTCATAGACAATCGCATTACTATGAGTGGGACATGCTTACATCTATCTGATTGGTGGAACGGATGATTTGTGAAGGAAAAATATAATAAATCTTCAATCGTCATGTGGATATTTAATTTCGTCTGCCACTGAGAACAACTGGCTTTCTATTTAAAGCACGAGCGAAGGAAACTGTAATACTTGAAGTAGTAGTATTCCAAGCGGCAGGGAGTGTTCGATATGCTATTCAGCAAAGATTTCACTCTCTTGAGTTATTACTGTTAACGTGCTCGGAACATGGCGAAATAACCTGAAAATTATTGCGAAAGGTGGAATACTCGAAATAATTCTGAAATCAGAACGACTCTTGAAAAATATCTATCATCTTTTTAATTGCTATTCTGAAAATACCGCAAGAAGAAAACTAGTTTCTGCTAGGTACTTTATTTGACATATCTTCTGTTAATTTACAGACATAGAATGTCTGAGTCTCCGTTAAATTTGTCCGTAACCACTGACAAAGTAGGACATCGGAATCAAACTCCGAGGGAGGAATTACAGTTCACCCGAGATATGGCGATAGGAGTGTACTCTGTTATATTCGCATTGGCTTTGATCGGGAACATTCTAGTAATCCTAACCCTGGTACAGAATAAAAGAATGCGAACTGTGACAAATGTGTTCCTTTTGAACTTATCCATCAGTGATCTACTCTTAGCTGTGTTCTGCATGCCTTTCACCCTGATCCCCATGATGATGCAGAACTTTATGTTTGGGGAAGCCATGTGTGTCATGATTCGCTACCTACAGGGTAAGTGTAAAATGGAATACATAATTTCGTACACGAATGCACATTATATGTTAAATTGATGAAACGCGTTTAATAACATTTGTGTTTTTTTTTCAGCCTTTACAACCAAATCATTTGATTAGGTATCACATCTGTAATGTTCACTTGAAACGAGCACAACTGTATGATTTTTTTAAAAATTCTATTATGACATTATAGGTATGTGAAAAAATTCCCAATAGCTTCCCGTGGGATGGTGGTTTTTACTTACCTGGATTTTCGTAAGTTCTTCCTCCACCGAATATACTAACGGCTATGTATTGTCTGTCGTGTGCTGAAAGTGGTGTTCCACCCACGTCAACAACAATAATTACTACATATTCAAATCTAAAAATATACATACCTAAAATAATCTTCAAGGATTACATTTTGT
The DNA here is from genome assembly GCA_029339505.1 of Unio delphinus. Classification (NCBI taxonomy): domain Eukaryota; kingdom Metazoa; phylum Mollusca; class Bivalvia; order Unionida; family Unionidae; genus Unio; species Unio delphinus. The sequence continues at coordinate 18,874,650 of JAQISU010000108.1, forward strand.
ATTGCACGAATAGTATTATTTGCAAATACCATCTGATCTCATCAGCCGACATTAAACATATGTTTTATTGAACATTAATTTTATAAAAGTGTGATGAAATATTACAAATTTATTAAGTGAACTGAAATTAGACTAAGTGTTCGAGTTGTTAACTGAGCATGGTACCAGTCCGGGTTGAGCACCTTTGATCCCATATCTGTTACGTCGAGATCGGATCATGGGCTTGGATATTATACTGGCCATTTTTCTGTTTTAGTTTTCAGATAAGGTTACATGTGCTCTCATTGTCTGCATATTTTCTATTTTATCTTCTACTATGGGACAGCATCAGTATGTGACTCATAAGCAAGACGTTTTGCTTTTTTTTTCAATACCACGTTCTAGCGACAGTCTATCTAATTTCGCAATACCACGCTCTAGCAACATTAGCGAAACCAAGCTGTAGCGACGTTAGCATTTCCACGAACTATCGGTTTTAGCATTATCACGATCTAGCGGTTTTAGCATTACCACGATCTAGCGTTTTTTTTTCATTGCCCCACTTTAGCAACAGTTATCTCAATGACAATAATAAAGATGAATAAATCACAACATCTTGAGTGAACTGGAAAATGACGCTGACACCAGTTAAAGAAAGGATGTGTAGTATGGTGTCCCATCTAATCTCTTATCTAGTGGACCATCTTGTGTCTCATATAATGTGGCATCGAGTGGGGCCATATAGTGGGTCATCTATTCGGACATCTCGTGGCTCATATAATGCGCCATATAGTAGGTCATATAGTGAGCCACATATTGTGCCATCTAGTTGGCCATATAGTATGCCATCTAGTGGGTATCCAATGGGTCATATATTGGGTGATATATAATAATAATAATAATAATAATAATAATAATAATAATAATAATAATAATAATAATAATAATAATGAGGATTTTGTAATAATAATATAATTTTATAATAATATGACTACACTACTAAAAAACAAAAAAGCAAAAGCCATGAAATTGGAAAACATAAAAACATACTGAAAACATATAAGGTATAAAACATTATTAGAAGTTTGTTCCTGAAGTCGATAAAGGTGCGTTTTCAGAGCACTCGTAACAGGGACCACTGTGTCTTTGTGTCTAATTTCAATGGGCAAATTGTTCCATATCGCCGGGCCCTGGTATGCAAAAGAACGTTGTCCATTTGACTTCGTTTTCATAGTGGGAACAATGAGTATACGATTGTTAGAAGAAGAGCGTAAGTATCTTGCTAGTGTATACATCTGTTGGACGGGAGTCTGTAAGTGAAACGTAGCACAGATAACAACTTTTGTGTTTGATTCTGTATGGAACGGATAGCCAGTGTAGGGTATAGAGCAGTGGTGAGGTGTGCTCTGATCGAGGTATTCTAAAGATGATCCGAGCAGCTTTTTTGAACTTTTAGAAGTTTCTGGAGTAGATATTGTGACGAACCAGACAGAATTGAGCTACAATAGTCCAGTCTTGAAAGTACTAATGAACTCACAAGTGTTTAGGGGCATCAATTGAAAGATATTTTCGAATGGAACTGATACGTCTCAGCTCAAGATATGCAGCCTTGCATATGTTCATGACATATTGGTGCAATGCGAGAGTACTGTGTGAGTAACACCTAGGTTTCGTACTGACTGTGTGAATTTAATGTTGGTGTTGCTGATGTTTATTGTATGGGGTAAAGGATGTAAAAATCTTTGTGTTGTGATCAGAATGGCCGCAGTTTTATCATCATTCATCATTTATCCATGATTTCACATCAGAAATGCACCTCTCTTCTCCATGGATGGTAGCATCGACTTCAGTTTGGTGGTTAGACTTGTATATTTGGGTGACATCAGCGTACAATTATTGAGACACTCTGTGATGATCTATGACACTTGAAAGCGGCAGAGTGTATAGAATGAAGAAAACAGGTCCAAGAACACGTTGTATAAAATAGTATATGTATGAAATGAAATGTAGCATTAAATAGTCAAAATGTACTTTAGACCATGTTACGTGTTTCGCAAATTGATAAATCGAGAATAAAAAGAGGGGAGTCACGTGATCATTTATATCCCATATTCCTAACATGACCCTGAAGAGAACTAATCGTTTTACTTTAAGACCAAAACGTTGTTGGTTACTCTTTAAGTCACTAGTCCCATGTTAAATTTGACAACAAACAATCATTTAAACTAAAACAAAACCTGATTACGTGGTTGCCACTAACCTTGAATCAAGGTCAGATCTATGTCAACATTACTTGTTTAGCAAAGAATAATTCAGGTCAACCGATTTTCTGAAGTATAAAAACCCATCATTTATTGTGAATAAATTTACATTACAATAGCATGTAAAGCCTGCAATGAAAAAATTATTTAAAACTGATAAACAATTAAATATATATTAAATCAGATATTCGTAACAACATGTAACTTTAAATAAATAGAATAACATGTGTATCAAATACTCCAAATAGACATTAAGTAATATAAAAGTTTGTTGCATCAAATATTCTACCGGGACTTTAGGTATGCCTGATACTTCTTATCATTGCAAAAGTAAGAATTTTAAAATAATGTGTGGAAAATGAGGAAATTATTCGTTTCAGTTCACAATTTTAAGTTTGCCAAAGTGAACATAAAACGAACAAATAACCAGCTTTAACGGATATGAATGTATGAGATATAAAGATATTGATTCATGTGAAATAGATACATTTGAGAGATAAAAATATTTATTCATGTGAAATAAATACATTAGAGATAGAAATATATACTGATTCATTTCGAGTATATACATTTGATATATAAAAATATTGATTCATTTCAAATATAAACATTTGATATATAAATTTATTTGATTCATTTCAAATATATGCATCTGACATAAAAAATATTTTGATTTATGTCAAATATATATGAGATATAAAGGTGTTGAATCAAGTCAAATATATACGTTTATCTTCATGACAGTCTAAAATAAGTTCTTTTGAAAAATGGTCGCATGCCAACGAAATGTGCTACAGATAGCGGGTACTATTATATATTCACATAATTAATTGTAATATCTTATATGAAATATATCAAATAAAATCAATAATTTTTCCGTTCGAGTTGATATCTGAACATTTATGTAAAGCACGATAATACGTACAGAATTGATACATACGATCACACGTTGTGTTGATTAGTTTAGGATCTTTACAGTATGTGTTGTCATGACGATCACAGCAGTGTTGATTCCTTGAATGATAAGAATCAATGTACAATAGTGTAAATGAAATGGAATATGATATATGATTGTGCATTATGTTAGGTTAATGGACCCATTTCAGTTTTGACTACCACATGTATTGTTCGCAATTATTCGATTCTTAGTGTAACGGGGGGGGGGGGGGGAGCCTACACAATATTTCATCGACAATGTCAAGTGTAAATACTTCCAATTCTTTCAAGATATTTATGGGTATGTGAGAAAGCTTGCTAATATGTGTATGTGAGAAAGCTTACCCGTAATGGTTTGAGAGAACGCTTGCCAGTAACTTCCCAATGGTCTGTGGTTGTTACCGGGCATTTCCTGGATGTTTTGTCTATTAGTTATACTGACTGACCTATTGCGTTGAGAAATAGCGTTAAACCCCAAACAACAGCAACAACAACAGCAATAAAACGCATAGGGTCCATGGGTGTTAGACTAGCTTAGGGCACTGGTCTTTACAGATCACTGTTATCTCAGCGCTGTACGTATGGGTTCTAATCCTTTGCTCTGCCAATGCTGGTATATAGGAATAATCGCTAGTAGCTTCACTTGAGTAGGTAGCTAGCTCTATGCAGGCGTTTCTCAGGTTCTTCTTTTACCAGTTATACTGGCGAAAAACCAATAAAATCAAACGTTAAAAGCATACGTAAACGAAGAAAATATCGTTCTCGAAGTATCACCTAAAGTCATTATTGAAAACGGTTATTACTATTCGCATATGCAAAATGTTTTTGAATGCCTCAAATTGGTCCAGAGAGAGAGAGAGAGAGAGAGAGAGAGAGAGAGAGAGAGAGAGAGAGAGAGAGAGAGAGAAAATTTTTTCGAGAATATGTAACTGTTTGACTATGACGCAATGTAATGAATTTCCTTCGTTGATAATAAAACCAACGTATCTGCAAAATGTATGTATGTATGTATGTATGTATGTATGTATGTATGTATGTATGTATGTATGTATGTATGTATGTATCCATCCATGTCTCACTCTCTCCCTATTTCTATGCCATACACATTTTAATACAAATGATCGTAGATAATTCTGAGGTCGTGTATTCAGGCTTACCTTCCAGAATCCTAAACCATTTAAACACAGAGCTCTCTCGTCATGTTTCCAATCAAGTCGTATTCGTCAACATTTACATGTATTTTGTAATTTACAACCTATATCTGTCACCAATCTGGTGGCCTATATTGGAATTCTGAACCAGTAGGATTCACTGGATGGGCTATATTGGAATTATGACGCAGTAGGATTCACTGGATGGCCTATATTGGAATTCTGACAAAAGCATCCGATTTGGTTGACAATTCGGTACTTATTAAAGACTGCCAGCCTACAAGTTTTACTCACACGCAGTTGCTTGTTGTATAGAGTGTATTTATCTGACATATCCCCAGTTTTTTTCTAAGTGTAAAAATGTGTCTTATGCGAGTCGTTGTTCAAGCGGTTTCAGCTTAGTATTGTATCCAGTACACCCAAACACTGATAGTTAAAATAAACTTCAAATCTACCCATATATTCATATATCTATCACATCTAAATCAATGATACTTAGAAGAAGACAGGATATATCCGGTGACATGATGTAAGAAGTCAGGATATATCCTGTGACATGATGTTACTTCTACCTTACTATGCTTTTGACGTGTATAGTGTTAACAATCAAAACGTCTACAATGATGTGCTGAAATTCAAATATCCATCATATATGTGCATTGGTCGGCAAAAGAATAACTCCCTAGCAGCAGAGAGGGTGAACAGACCACGTTTTCAAGCAAAAATAAGGCTTCCAGATCATGTTTTCGAACAAAATATGGCCTATAGATAACGTTTTCGAACAAAATATCAGGTTTCCAGCAAATCTCATTTAACCAAAAAAAAAGTCTCCATTTTTGCAAAAACGGAGATTTTACAATTTTTTAATCAATTTTGCTCGCAACGATGTGGTCATCCACCCTCTCTGCTGCTAAAGTTTTCAGTTCTGGGTTAATAATTCTTTTACGATTTTAACCGAATATTTGATCAAGTCCTTAGGACTTTACAAACAGACTAATCGCTAACACCTCTTCTTGTTAATCAATCAGATTATTTGACTGGTCGGTGAGTTTGAAATTAATTCTGGTTAATGAATTATTATGGCATCGCATGTAGACAGGATTAATTGGGTTTTCAATAATTAGGAATCCTGGAGGAGCTGTTGGTGCAAACGAATAAAGAATATATCCTTGCTGAGCTTGATTTGATCGTTCGAGATTAATTTGATAGCTTCCTTCGATAACATCGCATACTAAATTGAGCGCAATCACTGAGGATATATTCACGTTGAACGGAGCGATATGCCTGCCGCCACCATCTGGATCATTATTATGTTTGAGGATTTTTATTTCCCCTGATGCTGTTTTTTTCCATGCATCATGAATTATTTTAAAACCAACATCGATGGTGGCACTGAGAGATTTTTGTAGTTCTAAGATATTATACCCTGGTAGTTTGAATGCTGGAATGTCTTCTTTGCGTATATTATATTTTTCTGCAAATTTTGTTCTCGATAGGGGATTATTGTCATCTAATATATCCTGAATAATTTTTAGGTTAAATGTTTCCATGTCATTGATGATTTTGTTGCATGTTTCTACGACGCTGATAAATTCATCTCGGGTGAGAGAGCCGGATTTAAGAGATATTAACAACAGCGATAAATCATTATTCATTGCTGTGAAATTTTTAACGATTTCAGGTTCGTTAACAAAATGATATTTCTCTGGTTTTCTCTCCCAAATTAGTTGATATTCGAGACTAAAAAACTCCATAGTAAATCTATGATCTTTATAACTCTTTATTGGATTATCAGATTTTATCCTGTCGGTGATATAATCAGTTTTTGGAGGTTCTGGTAAATCAACGGTTTTTTCCCCTGGTGGTAATTCAGGCCATCCTAGTACGGTTCTTATTGAGCTGTTATAGATATCTACGACGTATCCTTCTGTGCTTATTTCAATCGCGGATGATAGCGTCGGTTCATGAACCGTTATAGCGATTTTTGATTCTTTTCCAGTAATCGATTTTATTCTACGCGCGAATTCATTATTGATTTGTTCAATTTGGTATGATCCGGTTGGTATCGAAACGACGTTCCAGTCTGGGGTTCCGTCGGGTTTATTCTTATTTGCAAACACTAAAGAATTATTGGGTTGTTGACCACCAAATGATTTTGATCTGATATTAGGCCAACTGTGATACATTCGTAGTTTTGCTAGCGCTATCTCCTTCACTGGGACCGGAGAGGGGAAATTCACACTGAATTCTGGATTCGTTGATGTTATTGATATCATGCTTGTTTGTACTGGATTCGTGTTCTCCACTATTCGTTGAAGTAATTCCTGCGGTGTTGTCATTGTTATTATATTCATGATTTATTTCTAATTTTGGTATCGAGGAATCATAAATACTGACCATCACTGAGAACTCACAATCTGGTAATGTTGATATTATTGAGATCATTTTGTTTTTTGGGTTCGTGTTTTCTGATTCCATCGGTGTTGTCATTGTTATTATACTCATGTTGTCGCTCTAATTTCGATATCGCGGAATCAAAAATACTGACCATCGCTGAGAATTCACTATCTGATATAATCGTATTATCGAGTGACGATGATATCATCAGGGATAACTGCGAATATGCGGTTGATGCAATATGAAATTGAAGTAAGTAATTCTGCAGTTTACTCTGGCTGCATGATGATATCTTTTTTGCTATCCCGGTTGATATACCCCCGATTGTAGCCACCGCAGAAATGCAAATTGGAACTACGACCGGGGCAATCATTGTAACCGATGCAAGTATTATTCCGGCGCCAGTGAGAACGCTTGACACCGAGTATATAATAACATCAATTGCGGTGATTCTTCGTCGGTATTTTTTTATTTTTATTTGATACTCCTCAGTGAGGGTTTTGAGTCTATTCTGAAATTCTCTGACCTGATCATAGCGACATTGAGTTGATGAAATCATTTTCATTTTAAAAACACTAGCGTTTTCAATTGTGAAATCGTAACGATTTAGTTATTTACTTAAATCCGCTACGAATTCCACATACCATGATACCGAATTTCCAGCCAAATTTTTATCAGTAGCTGTTATAGTGAACTTTTCAGTTGTATCCTTGTCGATGATCGTTGAAATCGTATTATTGACCCCGGATGAACTCGACGATGATATATTCAATTGAGCCGTTGTCACCAGTGTTAATCGATAAATACCTTTAACGGTTGCAGTGATATCTAATTTGTTGTTTGAAGGTGTCCACGCAAATGATCCGTGTTGGATTGTATATAATACGTTGTTGGTTTTCTCATGAGGAATTTTTGTTTTTTCAATGATTGTTATCATCCTCGAAAAATCACCTTTGACGGCTTCGATGAAGTTTTTCGTCTCATCGATGGATTTTTTAATATCAGGGAGTTTTATTTCAATTTTATCCAACTGGGTTCCAATAAATTTATCAATGATATTTCTACGAAAAACTGAAAACTGTTTTCCGTTTTCTTCAATTCTAGATTCAAGTGTTGTTAGTACAAACACAGAATTGTTTCACTCATCGTTGAGAGTTTTTAATCGATCTGTAATCGTCGAAACGAGTACACCCGGTTTGAGTTTACCCTGATCGGAAAATAGCGCGATAGTATTCTCGATTGCGTTTTGTTGTTTAACTAAAATATCATCCAACGACACATCACTAGTTTTCAATTTACCCTGATCCGAAAATAACGCAACGGTGTTCTCGATTGCGTTTTGTTGTTTAACTAAAATATCATCCAACGACACATCACTAGATTTCAATTTACCCTGTTTGTCTTGAAATACAACTATTTCATTAGGATCAACATTTGTTAAGTTCAACGTCTCAGCTATTTCATCTTTGATTAGTTTTTTTTACATCCTTGACAGAATCAGGTGGTGCAGTGCCATCGGGTTTGGGTTTTCAAGATCTCCCCCAAATATCAATCATGTTATTGTAAAACTCTTTCTCTCTCTAAAATCGTTTCGATTTCCAGCGATTACTAGTGTATTCATTAACGACAACATGTGGTGGTTTTCCGCTTGGGTTACTCAAGGAGTTAGAAATAGCGTCAAGGACATTTAATACTTCGCTGCCACATATTGGTGGGTCAATCATCGTTTGTGTTGGTAGCGTAGAATACCAAGTCTTCATTGGAAGGGTTTTTATATACCGCATAAACTCTTTTGGTGGGGCTAATCCATATGAATCGAAATAAACAATCCCACGTGGATCAATAGCGTATGCAACCCAGTGAGTTCCAGGTCCGGTGCTGTTATCTAAATTAATGATTCCGGTTTCAACGCTGTTTGGTTGATGTGGTAATTGATCTTTCATAAAGACACCTCTGAAGTTTTTAATCGCTAGTTTTTTAGCAGCATCCATTAAATCAAAATTGGACATAGGAATCTTCGATTCCTGAATTAATAAATTGTTCCTGGTAGTCTTAGACCCTTTCCGCTGTACCACGAATACGGGGTTCCTGGTAGTCTTAGACCCTTTCCGCTGTACCACGAATACGGGGTTCCTGGTAGTCTTAGACCCTTTCCCTTTTTTTTATATCCTTTCCCAGTTGCTTTCTTTAGTGCCATTCCTGCTGCAGTACCAACGGCTCCTAACGCTGCCGCTTTAGCCACCGCTGGGGCTGCTGCTGCAATCAATGCTGGAATCGCAGCTAACAACGGAAATATACCGCCTGTTTTAATCATATTTTTGATAGCAGCCGCAGAAAGAGTAATCTGAACACCTTTTTTGGCTGCAAGTGCATCATTGAAATGTTTTATTTGACGAGTTGTCAGTGATAATTTATTTGCACCACCAGTCATTTGGTTGGGTTTCAACGTGATTGTGGTTCCACATTTTTTAGCTGATTCCGATTGCAATTTTTTGATTTGACCAGGAGTTAACGCAACACTAATAACACTATATGACATTATACATAATTGATTGATTCTAATTCAATGAAAAATCGAGAAAATCAATCAAAGATTTTCTACTGGTGCATCTACCACTCTCATTCTTCCACCAACACCTTCAAGTAGCATTGATTTATCACTGAGAATGACAGCAACCGCTCTATAATTAGCAATAGCACCACGAGTCACATTAGCTCTAAAGTGTATATCAACAACAGATTGTCTCATCAAATCGAGATGTTCCAGTGAGAAGTAATAGATCGGATACAGATTTTTAAAATCTTATTGTGATATTTGCAAACCAGTATCGACATTTTGATCGCGTGCCATAAATGACAACAGACGATGATAAACTCCTGCAATATGATTTTCTGTGTAATTAAATTGTATATCCTCGGATGGTTCCTGCTGGCCGTTTATTCTCAGTGAGACGTCTTTCACACCTAACTGATCAAATATCATATGGCTGGAGAGTTGATTGCCAACTCGTGTGTTATCCTGTAACGCAATAAATATATGACGTGGCGCAGCAACACCTTGTTTTGATGCTAGATTCCACGTGAATAACCCGTTGATATTTGATTGTTTAACATCTGTACTCACGGTTAGCCAACTCAACAACGACTTTCCTCCTTGGTCCATTAATGATAGTAATCGTTCTTCTGCGGTGGTTGCTGGAGTCAACACTGGCATCCACAATGATATTTTTGTTAAACTGACTTTACCGGCATCAGCATTGGGATTTGCAGCATCTGCTGGAATCCTCCAGATTGCGTCATTATCATCACTCTTTCGTACAAGCGATACTGTATGCTTCGCCCCGTAGATAACTTTTCTGACGTTTCTACAGAATCCAAATATGTGATGCAGTGGAATCGCGCATGAAAATGATTTACGCGCTCCTTGCAACATTGAAATACGTGTTGCGGCTCCTAGATTGAAATTAACGTCGTTGTTTATAATCATATTCTCGACATCAGCATCACTATTATCACGTTTTTTTGGTCGTCTTACAACAAATGGATTTCCTCCAGCGGTATTCTTACCATCTTTTGCAAACATCATAGAGGGTCCTGCTGATCTTGTATAATCATCAGAATATCTCGCTAACCCGATTATTGTTGTAGCCACATCAACATCGCTATCTATGGACTCAATTTCTTTTCCATCAATGAGATATCTAGCACTTTCAAATAACGCCATAATACCATTATTGACAAAACCGACTTGAGTACCATCTGGATACGGTGCTGGTACAGCAGGAGTATCATCAGCTGTTACAAGTTCTCCTTCTACTTCAATAAACGCTTCACAGGGCAAAAAGTATTTACTGGTATCATGGACTTGAAGTTCAATTCTTGCTCGACTATTTGAGTCTATGGCATGATAGGCGTAATATTGATAATCGCGTACAGAATCATCCTTGCGAACTGGGGCATCTATATCAAACGCTGGATCAGGTGACTGTTTCAACATTTTATTCTATTTATCAGAGTCTAAATCGCGATTTTCCATTTTCATCGTCGTAGTTTTTTAAAGCCACTTCCTGCTATCATATTTGCAATATTGCTTTCGTCGGGGGTTAAAGCCATCGACGCTAATTTTTCGTCTACTGCGTTATTTATAATTCTGCTAACACTTGCAGGCATCTCTGCTGTAGATGGTAACGGTTTCTTTTTTCGTCTCACTAATGATGTTAATTTATTCTTCGCAGTTGAAAATGCTTTTCCAGCAAGATCTCCAACAGCACTAATAACCTTATCACGAATAACATCAATGGCTTTCATTCCTAGTTGTTTAGCCAACGGCATCACTTTTGGAGCCATTCTCGCAAATAACCCTGCAATGGTATTGCCTAAACCATCTCCGTAGTATGCTCTATAAACCGGAAACCGTGAATTAACTACGTAGACGGGGGTTGGTTTATCATGATTGTAGTGTCTGATCATTATTTGAAATCAGAAACAATTTTTCAATTGGAAACGCTAGCGTTTTTATTCAGTCCCGGTGATTAATCACTGTGATAATCCTCCACTAACTCGTCAATGAAATCTCGATATGTGCTGATATCCATGATACCACCCTGAAATAATCGTCTACAGATATCAGCTGCTTCATTAATTATTTCCGGTGAGTTATTTCCAGCTCGGAACCCTCCTACAAGAACCTCTAATCGTGATATATCATTGATAACACTACCAGGACAGAAACCCGAAGAGTTTCCAACTAAACCACTGCCTGAAAATCCTTTGGTTTTATCAGTGATACCGGTTGCACCTTTTTCATGATCAGCTTCTCTCGTTATTTTCATCGGTTGGGGGGATTGTGTTATATCAATAAATTTTGATTGTTCTGGTAGTCTAAGAAATCCGGTATCCGATTGCTCCCCTATAGATGATTCAGCTTTTTTTATTGCTGCCATATATTCCTGAAATGTTTTATCATCTCCTTTTACTTGAGAGGAACCTGATAGTATACGATATAACCCCCTATACCAATCTTTTTTAGGGGGAAGATTATAATCATCGTAAATATATTTTCTTCTCTGATGAAAACTCCTAGTGACAAATTGGGCTAATTCTTCCATAGAATCAAATTTTTTATTTCTCAATTCATCTAATTTACCGGGAAGAAGTTTTTCATTGAATGCAACTCGTCCACTAGTAGTAGTATCCTCCCCTTCTTCTTGAAATTCGGGTGGGGGGATATCTTCTTGAAGTTCTCGTTGTTGTTCTGAAGCGGTTGATATATCCTGAGGAAGTGTTTTCAATGATTTTTTTGTTTGTTTAGTTCTTTTTGCTATTTTTTCTAACACAGGAAGAAAAGACTCTTCTTGTTTTTTTCCTTCTTCAGAGATTGTTGACACTATCTGTTTCGTTGCTGTGGTTACTGGTTTAAACAATTCTTCAGACCCCACAGCAAAATCAGTTTGTAAACTCTGTCGTTGTTGCAGTTTATTCCGTACAGAGTCACGAATTGGTACAAATCTCCTGATTGCATCCAGTCGTTCACGAGCCAATCGGGTTGTTAATGTTTCATTGACCATTATTTAAAATCAGAAACAATTTTTCAATTGTAAAACAATTTTTCAATCCGACCTAACACGATCATAGAAGTGTTTTAACATCTCTATCATTGATGGCGAAAGTCACATAATTGCTATAAATAAAATATAATACTTTGACTTTCGCCATTCTATTTTTGATCAATCCGAACCAGCCATCAATTTTTTATTCACTGATTTCAACAGTTTTAATCAAAAAATGCTAAAAAAAAAATTAAAATCTCTATGAGGGACGGTCACAATCAAATAATGATAAATGGTTGGTCAATCAAAATTGTTCATTTTCTTGAATTAACGCCCGTAGGTTTCTTACTTTAGAATTAACCTCCTTTTTCAATTCGTATTCGTACCCCAATTCTTTTCGTATTCGTTCTACGATGGTATACAACGGAGCGAACACACTTACGTCACTGGAGAATGCGAGGGAGTCCCGAATAGAATTCTGAATTCTTTTGATGAGCGCATACTTCTTTGGTAGCATATATTTATTGTTGTTAACTCCGTATTCTATATCCTGAAAATCAGACATGATTTGATCAGGATTTAACCCATCTGATAGTTCAATATCCCAACTTTTCAATTTTGAAATCTCGGATATGATGCTATTCATGTTTTCAGAATTCATTATTCTATAATAATGATATATTTCTAAATGAAAAATATGACGCATTAGACGTAACTAAATCGAATTTTCTGTCCTGTCTTTTTTGAAATCGCCGTTTTGGCTATCCCCTCTGCAACTCTTCGTACTGAGGATCCACAAATATCGAAGTGCCTACCGGCTTCATTCATTGATTGAAATATTTTTTCTTCGTTAGTTATCGTATTCAAAGATTTCACAGGTCTCGCTTTTTTCGAGTATTTCCCAGTCCCCCCTCGTTCGGAATTTTCACTTTGTGTGATAGCCTGCAGATTTGATAAAGAATTGTTTTTCGGATTAAAATCGATATGATCAATAACAAAATCATCCTCGATCAATCCATAAAAACACTCGTACACGAAACGATGATTGAGATAAGTTTTCTTTCCCTTAACAGTGAACACCAAATACCCCATACCATTGTCAGCACCAACTGGTTTCTTCAGTCTACAGTGCCTTACAACACCATCACTAGATGCTTCATAATTTGTAATCAAGGGATGGTGTCTGAATTCTTGGTTCATTCGTATACATAATACTATTGTTTGTCTAATTCATCGTTTGGTTCAATAATGAATCTTTCAATGTAGTCTTGAGGTGTTCTTATGATTTTATCCTTGATGTTGTCAGGGTCAAGGACCTTTTCAGGGTCAAAATTTCTGATTGATTGTCCATTTTTTATTCTTTTATCATAATAACGCTTCAACTCCCTGTATCGCTTACCACCGCAATTTAGACACAACTGAGATTTTCCCCTGACCCCAACTCCACATAGAATACAAGGTAACGGACCAAGGCTTCCACGACGAAAGCTTTTGCATATGATACCCACAGAACTCATTTCTGCATGATTTGTTACACGGGGTTATTGATCCAATCATAAGCCACTTGCAGTGATTCATTATATAAAAATCTTTCATTTAAATGCTTGTTTTAATTATAGCATGAGGGAATTAAGGAGAACGCCTTCGAAAAATGCTGATAAGGAGTTTAAGAGATTATTAAAAATCAATCCTAGATTTAATCTCGATAGACCCAAAAAACGTCCAATAGACGGAAACATGAAAGAGTTTAAGAGATTATTAAAAATCAATCCTAGATTTAATCTCGATAAACCCAAAAAACGTAACAAACGTCCAAGAGACGGAAATATGAAAGAGTTTAAGAGATTATTGAAAATCAATCCTAGATTTAATCTCGATAAACCCAAAAAACGTCCAATAGACGGAAACATGAAAGAGTTTAAGAGATTATTAAAAATCAATCCTAGATTTAATCTCGATAGGTCAACATTTCGAATTGATGGTGTTGTTGATGCTACCATGAATGATGAAAAGGCAGCAGTGATAATTTCACGTGTTGGGGAAAAACGGCATTTTTTCCGAATCAAATTCATTATCGAAGTCGATGGCAAATGGATTATTAGGGATAAATTTGAACCAATCCTCAAGAATAAAAAAGCTGTCATTGTGAGTAGAGATTCCAAACCAGGAATTCTAACCGGAATCGATAAGCCATACTACGAAAGATCTTATCCCGTAACAGCAATGGTTTATGGGATATATCCGATAAATGATAAACCCGATATCGCAAAACTAGCTCCTATGAAATATTCTAGTTCACTGAATTGTGTAGCAGAACGAATAATAGAACACTTCACAAATGCATCCCGAGGAAATAAACTAACTGATCTGCGACGTAGGAAAATAACCGAGTGGGAACTGACAGTGAAACAGCATGGTGCAAAGATTTCTGATATAGCTAAATTAGAAGCATCATTAAAATTCCCAATATCAGTAACAACAATAACCGGAGAAGTATTATACGAACCGAAATATCAATCGCGAGGAGCCCCAATACAGATTATTGATCATAACAAACACGCGTGGACACCTGCGGTAACAATATTTCCACGAGAACGAACCGTGAAATATATCCCTAAGGAGTTCGTCGGGGATGTTTTCTATGAAGAGAGATTATTCGATGCTATTCATGCGTTGTGTAAGGATGATCCTGTGTCAGTGTGGTTACTTAGAAGTGATGAAGAATTCGATCAATTTGTAAAACCAAATGGTGAATTATATCGCATTGAAGAATTAGATAACAGAATGAGAAAAATCGCTAGTGATTTTCACCGGAGAATTCCCATGAAAAACTACTCACGGATAGTTTTACTATTCCATCAGTGGTAGCTCACTTCGCAAGAGAAAAAAACTCATGGCGTCCAACACGAAGTGATTTTCTCGAGGATGTTAAATTGAGTTGCGTCTAATTTGGTCATGGAGGACTGTGGAATACGAAATACTCACGTGATGGTATGATTTCAATTGATATAGCCGCGTGTTATCCCGGAAGTTTTCTCGGATATGGGGAATGCGCTGAGTACTTCAAACGATTTGGACACCCCACGCATGAAATGACTCGTGTTGCGATTAATGGACCATTGCCTGATTTTGATTTAACCGGATTCGCTCGTGTGATATCATTCGAATTAGCTACAGGGTTACATCCGTGTAGTTATGTTTGGCTCGGTAGACACCTATCTGAAAAACACTGGATGCCAATAGTGCTATTGAGATATATGATTGATTGTGGTATGCTAATATCGTTGATTGTTTCCGAGGCTATTATATGCTATCGAGCTCAGAAAGAAGTTTGGCTACCACAACCCGATCTAGATAGAATAATCAACGAACTACGAAAACAGTTTCCAGATTTCAGTGAAGAAGAAATCATGAATTGGTCTAAGAAGTTATTTGAAATTAAAAAAGAACAAGCAAAAGATCTCGGAAGAAGAATAATCGGTAAATTTACCCAGGGTGGACGATACGACAACGCAAAATACTCTTCGCGGTTGATCATAGATGTCGCTGAATACGATTTTATTGTAGCGGATTTAATGAAACAGGGAAAACTTGTATCCCGTAAGGATGCTTTTCTATCCAATGGTGAGAAATTAGGTACGGTTGTTACCTACTGTGATGGATATAATTCCCAGTACACACATTTGAGAAGTTCAATGTTAGCCTATGCTTCTATTAATCTATTTTCGATGATAAATAGATTTCCTAATACCGCGGTTAGAGTGGCCACTGATTCGATGTATATACACAATAAGTACAAATCAGCTGTAGCTAAATTCACAGATCCCGAAGAAAATTGGGGGCGTTGGCGATTTAAAAAGGAGATGCTACATGAGTATTGTGAATCCGCAGACGTTGCCATGGATGATAAATATCTTTGTTGTAACCGTATTGAAATTCAATCAGAATTTTCTAATGCACCACCGGTATCTGATCCAGTATGTAGATATAAGACAGTTTATTTAAACGGTTGTGGTGGGTCAGGAAAGACAACTCGTGCAATTGAATTATTTCGTCGTGGAAACGCTAGCGTTTCTAACATGATTGTGCTAACACCGACTCACAGACTCGCCAGAGAGATGATACAACGAGGGGTAAATGCTTGCACTTACCATAGTTTCTTTCGATGGAAGGGTGACAAATGGACTCCTGAGCGTATGGGTGATAAATTCATTCCTGAAATCTTAATTTGGGATGAAATATGCACAGTGTCATTAGATGTATTAAAAACATTTCTTGAGTGGTTGTTAAACAAAAACACAAAAGTCGTCATGTGCGGTGATCACGGCCAACCACCACCATTTGTCGGTGCATCTCCACATGAATGGCTAAGGGGTTTTGTAGACTATTATGAAGAAATCACCACTGATTATATATCACTTGATGAACGATTACGAGAATTTAAGAAACTAATTAGATTACAACCGGATAGAATCCAGTGCGAAATAGCGCGTGAAGTGATTTCAGAAACTCCAATGAATGATTTCTGGGAAACATGGAGACCAAATGATTTGATAATTGCAAGTAGAAAAATAGTCAGGGACACACTTCAAATGAAGTTATTTGAATTACATAAAGAAAAATTTGCAACGCTTCCTGTACCCCTTTGTTATAGGCCATCGGATACACGAAAACAGAATATTGAAGTTGATATTCCAGGACAGAGTGAAAAACAAATTCTCGTATTAAATGATATTGTGCTGGTTGATATCAATGTCGTTGAAGATGCATTGCGTGCTAATAAATCCCCGTGGACGCTAGGATACGCAGCAACAATACACTCTTCACAGGGATTGACTATATCGAATACAATTGTTTGGATGGTGGATAATCACATCGAATGGTCGAATTTAGTCTATCTCGCAGTATCCAGAGTACGAAACATAAATCAACTTCGAAGAGTTGTCCTAGATGATGAAATCATTGGTGATGATAATGACACAACAATAAGTGATATTGATGTTAGCATCATTAATAAAAAAATCTCCGGTTACAAACAACAGGACAAAAAAAAACAACGAGAATTTGATATTGATGCTAAATTAATAATCACTTTGAAGAAACAACAGAATAATCACTGCGCGAGTTGCAATTGTATAATGCGTTGGCAGTATTCGGATAAGGATCCTCGCCAATTCACCGTAGACAGAAAAAATAACAATCTCGGTCATGTCAGAAATAATGTGATGTTGACTTGTCTTGAGTGCAATAGACGCAACGGTGCTAGTTAAGACCATGCGGTGGCAATTGAGTATCCTCGGGAATCACTTGTAGTTTTTGTGGAGTAAAACCCCGCTGAGGGGCAGTTGAATCCAGTTTATAGACTGGAGGTCTACCAGTTGATCGTGTTATACTAGATATCTTATGCGTAGTGACGCTCCAAATAGGATCAGTAGCCCTTTTTCTACCCCCTTCAAGCTCTCCTGGTTCGTATAAGTACCTCACAATGACACTACTACCAAGAATTGGTTCTTTGAAATCTTTTTGTGGTTGTACGGGTATTGACTTCTTTTTAATCGCGTTGATAGGTTTCATGTTGATTGTTCTAGTAATCTCGTTATTCAGTGCAGTAATCACAGATGGTAATCTTTTAACCCATTCACTGGATCGCTTTTCTTGAATGAATTCTTTTGCGTATTGATATCCAAATAACCGCTCAGCAATCGTCCGATTAAATCGTTCTACAATGGCCTGATCGCGATGTAGCGCAGTATGCCCTCGTCGTATGGTGACATTATGATGTTTCATTGTTGATAACACTACACCCTGAAATTCCTTGCCAGGATCAACCTGCAAAAGATTTGGCCAGTGCAGAGGACCTCGTCGATAAATCCTTTCAAATGCATAAGCGACTTCAGTGGCTGATTTTGTTTTTAACGGTTCTGCTTCTTTGTATCGACTTGCAATATCAACTACGGTTAAAGCGTATTTGTAACCACGATCATGTGGCAGAAATAATATATCAGCCTGATGAACTTCATTAGGAGCGGTCACATCAAAATGCGAGAATTGAATTTGTTTAGGCGGTGGTAGATAAATTTGCCATAGTGCCTGTTTGGATAACCAATTAGCCGCAGTGGTTTTTTTCACTTTTGCAGCGCTAGCGAGTTTATGGACTGCTGATTTACCCCTCCAGTATCCTCTTGGGGAATAATAAATTGATTCCATATTATTAATTACCGGCACCTAACATCAATTTACTTTTCATAGCCGATTTTATTAAAAATGAAGACAATTTTTCTTTGAAGGATTTATCAGGAATAGCATTTAACGCATGAATTAATTTCACATCCGTGAGATGCCTGTTTTGCAGATTGCTGCTTTTATAAGCAACATCATGAAGGTGACAGGCCTTATCAATGGCGTTTATTGGTTCTTCACCGGGGTTGGGTTGATTTTGATTATTGAGTCTGATATCAAGTCTGGTTCCTGGTCCACAGTAGCTATATCCTGGGAGGTGCTTTTCTCCGGGGTACTTTGCCCATGGGGTTCCAGGGAGCTTTGCCAATTTGGCTGCGATATCACCTCCTCGTTTTTTTTTAAATCAGATCTCATAGACACAAATCTAAATTTCTTTGTACCACATTGCACGCATTTACCAGAAAGCGCTGATCGGTTATTTTTAGTTGTAACCGTCGTCACATCATCTGTGCCAGTACGCGTTTTACACTTCACACAATATAGATCCATAATTTATGTATAGAAATATGGATATAATTGATTTTTCAGCGACTAAAACAAGAGAACCAATTAAGCATCATGCAGCGCTACCAAACTCTATCCGGATGATTATAATCGGGCCATCTGGATCCGGTAAAACGCAATTGTTGCTCAATTTAATAATGAGATGGATGAAGTGGGATAAGTTGTATTTAATTGCCCCTAGCGTAGATGATCAACGATGTTATGAAGTGTTAAAGGATTTTAACGAGAATGCATCAGAAATTAAGGGTGAGAACGCCATTGATTTTAGAACCGATATCAATGAAGCACCGAGTATTGATGATATTGATGGAGATATTAACAATTTAGTCGTATACGACGATATAATGTTGGATAAACAAAAAAATCCTGCTAGAATATTTTCCCGTGGGCGTCACAAAAACACTGACGTGATATATGTCACTCAACGCTACACTCAGGTTCCAAAAGTCATCAGAGATAACTGCAATATTCTTTCTGTATTCAACGGAGTTGATACTCATACTCTTAGAAATATTTGGCAGACATGGTGCTCTGATATGAACTTCAATCAATTTCGAGATTTCTTTAGTCATGCTCAGTCGACTCCGCACGGATTCGCAACAATAAATCTACATGATCCTCGGACACGATATCGTATCGGACTGGATCAAATATTCGGTTAAAATCGTAAAAGAATTATTAACCCAGAACTGAAAACTTTAGCAGCAGAGAGGGTGGATGACCACATCGTTGCGAGCAAAAGTGATTAAAAAATTGTAAAATCTCCGTTTTTGCAAAAATGGAGACTTTTTTTTTTGGTTAAATGAGATTTGTTGGAAACCTGATATTTTGTTCGAAAACGTTATCTATAGGCCATATTTTGTTCGAAAACATGATCTGGAAGCCTTATTTTTGCTTGAAAACGTGGTCTGTTCACCCTCTCTGCTGCTTCTCTTTTTTGTGAAATGTCACTTTTGCTAAGCCCATTATTAAGACGTGTATACATGCTGTAGCCATGTGTGTGTGTGATTGTGATTTTTAACGTTGCTGTAACAATTGTTTCAGTCATATCGCTTCAATGTCTGCAGTGTGGCAATTTATAGCGATGTCCAGCACTGGGGCATCATGCCACAGTGATGTATCATGATGTCCCACCCAGTCACATTATCCTGACACCAGGCCGACCACTCATAACACTAACCTCTTAATGCTGAAAGATAAGCGATGCAGCTGTTAGTACCATTTAGGTAAGTCCTTCGGATGACTCAGTCGGGGCTCGAGCACAGGAAGTCTCGCTTCAAGGCGGAGGCTCTAACCAATAGGCCACCGGAGCGGTTGCTACAGCCATGTGTTTGATGTCTAAACATTTTCACGGGCTAGAGTGAATCTCTTACGCAATGATACCGTGATCCGACAGAGAACGGAATCATGAATCGACAAAGGCGATAGTACGTGCCAACTGGACAATTGCTTGCGTTATCACACTTACATGTTAAAGATTTGTTCAGAGATCAGAGGAAATACACGGGGTGAACGGGACATGTTCTCATCCGTCCCCACGTGGACATACAGCGAAACGAAGATTGTTTGCTAGGTTTGATTGGATCGGTTTTAAACGATGTCCAATCAGAACTGAGCTAGAGGACGTGATTACAATTTAGATCGAAATATAACTTCCTTACTCGCAAACAGAAGGTCAGCAGTTCTCTTGTTATGATTGCTGAGCAAATGGGATTACACCGAGAATGCCACTCGTAATTTGATGGTAAAACTTTGAAACAATTTCTAAGGAAAGACAAAACTTTGAAACGGAAGCCTTCTAGAGGACAGAACTTCCGGTTCAGTTGGGGACACAGACAGGTGGAAATCTATCTCACACTACTAATCAAATTAGGAAATAGGCTATTACAGGATCGAGCGGAAGGAGAGTACTTGGGAAATTTGAATCATTTGACTATTGAATTGTTAGTAAATTGTTATTCGTTGAATTTCACTTTTTTATATATTCAATCATTGAACCGTCTGCATTGTTGTTAGGGGCCTTGAAGCTTTACATCTACTTTTCACTAATTTAACTTCCAACCAAAACCGAGCCTTGGTGGGACTTCTATAATAATTTAAATAAAAAATTGGGAACACCCCAACGAATCACATAACAGAACACCCACACAAACTATACCACCTATTAGCATGTGCTTTATTGTGGTGAAAGTCTAAATCTGTACCATCTACGCAAACACATTAAATTTTGTAATATATCTAATTTCGACAAATTCCAGAAAATGGCTGTGCGAATAATTCTGAAAATTTTTATTTCGACTTTCTCGAAAGAATCATTGCCTTGTCTTCGATGGATACCTATTCAAAACCATATTGTTAATTTAAAGAATTCATGTATATTCGTTAATTGAAAGAATTCATGTCATATTCAGATTTAATATTTGTAGAAACACTGCTTTCTAGAATTTTGCAATGTATTGTTAAAGGGCCATTTAAAGTATACGTACCCATTTGCAATGTATCGTTCCTGACTGATATAAAAGTATACCCCTTTGCATTGTATTGTTCCGGGCTCATGTTATATATACCCTTCCCAGATATACAAACATCTTTGACACTTTGTAATGTAATGTATTAGAACGATATTAAATATGTATTGCAATGTAGTGTTCCATGCTGATATCAAAGAATATATAACCCTTGCAATAAAATGTATCAGACATAGCGAAAATCACGCGGGAAAACGGCACCTATCGCCTTGATTACGTACACGAGTCCATTGTCCATCACGACTAAGCACACATTGCTATAACATGATGCAGACTAGTCGGTGTTGTATGTACGCATCAAACTTGTTTTTTAATATTTTCTAATTATGAATATAAAATGGCAGCTACTTGAACTACGCTGACTAAGATAGCAGAGATCCTGTTGGAAGTCATTTATCAGATTCAGAAAAGATTGTTTTTCAAGAAACCTAAAATGAGTTTTCATGGCTGAAATAGATGGCACGATAATTCATCAAACTGTTAATCAAATGCTTAATATTTACTAGCATCAATTTTCAAACATTTGTTTCTCTCCCTTAGTGTTTCAAAAGGAAGACTCAGTTTTTGGAATCAGAAAGTATATATGAACTTAGTTAATAAGATAGATGGGTATATTGGATCCATAGGCCAACTATTTAATATGGTCTCTCTTGACTGTCAGACAAAAAATAAAAAGAGCAATATTATTGAAAAGTAACAGTCGAAGCAATCCATGTACATGTATTGAGAAATCGCGTAGAATTACCGATATTCTGAAGACACGAATATATATCACATTATTAATTTGCATTTCTGTTTTCACTAAAGAAAGGCAAAGTATGCCAATGAATCCTTTACATATTTCGAAAAACACTTCATCCTTATATATAATTGTGATACGTAACTATTTTGAACGTTAACTGCTTGCAGAAACTGTATAAGGAGGTACCATTTTTAACAATCTCGGGATTTATAATGAAGTGAGGTTTATAATTTGTAATTATATTTATATCTTTACATTGTTTATTTTATATTTAACTTCATATCCATTTTATACAAATGCAATATCTTTACATGTATTATTTTATATTTAACTTCATATCCATTTTATACAAATGCAATATCTTTACATGTATTACTTTTATATTTAACTTCATATCCATTTTATACAAATGCAATATCTTTACATGTATTACTTTTATATTTAACTTCATATCCATTTTATACAAATGCAATATCTTTACATGTATTACTTTTATATTTAACTTCATATCCATTTTATACAAATGCAATATCTTTACATGTATTACTTTTATATTTAACTTCATATCCATTTTATACAAATGCAATATCTTTACATGTATTACTTTTATATTTAACTTCATATCCATTTTATACCAAATTAATATCTTTATATTAGGCCTGTATCGAGTGGACACTTCGTATTCTTTTCGGCCCCAAATGGTTTATTCAAAGAGGCATTCGTATTAGGCCCCGAATGGTTTATTCAAAGAGGCATTCTTTTTCTTCTCCGAATGGTGTATTCAAAAAGGCATTCGTATTTGGCCCAATATTAGGCTGAAGCTGAATGCGAATAGTACAATTAGGTCAACCTCCTTGAACAGCAGGTTCTTTGTAATCAGTTAATTTACTTACTCTAGCTGGCTAGGAAGGGCAAGCAACTTTTCATTTTGGGACTAGCCAGTCGTATTGGCCTTGCCGTCTACATGCATTGCTGAGTGGCGGTTACCATATGACTGTTGTAATAGATGTAACATATTTGTCCAGTTGTTACACTAGGACTGTTATAATAGATGTAAAATGTTTGTCCAGTTGTTACACTATGACTGTTGTAATAGATGTAAAATGTTTGTTCAGTTGTTACACTATGACTGTTGTAATAGATGTAACATGTTTGTTCAGTTGTTACACTATGACTGTTGTAATAGATGTAACATGTGTGTTCAGTTGTTACACTATGACTGTTGTAATAGATGTAAAATGTTTGTCCAGTTGTTACACTATGACTGTTGTAATAGATGTAACATGTTTGTTCAGTTGTTACACTATGACTGTTGTAATAAATGTAACATGTTTGTCCAGTAGTTACACTATGACTATTGTAATAGATGTAACATGTTT
The DNA here is from genome assembly GCA_029339505.1 of Unio delphinus. Classification (NCBI taxonomy): domain Eukaryota; kingdom Metazoa; phylum Mollusca; class Bivalvia; order Unionida; family Unionidae; genus Unio; species Unio delphinus. The sequence goes on from JAQISU010000108.1 coordinate 18,898,316, forward strand.
TTCCAGTTGTTACACTATGACTATTGTAATGTAATAACATGTTTGTCCATTTGTTCGGGGTTATTGGATGAAAATTCTTAATTTTTAAAGGATTAGATCTACATTTCAAACTGAACGTTTTAGTTGACTTTTAAAAAAATGTGAAGACGGAATGGAAACATCTGTGTCATTATCTCAATCTCAAAATGCGGACACTGTTAAGAGCATTGAAGTTGAATCTGAAAATCCACCCAGTAAGAAAGCTACGAGTGCTCCGATGACTTCTGGACCTCACGGGACTCGATGCAAACGTGTAACAACATGTCAGGAAACAGTACCCCAACTCTTATGGACAACCAATTTGAAAACATTTCTGAAAGGGCATTGTAACCCAAGGGATATCAATCCAGTGTAATGGTGATAGACCTGTAACGACTAATGCGTTCTTTACTGCGTTAATGCGCCCAACGTTATCTAGCAGCGCATCCAATAAGCGGCCCTATTGAACGTCTATTCAGCAGTGCCGGCAACACCTTGTCAGACAAAATATGTTGTCTACTAACAGACAATGTCGAGAGACTAGTGCTTAGGAAAACTAATGTCTCCTTCATGCAGCAGTAACTGTCGGAATGCATTTGAAAACTTGAGTATTGCTGTTCGTTAATTTACGTATTAGGCATTATCAAGACGTTTACCAGTAACACTTTGTCATTTTTGCAATAGGTTAGGCATTTGAACCGCAAAGTGCTTGTTATTAGTTACTTTATAATTTATTACAATGTCATTAGGCCTGCTGAAAAATATTTCTTTTTGCAGCATTTGGTAACTATTCATATTCTTCTTTGATCGCATAGTTATGGTTCTCTATTCGTATTCGGACGAAAATTTGAAACCACTAATTGGTACAGTCCTATTTTATATGTATTACGTTTATCTCTTACTTCATATCCATTTTATACCAATTTAATATCTCTATATGATTTACCTTCATCTTTTATTCATATCCATTTTATAGAAATTTAATACATTTGCATTGTATACTGTGTCTTGTTGTATTTTTAATATTTGCATTTATTATGAATCATTTTTCTTCCTAAGTATTGTTCGATGCTGTTACACAATTTTTTAAACTTTGAAATCAGTTGGCGCTACATATCTACTTTGTTCTGATATGTCGTAAAACACTACTACTACTACCATTACTACGACTGCAACTACTACACGTACTACTAGTACCACCACCAGTACACCTACTATTATTAACGCTTGTATTGGACATTGCCACTTTCCCCAAATAAATTTTTCACAGCTGTAATATGCCGGTACACCCTGTTTTCTCAGTTTCATAATTCCGATACACCCTATTTTCTCAGTTGCATAAGGCCGATACACCCTGTTTTCTCAATTTCATAATTCCGTGTTTTCTCTGTTTCATAATTCCGATACACTCTGCTTTCTCATTAGCATAATTCCGATACACCATGTTTTCTCAGCTGCATAATACCGATACTCCAAGTCAGATGAGGTATCGTCTAAACATGCTCTCTTTGTCACAGTCTAATTTCCTAACGACCATTAACAATGATTAACCGTGTGTACAATAAATCATGCTAAAACTTGAACAAATAGTATTAAGACAATCTCTCAGGTGTACATTACCAAAAACACAGTCCTTGTAGTAATATTTGGCGTTTTAAAACGAAAGAATCTTGATATGTACATGTTTGTTAATCCTCCATCCAACTCAAACTTTGTATCCTATACATCCAGAAACGTATGTCATACCGCAGCCGAATTTTAGCATTCCGCAAATCTTGTACTTAGTTCTAATGTTTTTAGCATTCAATTTCTCTGACCAAATCATGTAAAACTCGTTAATGTATCCACTTTAAATGAAGTCCTTTGTCACTGGGCACTATTGCAGGGGACTAGCCCGTGTGGGGCACAATGGCAGTGTAAGATGCAATGATGGGACACTTGGTGGTGTTTTGTTTTTGCTTATATATACAAAGGCTTCGTAAATATTAGCAGTTATTAGATTGTGTATTAAACTTAGAATCCGTAATATTGCATGTAATTTACGAATCGGTGAATACCATGCGAAAATAGTTGAACTATGTAATTTGAAATATAACAGTCGTCTCTTAATACATCAGCTACTAGCAACCTTTAATTGATTGCGGTTTTCTTCCTTCTTAGTATTTGAGTAGTTTTCTTCACACTTAACTTTTCCCATTTCCAATTAACTACTTCCATTTACCTATTTATTGCCCCACTTAATAAAGAGTAACATCTATAATGATAATACGTCTCGTATACTAGAAACCGTTTAGTCGGATTATTTTCATTTATTATCATTTCATACCAAATCATATATATCTCACTACCCTGTGCTTTGGAAGTAATGTTTTTCGCACACCTCGTTGGGGTATGGTGGCTTCGGCAATGTATGTATGTATGTATGTATGTATGTATGTATGTATGTATGTATGTATGTATGTATGTATGTGTGTATGTGTGTGTGTGTGTGTGTGTGTGTGTGTGTGTGTGTGTGTGTGTGTGTGTGTGTGTGCATGCATGCATGCATGTTATTGACTGGAAGACAAATGTTAGTGTTCGTAATGTATCGGTATGGCTGTTTGTAAAATATTGCGAGGACTGGGGTTGCTTCAGTGTTCATCACGAAACGTATCATGTAAATACCAAAGATTCCCTGGAAGCAATATTGAGAATAGGCAGACATCTACAAAAGACAAATCTCGCACATACCACTTCGGTACACTGCGTCTCATATTTAATAAATCCCGGGAATGTCAATCACCCCTCTATATGAAATGTGTGAACTCGGAGAGGTCGTTAATAGCGTGGACAGGTACTTAATCTGGAAGTCGATGCATCATTACAAAATTCCAGGGAACACAGATGTTTAAACTTGACAAATGATCCATAAAGAGAAACTCTCAAAACCCTTCCAAGTCTAAACTGGGGTCAGACAGTGCTGTCTCCTCTCGTCAGTGATATTCTTAATGATGATGCACTGGCAATAGAGGCAACTACTAGACACACACACACACACACACACACACACACACACACACACACACACATGTAGGCCAAGACTATCTTCATGGCAAGAGAAGCAGAAGAAACTTAAGTTCACATAAACTACGGGAATATAAAGGTGACGGATTAAAAAATAAGCAACACAGCAAAATACAACTCATTGGATAGGGTCTAGAATAAATTGAACAGTTTCAGTATGTAGGTAGTAATGTATTCATCATTGTAAGAAAAGACCAAGACATCTGAAACAGAATTGGGAAAACAAGATTAATCATGTAACAGCCTAAAAATACATTCAGCGTATAATTCCACTCTTCAAAGAATAAAATCAACACAATCAAATTCTGCTCTACGGTTTAGAGAACTTTAACATGACAAAGATAACCGTCAGCAAAGTAAATGACAAGAAAAATAACAATTGACTTTGTACTATAATGATAACATAATATCTAGCCGCATTGTGAAGGTGGAGCTCTACAGTTAGATTTTTGAAAGAAAAATTACTTCCCAGATGCTCCTTGTTGTATATTAAACTGGTTATTTAAAAGAAACATCTTAGGCATTGTTTGAAGAACATTTAATTATCTTTATTTTGTGTTAAGATTGATGGCTACAATTTATATTATAGCCTCTACAGCTGGGTTTTACTTCAGATGTGCATCTATCAAAACACTTTTAAGTCCGCATTGTTACTTTTATTTCTTCGACTCCAGAGTCAATTGTAAAAATTAGCAGATAACCTTTCTACATTTCAAATAAATTGCAATTCATTTTTGGTACTTTCCAAAGCTGGTATTGTCTAGTTGGGTAAAATTTATTCCATTGATTTTTTTAAATTAAAATCCCCCAGAGATGAGTCATCAAACCCGTCAAACTGTAGTGTTTTCCTATAACTACTTCCGAGGTTATTTCACAACCTGACGGAAATGGCCGAGCGATGTTTTAACAAGAACAAGATCATCATCAAAAACAACAACAACAACAACAACAACAATAATAACAACAATAATAATAATGATAATAATAATAATAATAATAATAATAATGATAATAATAATAATAATAATAATAATAATAATATTTTAACATGGGTAACACATTAGGTCATGAAAGACCAAATTTGCCATGTGGTCGTCAAGTTTTGTAACAGGTTAAGTTACATTTTATTTTGTCACTTACATATAATCAAGTATCCTGTCACACATATTCTCACAGATTTAAAATGAATTAATCTGTGAACTATAGCGATCAACATGTATACAGAATACAGTAAATTCCAGTAGCTGCGTCATCATCATGCACGTAATTCCACCAATGGCAGACAGTTTCACGTTTTGAACCTTCCACAGCAGAGTACTGGATATTGTATCTACTGGACTCATGAATTATGAGAACAATCTTAGTATTTCTACCAAACGATGTACTGCTTTGTTTAATATAAAAACGATTTCTCGGATTTGCTGATTTCATGGACGGGTTTAAGCTGATTTGCCTATTCATTTTTGTAAAGACAATTTATCTTTTATTAAAGCCTAAATTTGTTTTCATTTTTGTAAAGATAATTTATCTTTTATTAAAGCCTAAATTCGTTTTCATTTTTGTAAAGACAATTTATCCTTTATTAAAGCCTAATTTCGTTTTCATTTTTGTAAAGACATTTTATCTTTTATTAAAACCTAACTTCGTTTTTATTATCATTCTAGGCTTGCTACCGAAGGTTGTTACAAACGAAATTATAAGTGAAAGGTTATAGTAATGAGGTGCAATAGTCAAATCTAGTAAGACGTAGTCCAACTGTTACGATGGGGGACGGGCCGGCGTCATACATTGTTCACGTTTTACAATATTAGTCTTCGGACATCTGTCTATCTATATTTGTATAGTATTAGTCTTCGGACATATGTTAACCTATCATTTTATGGTATTAGTCTTCGGACATCTGTTAATCTATCATTTTATGGCATTAGTTTTCGGACACCTGTTAACCTATGATTTTATAGAATTAGTCTTCGGACACCTGTTAACCTATAATGTTATGGTATTAGTCTTCGGACATCTGTTTACCTATAGTTTTATAGCATTAGTCTTTGGACATTTGTTAACTTATAGTTTCAGTTTCACTTGCAGTGCGAAATTCAGTGTTAACCTGATTGATTTTAAGTTTTCCAGCTTTTAGATAGGGGTCTACATGAAAGGTTTTTATCTTTTAAACATTTAAATCATTGGAGGTTTGGTCATCCTTCTGTCCAAATGGCAAGTGACTGTCATTTAGTTCTTTTATTTGGAATGTTTGATAAGTCAGCTTATAGTATCACCCACTTCATGAATTCGATTCGGTCAAAGTGAGAAAACGTTTCAAAGTCTACCTTGTTGGACATGTTTGTTGCATGGAGGATACCGGCAACAAAACGTTGACCCCACTTATAACACAACATTTTTATTCAAAATATAATCAAGTAGAGTCATTACAATGTTTATAGATACTTACGATATTTTAATCTGATTCGGTCAAAATCATTTTATTCAATTTTCTTAATAAAAATACACTAACATTAAAACGAAAATACACAGATTGTATGCCTAATCTCTTTCGATGTTGACTTTGATTAAACTTTGCAGGAGAGTCTATTTAATTTAATATGTTGGTATTAAGAAGTTCTCCACATATTTTATAAATAAATAAACACAGCTCATCCTGATCATATTATTACGTTTTGATTGGTGGAAATCTTTGTTACATTTTTCCATTATTGCAACTATTTTGCACTTATTGTCTTAACTTTGGCATGGGTTTTGAATAACAGTGTCATTAGCTTATGAAACCCATTTGTATTAATGGAATTGCCACGGTACATTTGTAGTTGCCTGTATTGCCAAGTTTACATTTGATAATTGTACAGAATATCTCGTATCTCCAGCAACTGGTATTTTTTTTATTTTTTTGCTACTACTCATTAACGATTTCTTTTAAAGGTGGCTATACGCTAAAATCGTTAATATGTTTGTTTAATTTTTAAGAAAAAGAAAAGAAAATATTGCTTTCTGTATGATGATAAGAGAGGTGATTATCTTGCTTATTTATATCTATCCATTTCTTTGAATCCTCTTTCTTTTCATTATTTGAATAATACTTCCTATCCTAATACGGTTACTCTTCAAGGACTTACACACAGGTAATTATTAAAATATTCCATTATATTCAAATGATGCGAAGCAGCGGATTTCTGTCGAATATATGAATGTCCTGTCATAAAATGTCACACAAACAAATGACTTTTTCTTCAATTATTGGTACTACCGTATAGTCGACTAAATAGTTTTATTACAACAAACTCGATTCGATACCTTCTTTAATTGAGTTCTTGCACAGCCATGCAATAAATTGCGGATTAAATGTATATTTATTTCTCCGAATAGATTGGTTAAAAATGCAACATGCCCCATTAGAAAGACATGTGTTACATTTTAATGACAAATAAATGCAGGCTTTGTCAAAAAATCTGCACTTGCAAATCTGTGTCATAAACCTTTCAATTTTTTTTCATACGAACATAAAAGATACCCCTTTTCGAAAAACTAATGGACTTAAGAGTAGAAGCCCAACTCCGCGGTTACATAGTATGTCAATTAAAGAAGCCCGTAAATCTAGATATATAAGATTTTAATAATAGTTGAGTATCCTTGAAGATTGCAAGGAACAACAGTTTTAAGATTTTAGAAGAACAACGTTGTTTCGTTATGACTTGACTTTAAAACTTGCGTATATATTCAAATCCGCGTGTAATTGTGGAATATTCACAAATATATTTCAAAGGTCCCTCTGGAACCGCGAGGGATTAGAGAAATGCTTTTTCGATTTGCAGACATTTGATATCCTAGTCGAGGCAATAAAAGACCTGCATTAAATCCTAGCTATAAATCGTTCTAGAGTACTTTTTAACACCTTAAAGAGGAACTTGCAATTTCTGAATAAAGCGATTAATGCTCGATGCCATCAATTCAGCATTCAGTCATGAAGTTTCTATAATACGAAGACGTCGAAAGACATACGAGGCAATGCAAACACTGAATAATACAGAAGTCGATAATTTCCTTCCTAATGGTATTGACATTTAACACAAATTCACTGATCATTTGTCTCTCTCTCTCTCTCTCTCTCTCTCTCTCTCTCTCTCTCTCTCTCTCTCTCTCTCTCTCTCGATAGATTGATACATGTTATGACTAAGTTTTGATGACCGTCCATTGTCAGTATATTAGCTAATATTTATACATGGACGTTAAGTATATTTTTATCCGTAAAATAGATTTTAATCAAGCTACTCAAAGGTGTTGAGAAGTTACATTCAATCTATATACTGAACCCTACTGAAACTTTTGGGCTACTTTCTTAGTGGCTGGTGGGGTAAGATGAGATCTTAGAACAGTTTAGGTATTTTTCCTAATGGATGGGTCGCTCAGAGATGGGTTATTTTAATTATTTTCAGGCTATTCAGGTAAATTTGTAACACATTTTGGAACTTTTGGTGCATTTTCTATACTGTGGAAAGTGTGGTAAAACGTTTGAACAATTAGGCAACAACCCGTTGGAATTAATTACACATTTTGTGTGTCTGTGTCATGCAAATATAAATGCAAAATCTCAATAATGTCTTTTGACGAAACTAATTTAAAATGGTCAAAAGTGTACAAACTTTCTGACATCGCCAAATCGAGACCACACCTCTGCAGACAGTCGGGGATGTAATGCACAAATGTAGGAAACCAAAGAAACAAAGGGAATGCTTCAAAGAAGACATCACACAAGGGTAGAAACATTTAGATTGGCAATATATGCTACTACGGACCAACCAAATGGCGGACATGAACCACCCACACACACACACACACACACACACACACACACACACACAAACACACACACACACAACTATATATAAGGTTATACGTCAGTTGCATATATATTAGCAGACTGGATACTATTTTCAGACAGTGATCCAAGCACACGGTTACAATGAAAAATCTAATGAGGTTGACACATCGCACACGACACAATTTATTAAAACAAGCCTGTATGGCTATCTCAGCGCTATATTATCAACTGGTAAAAACAACTTTTTTCACTTTGCATGCCATGCTATTGATTAACTTCTGCTGATCCAGGAATCCATATAATCTTCCATCTGCCATGTGCTAATTGATAACTCGATATACACCATTATGTTACGTAAGGTGATTGATATTGTCTAAAGTTAAAAGAGAAAAGCTGACAACTCGCTTGCGTGCCGCAAAATGAAGCTTCAACAAAAGACGACACACCACTCTAGGCAAGAGTGCAAAGCACGCATGGATGTGAGGAAGGCTTCATAGCCAGACAAGAGAGCGGCCTTCACTTAAGTCCTCTCCAAGACGTTTGATCTAGAACCTCCCAACAGAAGTGCCAAAGAGAAACGGGATCATATCAGAGAGACTGTGTCAAGTACAGCCACTTATATCTTTGGTAAAAAGCAGTCAAAGACAACGATTGGTTTGAGGCTAACTCGGCCACACTCAAAGCCAGTCATAGAAGTGCGCCAGTGTTCACCGGGAATACAAACGATCCCCCTGCCAGAAGACTCTACAGGCATACAAGTCTACCAGAAGCTAACTGCAGAGATTAGCAAGGCAGTTCGCCAATGAATACTATCTTCAGCTCTAACAGAGCATCCAGTCATCAGCATATATCGTAAACCATCAGAGGAATGTACGATGGCATAAAGAAAGCAATGGGTCCCACAAATACAGTGATAGCACTAGTGAAGCTTGCTTGAGGCGATATCATCCAGCAGGTAAAGCGTTGGATGGAATACTACTTTGAACTGTAATCCAGAGAGAACCATGTGACAAATGGTGCCATCAGCGACCTTGAAAACCTCTCTATCATGGCCAAACTGGAAGATAAGCCTACAATTGCAGCACTTATTATTATTATTATTATTATTATTATTATTATTATTATTATTATTATTATATATATATATATATATATATATATATATATATATATATATATATATATATATATATATATAATAATAATAATAATAATAATAAAAATAATAATATAGAGTTTGACTCTTTCATGCACTAAATTATCATGAATTCATAAAAACATATTTACTATAAAAGCCAGACCTTTTACTACAGCTTATCCAATTCCTAATGATGTTCTTAACACTTGCTTTGTTCAAGGAAAACAAGTTGCGATATTGCAGCAGTTTATTTATTTATTGCAGAGTATTTACCCCTCAGTGGCTTCATCGAATTATTAAAACTTTATTATCTTCAAGGTTATATTTATGGTATTAATGTGTGCTCCTTGAAGACCGTAAAATTTCGATCAAGATATTTGGTAATGAGCAATCAATAGTTTGTAATTTATCTCTACATGAATGTAGATCTTTAGTTGCGGGTTGGTAAATCTATGTAATTAACCTCAATTGCAATGTACATTTTATGATTAGGGCTCTATGATACCGGTATTGATATAGAAGTCGATAAAATATCAACACCAATGTTTGAGGTGCAATTCTAGACCTAAGATATTCTCTTAGCTTTTTTCTGATCACAAATCAAATTTCAGTAGTGTGCCATGTTTCTATAGTTAATACAATTTTACTAATATCTTTGTGTTCCCTCTTAACTCGATGTTATGTAGTATAATGCTAAATTCAGAAAGCAATATATATTCATTCATACAGTTTGATTTTTTTATGAAACACTTTTTTAAATATTGATTTTATTAGGTAACGTGCTTACTTTTTTGACAAAATCAGCATTGTATGAATTCATTTCTGTGCTTGTTTCACTCTAACATGCATCAGTCTATCCACCTAATTCGAGAGTATTTTATCTGCTTTACTTTTAATGCATATATTGCCAATGTAAAGTCTGTTATGTATCATTTAGATAGTTTCCCGGTCGATTTTATATATTGTGGTAATATTGCATTGTAATATACACCACGATTTTACCACCTACCTTATTAACAAACTGTGGGGTTTATTCTTCTATTCCAGTATTGCATATTAATAATCTGATTGCATAGTTTAAATCGGTTACAAATAAGTTATATAGATCTTTGGTAATATTCTGACTGTATAGTTTAAATCAGTTACAAATTAGCTGTAGAGATGTTTAATAATACTAAGAAAAATATAAATCAGTTACAAAAAGCTGTACAGCTGTTTAGTAATATTCTGACTGTATAGTTTAAACCAGTTTTTAAAAAGCCGTACAGCTGTTTAGTAATATTCTGACTATAGTTTTAATCAGTTTAAAGAAAAGCCGTACAGCTGCTTAGTAATATTCTGACTGTATAGTTTTAATCAGTTTAAAGAAAAGCCGTACAGCTGTTTAGTAATATTCTGACTATAGTTTTAATCAATTACAATTAACCTGTTTAGCAATACTCTGTTTATTTTAATTTAGTTACAAATAAGCTGTTCAACTGTTTAGTTAAAATAAGATGCAGAGCTGAGCCTTACTGTGTTATTTCATACACTATACACCATTGTCTCTGTTATACTCGATTAATATCACATTACATTCTGCACGTCAATGTCTATATTATACTCGAATTCATATATTTTAAAGGCTACACATCACTCACTGTATCTATTGTACTTGATTAATATCATAGTATATTTGACATATGATTGTCTCTATTATCCTGGAGTAATATCACATTACATTCTACACTTCATTGTCTCTATTTTAATTGATTAATGTATTTACAATAAAAAAAACTTCTCTGTCTCTGTTATAATCAATTTATCAAATTACACTCTAAACGTCATTATCTGTAATTTACTCGACTACTATCACATAAATGGTCATGACTTCTCTCTCCCTCTCACTTCTAATTACTTTACACTCTACACGTCATTGTCTCCATTTTACTCGCCTAATATCATATTAAACTTCACTTCATGCTCTAGTATACTTGACTAATATTGGATTAAGATCTACACGTCAATGTGTTTATTATACTCAAAGTATAACCGTATTAAACTCTTTAATTCATTATCTAAATTATACTGGATTTGTATGATATTAAACTTCTCATGACTAAAAACTTTATAAGTATTACCTTAAATTGAATACTATTGTTACTGTTTAGCTTATTATATATTTGTGTTCTCAAATTTAAACTCAAAATCCAAGTCAGAGGTACACACAACCCAGTCTGAGTGATATACAACCCAAGCGAGTTATAAACAATCCAGTCAGGATCACACTAAACGAGGTCAGTTACACTCAACTCCGTGAAAGCTATAGACACAAGTATTTTCGTTGTTAACTACAAACCTTCAACATTCAGCTACAATACCCATAACAACTAAAAGTGCAGTCATCCGATTTTCTAATCAGTGTGAAACCAAATGGACTGCTGTGCTTAATCATTTCTGATACCCTTTTTAGTTTCTTTAACCAAATGATTCTTTATGATGTTAATTACATTGTTTTGGGGTGTGTTTTTTTTCGCCCAGTGGTATCTGTAGAATAAACGTGTTTAAGTATTTAATAATTAATTTCGGATAGGATTTCACATGCTACCATGTACAATCGCCAGCCGAGTTGGGAATTCAGTTTTATATTTCAATACATTTTAATTTAAAAAAGAACTTATTGACAGCCCAAAAAAACTTTCCGAAAGCTCGTCGTAAAATGTTATAAGAACGGTGCCATTTATTATCATGGTATTTCACTATAAATTTTGCCTAGCTTACGATACGTTTGGCTTCGTTGGATCTTTTGGAGATAATATTATGGAGTAATGTTGGCTCAGCAACTAATTTAACTCGAGCTTTTTGATTTTTCTTGACGAAACTAAGATGTGTCAGATGTATAATATAGAATCGTAACTAAGACATATCCGATGTGTAAAATAATAAAACCCTTAACCGATATTTTTTTTGTATATATTGTACCGATGAAAACTGCATACATTTGATATATAATAATAAAGATCTCAGTTTAATTAGAATGGAAGGAATACAATAATAATACGATTATAATATTATTAATACGAACATCACACTACTGATTGGTACAAAATACAGTAAACAAGGATACCATAACGATGATTACTGAAGTCAACCAACATATCATAAGTCTTCCAATCAAGCCATAATGATTTTAAAATGTTAGGTGTTAGATGTATTGAGTTTTAATGTAAGCGATTTATATTTAATAAGCTCGATGGTGTAACGGATGCAATGTAAATATATACCATTTTTTTTCCAAATGGTTCTTTTGATTTATCAGATAAAGAACATGTTCGCATACATTTGTAAGAGGACCTTTAAAAGGGGCTAAAATGTCATTGAGAATGGACCAATAGAGAACATGGAGAAATGCGAATTAGATCATTTAGTTTGCATTATCTGATCGTCCACTAATATCTTAGAACAAATGTGTTTGAGTTAGATAATACAAACGCACATGGCTAAATTCCTAGCTTGAACGAAATACCCAACAAAAGCATCTAATATAATTTGTCAGTATATACTCGCATTTAAGTTTATTCAAGTGTTCATTTGGTTACCATTTACTAACTGAGGTTGTTGCTGATAGGATGTCAAGGTGTTACAGGGATTTTATAACGTTTAGCTGGTCTTACATTGATACTGATTGTGAATGCTTTTTCATTTGCTCGTCTTCCACTTGTTAAAGTTTTAAATAAGACTTTATTCAGTAGGTAAAATGTTGAATGCTACATTTATCACACTAATTTTCAGATTCATGTTGGACTAAGTTAACACTGCAGTCAAATGTTTTAAACAAATTAACAGTTCAGGAGAAACCATGTTACTTTTGTTTACAATATCATACATTTCACGGTAGGTTATATAACTTCGAATATGCAGAAAACAGAAAGTATAACCGACAGGGAAACTATGATGACCCAAGCGAAATAAACATGCAAACAATTAACAGATGTCTTCTGTAAATGTGATTAAAAATGTGTTTTTTTACTTCTCCTATACTTATACCTTCTCTTGCTCAAACTTTCTCCAAACAACTACTGTTGCTCACATCTCATCTTTTCATAAGCCATAGTTAGACGTAATACTAAAAGTCTCATAAGGTATGCCCTATTTTTTTTTATTTAATCAGAAAACATGTAGTGTATTGTCTGGAGTTATTGATAATGTAAAAGTTTATTTTTGATTACGCTTTGAAAGGATTTTATCTGTAGTTGATGATGTAGTTTCATCTGTGTTTGCGTTAGCTGAGTTTGCATTTGATTGTACAAATGGAGGTGTAAAATACTGAAACTGAAAGTACTAGAAATAAATATGTAAATCAGGCCAGATAGTGAACCCGTCAATATCCATATTGATGTGTTTTTATGTTTGTTTCAGGTACCGATACGAGTATAATAAAAACCTATTATCGTTATTTTCTACATATGTTTGCTTCTTTTTCATAGCCTAAACCTTGACAATGCTTTGGAAATTGGAATCTATCAGCTTCTGCAATTATATGTGTGCAGCATTCGTATTCGATGCAGTGTGCATTCAGACACCGCAGTCCAACTGATCTAATAAGTCTTGATTATATTGATGCAATCACGTTGAAGCGTTTTCCATCTGATTCCTAATGATGACAAATACAGCCAAACTAGAGCCTTGGTGGAATACAAGACGAAATTATTTGCGAACTAGACGCCATGTAGTTTTGGGTAGCTAACATCACAATTAGATTTGAATTAATGAAGTTTTATTAAATTTATACTGAAAACAGCAGCATTATATTTTGCACCATTTAAAGACGAGTTGAAAACGTATCCACACCGTCTAGACAAACCACAAGGACGCAGATTATATACATTATATTATTCAGACATATATCTGCAAATATACATTGACAGTTTGCGATGGCAGGAACTAAGACTAGATGTGATAGCCATTTCTGTCGTGAATGGAATAATGGCAATATAAATTCCTTTGACACTTTTAATAACTGAAAATGCATACCAATTAAAGAGTCTACACATATAGATAAGGGACCTTGGAAAAGATTTAGTGATGTATGACGTTCCGTATGATGCAAAATCCGATTTGGTGTCAAAAATGGTGTTGTGCTAAATTATTAATTGACACATATATACATTTTTTCTTCTTCCTTTAATAGGAATTATAAATATTTAAACTGTACAAACTGGATGAACTTGTAAAAAGTATTTTAACCATTTTCTTTGTAAGAATTGGTGAGGTATTAGTTTCAAATACATTTCTGTGTAATAAAGCTCGTGTAATGTACGAATGAGTCGCGCACTACCCTATACATATTAGACCGTTATCTATGTTATCGTATCAACATGTTAAGAAGTTGAAAACTAAACAACTTCGTCATCAATCATTATCAATGAAAATGCTTGCACGAACCACGTGTGAGGCGTAAAGAAAGACAATGTCTGCAAACATTTGCTGAAGCAATGACTAATATAAATTCATATATCACGTACACTATTTGGTCAAGAATACACATTTGTTTTGACGGTCTTATCGAAGATATCAGAGGTGATTCTACGTACTACTACGACATATAAATATGAAAATACGAAAATAAATTTAGAATATATAGATAATTCAGGTAACACACAAGATCGTTCATTGCCACATAATGCTAAGTATAGGGCTCATTGCAAATAAAAGACAAGGGTAAAATATATATTGTGGGATAAATTACTGAAATATTGCTATTCCATTTAATATTGTAATATGATATAGTTGCTCCATTTTCTTACAGAGCAACATATTTTAAGGATTCCTTGTCTTGGTATATATGACAAACAGCATAACAATAGCATAATAAAAGCTATTGGTCATGTCAGCACGCAAAACTGAGATCTTTAGAAAAAGGGATATTGTACCAATAAATGGATTTGATCTGGTTAAAAACGTATACGTGTTAGGAAAGAAAATAAAACTTTACCAAGGAATGTTTTCAGTCTGTCTGGGGCTATATCACACTTATATTACATTCGTAAACGCAACATAAACATAATTGGATGCTGCAGAACTTTGGCACCATTGCGTGAAACAAAATTACAGTCTTGTGTAGAGGTATATAATCGATTCTTTGGTAGTATAATTGAAACTTCGGTACTATAATATTTTCTTCGGTACTATATTATATTCGTCGGTACTATAAGATATTCTTGGTACTATAATATTTTCTTCGGTACTATAATATTTTTCGGTACTATAATATTTTCTTCGATACTATAATATATTCGTCGGTACTATAAGATATTCTTGGGTACTATAATATTTTCTTCGGTACTATAATATTTTCTTCGGTACTATATTATATTCGTCGGTACTATAAGATATTCTTGGGTACTATAATATTTTCTTCGGTATTAGCATAATTAGCACAAAGGACATACTATTCGAAACTAACTGAACTATTAACATTGTTTTCATTACCACACCTGCGCCTGGTATATGAATATTACTGAGACTATTCCAATGACAACGTTTTGCCTCAAACTAAAAATGATCAAAAAAGCCTAACTAACCAAGACTAAAATTTAACCTAGAAAAATTGAAAGATGCGAAAGTCTCAGAAGCCTTCGAAGCAATGATTGGTGGTACATTTGCACTTAAGACAACATTGGGTAACCAAGACACTAACCTCGAGTTCTTAACAACCATATTTTATACAGCTATGATTAGCACAGCCAGCGAGGTCATTGGCAAACATATTCGAACGAACAAACCTTGGGTCACAAAAGACGTCCTTGAACTATGGTGACAAAATTAAAAGACTGAAAAAGGGCAAACATAAGAAAGGCAAAGAAATTCTGGATAGAAAGACAATGATCTTGAGCAATAAAAACAGCAGAAAGGCATGTCAACTGATGAAAGATCTAGCAACTATGCAACAAAGGAAAACTATTACCATGTAAGACAAATCAGGAAAATGCATCACAGACGATCAGGAGATCCTTAAACGATAGACATAATACTGCTTAGAACGGTACAACGAAAACACACAAGAGAATCCAACAGTAATAAACTAACATCATGCAGAGGATATTGACGACAAGCCAGATTTTGCGACGAAAGTAAAAATTGCAGTTAGGTCGCTAAATAAAGGAGAATTGGCTGATGTTAACAACATACCAGCATGGCACATTTAAACAGGATGAGAAAAGATAGCCACAGACCGAACAACAATCTGGAGCAAGATATTGCAAACAGATCAATGGCCAACCACATGGACTCAATCTTTGATCATCGTGCTCCCTAATGAAGGAAACTTACAGCTATGCCAAAATCACAGAACTCTCAGTCTGATCAGCCTACCATGCAATGTCGTGCTGAAGATTATTGTCAACAGACTACATCCGCAAGCGGAGACAATTTTGCCGACGAGCAGGCAGGCTTCCGAGAAGAAAGATGAGCACAGAACAAATCTTCTCAGACTCGTTTTGGGAAAATACTTTCAATATCAGCAAAATCTCTAAAATATCTTTATTGATGTCAAGAGGGTCTTTGACAGGGCATGACATACGGCATTATGAGCAACTATGAGGATGAACAGCATGCTGGTTGTTGAACACAACAAAGACAAAGTCAACAGCTCTGGGCTCGTCAAGGACAGCAGAGGAGATGTTGTTCCAAACAACAGTTGGAGTCAGGTAGGGTTGTTTTCTGTCACCTGAAAGTTTCAAACTTTCCTGGAAGGGAGCAAGGACAATACCTTCGAAGACCACGAGGACACTGTCAGCATCGGATGAATAACAATCGCCAACCTTGAAATAACAGATGAGAGAGATGGCTTTGCAGGAGATGAAAAAGAAATGGCTGACTTGGTTGAGCACCTCGACACATCTTCCACTTCAGGACAAACATCATCCCTTTCGTCAGTGCTGCAATTTAGGTCATTGGACATAAGGTGGAACCAATCACAAGCTTCAAGGAATTTTGGATCATTTATCACAGATGAGCGCTCCAAATCTAATATAAATTACAGGATTGCCCAGCCAACAGCAGCAATAACAAGGTTGAGTTCGATATGGATGGACACCACCATTGCACTTAATTCCAAACAACACTTCTAATGCGCACCAATGTTTATGTGTGATCGTGAAACATAGACGCTCACATTAGATCGTCAAAACGAATTAACACCTTTGAAGTGAGATGATACCGCAAGATCTAGTGCATCTCATAAATTGAAATCAAAAGAGGTCCACAACAGGAACCATCATACCCTATGAAGACATCTTGACCACTGTGTCAAAAGACAAACTGAAATGTGGTATGTTCATGTCTCAGAATCATCTATGCTGGCCAAAACCATCTTGATATTGCAAGTTATTGTGAGAGGGCGCCCCAGAAGAAGAGGCATACATAAAATAAGGTAGGAAGACAGCATTAAAGAGTGGACATGCATGGGGTTTGGAGATTCCCAAAAGGCATTAGAGAGCAGAGATATAATGAGATAATTAGTTGTGTAGTCGTCTGTGATTCTGTCAGACAAAACTTACAAGAGCGTTAGGAGTCTCAGGTGGAATTTTCAGAAGGTGCAGAACAATTATTTAAACCTCTTACGAAGGTTACCGAAGCAGTTACAGAGGCGACCAAAGGTCTTCTCTCATTAGAACAAACTGCAAGAACAAATGAAAAAATATCAGAAAGAACTAGGGAAAAAAAACGACTTTTATGAGATCTTCCAGCTGAATTAGACGCTGTTTAACCTGTTTGTAGAGGCAAGGAAGACATAATTGAGGGTACTGACTAAGCTCGTGCTGAAATAAATAAAAGAGCGCAGAACATAATCAGAATCAGAGTCAGGACAAGCAAGAATAGGAACTAAATTAAATGATACGTTTATTGATACGAGTATTTCCTATATAAAATACTGAATAGGTACGATTATATGAACGTGATATGCGTAGTTATGATAGTAAATTAAATATTTCTGAAACCTTAGTACGATAATAATTATGCAAATTGTCCAAACCTGGTACAAGTGGATTTTTAAAATATTACAATACAAATAAGATCAAAAGTAATGATCCAAAATATATTGCATTTATTGATGGATAAAAAAATATATTGAAAACTTACAATCACATTCCAAACAATAAGTACAAAAGGAAAAGAAAAATTGAAATTGAAGACAAAAAAATTAGACGAAGGAGGTAATCATTTTCAGCAAGTAAGAAAAACATGCAAGAAACAACTAGATTTGGTATTACATCCCAAGGACGTGGTCTTATTTCTTGTCCTAACAACATTCTTTCTGATGTAAATTAATTAGAAATTTGGATTGGAGGAAAACGTGCTGGAAATAATTCTCCAGAAATGATAAATGAAATATTTGATATTTGTCAACGATTATTTACAGGCGGAGTCATGTGTATCAATGTGTATCGATATCTCATTGCTGAAATCGCTGACGACTATCACACTGATGAAATTACCAGATAAGAAATAAGATGATAATACACAATATACAACGTGGCCCAATCATGGTCGGAGTGATAACTTCATGATTAACTACTTATAAAGCGATCTATGTTGATGGACTCGGTGATGTTGTTTATGGTTTATTTAGCAAGATAGCTAAAAAGAAAACCAAACAAAACAATGCCAATTGCAAAACAATATTAGAAAATATAAATACTAGCTTTAATAACATTTATGGGACGTGATCAAAATAAAGATAATGGTTTATAAATATCACTACTAGATTTTAAAACATTGTATCCATTTGTGTTTGATCATTTTGTTTTAGTTAGACAATCTGTCGTTAATATACATTTTCGAGCTCGTGTAAACCCTGGTGGTAGTATTAATTACAGAATAATTGCTGTCATACTTAGTGATAAATCGATGTTACATCCATGTGTTGGTGGACGAATGTGTCATGGACGCCCCAGTAGAAAACATGTAATTTAATCGCTCGTGATATTATTAAGGTCACCTTGAATCATGGTCAGATGAAACAATTACATTTATACGTGCAAGTAAATGCTGAAGAAAACTGACATTGAGGAAATGTCAAATTGCTAGTTGTTTTTCAAGCAAATTATCATTACCTAAAACTTAGCGCAAAACTGTTAACATAGCATTAGAACCAAAGACCGGAGTTTAACTCCATCTTTGCCGCGTTCCCGTAAAGACTCAATTAAAACAAATGGTATATTTCCACTTCTTGCAGCTATACCAGCTTTAATAGCTGCTGTAACCCTAACCAAAGACAGCTGCATTTGGTTTTGTAAGTGATGGAGGTCCTGCTAAAACGGATATTGATAAAATAACGGGAAACGGATTTTGAGAAAGAGGAAAGGACTACGACTACAGAAGCTCATCAATTTGGAAAAGGTCTGAGAATTCCTGGGACTATTTGTTGATATTTCCAATGTATACTTTTGATTTAACTAATGCTGCTGAAACTTTAAAAATAAAAGACGTTTGAGCTGGTTTTATGCGTCGTCAATTACTCAAACAACAAAATAATGTTGAAATCGGTATCATTAGTCTTGACAATATATCTGGCCCAGGTACTCATTCGGTCCCTTACGCAACTGATCCAAGTGGAATTGTTTATTTGGTTCGTCTGGACCGGTTTTACAAAAAGATTATTTCTTTTTTAAATTTTAAAATGTCGACACAGTCCAAAGTACTGCGCTTCAAACTCCAATCTGGTATTCAACATTACCAACTGAGAAAATATGCGGCCGTGAAACAATTGCTGTACTTGACGCCGTATCAGAATCAACCAAACCACCTGTTAAAGTCGTTTATGATTATAGAAGTAATCGCTATCGTTATAAACAGATCTTAAAATATAATCATGGTAGATATATATGCAAGATATTCCTCTAAATATAAACACACAAATGACGGAATTTCGTACGAACATGTAAATCAAATCTTACTGAAAAAGTCAGAATTAATAAATCTTTCAAATGTGGATCCAAACGAAGTGGTTGTATTTCAAGTTAAACAAGGAAGATTAAACACGAGTAATATATCATTACAAGATATTATAGTCAGAATTAATGAATAACCGAAAACAGCATCTCTGTTTTTGATATTGATATAAACATTATGCCCTTTGATGTTATGTCAATGATATCGGATAATATTCCTAATCGAGTACCAAAATCCGGCAATACAATGACTGGTCCTCTCAATATGACTAATAATACAATCACTGGTCATAGAGAACCAAATTCAAACGATGACGCTGCAGCAAAGGAATATGTCGGCGATATAATTGAATAAAAATCTCAATGATGGACTCGTTATCAACAATCAATACTGGAATGGTTTTATTTAGAACTGATTTTACTAATGTACACATGTGGATGAACCTTCGCAGAAATATTAATCGAAATATTAATGAACTTTTGGAAATCCAGCAGTCTTTAATATTAAGCTTTCTGACATAAAAAGATCACCTAAAGCGTATGGACAAGTAGTATGGTCTCCGCCTAATAAATTTATCAAGCATTGCGCTGAGGTAAGCGGTATATATAGGCTGTCAATACTAGGTGTTACAATATTTACAATATCTACTAGAATACCACGACGTTATGCCCTGACATAGTCAAGCGGATCTTATGTATCTACATTATCATTACCACATCAAAACGACGAGGTAATATTTGAAGTGGAACCTGAGGAAAAAGTGACTCGGTTTGATTTATCATATGTGTTTTGAATAAGTTGCAAAACTATCACCTACTTACATATAATGAGCTGCGAACAGTGCAGGTACAGTAAGGGTGCGTGAATGGCAAAAGACACTAAAATATATCCAGCAAAAGTATACAGAAAAAGTAAAGAAAATTATCGCAGACGTGATGTTGTCGTTAACATAATTGTATATTAGGTGTCTGCTGTTATCGCTGAAACCGGCGTATTGATATTAACAATAATATCGCTAGTGATGGCGACATCAGTAGCTGCAAACATTTAGTTCAGCTGCAACAACAAATGGTGGTGTTGTTAATATCATTGCCAAAAATATCTGCCTGCTGCGAAAATCAATTACATGAGTATATATTAATGCTGCATACAGCGACTCTAACATACTCCAAATTATCTTCATTGATATAATCAGATCGTATTGACGGAATAATATCGGATATTGAGCTTGGAAAAATAATATACAACGACGCAATGAATACGTCTGATTTAGAAAATAATAATAATAATAATAATAATAATAATAATAATAATAATAATGTCGTCATCGCAAGAACTACTGCAACATTTCGTTGTTAATATAACTCCATAAAAAAACAACGATGATATCAACAAGCTTGGTCACTCATGAATTTAGCGTCAACTTTCCAACAGACATTCCAATAAAAGAAATTGTGCCTGCATACTTAGGAGTATATTATAGTTTACCAAATATTAGATCGAAATCATTCGGTGGATTACACTCAAATAATTCGCTCCTATTTGCAAATAGGAACAAACCGGACTGGCAGTTATCAGATTTACCAAATCAACGATGAATTTCAACGCAGAATTAAGTCTATAACATGAAAAGAATCTAAACGATATATGTAACGGTCAACAAAATAACATTATCAGCTGCGATAAAAAAACCTCTAGATTATGTCGTTGATATTTATTAATCATCAATCAGATCAGTGTTAGGACGGTCTGATGTTCCAACAGAATATAAAGGAGAACCAGAACCAAAACCAGATGAATTTAATATAGATGAAACGTTTTAAATAAGTATCCCAAACTATCGAAGCACTTTCCAATGGATGGAACTAGTGGTGCATATCGTCTTTATAAATATAGTGGCGAATTAAGATACAAGGACATTTATAAAATGTATTCCGATCCCAAGATTCTGAAATCAATCAATCAATCAATCAATCAATCAATCAATCAATCAATCAATCAATCTGTTTTTGTTTTTATCACAACATATACAACAAAAATACAAAACAGCCAATCATTGAAATAATACAACATGTAAATTAAACTGGATTCTATCTTAATTTTGTTCATGACATTGTCGTTAAAGAAGTAGACAAGCACGCTGTTTCATTTTCCCGTCCTAGAAAACTATTTCTCAATTACTACACAATAACAGATAAAGAATACGAAGGTCCCGGCGATTTCACATTAATACTACCAAGATTTTACGATGAAGACCTAAACCAGTCTATTGGTGATTGTTTTCAAAAAATCGGTAAGTCATGGAGAAAAATAGCACCACCTCCAATTATTCATAAACTTAACAATGATCCATACGGTGGAGGTCGTCATATGTTACCAGGAAATGTAAATATAACATCATCGATAGCAGCGAATCTTGTTTGTGATGTAATTTATGGCAGTTACGAAGAACATCTTGCAGAATCAAATCAAACTCAGCAAGGACATATTATATAATATATTTACTTCTTAAGTACATCATGAATATTTGATTGTACAATAACACATTATCCATTTTATATACAATGTCATAATCAATCATTATAAAGCACTCATTAAAAATCGTACTGACCAAAGTGGATACCTACTTGACTTAAGAAATAACGTTTAATTAATACATCGCTACATACATCTTAACGAATGTTAATCATACAGATTTGTTTGTAGTAAGTATTATATTATTTATCTGATTGTTCTTCAACAAATGTAATTTTACTGACAAATAGTTAAATGTAATCATGTTTAAGCCTATTTTGGTCAATTTTGTTATAAGATATTTGTCAGATTTCCATTCAAAGGGTCAACACCCCAGCAATTCTCTAATTCTTTTTTAGAGATTTAATGATTATTTTTGCATGCAACAAAATCCAAACTAATGTTTTCTGATCAATGATAATGATTTTGCAACGAAAACAAGGCAAACAGTATTACAAAAATATCCAAAAATCCATCAACAATTGCTGAGATTATCACCCTTTAAAATTAAGAAATCTGTCAGATTTCCTATAATAAAATTGACAAAGATAGGTAAAAAACCGCGATACTTAGGTCGAATTTTCAGATTGTTCTGAGAAAATTCAAGAAAATTAATTTAGTAAAAAAAATACTTAATTTCACTTGTATTACTCATTGCTGAAATAAATTTATTATGATTCATGGTGCTTTTCTTATTATCACTACTGTTATTTTTTTAATATAATCTTGCTTAGTTGTCTTACACGAATATTAAATATCTTTCTTTCGTTTTTGTGAGATAATTTTTATCTAGTTTTTATCGCTTATAAAAAAAGAGACGAATTTATCAACGTCGTATCTTTAACAGATGCCAAAGATTGTAAAATGACCTGCTTGATAATCTTAATCGATGCTGTAAAGATGCGATATTCCTACAGTCAAGTTTTTTATGCTGTAGGAAATCAAAATCGGAATCAATTTTTTTAAGGAAGAAATTGAATTACATTCCGTCACGTTTTCATTTTTTAATTGCAGAAATAATATTATTAATATCTTCATAGGACACTATATATATTGAAACAATTTTTTTCAACCAAGACGACATGACTCATAAGTGTTTTTACTTACCTCTGTTCATTCCTGATCCAGACTGGCTAAGATGAAAAATTCTGGCTTCCTTTAAAGTAAAATATTTTGAGAAAACCCATCATTCTAGAAAATCATATGACTGACCTTTTATGGAAAACACATCTTGCAAAGACGTTATTATAGAAAATCATATGATTGTGTTATTCTGGAAACACCACCTGGTAAATGCATCATTCTCGAAAATCAAAAGATTACATGTGTCTGGAAAAACCATCATTTCACAATGCTTTGGACTATTAAAGAAAGCCAGAATATCTGATCTTAGCATGCTATGGATACGTAATTCAGAAGTTAAAAGAGGTAAGTAATGCCATTTTCTTGAACTATGTTAGTATATTTACCAGATATGTGGTTAAAATATTTATTCGCAGTAACAAAAGCGATGTAAATCTTTAAAAACTTTTTACTGAGGAAGATGCCTGACATTAGTTATCTCCATTCATCTGTTGTTATCTAACAATATTGAACACCTATCTTTCATTTATATTTTTTCGAAAACGTCGATCTGTATATCTTATCTGCCACGCGCTGAACCTAAGGCGTGCAGATATCAAGATATTTCCCGCTGCACTAATAGATCATAAATATAATTTAGGCACCAGTATCTATCATTACAGACTTAACAACGCTAGGAAACTTCTGGTATTTACCAGAACGCCGAATTGGCAATTCTGGCTTTATGTAACAGCACGCAAATTGATCATATATATTTATTTATTTATTTAAATATTTGTCTTAATTACAATATGGATGAATTTGACAGATTATCTGAGATTAAGCATTTTAAATATACTTTAAATCTTGACATAATATCCCCTGACTTATCGATACGAGATCTGGTTTTTGCGATGAAAAAAAAAAAACAACAACAACGCTTAATAATGTTCATGACGCCAAGAAATAATTTTGCTGAGATGCCGCATCTCATGTGAGATCAAGGTTATTTTAAAGTTCTGATGATGGAAACTATGATCAGTTTGTACGACCTGATTCATTATATATCGCGCATCATCTCTCAACGATGAAACATCTTGCATTTACATATAACCAACAATGTTGAACAATTACTGATAATTTGTATTACAATTCCGTCAGTGGCAATCGATTTTGCTTGAGAGAAAGATTCGTGAAAACAAACTCAGTTTGATTTTCTCGATGATATAATATCGAGTTGTGTCAAATACGGTCACGGTGGATTATGAAATAGTAAACTCGATTATAAAAGCGTTCTCTAAGTTGATATGATGTCATGTTATCCCGAAAGCTTTCTTGGAATGGGAGAATGTTCTGTATATTTAATAAGATGTGGACATCCAACACACGAGATGACCATAGTATGGATAAACTGACCATTACCGGATTTTGACTTGACTCGCTTGTATCGAGTCATTTACGTTTGCCGAATGTCTTCATCCAATTTGTTATGTCTAGTTCGGCAAACAATTTTCAGGAAAACATAGGGCTCTAATAGTTTAATTACGATACATACTCTATGTGAAAATACGGATATTTCTGACAGTAGGTGAATCAATTATATCATATCGTCCGCAGCACGAAGTGTGGTTACTACAACAAAATAAATATTCTGATGATAAAATTCCTCAAGTAACCGATTACGAAAATAAAATCGCAAAAAAAACTCGGCAGAAAAATAATCGGTAAATTTATCCAAGGAGGATCATATGATCATAAACGACAATGTACAAGATTAATTATAGATGATGCTGAGCTAGATTTCATAATTGCTGATACAAGGACAATATACGCTTATAAGTCTAAGTAATATTGTATTGTTTAACGGAACTAAATTAGGTACAACTTTGGGTTATATTGTTGGTGAGTCACCGCCGCTTACTCATTAAAGAACTTTAATTCACGTGTACGTTTAGATAAATCTATTATCAATGATAGAGTTTATAAGTTTGCTGTCTGAGTCGCTACATATTGGTTTTATATCAATAAAAAGGATTCACGATTGTTAGAACAACTACATATCAGCACTTAAGCATCATGGGGTGAAAGGAGAAAAACAAGAAAATATACTTAGTTATTCTGAATCCGCCAACGTTGAAATTAAGAGATATACTGTAGTATATATCAGACATAAAAGCTATCGTCTGCACTGCCAGTGTATGATTCCGTAGCTAGACCTCGAACAGTTTATCTGAATGGACCTGGATGATCTGGTGAAACATCTCTTTCGATTCAACTAATTTGGAAGTTTGATATGGTCTTTTTAACCCCTTCACACAGATTCGCACGACAAATGAATGAAGGAAATATTTAATCATGTGCGTATCACAAATTCTTTTGACGGAAGGGAGATACATGGGCTCCTCAACGAATGGGTAGAAAATATATCCAAGGATTATCGTTTGGGATGAAATATGCCTAGTGTCGTTAGAAACAGTAATACATTTATTGATTGGTTATTGACAAAACATACTGCTGTAATAATGTGTGGAGATCATGGCCAACCACCCCTTTTGGTTGGATTGTCTCCACACAAATGTTTGAAAAAGTCTTTAGATTAGTATGAAGAAATAATTGATGAGAACCGAGAGCTTGATCCAGAATTAAGAGAGTTTAATAAATTAATCACACTACAACCGAAACAATTTCAATGCAAAATAATGCGTGATATAATTTCGGAAACAAATATAAACGGTTTCTGAAATTTGTTGAATCTAGATGATTTATTCTTTGCAAATAGAAAGACAGTTCGTGATACACTTCAACAATAATTATGCCTTGTTACATAAGGGAAAATTTCCAAATCTACCGTACCATTGTATTATATCGCAGCAGATACACGCAAACAGAACTGAAGGTGATATTCCAGGACCCTTGACAGAGTCAAGGAGGACGTACAATCTCATATTATAGGATATAATGGTTTAGCTCCTGACAGTGTTGTTGTGAGCGCACTAGCTATGGACAACACTCCATGGACACTAGGATACGCAATAACAATCTATGCATCTCAAGGATTAACTATTAATGATACAGTTGTTTGGATCGTCGATAGTTTATCTCGCAGTGCCTCGTGTTTGAAGAATATCTTAATTGCAGATGGTTAATGTAGACTTTACAGATAAAAATAATCATCCTGATGTTGGCAATAATGATATAGTAAGAAAAAGTGAATTATAAACAATATGACAATTAAAATAATCGCGACTTTGATCATGACTTTAAATGTGTGATGATATTATTTAAGACAACGGCAGACCAATCATTGATTATATAAGACAACGACAAACCAAAAATCATTGATTATTTAAGACAACGACAGACCAGTCATTGATTATTTAAGACAACGACAGACCAATCATTGATTATTTAAGACAACGACAGACCAATCATTGATTATATAAGACAACGACAAACCAAAAATCATTGATTATTTAAGACAACGACAGACCAATCATTGATTATTTAAGACAACGACAGACCAATCATTGATTATTTAAGACAACGACAGACCAATCATTGATTATATAAGACAACGACAAACCAAAAATCATTGATTATTTAAGACAACGACAGACCAATCATTGATTATTTAAGACAACGACAGACCAAACATTGATTATTTAAGACAACGACAGACCAATTATTGATTATTTAAGACAACAACAGACCAATCATTGATTATTTAAGACAACGACAAACCAATCATTGTCCGAGCGGTAACACAATAATGTTGTGACCGTATTCCGATAATGTTCCAAGACGATTTACAGTAGATTGAAACGATATTAGTCTTGGTTATACACGCAAAAATGTGATGCTAACCTGTCTTGAATGTAATCGACTTCGAGACGCTAGTTCAGTGAAGACGGTGTTAATTATGTATCTTCAGGAATTACTTGTAATTATTGAAATACAAACCCTTGTTAAGGAGCCGTTGAATCTAATCTGTACAGTGCAGGTCTATCCGTATATCTTACCACGCTAGAAATTGTATGTGTCGTAATACTACAAATAGGATCAGTCCTTCTCTTTTACCACCTTCGAATTCACCAGGTTCTTGTAATGCAATTGCATTAACCGGTTTCATGGACCTTGCACGAGTGATTTCATTATTTAACGCAGCCCTCACACTTGGTAATCTTGAAACCCATTCACGAGATCTCATATCTTTTTGAAATATTTCCTTTGCATATTGATAAATAATAACCGCTCAGCATGTTTTCGATTAAATCGTTCAACGGTTGACTGATTACGATGAATTGCAGTATGCACTCGTTTGATATTGACGGCATGTTTTGTTCATCAGAGATGATACTGCACCAAGAAATTCCTTGCCAATATCAACTTTAGCAGTTGTGGCCATCGCAAGGGTTCTCCTTGAAAAATTCGTTCAAAGGCTAATACAGCGTCAGTTGCTGTCTTTGGTAATAATGGCTCTGCTTCTTTATATCTTCTCTAAACGTCAACGTCAGACAACGCGTATTTGTATGTGTATTGGCGTCGACCAATTTTGATAGTATCGTGTGGTCAAAATAAATATCAACCGGATGAACTTGATTAAGAGCGCTGATCTGAAATGTGTGAGCTGAATTCGTTTAGGTGATGGTGTCGTGCTAACCATTTTGCAGCAAGAAAACGTCAAACATTTGCAACATCGGCGAGTTAACTAATCGCTTCTCTATCCCTCCAATATCTTCTTGGGGTATAATAACTCGATTCCATTATTTTTTTAATAATCGGTTGATTAATTACCAGCTCCGATTAATAATTTACCTTTCATCGCAGATCTTTTTAACCAATTAGCTGATGATTATCTAAAATATTAATTGTGTATGGAATTTAACGAGTGGATTAGTTTCACATCTGCAATATGTCGTTATTCTAAATCTTTACATTTATAAGGTACATCTTGTATATGACACGCTTTATCAATTTCATTTATCGGATATTCACCAGGTCTTGGTTGATCATGTTTAACGAGTCCGATATCAAGTCTGGTTACAGGACCACAATAAATATATCCTGGACAATGTTTATCTCCTGGGTATTTAGCCCATGGCGTTTTGGCAATTTGTACATTAATGTAGAATTTTAGGTAAAAACGAAACTTTTTTCTGTCACATATTGCACATTTTCCACTATATGCTATTTTTTAATTTTTGTTCTGTAATTGTTGTTAAATCAGTGGTAGGAGTTTTAATTCTACAACGTAGATTCATATATTTATAATATTGATGTAACTGATTTCTCAGCTACACGAAAACAAGAACCAGTCAAACATCATTTAGCGCTACCAAAATCTATTAGAATAATAATAATAATAATAATAATAATAATAATAATAATAATAATAGGTCCGTCTAGAAGTGGAAATACACAATTAATGCTTGATTTGATAATGAGATGGCTCAAGTGGGTTAAATTATATTTAGTGGCACCATCTGTCTATGAGTAGAGATGTTATGATGTCCTAAAGATGTTATTGATCACGCAAACGTATTAAATTATGAATTGTATAAACGATATTGATGAAGAGCTGAGTGTTGATGAACTTGTTGGATTTATTAAGAATTTAGATGTTTATGATGATGTTATGCTGGATAAACAATCAAATCCGGCAACAATATTTTCTCGAGACAAACATAAAAATACTGATATAATTTATGTTACTCAGCAATATACACACATTCCTTAAGTGATCTGAGATAACTGTACTATTTTAGCCGCATTTAATATAGTTGATACACATACTTTTAAAAATATTTATCAGACTTGGTGATCAGGAGATATGGATATAATTAAATTTAACTTTTTTCACGTTGGCAAGCTACCCCACACTGATTTATAACGATAAATCAATATTTTCCTAGGTCGCGATAGAAATGATAAATATAAAGTAACAAAAAAAAAACTAATCCCCAAGTGAGACTCTTGAAGAAAACTCTCAATCAGTTAGTTAGACGCGTTGGTTTGGCATAACATTTTTTATTTTTTTTTATTTTCGCAGGAATCTTTATTTTGTGAGCAAAAGACATTTCAGCAAAAGGTCGGTTTACCCTCTCTTCTGCTTCTGGTGAAATGTTTCATAATGAACATTTACTGTCTGATTATACCAAAGAAATGCAAAGAATGTTGATCAGATAAATTGTTCCGTAAATGGGCCTATTGGATAACTAGAGAAAGACTATCCATCCCGTTAAATTACATAGTGACCATTAATTATAAAGCATTTCAAAGCTATTTGACCCACAAAAGGGATACACATTATGTCAATGATCTTCTATAACCAGCTTCCAGTATTCATGCACACAATCTCTAATCTATTTTAATCTCTAGTGCTCGTTTGTTTTCATTCACAACGACCTTGTTTCTAAATATGTTTAGATAATCAGCAGCAATTGTGTGCAATATTGTTTCCAATGATATTAAATACAACACTATTCTAGTAAAAACGCGGTTCAAGAGCTTTCCTCCTTATTATCAAATATGGCTACCCCGCCTCCAAATTCATAGCTCAAAACGAATGTTGATTATCTAACTTGGCTACTCCCACCAACTTCGTAGCTCACAAATATACATGTATATTGTGTTTTGATCTAATGTGTGAGTCGTTTGTGTGCATGTATATTTTACAGGGATATCCGCTTATTTTTGACACCGAATTAAGAGGTTTTTAATTCGGTGTCAAAAATAAGCGGATACATTTCACTTTTAGTTTATTAATCTGTTATTGAAGAAATGAGTTATTGATTTAAATATTCTGTCATTGAAAACTACATGTATTATTATCTTGATTCAGAACCAGACTTAAGATACGCTGAATTAATATTATAAATATGTTAATGGTGAAAACTGCAAATAAGATTGTTTTGATATTAGTACCAAAGCATACCATCCTCAGAAAATAAAGTTTTAATTATCGCTATTATTACTATTATTATTATTATTACTATTATTATTATTATTATTATTATTATTATTATTATTATTATTATTATTATTATTGTTGTTGTTGTTGTAGTAGTAGTAGTAGTAATAGTAGTAGTAGTAGTAGTATTATCATCCGTTGTACGTAATATCTTTCACTCAAAAGACTAATTTTATATGCGTTCAACTTTCTATTTATTAATTTTGTTATCCTACGTTATTATATTTTATAGTCCTTTGCATAAACGTATGGATACAGAAAAAAAGGTATACTTTGATCCGTGATGTGAAAATTCAGTGCCTGTTTCAATTGCATGTAAAAACAAACAGAAACTGCCAGTATGCAAGTAAAAAACAAACTGAAATTGCAAGTATGCAAGTAAACAACTGATTGAAGCTGTAAATATGCAAGTAAAAAACAAACTGAAATTGCAAGTATGCATGTAAACAACTGATTGAAGCTGTAAATATGCAAGTAAAAAACAAACTGAAATTGCAAGTATGCAAGTAAACAACCGATTGAAGCTGTAAATATGCAAGTAAAAAACAAACTGAAATTGCAAGTATGCAAGTAAACAACCGATTGAAGCTGTAAATATGCAAGTAAAAAACAAACTGAAATTGCAAGTATGCAAGTAAACAACCGATTGAAGCTGTAAATATGCAAGTTGAAAAAGCAATGGAAGCTGCACGTGTGTAAGTAAAAACAAATTGAAGATGCAATTGTGTAAGTAAAAATACAGATTTGAAAAAAAATTGAAGCTGCGATTTTGTAAGTAAAACAAATTTGAAACTGCAAGTATGTAAGTAAATGAAAAATTGAAAATGCAAGTGTGCAAGTAAAAAACAATTGATGCTGCAAGAGTGTAAGTAAAAAAACAATTTTGAAGCTGAAACTGTGCAAGCAAAAATAAAATCCAATTGAAAATGCAAGTAAGTATAAAAATACAACTGAAACTGCATGTGAGTTAGTAAGTAAAGTCAATTGAAACTGCAAATTTGCAAGTAAATACAAACTTAAACTGCAAGTGTGCAAGTAAAAAACAATTGAAGCTGCAAGTGTGTAAGTAAAATGAACAATTGAAACTGCAAGAGTGCAATTAAAAGATACAAATGAAACTCAGATATGCTTGTAAAAGCCAGACTGAGAATGCTAGTATACAAGCTTCTACAGACTGTCAATAGTACAAATCAGCATAAATGTTTGCCAATAGACTGTTTTAACTATGCCACCTTAATAATATAGTACGATTTATATTACATAAAATGAAAGTAAATAAATTCCTCTTATGAAAGAAAGAGGATTACATGGTACCTCTAGGTAAGTTTAAATTCATCAACCAGTTAACCAGACCAAATTACTATTTCTACCAATTTTATATTATCAATTTAAGTTCGCTTACTTACAATGATAATAACACTGATGAAGATTGATTTATCTCACCATGATTTGACTAATTATGCAATATTCTCCTAAAAAAACATCCACATTCTTCAAGACCGCCCGAATTTCGTACAAATTAAAATTTCTGGATAGGTGAAGGATGTTTATGGATGGTTTAAAGGCACTTTCAATACATTTGTTTTACTATGGCATGACAGGAAAAATGACCTAATTGTGTTTGCCCAAATACAACTGATTGAAATGGCCTAGGCGGGGTTGGGGGTCGGAGAGCTTGAGAATGAGACTCCAAAAAGGATTTTAACGGCTGAAAATAATATGAAAGAAAGTTGGTTTTGTTTTTATAAATCCGTGTTGCCTCTAGCTGAGCTTTTTGCGTTGAAAGCATTAAGGTTTTTCATACAGTGTGTGGCATTTACTCGATGCCAGAACCGTCAAAGTGTACAAAATAATAACATCAAAATAGTGATTTTGTCTGACAAAATTCTTCCATTATAATTGATTGACTGTAATTACAACCATGATTATAAAGGAGAGTTTCTTTATTTCATTTTCTTTATTTCAAATGAAATTACATATTCGTTATATGTCATGCACATTCATTATACTTAGTGCATATTCCATAATACGAAGTGCATTACGTTACCACTTTTAGTATACTTGGCAAATTAGGCACTATACGTGGTGTATTCCATTAGACGTGGTGCATAATTCATTATCCATTATACATAGTGTATTGTCATTTATACCTGGTGCTTATTTCGTTATACTATGTGGATATTCAGTTATACGTAAGGCATATTACATTAAAAGCGGTGCATATTTCATTGGTCAAGGAACCGCTGAGTAAGCGCTCATTGACAAACCGAACTGACCGCATATGTACACTTCTCAGACGATATGTTCGCACAGTATGAGGGTAAACTTTCGAAGCATGAAGACAGCCTCTCTTTGGGCGTACTCGTTAACGCCCGTACGAGTATCATAAAGTATCTATCTATCTATCTATCTATCTATCTATCTATCTATCTATCTATCTATCTATCTATCTATCTATCTATCTATCTATCTATCTATCTATCTGTCTGTCTGTCTGTCTGTCTATCTATAAATAATGAGAGAGAGAGAGAGAGAGAGAGAGAGAGAGAGAGAGAGAGAGAGAGAGAGTACTCATAGATTGAACAACTCTTTACATAAATTTCAACTTAGAATTTGTTAAACAGGATACACTGTCATTAAGTAAATTAAAATGTCCTGTCATGCCACCACTG
The DNA here is from genome assembly GCA_029339505.1 of Unio delphinus. Taxonomy (NCBI): domain Eukaryota; kingdom Metazoa; phylum Mollusca; class Bivalvia; order Unionida; family Unionidae; genus Unio; species Unio delphinus. The sequence continues at coordinate 18,931,519 of JAQISU010000108.1, forward strand.
AAAAGAACTAGGTCTTGTTAAAGAATCTAAGCGAGACGAAGTGTTTATTGAATACGTTGAAAACCCAATATAATTCTGTTGTACCTGCCGGAAATGGACCATTGTGCAAAGAAATTATGACTTCTCATGCATGATAAGGTGTTGTATTGAGCGTACAATGGGGTCATATTTTCCTGTAATTGTGGACAATAAATATCATGGATAGAAATAAGTTATTTTTGTCCCTGAAATCGAATAATTTTGGATTGTATCAGTTTGATCTTTGTGCATTCAAGCAAACCGATAAAGATGCAATAGACTTCAATTCAACATCAACAAAGTAATTTTAATGTGTATGTAAATCGATCCAGAGTTTCTAAGTTTGCGTCAATGTGTAGTCATCAATTATCTCAAAATGTATTAACATTTTTGTCTATTCAAATTAAAATATATTAACAATTTTGTGTCGATCCCAATTGAAATATATTTACATTTGTGTGTCTATTCAAATTAAAATATATTCACATTTTGTGGTCTATTCAAATTAAAATATTTTTGGGTCTATTCATTTTAAAATATATTAACGTTTTTGGGTCTATGCAATTAAAAATATATTAACATTTTTGGGTCTATTCAGTTATGTAATTCTGAACAATTTTCGTGGCCAAGGTTAAGGCAAATAATGTTGCCAAAGCGCTATTCAGACTAGGAAATGATTGTCAAAATCAAAAAGTACTTTGTAACATAAAAATTTACAACTATATAAATTTTATCCAGTGAGTATAAATAATTCGACAAAAGTGTGTCAGGTACTCTCCTAATACTCAATTGCCGTAATTGAATCCAGTGAAGAAAAAAATATTCATGTAATATCAAGAGTTTGCATTTTGATTTTGCGCATGTCACAAGAATAGACCATGATATATTATTTCACCGTCTATAGCATGTATTTGACATTCACAATACAGCCTTACTGTATTTCAAGTCCTAATTAGTCGATAGGGCACAAATTGTAACTGTAAATGGAATACACTCCAGCCCAGTTCGTCTATGTTGTGGTGTTGCAGAGGGGTCTGCTCTTGGCCCTGTTCTGTTCATTCTTTACTGTCAGCCGCTTTCAAGTGTCATAGATCATCACCCAGTGTATCACCAGTTGTACGCTAATGACACCCACATATACAAGTCTAGTCACCCAACTTAAGTCGATGCTACCATCCAAGGAGTAGACAGGTGCATTTCTGATGTGAAATCATGGATGACATGTAACAAGCTGCAGATGAATGATGATAAAACTGAGGCCATTCTGATCACAACACAAAGACTTTTTCATTCACATCCTTTACCTCAAACAATACATATCAGCAACACCAACAGTAAATTCACACCGTCTGTACGACACCTAGGTGTTACTCTAGACAGTACTCTCACATTGCACAGACATGTCATGAGCTTGCATATCTTGAGCTGAGACGCATCATCTCCATTCGCAAATATCTTTCAGTTGAGGCCACTAAACCTATTATGTGTTCATTATTACTTTCAATACTGGACTATTGTAACTCGATTCTGTCTGGTTCGTCTCAATATCTACTCCAGAAACTTCAAAAAGTTCAAAACACAACTGCTCGGAATATCTTTAAAGTACCACGATCAGAGCACACCTCCCCACTGCTCTGTACCCTACACTTGCGGTCCATTCGATCCAGTATCAAACACCAAATTTGTTTGATGTGCTACGTTTCACTGACGGACTCCAGTCCAGCATACATATCTAACCTCACCCATGTGTAGACACCAGCAAGACACGTACGCTCCACTTCTGACAATCGTATGCTCATTATTCCCACTATGAAAACAGTCATATGGACAACGTTTTTTTTTGCATATCAGGGCCTTGTAATGTAGAATGAGTTGCCCATTGAAGTTATATACAAAGACACAATGGTCCCTTTCTAGAGTGCTCTTACAATTAACCTTTTACGACTGCAGGAAACGGTGGTAATTTCTTAAAGTGCCATTATCACTGTCGACCCCCCCCCCCCCCCCCCCGGACCGTGTGTATATTAGCTTTACTATGATTGTTGGTGTTTTCAATGGTATTGCTTCATTCACAACACAAACTGTTTCTTATTTACGCGATATGTGCTTCAATTCGTTGTCTTAAATTCTCGAAAGAGCATCCTAATTAAATACATGTGAGATTTCTTGTAGCATGAATGTCTTACAGATCTTGTGATGATATACGATTGCTGCTTAAGCTAATACCAGCCTATAGATTTTAGGGGCATATCAATATTGCACCAAATGTAAACCGCATCGACCTTCAGACCGTTTTACTTAATAATTTCATCACAAACATCAGTCATATACATCAATAGTATCCCAAACTTCACTCATAAAATAATAGTACTCCAAACAGCATTCATACACCAATAGTACTCCAAACATCACTCATACACCTATAGTACTCTAAACATAAGTCATATAGCAATAGTTTTCAAATATAACTCATACACAAACAGTACTCCAAACATCACTCATAAATCAATAGTACACCAAACATCATTCATACTCCAGTAGTACTCCAAACATCACGCATACAACTATAGTTCTCCAAACTTCAATCATAGCAATAGTACCCCAAATATAACTCAAACACCAATAGTACTCAAAACATCGCTCAGAAATCAATAGTACTCCAAAGATCACTCACACAACAATAGTACTCCAAACGTTCACTCATAAAACAAATAGCATTCCAAACATCAATTGTATATATTTTGCATTGTTTGATGGACTTCCTTAGTTATTTTCTGATATGTGTTATGTAAAATGTTACTTTGTACCTGATCGTGTCCAAAATAAAGTACCATTGTCAAACTGACATGGGTCGTTAATTATATAATTATGTAAACAACTAATAAACATATAATGTTGTATTGATTAGTGTGTATTTAATACAAGGATTATTATCAATAGAAGGTGACTTGACATTTGTCAGGAGGCTTTCGTTAAGTTAAAGGAATGTTTTAAAAGTGTAACTATTTTTACAGCTATAAATGTCATTAGTAGTATTCCAAACATCAGTAATACATTAGTAGTATTACATCAGTAATACGTTAGTAGTATTCCAAACATCAGTCATAAATTAGTAGTATTCCAAACATGAACCATGCATTAGTAGTATTCACTCATCAGTCATGCGGTAATATTATTCCTAAAATCAGTCATACATTAGTAGTATTCCAAACATCAGTCATACATTAGTAGTATTCCACACATCATTCGTACATTATTAGCATTTCAAACATCAGTCGTACATCATTAGTATTCCAAACATCGTACATTATTAGTATTTCAAACATCAGTCGTACATTAGTAGTATTCCAAACATCAGTCGTACATTAGTAGTATTCCAAACATCAGTCGTGCATTAGTAGTATTCCAAACATCAGTCGTACATTAGTAGTATTCCAAACATCAGTCATACTTTAGGGGTATTACAAACTTCAGTCGTACATTAGTAGTATTCCAAACATCAGTCGTACATTAGTAGTATTCCAAACATCAGTCATACATCAGTAGTATTCCAAACATCAGTCGTACATTAGTAGTATTCCAAATATCAGTCGTACATTAGTAGTATTCCAAAGATCAGTCGTACATTAGTAGTATTCCAAACATCAGTCGTACATTAGTAGTATTCCAAACATCAGTAGTACATTAGTAGTATTCCAAACATCAGTCGTACATTAGTAGCATTCCAAACATCAGTCGTGCATTAGTAGTATTCCAAACATCAGTCGTACATTAGTAGTATTCCAAAGATCAGTCATACTTTAGGGGTATTACAAACTTCAGTCGTACATTAGTAGTATTCCAAACATCAGTCGTACATTAGTAGTATTCCAAACATCAGTCATACATCAGTAGTATTCCAAACATCAGTCGTACATTAGTAGTATTCCAAACATCAGTCGTACATTAGTAGTATTCCAAACATCAGTCGTACATTAGTAGTATTCCAAACATCAGTCGTACATTAGGGGTATTACAAACTTCAGTCGTACATTAGTAGTATTCCAAAGATCAGTCGTACATTAGTAGTATTCCAAACATCAGTCGTACATTAGTAGCATTCCAAACATCAGTCGTACATTAGTAGTATTCCAATCATCAGTCATACTTTAGGGGTATTCCAAACATCAGTCGTACATTAGTAGTATTCCAAACATCAGTCGTGCATTAGTAGTATTCCAAACTTCAGTCGTACATTAGTAGTATTCCAAACATCAGTCGTACATTAGTAGTATTCCAAACATCAGTCATACATCAGTAGTATTCCAAACATCAGTCGTACATTAGTAGTATTCCAAACATCAGTCGTACATTAGTAGTATTCCAAACATCAGTCGTACATTAGTAGTATTCCAAACATCAGTCGTACATTAGGGGTATTACAAACTTCAGTCGTACATTAGTAGTATTCCAAAGATCAGTCGTACATTAGTAGTATTCCAAACATCAGTCGTACGTTAGTAGTATTCCAAACATCAGTCGTACATTAGTAGTATTCCAAACATCAGTCATATATCAGTAGTATTCCAAACATCAGTCGTACATTAGTAGTATTCCAAACTTCAGTCGTACATTAGTAGTATTCCAAACATCAGTCGTACATTAGTAGTATTCTAAATATCAGTCGTACATTAGGGTTATTACAAACTTCAGTCGTACATTAGTAGTATTCCAAAGATCAGTCATACTTTAGGGGTATTACAAACTTCAGTCGTACATTAGTAGTATTCCAAACATCAGTCGTACATTAGTAGTATTCCAAACATCAGTCATACATTAGTAGTATTCCAAACATCAGTCGTACTTTAGGGGTATTACAAACTTCAGTCGTACATTAGTAGTATTCCAAACATCAGTCGTACATTAGTAGTATTCTAAACATCAGTCGTACATTAGGGTTATTACAAACTTCAGTCGTACATTAGTAGTATTCCAAAGATCAGTCATACTTTAGGGGTATTACAAACTTCAGTCGTACATTAGTAGTATTCCAAACATCAGTCGTACATTAGTAGTATTCCAAACATCAGTCATACATCAGTAGTATTCCAAACATCAGTCGTACTTTAGGGGTATTACAAACTTCAGTCGTACATTAGTAGTATTCCAAACATCAGTCGTACATTAGTAGTATTCTAAACATCAGTCGTACATTAGGGTTATTACAAACTTCAGTCGTACATTAGTAGTATTCCAAAGATCAGTCGTACATTAGTAGTATTCCAAGCATCAGTCGTACATTAGTAGTATTCCAAATATCAGTCATACATTAGGGGTATTCCAAACATCAGTCGTACATTAGTAGTATTCCAAACACCAGTCATACATCAGTAGTATTCCGAACATCAGTCATACATTAGTAGTATTCCAAACATCACTAATACGTTAGTAGTATTCCAAACATCAGTAATGTTGTTGTTGTAGTGTTTAACGCCATTTTTCAGCACACGATAGGCCAGCGGCGTCGCTAGGGTTGGTGTCACCCAGTGCGGTAAACTCATGGTGTCACCCCTCCAGACTTCCATCATGGATTTCTTCTTCTTAAAATAAGTCCACAGTATAAAAATGACAAGAACAAAAACAAATTAATTGAAGGTCAGAAGGTAAAAGTATGTAAGAACTGTAACAACGTTAAGTTATAGTTATTTTTACATTAAACTTACTTTACCGAGCAGTGTGTTCTCTGTAAAATTTTCAATTTTTCATTTTGGTGTCACCCCTCTGAGATGGTGTCACCCGGTGCGGTCCTCACCCCCCGCACCCCCCTAGCGACGCCACTGCGATAGGCTTTACATGGCGGCCAGTATTATTGGTGGAGGAAGACCCGAGAAAACCCCGGAAAGAACTACCGACCCACTAGAAGCTACTGGCAAACTTTCTCACATAACTACATTAGCCGAAGTTTAGACTCGAACCCACGCAGACAAAGGTGAGATGGCAGTGATCCGTAACGGAGAGCGCTTTAGACCACTCGGATACTCGGTAGTAGTATTCCAAACATTAGTAATACATTAGTAGTATTCCAAACATGAGTCATACGGTAATAATGTTCCAAAATATAAATCATACAAGTTTATACTCTATGCAGAAAATGATAGAACAGGTACAGGAAATCAATGTAATTTGTCCACAAAATCGAAACATTGATGCCGTCTTTATCTCCGCGTAATACTGATGTGTTCCACGTGTAAGCAATATAGTATTTAAATGTTGGAAAAATCAGATACGGAAAGGAATTGTGAAATAACGATTGCCTTGATCAAAAGAATAATGTATGATAGGTCTCTGACGGTTAGCCTTATCAATAAGCATGCTAATCTTTACATTTTAGCACATATTTTAATTTGCAAAACAGTTGTATTGTAACGAAATTAACAACTACAAGACAAATTTATGCCGGAAGGGCATGCCAATATGTCTGCTCCAATTAACGCGACTTCAGCCTATTGGTCAATGTTTTCTAATTTAAAAGAAAAAAAAACATGACTATCTGACATGATTATATGCAAATTAACGGTCATTTTGTTTCATTTCAGGTGTGTCCGTTGGAGCTAGCTGTTTTACTCTCGTATCGATCTCGTTGGAGCGATACTTTGCGATATGTCAGCCCCTCCACTCTCGACGATGGCAGACACTCTCTCATTCCTATAAAATAATTGGATTGTGCTGGCTTTTTTCCGGAATCATTATGATTCCGATTGCAGTGTTTACAAAACACATGACACTTCGGTCCGGCGTGAAAATTTGCAGGGAAGATTGGACCAATAAACGACTTGAGATGGCGTATACGGTGTTTCTAGACGTCATCCTACTGCTGGTTCCCCTTTGTATAATGGCTGGAGCTTACGTGAAAATTGTCCGTACGTTACGTGCAGGGATAATGATGGGTGAGCAGATGGATAATAGTAAGTTTCTTCACCTTCAAGCGCTTGTGGCTACTATTATCTATACCATTACCTGTACACATTTCATGTCTCTAAAACTCTACCATTACACTCAAGATCTTTCCCATACCAGTAAACTTCCCATGTCTTCTAATGTTTATACCTCTACCAGCATACTTTGCATATATGGTGTTCTATATATCTCTGCCAGTATATTCTCTGTTTCTTTGCCAGTCAATTGTGTATCTCTATGGACTGATATTGTAATTTGTATGTGGTTCCATAAGTTAATTGCTATTATCTAGTTCCATCAGTAATTATTATTACTATTATTATTATTATTATTATTATTATTATTATTAGTAGTAGTAGTAGTAGTAGTAGTAGTAGTAGTAGTAGTAGTATATTAATAATGATAATAATAATAATGATAATAATAGCAACAACAATAATAATGATAGCAAAATATTAGAAATAATACTGCTGCTGCTACTACTACTACTATTACTACTACTACTACTACTACTACTACTACTACTAATAATAATAATAATATAATGAAAATGACGATAATAATAATAATAATAATATTACTACTACTGTTACGTGCTTGGGCTCGAAAAAGCAGCAACACTGAAGAGTGAAAACTAACAAGCTTGTAAAACTTTAACAATGAATTTATTAAGTACAATTATTTTTATAAAATAAACAAACTTACGGTTTTAGAGAATCAAATCCAACATTAATCCAATATAGAATTCACAAAAATAATCCACTAATGAAATTGCAAGAGTCCTGATAAATAAATGTTCTAATAGTTCCAGGTTCGTGTCTTGACGATGTAATCCAAAATGGCTGACGATGTCAAGTGATGCAGTTCTTGTTTTATCCAAATGAAATTATGAGCACATGTTCTTTTTCATATAAATAAAATAATTTCTCTTGCTTCAACGAATTGACACAAATTCCAATATAACTCAAAACACAACTATTAACTTAAAAGCTCAGATTCTACTGAATATTCTCTCACAGTACAATAATTTAAATATCTGTTTTTTATGTAAGCAAGGGATAACGTGATTTTTCTGGAAGTTCATGGAAGGTCAAAGAAAGAATCTACCTTCACTAAGTCACGTACTAATAGAATGAACCAGAAGAAAATCAGCCACTAATTACTAAAAATAAAAAGATATTTATGGATCTAGCCAATCATTTCTAAGGCTTGTTTACACTCTCTAAAGAAGGGTCAGAAATGAGGTCAACAAGCCAAGGTCAACCTGTGTTTACAGCTAGAGTCTAGGTCAGCCTGAATTTTCCAGAATAATCTCCCAATTAATGAATTTTAAACCCTAAATGACAAATTTAGATTTGACAATTAAAAATAAATAATTTAAATCAAATATACGTAACACTACTACTACTTATAATAATAATAATAATAATAATAATAGTAATAATAATAATAATAATAATAATAACAATAATAATAATGATAATGCTGCTAATAATAATAATGATAATAATAAAAAATACTAATACTACTACTGCTACTAATAATTATACTAATAATAATAATAATGATAATAAAATAATAATAATAAGGCTGATGTTCGCATATTTCAACCAATAATTCTCCCATGTCTGGTATTATGTAAACCTCTATCAGCAAAGCGTATGATGTCTTTTTTCAAGAAATATGTGTCATCGTCTTAAATCTCACCAATTTCTGTTTGTCCCTGCAAGTTTGAACGTTTAACGAAATCAGTATCACCAAATCAATCCTTGCATAACTGTCTGTCTGTAAACTTCACAAGTCTGTTAGTCTTGATGCCTCTCTTATTTAACTGTGACTATATCAGTATAATTACATTTAACCTCACATGGCTTCAATTATATCAGTATAATTACCTTTAACCTCACATGGCTTCAATTATATCAGTATAATTACCTTTAACCTCACATGGCTTCAATTATATCAGTATAATTACATTTAACCTCACATGGCTTCAATTACATCAGTATAATTACCTTTAACCTCACATGGCTTCAATTATATCAGTATAAGTACCTTTAACCTCACATGGCTTCAATTATATATGCCTCTATCTGTAAACTTCAAATTGTTACTATTGTCTATGTCTATGTCAGTAAATAAATATATTATCTATTTGAATCTCAAGGTTACTGTTATCTGTGCTTCTTTTAAAAAGTATCTAATGTGCGCTAGTCACTATCTTAATTTTAGTGTACCTTCCATGTCTGCTATCTTACATGCGTCCCTGTCTGCTATCTTACATGCGTTCCTGTCTGCTATCTTACATGCTTCACTGTCTGCTATCTCGAATGCATCCCTGTCTGCTATCTCGCATGCGTCCCTATCTGCTATCCTACATGCGTCCCTGTCTGCTATCTTACATGCGTCCCTGTCTGCTATCTCGAATGCATCCCTGTCTGCTATCTCGCATGCGTCCCTATCTGCTATCCTACATGCGTCCCTGTCTGCTATCTCGCATGCATCCCTGTCTGCTATCTCGCATGCGTCCCTGTCTGCTATCTTGCATGCGTCCCTGTCTGCTATCTCGCATGCGTCCCTGTCTGCTATCTCGCATGCGTCCCTGTCTGCTATCTTACATGCGTCCCTGTCTGCTATCTTACATGCGTCCCTGTCTGCTATCTCGCATGCGTCCCTGTCTGCTATCTTACATGCGTCCCTGTCTGCTATCTCGCATGCGTCCCTGTCTGCTATCTTACATGCGTCCCTGTCTGCTATCTTACATGCGTCCATGTCTGCTATCTCTCATGCGTCCCTGTCTGCTATTTTACATGCGTCGCTATTTGTTGTTCTCTATGCCACCCATGTCCTCTATTATAATGCTAACTCTGCTGTTCTATATGCCGCCCATGTGTTCTATTCTATATGCCCCTTCCTCATCTCATGTTTTCTATTATATATATATATATATATATATATATATATATATATATATATATATATATATATATATATATATATATATATATATATATATATTTTTATATATGTATATATTACAATGGTTTTGGTGTTTAACATATTAGTATATCATGCTGATTTATATATTATTTCCCATCAATACTAGATTTCTGAAAGGAATAATCGTGAAATTTTACTGGAGAGCAAAACTATTATTGTTTTTCATTGCCCGTTCATAGACAATGATGACATTCAACGTTCCCTCAAAGCTGCGCGCGTACGCGCGCGCACATGCTCAGGTATCCCCGCGCAGCTGAATTGTCGATTTTTGCTTAATTCAACGTTAAATTTTGCTCTTCTCCGTAATGCTTGCGCAATGCAGCGAGCACTGCGCGCACATCTACCATTAGCTTAGAAGGAACGTTGATGACATTAGGGCCAAGGAATTTATTGTTATATGACCTTTGCTTAGTCGATTGGTACGCATGGCTGAGACTGGTTGAAGATGAACCAAGTTCAAATCAAGCTACATGCAAATTATTGTGCTATTGTACATTAAATTGGGGTGGAGAATTATATATGTTACATGATGCTTTTTGTATGTGAACATATTAATAAAGACAACAAACATAATATGAATCATCAATCTGTTATACAGCTTGCCAGCCAATAATTTTGATCATAAAATAGAAAGAAATCTTTATTTGCTACCAGCGAATAAGCGAAATATTTTCACTTTCGTACGAAAACAATATCCGTTATTCACTATTTTCAAGCAAATACCTTTTATGTTTTCATACATAATTACCACGTATCTAGTCGGATGGCTTAACGATTTCATCGTTACTAGGGGATAAAAGCAACAAATGTGGCCTCAGGAACTCTTATGGACTATTATTTAGTTTTAGGCTAGGAGCACCACCTGGGTATTCCAAATATGTACATAAACACTAAATAGAATGAGTCTTCAAACAGAAAAGTTACGTTCCTTTCTCCTGACAGAGAACAAAGGACGACTTTTGTCTTCTGACATAGTAGTCAGTTTCTCATGTTTTTAGACGTGAGCGCAGTCTACAAATTTAGACCTGAAAGGAGTGACGAGGCAGATAAGTTAATGTCTATGTGACCGATTTGCGTAGTCTGGTTCCCTGCTTAGTATGCTCCTTGCGTTTGCACTCCGCTATACTTTAGAGCAGACACAAGGAACATACTAAGCAGGGAACCAGACTACACTTTGCGATGTTCAATACGGTATCGCAACAAAGCATGGAACACTGGGAGTGCTAGCAGTCGTGGTCTCCTGCGGCTAGTACAAATGTTCATGATAATGTAAGCTGTGCAATTTGTACCAATACCAAAGATCATTCAGACATCTGTGGACGCCCACCAGATAGCATACTGTTAGTTTGATTATAATTGTAGTTTGACATGATTATGCTGTAATATATAGATACTATGCAACATATTCACCTGATTTGATGTACAAATGTTCTCCTGGTTGGTAGATGAACTCTTCACTTTGGAAAGCCAATATTTCCAACTTGTTATTTGGATAATGTGCCAGAAACCTATCTACATTTGTTGATTATAAGTCTATCGTATTCACGCCTGAGTAGCCATTTTGCTTTGAAGTGGTATGCGATAGCTATATCTATTATGTGGCATTGTAGATTCGGTTACCTTAAACCCATATTTTCATACCTATATGTCGACTCGCACAACCCCAAAAGTTAATTTTTGACATGAACACGTACATCCACAAACGTTGAATTTTTGTCTTGAACTCGTACAACCCCAAAAGTGGATTTTGTTGTCATGGTCTCGTACATTCACAATGGTCGAGTTTTTTTTTTCTTGAACTGCTGCTAATGTCGGTGTTGGTGTTGTCGTGAATGCTTGGAATAACTTATTAGGTTTCCTAAGCTAAGTCTAATCAGCTTCGTGTCACACTTGATGCCTTTATTTTCCCAGTACAAATAATCTTGGAAATATTGCTAAATCACCTGACTATTTATCGCTACACTTTATTAACATTTCAATGAACAAAACACAGACATGTCAACATAATTATGTAAAAATAATACGATATTTAATTTTTGTTTTATTCAGCTTCCTCCAGTCGATGTGGACAGACGAAAAAATTAGTATGTGAACTAACGTCGCTGCGAAAGACATCAGTTCGGAGTTATATACTTGCCAATGGATCGTCTATACCACTGAGACAATGTACCTTGAATCAAACAAGACACATTCACGAGGGGTCGCTCTCAGAAAGTCCATGCAGCAGCCAAGAATCAACCCCACGAAGAAAGATGGACAAAACCGAATTCATTAGACAAAGCAACTTTGAGAAGAGCCGGACGTCTAAACTGAGGGTCATCAGAATGTTATTTGTAGTTGTTGTAGAGTTTTTTATATGCTGGACACCACTGTATTTCGTTAATACCTGGCTAAGTTATGATAGAAAAAGCGTAGAAGTAACAATCTCTAATCTAACGATGTCGTTGATATTCCTTTTATCCTACCTTTCGTCTTGCTGTAACCCTATCACGTACTGCTTTATGAACTCCAGTTTTCGGCAATCTTTTCTAGCAGCAGTCCAGTGCTGTTTGCGAGGAAGACAGGATCTTGGACGATATCCTTCTTTAAACTCCAAAACATCTTATCGCACGAGCGTTCACCGTATGACATTCTATGAGAGATGCAACGATAACCTTGATCAGTGCGATAAAAGTTTGGAGACTGGAGACGAATAAAGCTACGTTGAAATTAATATTTCCTGCAGAAGGTTTGTAATATTTGCTGATCAAAATGCCCAAAATGTATATGTCCTAACCTCTTGTCAATACTTATTCAAGGCAAACCAACGTATGGCTGCTTGAAGACCAACCATGACAGATTCTGGCAGAACTGAAAGCTTTCATAATTTTAAAGACCCTAAGGTGTTATGGATTTCATTATATCAAACACTGTTTGCAGGGTGGTGTGATCCTCATGAAAGAACCCAAATATCAAGTGATGATACAGGATTGCAGAAGGTTTTGGAAGAATATATGCGATAAATGATAAAGAACGAGCGATATTCTTTTGTCAAACATTCAATAGTATATAGTGACGGATAAAACTTGTCTTATTCTATTTTTGAGCGCATTATTTCTCTGCTACATAGCGAAAGTACCACGAAAGTTAGGACACCATAATGGCGATCTTCAATGTGTGCAAAGTTTAGAAACACAGTAGCCAGTTCATTATTTAATTGAATGATTCAACGCCTGGCATTCATGTCTTTGTAGGACTGCTCATTACCATGATCAGGAGTGTCAGCGGTTTAAAGCCACTAGCGAGGGTTTGTCCCCCACCACCACCACCCGCATAAGTAAATAAATAAATGTAAACACAAATTAAGCACCTTTTACCTTTATAGTAGACATCGTTTGAGTTCTTGTCCCAGTTGTACTAATTTGTCTACGTTTTGACTGCAGAACGCAACGCTCAAATTGTCTAGTATAAATGGTAGGGCATAACCGATTAGCATTTTTCTACCGATTTCCGATTTCGGATTTTGGGCATGAAGTTTTTCGGATTCCGGATACGATTCGATTAATCGGAAATGCTAAATCCGTATGTTTTTTTTCTAAAAAATTTCATCTTCCGTTTCCGGGTTTCTGGTATCTGGTTTTGCCGTGTCTAGCATGTTGCCTAGTACTTTACCATATCCGGTTTCATTTCCGGTTTTCACCCGTCGGTTCAAATAGATTGTCTCACAGCGTGGTTGTGTTGACCATATTGGACTTTTCTGACTTCTTATTTAACTTTATTAACGCACTATCGAATGACACGCAGTGTTAGACACGGTGCTATAGAAATTCAACTTTATTATTTTAATTATCCGAATCGGTCGTTCCTGACTTGTCCGACTCCGATTAATCGGAAGTTCATACTATCCGGTGGAATCCGATTTCCGGATCAAAAGTCGGTTATGCCCTAATAAATGGTTCTTCTGAGAATTTTTTTCAATAGTGAAATTCTTATTTATTTTAATAATTTGAACAATTGTTTCCTTTCCCATTTGCATGTAGTTAGACTGACCAAAGAACCCAATTTAGAAAGCAAAATTGTGTGTTACTTAAAGGAATGTTTGGATATGAGCACGATTGCATATTCCTAAAAGTAAACGTTTTAGAAAATGACTGTACATGAAACACACAATGACTTATATTCACAAAATTATGCTTAAATAAAGGTTTTGTCCGTCTGTAAGATCAGATGATTGAATGGTCATAACAAAACATATATTCTGAGTATTCCTTATCAATGTACAATCAACGGCATATAAAAGTTTCATTTGAAATTGTATTTGTTTCATAATGTTGAGAAAACGTAACGCGATAGGATTCATTTCCGTTCCTATAAACTAGATTTACCCAATATAATTTATTTCCCTTTTCTTTTAAAAATATTTAGCCAATGAAATTTATTTTCCTTATTTCTGTTAAAAAGATTTACAAATGGAATTCATTTTCCGTTCATATAAGACAGATTTACTGGATGGTATATCTAAGTAACAAATATACGCAAACTATCTTAGACAATCATCTAAATCAGATAATAACACAGAGAACAACTGTACGCAAACTATCCTAGACAATCATCTAAATCAGATAATAACACAGAGAACAACTATACGCAAACTATCCTAGACAATCATCTAAATCAGATAATAACACAGAGAACAACTGTACGCAAACTATCCTAGACAATCATTTAAATCAGACAATAACACAGAGAACAACTGTACGCAAACTATCCCGCCAATCATCTAAATCAATAATAACACAGAGAACAACTGTACGCAAACTATCCCAGACAATCATCTAAATCAGATAATAACACAGATAACTATGTAAAGCATGCATTTCTATGTATTGTTAGCACACGTGTATGCACAATAGCAATACCATTCCATCTTAGAAACTTATCGGAACAGAAGGGAGCAAGAGAATATGTTTTCCAGTCGAAAAAATCTCGAGGCTTCTGTTGCACTGTACGTACACCGTTATTACTCAGCTCACGATGTCACGAGAACCAAGGCGGGTTATCTAGAAATTGCACATGCGCATACAAGTATATTATAAGCTCGAACCTGAATATTATGTCCAATTAAAAATCATGCTTCTGTTTACAGTGCAGCGGAAACGTTTTATACAGAGAAAGCCCGCATACCACTATAATTTATGGTTTGAAATAGAGTTGTGTCGAATCGCTCTATGAAGATAATAATAATAATAATAATAATAATAATAATAATAATAATATGGGATGAGAGTCGATACCACTGCACGTACACTGAATTCTGGTTACTATACTAGGTAACATCGCGTTTGTCTTCTAGCTACTGCCTGCTTTCAATGGTCTTGACGATTCTCTGATTAATCCAGTCAGGATTAGGATCATTTGGGATGCTATGACCCATCTAATTGCAAGTACAACAATGCATGTCCCTATGCCTTCCACGGTCATCGTTACAAGGTTCTTCAGGTTCCCTGTGTAAGTGATCATTTACCTGATTCCCACCATTGCTGTCTCGCGAGAGGACATTCTGTGAGCTCTCGGAGCTTTCGCGAATATATATATATATATATATATATATATATATATATATATATATATATATATATATATATATATATATATATATATATATATATATATATATATATATATATATATATATATGACATCAATGTAAAAGTTTTTCTCGTCGCGTTTGCTGACATCCTTGAAGCGGAAATGTGGCTGTTCGATCGACCTTTCGCCAGATGCAATTTCCGAATAAAGAAGACCGTCTGGGATACGTCCGTCATTTATCGGACGTACATTGCCCTGACATATGATGCGACATTGGTGGAGTAGTGTGACCATGCGAGGCAATCTTGGTACGTTTGCTACTCGATCACTACAACAAAGCGCGAGTGTCTTTCGGAGGTCATCGCATGTGAAAGGCGCTCAGTCTTTTTCTTGTGAGGTGTATAGAGTCCAGGTTTTCTTGGTATACTAGCAAGTACCAGGCATGCGTTGCAATAACACTTAAAAAAAAAGAAAAGTGTTTGTGTTTTAATCCTGGTATGCGTTGCAATGCCACTGAAAGAAAGAATTGGATTAAGCAGTGCGAACTCGAACGGTTTCCAATCTTGCTTCCCGTTGCTCGTCTGTTTATGAAGCTCGTGATGCCTTTGTCTTTTGTGCTTGAGGTGTAGATCGACGAATAGCTTTTTGTTTAGGTGGCATAATTGATTTGACAGCGAAAGTAATGCTTCGTAAGGACTATTAAAAATTCACACCGCGATTGTTTGACGTAACCAAGGCGCGAACCAAACGTAACTAAGTAAACATGACGTATCTAAGGCGCCTACAGTTCACACCGACCACACGCGAAATTAGGTATCGCTACTGATTATGAATTTCATACAGCTGTTGATTTACGTCATCATAGTTTCAGCCAATCCAGACCGTTTTCGATCACGTGACGTATTTAAGGCGCCTACTGTTCGATCACGTGACGTATCTAAGGCGCCTACAGTTCACAGCGAAGACACGGTAAATCTCGCAAAACTATATGAAATACACACATTTGTTAATTGTACAATTTAAATGGTTGTACTAATTCAGAAACTTTTGCGGGCGTGCGCAGAACAACTCACTAAAGTTTTATCGCAATCGGATGAACGGTATAGGAACGCATACGACACAAACAAACAAATAAACAAACATTCATTTTTATATATATAGATTGGAGAGTGCTTAGCACGCAGGCATGGTACATGGAGAATGTAGCTGTCAGAGGCAGCATGCTGTTGTTCCACGCTGTTGCATGCTGTTGTTCTACACTCTTTGGGACCACCTGAACAGAGTTGTTGATGCCTTTACAATCCGCTTGTTGAGCGATAGGTTTTTTGTGTTGGTAGGGCCGAGGTACATCAACTTACTGACTACTTGTTTTTCGTAGTTGTTGATGATGATTCTGAGCCACCACGTTTGTTTTCTTTAGGCTCATGGTCAGCCCAAACACTCCGCATGCACTCGCGTATGCAGGTAGATCTCTTATATGGATGTCCCAAAGGCATGCCTGAGCAGTACAGTGAAGAAGATGCCGTTGGAAATGGGGGCTAGGACGGAACCTTATTGCAGTCCGCTGGGGCATTTTGAAGGGGTTGGACGCTGAGCCATTGCACTTTACTGTCATAGTTGAAGGATTGGATCATGCTTTGCAGCTTTGGAGGCATCCAATCTTTGCCAGGATTTTTATGAAGAGTCCGTCTATGCTGACCAGATATAACGCCTTTGTGAGGTCTATAATGCCTTGAAAGAGGTGTTTGTGTTATTATCTGCATTTCCCCTGGAGTTGCCTGACGGAGATGATCATGTCAGTTGTGGACCTCTCTGCCCAAAACCCGCACTGAGACTCTGGATACACTCTGTCAGTATGCGTGTGCAGCTTATTCAGGGTTTCGAAGAGCGAGTTAAATTTGTCGTAGAACTCATCCTTAGCTTTTAGTGTGGGAGCGTAAACGCTCTACAGGTTGACAGGCCCGGTTATCTTTTGGAGACAGAGGGGTGACACTCCGTGACGGCAGGAAGTCTTTCGAACATCCCTGATAACCTGGGGATCATCTGATAGTCCAGTCAGCATGGTCAGTAGATGCTAGGTACCCAGTTTGAGTATTCGATGTTTTCTTGTTGGTTTTCATTTGTATTTTCTTGGTGCGTTCCACTTTGTCAGATACTAGCGTACATTAAGCTCTACGTGTTCAGTAAAGCAGACGAATTGTGGCGGAACTGAACTTGTTTGTCTGCTAGCTGCCCAACTTGAACCTGGCGGTAGCTGTCCAGTGAAACATGTTGGTCTCTCCTACCTTCAGAAGCAACCCCTGTCGTATGACTCAACACCAATCGTTTGTCTTTCTTCGCGCAGCTGATTATCTGAGGGGAACGACAGGCTAATAAGTCATGGCACAAGCGGTATCGCATGAGTTGCCGAGACGACACTGAAAACATTGCCAAGTGGCCTTAGGGACTCCGTCTCAATATTTTCTATTAGGGATTATTTCCTTAGACTTTTCTATGAGAGGGCATTGTAGCAAGGTAGCGAAATAGGAAGTTAAAGTCTATCTCCTCCTAGATGGGCGACCACACATGTTTAACGAACCCCATGTGTCCGAAGAGTGCGGTTTTGAGGCGCCATAAACTAGCTTGTCATCCATTCTCCAGTCCCTTAAGCCACTCGTGAAAGCATTTAGCTGGATTTGATTGTCAAAGACGCCGTCAGATGCAAGACATTGGGGATTTTTTAAGGAAAGTGTGTGCGGATTTTCCACATCCACCTTGGCGATAACAACCCTTAGAACCCGTATATATGATATATAACGAGATGTGTAAACATTTTTAAGTAAAAGAAAGATTTACAAGTTTTCATTTTACATGGGAGATAAAACTGTCGGCCATTAAATCTATACGTTAGGAGAGTGAACTCTGTACGCTGAAACACAAAGTTCTGTTGTGATTTATCATTTTCTGTAAACTTCGTTCCTATTAATTGCTACGTTTAATTTAGTAATATTGAATGAAATGAAAACACACGGCTGATAGTTATTATTCATTTTTTTAAAAATAATTTGCATGCAAACATTGAATTTACCGAGATCGTTGTCATGAACAGTAAGAGGGCGGCCATTTGCATATATAGCAATAATACGATTCGAGACAGCAACATGAAAATGATGAAGGAACAGGAGGTACTTAAACAATGTAACACTAAGTTTCACTGATATCGTGTTTGCCCATATCTTGCTATTCCTGTTGGTTGTCAGTGTCACTTTCAACACTTATACTACGTTTCCGCTGTGCGAGCGCTGTTTGAAATATGTTGACCCTGTTAGGTATCTCGTTCACATTTTGCGAAAGGTTCAGAACAAATATATTTTGTACGGTGATGTTTGATCCGTAGAATGGGTTGCTGATAATTTGATTCTGTTGAATATTACATGTTTGTGAACTTGATATACTGCAGTCTGTCGCTTTGCAGTTTGCAATTTCTTTGTTGTGGAAGTAGCGGTTGACAATTTCATCAATTGGGTTGCCGTTGTTACTCAGGTAATTGGAGTACGTCTGTTATTGTTTGTCAGTAAAGTTTGGGTAGCAATTTAGAGACTGTACATTTTCGTCGACAGAAAGTTGCATGATATTAGTTGGGGAAATGTTTTTGACTCTTAACTTCTGAACTAGGAATTTGGCTATTATTATTTTTTTTAAATTTTATTTCGGTAATCATTTTTTTCATAATGCATCAAAGTTTGTTAATTCCAAGGAATTGTTTTCTAAACCATTTTTGGTTTGTAGCTGAGATTTGCATAGTGTTGGGCACAATATAGAAAGTAATTTCACATTGACCAAAATCTCTCTCTCTCTCTCTCTCTCTCTCTCTCTCTCTCTCTCTCTCTCTCTCTCTCTCTCTCTCTCTGTTGCTTTTGTTTTGATAGGATTAATATCCCTGATGTCCTTGGCATTGTCTCCTGTCTTAGTTGTGACTGTCATTCATTGCGTTCAAGATGCAAACTGAGACCCGGATATGCCTCTGGAAATCTTTAGAACACAATTATTGTGGTCAACAAGTACAAGTTGTCCTACTTTGTTCATAGGCAAGCGGCCGATATAATTGCCTATTATTCCGCTAAATAGTTCATCTAATGCTGGAATATATTGAAAGTTAGCGTCATGTATCTTCGCATTGGGTTCTCCAACGGTTTGCCAAGTAGATTTACAGTATTACGGAAATATCACTATTAATTCTTGACCAGTAGAAATGATTCAAGGTATTGTAGTCGATAAATGACCAGCTAAGTGTCCTGTCTATACCACGTCGTACCAATCATTCGATAGCTCATAGACCACACGTCGCAAGTGGAATGCAATTCGTTTCATAAGGACCCCATATTAAGAACATAACAAACAGGTACTAACGTGGTTTTCATTTCAATGACAGCTCTCTGAAACAAACAGGAGATCCCAATATCTTGCTTCAAATTAGCAAGGAGTTATAGTATTGTTTTCAAACTGATTAGAAAAAGAATAATGAATATTTAAAAGATGAACAGTCTAATAAAAAATACATTTTTAGACTGGGTATAAATCAGGGATTTGATTTTCGATCTAATTGACTTTCTTATCAGACCCAGACTTACAAGTGGATGAACCAAAACCTTATCTCCAACTCGGCCATTGATTAACAATAAATTATTAATATCGAAAGGTAAATACGACATTAACAAATTTACACTCTACTCCTTGAATAAGATTATGTTCGCACAAAGAGAGAACAATCTCAAATAAAGGCACAGTACATGATAATAAGAGACTCTGAAAAGTTCATATGTCCCTTAACCTGATGGGAACCACCAGAATATGCAACATAACCTTTCAATATGGATGCTTCGTAACAGGTTATGTTTTATTTGACGCAAAAATGCAATCTTTCAGAATTGAAGACAAATTAATCTTTAGGAGTCAAGGACTTATTGTCAGCGATGCATTCTCGACCTTCTAGACCAATTGATTACCAAGAAAAATTTAAAGTTAACATGGACGCAGTCATTGAAATATTCAAATAATATTTGTCTGAGGTTGGAAATCTTAACCAACTGTCTTTAATGAAACTATCTTACAAACTGTTGTTCCTTGTCTCATGCAAATTCGACATGGGCATGTCCGGTTTAGTATTCAAAGTTTTAAACTTTTGTTGATGTGTCTTCGATACCAGCTCATATCAGAAAACATGGGTAAACCACCCCATAATCACCACTTCGATGAATCGGCTGTGAATTGCAGTCTCCACGAATTCAGCAAATAAATGCAATATTTTATAATATAGTCCAATGTATCTGGTACAATTTAAAATGTTTATCATTAGCACCTGAAAGTTCAATTTTTTAAAAGGTAAATTGCGTTTCACTTTCTTAATTTTCTCTTTCTATAGGAATTTCTATCTCTTCGTTTTATCATATGCCTCTGCAGTTGTAATTGTAAATCATATCTCTCTCTCTCTCTCTCTCTCTCTCTCTCTCTCTCTCTCTCTCTCTCTCTCTCTCTCTGAGTTTTGAAAGTGCATTTGTCTCTATTCTTTCTACGCTTGAAGCTTAAGACTTCGTAACAGTATTTCTATTTTGTATTTGAATTTAATTAGTTTCAGAGAGAGTCCGATAGAGACTAACTAATTAAAGTTAACAAACGTTTATCTGAAACGTTCTTTCACACCAAATGTTGGACCAATATAGTTTCTTTTCTGGCTTCGGTAAAGAAGTCTTCTCTTTAGGAAGTATATTTTCTCTGGTTAGCTGTCTGCAATTTATTTCAAGGCGCCTAACCCATCTTTCTCTAATTATATCCTTTCCTTTTCGGCCTGATTGTCTAGTTCTATCTTACCCTTC
Organism: Unio delphinus; assembly: GCA_029339505.1. Taxonomy (NCBI): domain Eukaryota; kingdom Metazoa; phylum Mollusca; class Bivalvia; order Unionida; family Unionidae; genus Unio; species Unio delphinus. Next base: position 18,952,893 of record JAQISU010000108.1, read on the forward strand.
TCGAGTTCATCAGCTCCTTCTTGGTTGCCCTTTCCCATTCATTTCCTGTTCGGCTTCTTTGTTTAATTCTATCTTACCCTTCTCGAATTCTATCAGCTCCATCTTGGTTTCCCTTTCCAATTCTATCCTTTCCTTTTAGGCCTGTACTTCTATTTTTATCTTACCCTTCTCTAATTCTATCCTTCCCTTTTCGGCATGTTTGTATAGTTCTATCTTACCCTACTCTACTTTTATCAGCTCCTTCTTGGTTTCCGTTTCCCATTATATCCTTTCCTTTTCGGTCTATTGTTTTAATTATATACTTTTCTTTTCGATTTCCCTCTCTTTTAACCTTTGGTCCCTCTCCTGGGTTTATTCTTCCTGAAGAAATGTCCTTAAACTTTCTCCCTCATACTCGAATCATTTGTCTAGTGCGACCAAGTCCTTAAGGGATGGTATGACTAATAGTAATATAACAAACATAATTTTACGGTACAGACTAACCTTTTTTTCCTGCTGAAGGTAACCAAAACAATGCTTTGAATGTGTTTATACTGGACCCACATAAATAACAAAAATAAATAGAATAAACACGTACACGAATATTATCTTGTCAAAAAGTTCACACTCGAATATAAACAATTAAGTGTTGACTTTCACAAACAAGGTGATGCCGATTCACTTAATCCAAAGATCCCATTTCTGACTGCATTGTTGCAGAATAGAAACCATGTGAGTTTTGGATTAAATAAATAACACAAACACATTGTGTGAAAGATGGCAATTTATGAAATTAGTAAAGAAACATATATGATGTACAAATACAATGATGCTCACACGCTCTCAACATACGATTCATCCAACCACTCTACACAAACATTCACACATTGAAAATAAACCGAAAATATGATATCAATCTGAAATACATATTCAAGAAACCTTATTGATTTTATATTCGTTTCAAATAATAGTATGCACTGTAAGATATTCACATAATCTCACGTATGGACTACGATTAAGATTCAAACAATCTCAAGGTATTCAAATACGTTTCAGATGTTATGCACTGTTAAGTGAGATTCACATGAATACAGGAATGCAACTAAGATTCAAAAGAATCTCATGTAAATGAAAGTTTATCCAAGTGAAACAACAACTGGAACAAACCTATGCTTCTTGACCCTTGTATAGTCGTACGATTCATAAACTGATAAACCACACAGTTTCACCATGTACTTGGGTTGGCACACACATGTATCGGCCGCTCGCAGTCTTCATGGATCCACCACATATACAGTCATATATACACACGTACAGACAGTGTACATCACCCTAGAATTAGCTACGTCTACATTCGTGGCTCCACCACATGTACAGACATACGTACATACACACGGATAACTCTAGACAGCTCTAGTCAACTATAGTCAACTCTAGTCAGATTCCGACACCTCTAGATAGCTTCAGACAGCCCTAAGCATTTCTAGACAGCTCTTGCTCTAGTCAACTCTACTCGTCGGCTACAATAAAACCAAACTGGTCATAATAATGGGTTCCGAAAAATCTCTAGATATATGCTAATAATTTAAACTTGTAATTAAAAGTTCACAACATTTCAAATCTGCGCTGTAATAAATGAATTATTACACGATATAATATTACAAACTCAAAAAGCTTCGCATATCAAATGAAATATAAATTTAACACTCACCTCTATAGCTGAAGAACACAATGGAGAGCGTACGCCCCTTGACAAGATCCAAAACGACCAGTGTGTCGGTTATATATTGATCATCCTTAAATCCATAGGATAGTGAGTAATATTCAGGGTAAAATACCCGTGCATATCATTCTGATAATGTCCCTCGTCGCAAGTAATTTCCGGCGAGATACATATTAGTTCCGTCACTTACCTGGAAAAACACTTATTCATCCTAGATAATGTTGTACGCATGTACAACGAAAAACTGTCGAGTAGCCTTGATAATTACCTCTAGAATGTATATCCTATATGTCCTGCAAGACAAAAGTAAACTACTTCCTTTGCTGCCAATATGTATTTTGGTTTAGGTTAGGCAAGGTTAACTTTGATATAAGCAGTTTATGTCTGTCATTTGCCGTCCGGTAAGGTAAACTTGATATTTACTGCTGGCATCTACTTCTGGAATATATATTCATTGATACGGAATAAGTAGCCCTAATATTGGCTGCTAGTAACGATAAGAATTAAAATTGTAAATTTTGAGGGACACGGTATTGTGAAGTAATCCCCAAATAATCCTAAACGTCCAATCACAAGTTCAAACGTATTGAATGTTTAAATGAATTCCAATTGTTTTGAACGTCCTGATGTACCTGTAACCTTCGATATTTTTATATGCCAAACCAGCATGTCTTTCAGAATTTAAAAATCTTCTTAAAATAATATGTAAATCTACACTCAATGAGCACTTTGTACTTCCTAAGAATGTTTAATAAGTAATTAATCTTGAATTATATCAGAACACGACTGCAAACTTTAATACAAGTACTCAAAGACTGATATGAAAACGAAATGAATAATATTTTTGTAACCGCTATATATGCAAATACTCCCATGCCTAACTACGCAATATATTGCTCTGAGAAAATCTTCCTACTGAAAAATTCAAATATCTCTCGAACTAAACTTCTAGTAACCATCCTGTTCAAGGGTTACAATCATAACAATAATAGGAAGATATGTAAATCTTCATTCATGACCTTCAATCACAAAAACGACAAAACTTTAGTATGCCAAACATCTACCCCTTGTCTCGAACAAAATTTAAACGCTCAGTATGATTTAATTATACAAAGCAAGCAACCTTGATTTTTGCATCTAGTACATATGTCATTTCAGTTATGTAAAGAAAGAAAAGCGAAAAGCAAACAAAAGTCAAGTGTTTAATATATAAGTAGTATATTACTTTTATCCCGTATTACTTTATTTATGTTTCGCTTAAGTCATTTATTATTTTTTATACTTCCTTTCAAAATATACTTTTTTAAAGTAAGTACGGTTTCATTTATTCTCTGAATCCCACATTATGAAGTAAGTCAGTCATAAGTAAATAAAGATTAAATTAAACTGATAACGCAGAATACTCGCACATAACATGATCATACTTACAAGTTGAGCCAGTTATAGTCTCGTGATCCCTACATTATGTGTCTTTACTTTTGTTTGTTACAAGTTATGAACATAAAGGAAAATGACTTTGTGTCTCTTCATCTTCGCAAATTTGGAGCCATCAATGTTACTAACGCAATCATTCCATCGGTAAACTTCTACATAAATACATAATTAGCCTAATATTCAATGACATCACATGTAGTAGTAAACCAAAACCTTAGGAGAAATACGGCAAGCGGATATTATAAATAAGGTCTCTCTGCATTTGAGTCATTTGTGACAATATTTGAACCGGATAGGACGACTTTAATTTACACCAAATTCATGAAATATCCAAATTCTAAAGATTTCTTCATACTGTACATTTAATTACATTCAAATCATCCATCACAATTTAGCCATTCTTTACAACTTTTACATTATCGATATTTTTTAAAGATACGTTAAAATAATAATTCTTTGAACAATCTTATTTAGGGGGAGAAAGCGTCATTTGTTATTTGCGCGTTACGGTCAACATAAACTGCTACAAAGTACTTGATAACTGGCTCAACAATTAGACTGAAGCTAGTTCACAATCTTTATTCCAGGTTTATGTTAACTTCCGGTTCTGCCATCCATCTTATACTCACTTTCTTCCTTCACAGTTCTCATTACAATTGCGGGATTTCATAGAATCCTTCGTAAGCAACGGTTTTGGAAAAGAAAATTGCAGCCTTTAAAACACGTTTCTTTTAAATAAAAAAATAACTATCAAAATAAAAGCTTTAACGACTACAACAATGACTTCATAATTTGTATATCTGATAAAGACGACCAACGCATACCTGTCCCATTTAATAGACTATAAATTCAGATGCCGCATTCAACAGAGTATGTATGTATGTATGTATGTATGTATGTATGTATGTATGTATGTATGTATGTATGTATGTATGTATTTATGCATATATGTATGTATGCATATATATATATATATGTATATATATATATATATATATATATATATATATATATATATATATATATATATATATATATATATATATTCTCAAGGGCTTTACTATTGTGTATTATGGTTTATTCTACTGACTGTATTTTCATATAATTATTTCCGGATTATCGAGACAAGTTTTAATGTAATTTTACACTTTGGTCCCCGATTTTGATTTCCGTATCCGGAACGCGGATTTCTTGATAACGGAGTAAATTAACGTTTAGGAATTCCATTCCCGCTGAATTATATATATATATATATATATATATATATATATATATATATATATATATATATATATATATATATATATATATATATATATATATATATATATATATATATATATATATGTGTTGCAATTTGATGTTGTGTTGTCGTCGGCTGAACACATGTGCAAATGATGAAGCAACTCGGGGTGTATTTGTGTATTATATTTGTTGTTGAAGATTATACGATGAAAGATAAATGTATCCTCCGATTTGTGTTACACTTGACAATATGACCATGCACATGTATTAAAATGGGAGATTTCCGCTTATGAATCGTCAAATGATGGAAACATTATGTCGTGAGTTAATATCTAACACTGAGGCATAATGAAGGATTACCGTTCTCACATTCTCAACGGGAAAAAAAATGAAAAAAGAAAGAAACCACGGTCGTTGTAGAAATTATGTGTTGTGAATACTCGTGCATTTTTAAAACAAGAAAGCACCCCCTGAACATGTTATGTTACTACACAGAGCTTAAAATGTTAATCAGAAAACGAGTAACGAGTAACATCGCTTTAAGTCTAAAATGACATTTAGATAGATATGAAGATTCAGACAATAGTTGTCGAGGGTGTCCAAATAACGGCAATTTACGTACAGCTTATAATTGTAAAGTGATAAGAAATGGGTTGTACTTATACGTATGTGAACATGTGCAAATCACGTGTTCTTACCATTACAATATGGTGAGATAAACAATATGACATATTCCGTGATTCAGACATGATTTGGAATTCATTTAATTTCCATACTTAATCAAACGAAGACAATATATTTTAGAAAATACTAATTACATCAACGTATTTTCCACTAATTTTTGGTAAAAAGCCCAAACATTTGATCGGGTTCATAAGTGGCCATTCTGAACTTCATTCACATAAATTTAGCCATGACGCGGAACATCGCGTAAAAAATATTACGTTAAGAAAAATAAAGTCATGATTTATTTAAAACAGAAGTACAGAAGTCACGTTTCAGTCAACAATATAGATCCTTGCTATGTGTGCTATTTAGTATGTGGTCATGATAGCGATCTCTGAGTGCATAATGATTTATTTGATTTTTGCGCAGTTTTCTCTGTTATTTATGAGAAAATAGGCCCATCCTATACAATAATATAAAAAGTTCATATAACGTTATGGGCATTACGCAGCATCCGAAATGAGTTCTAAAACCAACTTTCATATTTTTCTCATTCCGACATGTTTTACTTATATCGGAAACATTACGATTATATATAATCATAAACCTTTTCAATAGAAAAGAGTGAGAATAAAAACAAGTGTTGAGAAATTCAACGAAGAATACAAAGTTAAAATGTGAAAAGATAATTTACGATATTGCGAATTAATCCCAAATAATCCTAGAATTACGAGCACTAGTCCTAGCGAAACAAAGTCTGACTAGATTTTAGTGGAAATCCATATTAGAGCTAACGCTCAAGGTGTTAAAGTTCATGTGGCGGCCTGCATCGTGGTTTTGTACTTACAGTCTTGTTCGACCACAGTAACACGATCCAATAATGAATCCTTACTAAGAATGTCCGTATAAATTCAACTTTCTTTTTCCAATAATGAATCCTTACTAAAAATGTCCGTATAAATTCAACTCTCTATTTCCAATAATCAATCCTCATTTAAAATTTCAGTATAACGTCAACTCTCTGTTTCCAATATTGAATCCTTATTAAAAAAAATGTCAGTATAAATTCAACTCTCTATTTCTCATCATGAATCCTTTCTAAAAATGCCAGTATTACGTCAACTCTCCATTTCCAATAATGAATCCTTACTAAAAATGCCAGTATAACGTCAACTCTCCATTTCCAATAATGAATCCTTACTAAAAATGCCAGTATAACGTCAACTCTCCATTTCCAATAATGAATCCTTACTAAAAATGCCAGTATTACGTCAACTCTCCATTTCCAATAATGAATCCTTACTAAAAATGTCAGTATAACGTCAACTCTCCATTTCCAATAATGAATCCTTACTAAAAATGCCAGTATAACGTCAACTCTCCATTTCCAATAATGAATCCTTACTAAAAATGCCAGTATAACGTCAACTCTCTATTTCCAATAATGAATCCTTACTAAAAATGCCAGTATTACGTCAACTCTCCATTTCCAATAATGAATCCTTACTAAAAATGCCAGTATTACGTCAACTCTCCATTTCCAATAATGAATCCTTACTAAAAATGCCAGTATTACGTCAACTCTCCATTTCCAATAATGAATCCTTACTAAAAATGTCAGTATAACGTCAACTCTCCATTTCCAATAATGAATCCTTACTAAAAATGCCAGTATTACGTCAACTCTCCATTTCCAATAATGAATCCTTACTAAAAATGTCAGTATAACGTCAACTCTCTGTTTCCAGTAATGATTCATTACTAAGAATGTCAGTATAAATTCAACTCTCTGTTTCCAATAATGAATCCTTACTAAAAATGTCAGTATTACGTCAACTCTCCATTTTCAATAATGAATCCTTACTTAAAATGTCAGAATGACTTCAATTCTCTATTTCCAATAATAATAGTTTTGAAGGGCGCTTAGGTAATTCCAGGGGGCAAAAACACTCAAATAAATAATGTGAATACGCAAATATCCAGCGCAAATGAATATGATATGGTAGGTGTAACATTGGAAGGTCTATTACTATCGTTATACTATCGTAAGTATATCGTTAGACGGTATATTATTAACATTATAATAACGTACGTATATCGTTAGATGGTCTATTATTAACATTATAATAGAGACAGTATATAGTTAGAAGGTCTATTATTAACATTATAATATCGTAAGTATATCGTTAGACGGTCTATTATTAACATTATAATATCGTACGTTTATCTTTAGACGGTCTATTATTAACATTATAATATCGTAAGTATATCGTTAGACGGTCTATTATTAACATTATAATATCGTAAGTATATCGTTAGACGGTCTATTATTAACATTATAATAGAGAAAGTATATAGTTAGAAGGTCTATTAAACTCTTTGTAATATAAAACTTGTAAAGTTAGAAAGACTATTATTATGATTAAAATTAAAAAGTGTATCGTTACAAGTAGTACTATTAACATTATAATTTAAAAAGTGTATCGTTACAAGGACTATTATTAACATTAAAATTTAAAAATTGTAACGTTATACGGTCTATTATTAACATCATAATTTTAAAATATTATAATAATGAAAGTGTATAGTTAGAAGGTCTATTACTAATATTAAGGTATGTGAGATCGGATAGTATATGCAATCCACCCTTGTATCCCACGAACTTGCATCAGATCACCTCTGCATTATAGTGAAACCTCAGTATGATAAATAGAACCAAATTCATGCATGACATCCAAGAAAACCTAACAACTTACTTACATCCTACAGCAGAACAACTCGATAACTGCCTGCATTCATTGCTTGAAAAATATGCCATAGCCGCCAAATGCAGAGTATCAATAAAAAAAAAGTGTTATCCATGGTATAGCAGTGTTAGGGACCAGCTTCTCACTGCTAAAAGACATCGCCGAAAAGCAGAGAGGCTTTGGCCTTCCACCAGACTCGCTATTGATAAACAGATATATGCAGCCGCTAAAAAGAACATCACAAGCATACTCAACTTAGCAAAATTATCCCACTACAGTACTAAGATCACGGAGAGTTCCAGCTGCAAAGAGCTCTTCGAGATAACTAACAAACTAATGTCAAGTAACAAATGTACACCACTTCCAACTACCTTCTCTCCAGTACAACTTCCGGACTTATTTGCAATGTTCTTCTGTGACAAAGTAAAAACCATTAGAGATTCACTTGACAACAAATTTTCAATTGACTCGTCACCATACAGTTATGATACAGAATTTCAGCGACAACCATTACGAGCAATTGAACTTGTCTTTGTTGATTTAGTACGGACAATTGTGATAATGAGTACACCAAAGTCTTGTGAACTTTATCACATTCCGACATCACTGCTGACTGAGTGCTTAAACCCAATATTGCCTTCAGTAACTCAAACTATTAATCTCTCTCTCTCTCTCTCTCTCTCTCTCTCTCTCTCTCTCTCTCTCTCTCTCTCTCTCTCTCTCTTTCTCTCTCTCTCTCATCGGAGGAATTCCCATCATATATTTCAAAACTGTCATCGTAAAGCCTCTGCTGAAGAAACAAACACTTGATCATAACGATTTAAAGAACTACCGCCCAGTTTCTAATCTCCCAATCATATAAAATAATATTAGAAAAAGTTGTTCTAACCCAACTTGTATCTCATTTGAATTCAAACAGTCTTTTTAGCAATGTGAAGTCTGCATATCGCTCTTGCTCCTGCCACAGTAATGAAACTACTCTTTTGAAACCATTTAATGACATTCTCTCTGCTTCGGATAGTGGAAACATTACAGTCCTCACCCTCCTTGATTTGTCTGCAGTATTTGACACAATAGACCATGATATATTACGTCACCGTCTCCAGGATGTATTTGACATACAGCATATAGCCTTACAGTGGTTCCAGTCCTACGTAGGCAACAGGACACAAATTGTATCTGCAAATGGAATATATTCCAGCCACGTTGATCTATGTTGTGGTGTTCCACAAAGGTCTGTTCATGGACCTGTTGTCTTCATTCTATACACTCAGCCGCTCTCAAATGTCATATATCAATACAATTGTACGCTGATGACACCCAAATATACAAGTCCAGCCACCCATCTGAAGTTGTTGCTACCATCCATGGAGTAGAGAGGTGCATTTCTGATGTGAAATCATGGATGACATGTAACACGCTGCAGATGAATGATGATAAAACTGAGGCTATTCTGATCACAACACAAATACTTTCTCATTCACATCCTTTACCTCACACAATAAATATCAGCAACACCAACATTAAATTCTCACAGTCAGTACGAAACCTAGGTGTTACTCTAGACAGTACTCTCGCATTGCTCTAACATGTCATGAACATTTGCAGGGCTGCATATCTTGAACTGAGACCCATCAGTTCATCAGTTCCATTCGCAAATATCTTTCAGTTGAGGCCACTAAAACACTTGTGTGTTCATTAATACTTCCAAGACTGGACTATTGTAACTCAATTCTGTCTGGTTCGTCACAATATCTACTCCAGAAACTTCTAAAAGTTCAAAAAAAGCTGCTCGTATCATTTTTAGAGTACCTCGATCAGAGCACAACTCCCCACTGATCTGTACCCTACACTGGCTATCCATTCGTTACAGAATCAAACACAAAATTTGTTCTCTTTGCTATGTTTCAATGACAGACTCCAGTCCAACATAACTATCCGGCCTCACTAATGTGTATACACCAGCAAGATACTTACGCTCCTCTTCTGACAATCGTATACTCACTGTTCCTACTATGAAAACGAATGGACAACGTTCTTTTGCATACCAGGGCCTGGCGATGTGCAACGAATTGCCTATTGAAATAAGACACAAAGACACAGTGGTCCCTTTTAACTCTTGTAACTCACCTTTTTCAACTGCAGGAACAAACTTAGAGACCTAAAATATTTTGTATCTTATATGTTTGCAGCATGTTCTTATGTTTTCTAATTTTGTGGATTTTGTTATTTGTTTTTCTGTATTGTAGTCATATCATTATAGATGTTGTACAGCGCTTAGAGCTTCGAAAAATTAGGCGCTATATAAGATTTTCATTATTATTATTATTATTATTATTATTATTATTATTATTATTATTATTATTATTATTATTATTATTCATACGGGAAATCCAAAGCATAGATCCTTTCCCAAATAAACATGTTTACGTCCTTAACAATGGACCTCATTAAAGCCTTACAAACAGAAGTTAGTTTAAATATGTTATAGCTGTTTCAACACATATTCAGAACAAGTAGAAAGGAAACATGATATTGGTCAAGGTTAATGTTTCTCTACAAAAGCATGTAACGAAATAAAATTAAAAATCTAACTAAAAATGCAAACTAAATCTACGTGAAAATATATTTTTACTTTTCAAACGTACTAAAGAATGAGTTATATCTTCTAAATGTCATATCCAATTGAAATTTAAGATATAATGAAACGAAAACTTATCCTTGCCTGAGTAAATACTTAATAAAAAAGAAAGTCCATGTTGTGACATAGTTATATATACATAGATTCACACATACACGCGCACACACACACCCCCCCCACATATACATATATATATATATATATATATATATATATATATATATATATATATATATATATATATATATATATATATATATATATATATATATATATATATATATATATATATATATATATTCCTTGTGTTTTCCACGCAAGATTTGAAGTAATGAGTTACAATGGTTGCTTGACAGCTAAAAATAGATAGATCACTTCGTTGGTCACAGGAGAGATACCGGGAAATCTTTGTATGATTGAAAGACATTCAAATGGTGACAGATGAAATCCCGAAAGCCATGTTTAATTGAATCGGACTCTAACTGAGCCCATGGAGATATAAGTTGTTATTTATTTTGAAAAGTCGTGCTAGATTGGATTAAAAAGAAAAGCCAATCGCAAAATCATAATTAAATTTCTCCGTTTCGTAAAGAGACACTCTTTTACTTTATGCCATGGATCTTGCAAATATGTCCCAAGGTAAAGATAGTGTGTCCGATTGCAAAATAGGCATGTCAATCATTCGTAGTTATGGATTAAAAGTCTGTTGGTTTTTTGGTCTGTCGTATATTTAACTTGAAAACTGTAAAAATGACTAGTTGTAAACGTATCATCTGAAATATACCAAGCATGAACTGACAATCTTCATTTCACGGGTGTCAGACATCCCAGAGTATCAAATTTGTTTGTTTCCTAAGTCTGGCTACGTGCTTCAGACGACAAAGTAGATTATATAAAATAACGTCATTGTTGTATTATCCAATATATACGACAAAGTAGATTATATAAAATAACGTCATTGTTGTATTATCCAATATATACGGCTATGCGAATCATACAAAAGAACTGTCACTTTACATTGTCTAAATTGATGTAGCAATTATTACTTTTGCTCACATTTGTTACAAGTGAAAGTTATGACATAGTTAACCAAACACCAATGTGGGGTAAAATAAATAAAAAGCTATACACGTTTTCGTAACCGATGGCTTGATATTAGCAAATCCAATTAAATATGTTTGCTTTCACAGAGAGAGAGAGAGAGAGAGAGAGAGAGAGAGAGAGAGAGAGAGAGAGAGAGAGAGAGGGGGGGGCATTTCTTGTAAATGTGATACAAAAACATTGAAGAGAGATTGCTTGACGAATTAATCATGCAGCTCAATACTTTCAACCAGTTGCTAATAATAGCTGCTGACATTGCGAACACTGATCATATATATTTGACACTTCAGTTATGTACTACTGCTTTCGAGCATAAATATTACATGTTTAACGAAACCAAAGTTATAGAATGTAAGACATACCAGGTGAAACTCCAATTATTGAAAGTAAGACATTCCAGGTGAAACATGCAATTGCATAATTGTAGATGGCGCAAAGATTTCATTGCTGACCTACCTGCTTGCGGCATTTATTTGAGACCATTTTTCTAGCTATTTACGCCTGTCATCATTTTGTAAAGATGAAGCTGTGATACTAGTATCGTTCAATACCATTTAACATTGTTTGATTATTACTCTGCATGGTTTAGATCAAATGTTGTAACAATTTTAAACTATATCTTAGGTTGGGTGTTTTGACAGGTATCCCCATAATATCATGTTCTCTTAAATGAATAGCCTTGTTGAATAAATTGATAGATCACGAGATATTAGTATATAATGGTCGAAGGTTATCTGATTCAGGATTCTGTTGCGTTTCGTCCTCAGAAAAAGTAGGCAATAAATGTGAGAAATGAAGATAGTCGTCAGATAATTATTGTAATACATTAGGTATAAGCATTTCCCCACTGTCATCTTTTCTGATTAGTGCCAGGGCTCCAGAAGAATTATCAGACGCCGATACCAATCTCTGAGCACAAATAGGGTACGTAATGTAAGAGGCGAGGTTTTACACCAAAGCTGTAAATGTTTCGTTACCCACGCCCAACTTACACGTCACAATAAATGCAGGAAATGTTATCAACATTTTCTTTGGTAATTACGGTTGTCGTTTTAATGTTAATCGCCATACCTCTGTTTTAAATGTCTACCCTGTCTAACGGTCTATTGCTCTCGACACGTCTCCAATGCAGACTGCCGCATTGGCGTCGGTTTAGTTAATGTCATTTCGACTAACTTTGCACTCACCAGCTTACGTTCTTTATGCCACTGCGATTTATATTGAAGTTTCCACTATTATGCCATATCGACTGATACAGCACTTTTTACTATACTTGATGTATGCGGTTTCAATTGACAATGCACTTCCCAGCATAAAGATATAGTATATAAGAAACAGTAATTAAAGCTAGAAATAAAATTACATTTTACTGAAAATCAAACATTATGTGGTTCTTGATTCACCAGATTATGAACATGCTCTAGATACATATATAAGTAATTAATTATTATTATTATTATTATTATTATTATTATTATTATTATTATTATTATTATTATATATATATGTGTGTGTGTGTGTAAGTGTGTGAATGTATGTGTGTGTGTGTGTGTGTGTGTGTAATTATGCATGATTCGTTACAATTTCTTCTGAGGCGATGGACGGAAATTGTGGTTTCCCGAAAGACATAGGTGTATAAACTTCACACGGTACTAATTAAAAACATTCATCTCAATGGTTCATTTAAATGTTTTAAATACTAAATCATCTCTTGGCCAAAACGTTCTTGCATTTTCGCCCCCAATATCGTCGCTGCTTTGCAATTATTTATTGCGAATATATATATATATATATATATATATATATATATATATATATATATATATATATATTTCTATTTATGTCTTGTCTTCTGTAAACTTTACAATTACTTTTATATATATTTTCTTCTGTATATTTCACAGTTCCTTTTATTTTGTTATTTCTATATATGTTTGTTCTTCTTTATACTTTACGATCTATATTTGTCTTGTCTTCTGTATAACGTTTGCAGTCAGCCACGCCATAAACTATCAAAACAGAAGCGTATATATAGCAGCTTTAAAGCATATATGTATGGACCAGAAGAGATTAAGATACCGAGGTATGGTAAGAGTAAACATATAGAATAATTACTCGTATAAATCTTTTTAATGTTGTTTAAGATTATATGTACAAAAATATAATCAAGAGATAAACCATGATTGTAGATGCGTCAGCCGATTGTCACAAAATATTGTTAGTTTCATTTTTCAGTGTGCATTGTGCATTAAAACTGCTGTTTTCTACGCTCCTGTCAATCCACTTAATCATGCGAAGAAAATGAGATGTCATAATATCATCCATAAAACATACATTTGTTTCGTTCACACTACTGATTTTACTTTATGACAGGCGTGTAGATTATTTTGCTTTTCTAACAAAACTTTGTATCGCATCAAAATGAAAAAGTCCAATATTGTCGGGCACACCATTCTATGCATATTGCTGTTTCTTTATTTTCTGGACATGAGAAAGATACTTCAATATGGAAATACCCTATTACTTCAGGAAATAGAAAACAAATGCAGAAAATGCCATTCGATAAAAAAAGAAGAGGGCGCTCAAAGATTCTTTACTAACAATTATTAAAACGTATAGATCATTGGTGTGTAGAATATCGATTATCCACAGAGACTGCACAGTTAAAATTCTGCAATCATTACCGCTTATCGGCAGTCGCAGAAGCATTACATAGATACAGCCACCTGCCAATTAATGTACAGGACCTAATGCTGCAAAAATGTTTCCTGCGTCTCGCTTCTCTGAGAACATAACCCTTAATGTGAACCTGAATTAGAAATGCATTATATATATATATATATATATATATATATATATATATATATATATATATATATATATATATGTATATATATGTATATATGTATATACACCTATGACTACCCCTTTATTTAATATCAGCGTTATTCTCTATTACAATAATTTCCGCTTTGAAGTGCGAGAACGTTTGCCCTTTTCTGAATGAAAAACGATTTTTACTCGTTATATGTGCGTCTTTGATGTATAAGAGGCGTATAAGTATCACGTGATAGTATCGGTCTTATCCCATACTTATTTATGGTAGAGTACAAACCAATAAGACCAAGCATAGTGTTTAAATATTTTCATGCTAAAACTAAATCTAGAAGTAAGTCTACATTTGCACCGAGTAAGGCTTGAAAATGTACAGGCTTGTTTGATGTCAACCTTTTAACACAGAACACGAACGTGAATAGTTATATGCATAGAACGTGTTTTAAAATGTTCTGGAACACTACACAGGTATAACGTATTCATCTATTCTATGGCAACACATGTATCCTCTGTCCAAACGGCATTTAAACAAGTATGTATCCAAACACGTAACATCATTTAAACACGTAACAGCATCTAGACACGTATATAACCAAACACGTAACAGCATCCAAACATGTAACAACGTCTAAACTTTGCCTCATCTATCATTAATCCTTGTTATATGGCTAAATTTAATTATTAAAGATTCATTCAAAGGCAGGAGATTTTAAATGGGATAAGAGTGATATTTACAAGTGTAAAAGCAACATATCAAAACGTTAGAAACAAATTTCATCATTACTAATTAAATACTCCGACTGAGAAAGTGTATGGAGTTCTAAGGGGAAGATACAATGTCGCATTGTGCAGTAATAAAACACTTTCTTGTTCATGACACTAATGTACATGTACAAAAAATATCCATATTATTGGGTGACTTAACAAGCATACCGGAATTATCTTTTCTGATATTAATTAAACAGCCTTGCACTTACTATATGAAAATCTGGACACAAGTGGTGTATTGATGCACAAATATAAGCAGGTAAAATCTGTACTGAAGTTTTGGTTCCACAAGCACAATGTATGTAAAAATCTGGACTCGATTGCATCGATTCTAAATTGTTTCTTATGTGATAATTCGGCTTTCAGCACAAATAAATCATTCATATTAGTATTTGCGATTGCATGATGTGTTCATGTTTTAATTGTGTGACACACGTTTGGTTTACCTATTCTAAACTGTGCTTATTTTATTTCCATGGCGTCCCTTCGACATTAAAATCTATGTTACTGCCATTATCGAAACTTGATCCTCTTTTAGCAACATGTTATGACCAGCCATAGAAACAAATAGAAAATTCCTAAGATGTAATGCATTGTTTTTGTCGACCGAAATAATTGAAAATGTGTATTTCATTGCCATAAAAGAATTATAATTATATAATCGTGCAGTTTTATGTCAACCATCAAATTGCTGTCAACTGTTATAATTAGATGAATACACATGGAATTAGGAACATCCATTACAAATGTCTGAAAATCCATGACATGTTTTTTTTTATACTACGAGTCAAATTAGACAAGTAAAATTGCAAGTCATGTTCTCTATAAGCAGAACTAAACTGAAAAATTAAGGAAACTTTGGAAATTATCCAATATATTCAGAGATTCAGGTGCAAAATTGTTTTAGTTTCATGTACGATTTACTCAAAATGCGCGATTTATATAAACTTGAGGTATGTTATCCTATTTAAAAACCGAAACAAGTGTGACCAGCAAATGTGCTTTTATTCTTTGTTACCTTTCTAAATATCACAATAAAACAATTGTCACCACGTTTGTCATCTTCAGTCATGTGGCTTTATACAAATCCGCTTGCTTCGGAAGAAATGCTCTTGTAGAACGAACATTATTGCTAATAGTTATGCTATGCCACGTGTTTCTCTAGAAGATCGTCCTAAGTTAACAATACATTTATAGGACATGGTCTGAATTTGTAATTGCAAACTCAATGGCTGTCTCTAGTGAAGGCGACATTTCAAAAACATATAACCAGTCTGTCAATGCATCGTCATGTTTCACTTAAAAGCTTCAATGTACCACACAATAAACTGAATACATGCTATACGGGGTACAAAAAAACATTGATAAAAAACGAATTGAAACGAGCTTGAGAGTAAAATGAGTCCTCAGTATTAGTATTAAAGAGTTAGGTTTACTCCTTAACTGAATCTTTCTGGTGGAAAAAAAAATAATTTTACAATATGGCCTTCAGATATTTGAGTTTTTGAGGAAACTACTCTTTTGAATGGCACTCTTGAGACACTAACATATTGATAAATGTTACCTTCGGGATTCTATCATTTAATTACTATCCATCATATTTGCTCAATCCAAGAAGAAATCAATAAAACATTTCATTGAAGCAAATGCTTGATAATTTTCGAATATCTCAATGGTGCAGTTTAGCGTGTTTCTAGGAACTCATTGATAATTCAGAACTGTTAAAGCCAAAGGCAGGTTATACATCTCAATTGTAGGCGACTGTACGCATGCTTTGGTTTCTGGAATGTTGAAAATGCTTGTTTAGAACCGCCTTTAACTGAAGCCGACTTGATCAAATAAACGCAGATGCACCCAAAACAGAAGATACAGCATCTATGCCATCTACCTGAGGGTAAACACAGATCAGCCTTATTTAATATACATTTAATACGCTGTCGTCATCACAGTAAACTAGTTTTCTGGCAATGACGTTATCGTCTTTCAGTAGTTTTCTGATAATGAAGTTATAGTCATTCAATAGTTTCCTGACAATAACGGTATAGTCTTTCAGTAGTTTTTTTTTTATAATAACGTTCTAGTCTTTCAATAGTTTTCTGACAATAGCGTTATAGGTTTTCAGTAGATATTTTTAATAATAACGTTCAAATCGTTCAATAGTTTTCTGACAATAGCGTTATATTTTTTCAGTATTTTTTTATAATAACGTTATAGCATTTCAATAGTTGTCTTTCAATAACGTTATAGTCTTTCAATAGTTTTCTGTCAATAACGCTATAGACTTTCAATAGTTTTCTGTCAATAACGTTATGACTTCTAATAGTTTTCTGTCTATAACGTTTTAGACTTTCAATAGTTTTCTGTCAATAACGTTATAGTCTTTCAGCAGCACTCTTAAGTACAGCGATGTGTTTTTCACAGTCACATTTTCTAACATATATTATTCGGGAATATTTTCCTTCTGTTTTGTTCATTAAATCATTGTTTATTACGGGACCTTGTCTGATTTTTAGTGTATAACCTGGTTGGACGACTTACATAAGAGGCTGTAATATTGTAATATCGACATAAACGAATCTTGTAATATTGTAAATTCCGACATAAACGAACGCTGTAATCTTGTACCCTCGATATAAACAAATCTTGTAATCTTGTAACCTCGACATAAACGAATCTGGTAATATTGTGACCTCGACTTAAACGAATCTGGTAATATTGTAACCTCGACTTAAACGAATCTTGTTTTATTGTAACCTCGACATAAACGAACGCTGTAATCTTGTAAACTCGCTATAAACGAATTTCGTAATCTTGTAACCTCGACATAAACCAATCTTTTAATCTTGTAACTTCCACATAAATGAATATTGTAATGTTGTAGTCTCCACATAACTGTAAGTTGGGAGCATGTAACCTCCACATAAAAAAATGGTGTATCCTGTAACCTCCACATAAAGGAATGATGTAATCATGTAACCTCCACATAAAGGAATGATGTAATTCCTGTAACCTCCAGATACATGCATATTTATTGACATGGACGTTATGCATGTAAAAAAGAAATTGCAAATTGTTCTTCTACAATGCTGTCTCTAAACCAAAGTTTGATCTTTATAGCAGTATTGTCTCTGAACCAAACAAATTCAGGTTTTACATATATTTAGATTTTAACAAGCCAACCGAGTGGAATTTTTAGATTCACAACAGAATACTTTTGACGATTATATTAATACAATGTTTAATAATGGATGACTTGAATGAGCAATTACATTACGTACGAGTATATTTTATCCTATATTGGATTAATTAACACTAGAACGCACAAATGTAATTTAAAAAATACTAACAAATTATTATACAAAAGACAAACACAATGCGTGAATGATACACAATGACTATACAATGGAAAGATGGATATAGTTTACTCAGCTAGCAAACAATGTATACTTTTTATCATGTAGTAAAATGAATTCACTCATAGTGAAATTATGCAAGCGAAAATAGACATACATATAACTTATCTTTACAGTCCCGAAAGATAAAATGGGTTTTACGAACCCCACAATTTATCCCACGGCTAAAAGATTACACGCAAGGAGATACACTCTGTTGTCAGAACACTGTATTTCAGCTCCACTGCTGCTAAAGTTCAGTTTTTCAGCTGCTACGAATAATTCCTGTGTTTGGCTTTACAGCTTTCATGACGTAGACCTCGATCACTCCGATACATGGAACTCTCGGGTCCCTCTAGCCACTCGGGACACCCCAGACTGCTCTACACTTTCATTATGCTGCGGACACTAGACTCTGGACAACACTCCATATACTGGAGACTCCATATCTTCGACATATCTATAGCTGGAGATGTGCGAATCCTTATAGTAGACCGCTGACTGACAAGACAATTCGTAATGTCAAGAGCTTTACATGCGGTGAGGTATTTATACACAGATATTGTCTGCGCATTGAAGTTATTCAGTTCATCTCATCAAAAGCACTTCGCACTTGTGGCATAGGATGGGCCGGACTCTCTGTTGTAAAATACGACACAATATACATTATTCACCCTCGGGTATCGTTGCATGCCAAAACGAAACTCTAGTACACGAATTTAATAAATAAATAAAAAGGGTTCATACAATCCCGTGACACCGATATTTGCCTTCGATGTATTCGAATATGGATTATCAAAAGGTATCTATAAAAATAGCGGATATAGTCAAATCTGCCCAGGATTTGAACTACCTAATTTTTTCACGAAATCGTTGTATGATCCTTCATAATATGAGATATCGAATGTTCGATTGAATGAAATAACAAGATGCTAAATGGCCTACATACATACAACCTTTATCAGTCGAATGTGTGATACAGTTACACGATGAACTAAACAAATAATGATGCTATTTTGAATTTTGTGTTAGTAGTAAATTACTTGGGGTAGTGATAAATATTGAGTTGTAAATATGTATCATTGATAGCGAATTTGATCCAGAAATTGTTAAATATATTGATGGCAGTAAAAGAAAACAGAGCAGAAATTAGCTGAAAGAAGGAATAAAATACATACAATGAAAATGAATGCATACAAATAAAGTGATAAGAAAATGTTTCAAGGTACAAAATGTTAATATGTTAAAAGGAGACCGATTCCTACTACGCCCATGTTCACACAAAAATTAAAAAGTTTTATAACGCTATAAGAGCGTGAAAACACAAACCAGAACACCAATAACCACAATCACATTCTGGAGAAACCGCAGAGACGTTTTATTATCTAAATACTGAAAAATATAAGCCAGCAGATGATATGAAAATTCAGTTACAGTTTAGCGATGTGGTTCTATCGGTAGAATAAAAATATTTTTATGATCAATAGCCATGACATGAATGTAAAACCAGACAAACATTTAGCTAGTAATACGGTAGATAGATGGTAAATAATAGATAATGAAATTGCAGATAGATTTACATCTCTGCACAAAAATGGTATAGCCAATTAGAATTTAATACTAGATAAAATAAAACAACCCCTATCTCCAAAACCTGATCAACAAGGAAAACCTGAGAATCTCTATGGGCGATATGACAAAAGATAATAAAAGAAATATGATCATGGCCACATGATAACGAAACAAACTTTTAATTTACAAGACAACAAACGAAATATTCAAATGTTTGCAAGAAAGAAAGTTGTCATCGTACAAGATCAATGAGGTCTTGACAGCTAAAGTCGTCAGCGGTGTTCGTTACAAAGATTTTTCATAATCAGTAACAGTCAATCTTTAATTTATATAATGATTTTAGTAGAAGACGCTCAAGATATTCAATCCGCGTTGATGGTGGCAATTTAATGCTGTTCAATGGCGACGTAGACACGTAGACTTTCATAGTGCAATAATAGGTCAGCCAGAACCAATAAGTGGAACGATGGTTTAGCATTGCCATGACATCAATACGCTGGTCCGTATAATCCACTTGATACACAATTTGACTAAAAAGGATTAACCTCTGCCTTAACAATCAGATACATGTTGTATCAATTCATCGATATATCTGTTAAAGAGATAATCCCGATGATAACAATCCTGGGATATAACAATGTTAAACGAATTAGCCGAATTAAAGTAAAAATTATTATCAGAACGTTTTCACTACGTGCTTATCAGATGTGCAAAGGGTACTTATTGTCTGTATGGTATAGAACAACCTAAAACCAAAACACAATTGTCAGTGATAAATGTCACGGAATTTTATAAATCCTTTTATTTATTAAATACATGTACTTGTGTTTCGTTTCTGTGTGGAACAATACTTGAGGGATATATATATATATATATATATATATATATATATATATATATATATATATATATATATATATATATATATATATATATATATATGCGTATGTTATACAATATTTCGAAATATTGAGTTTGGGGGTCATACTATGCCGCACGTGCAAAGTGCTTTCGTTGGGAAAACCCGAGTGCACAGACGTTTTCTGCGTATAAGTGCCTCGCTGTAGGTAAAAGTCTTTACATTACAGAAGGTCTTGTCAGTGAGCGTTCGACTTTATTGACTTGAATATCTTCAGCTGTACAGGTATGTGAGTTATAATTTCATGTGTAGAATTTATAAATATTGTACTACCATGGTTATCTTTATATATTTTATATGAAGATTCGGTCTACGTTGTATAATACAAATATTTTCTATTCTTGTGTGTGACTTAGCAAGAGATTTATATTGGCAATACAAAGTAGTATTTTTAAGA
Source organism: Unio delphinus (assembly GCA_029339505.1). Classification (NCBI taxonomy): domain Eukaryota; kingdom Metazoa; phylum Mollusca; class Bivalvia; order Unionida; family Unionidae; genus Unio; species Unio delphinus. The sequence goes on from JAQISU010000108.1 coordinate 18,974,312, forward strand.
AACGTTTAGTACCGTATGATTCGAATCGAGCACGGTTTGGTTCCCTTCTAAACGTGTGAATTAGTTTGTAATTATTGTGCCGATAATGTAATCTGTATGGCTTACTATATAAAACGTCATCATGTTTTTTGGTATGTGTCTGTATCATGCATAGTAATAATAAAAATGATGATAATAATAATAATGAAGACTTTGTTTACCACCTAATCTTTAGAAGCTCTAAGCGCTTTACAACATCTATAATGATATGACTACACTACAGCAAATTAAAATCAACATCCATGAAATTGGAAATCATAAACACGTGCTGAAATTATATAAGATACAAAACATTATTAGATCCCTTTATTTGTTCCTGCAGTCTGAAAAAGGTGAGTTTTAAGAGCACTGTGTCTTTGTTTCTAATTTCAAGGAACAATTCGTTCCACATCCCCAGGCCCTGATATGCAACAGAACTTTGTCCATACGACTTCGTTTCCATAGGGGGAACAATGAGTATACGATTGTCAGAAGAGGGTCGTAATGATCTTGCTGGTGTATACACATGGGTGAGGCCAGATAGGTATGTTGGACCGAAGTCTGTCAGGGAAACGTATCAAAGAGAACAAATTTTGTGTTTGATTCTGTATTGAACGGATAGCCAGTGTAGGGTACAGATCAGTGGGGAGGTGTGCTCTGATCGAGATACTCTAAAGATGATTCGAGCAGCTTTGTTTTGAACTTTTTGAAGTTTCTGCAGTAGATATTGAGACGAACCGGACAGAATCGAGTTACAGTAGTCCAGTCTTGAAAGTACTAATGAACACACAAGTGTTTTAGTGGCATCAACTGAAAGATATTTGCGAATGGAACTGATGCGTCTCTCCTCAAGATATGCAGCCATGCATATGTTGATCACATGTTGGTGTCATGTGCAAGTACTGTCTAAAGTAACACCAAGGTATCGTACTGACTGTGTGAATTTAATGTTGGTGTTGCTGATTTGTATTGTTTGATGTAAAAGTCTTTGTTCTGTGATCCGAATAGCCTCAGTTTCATCATCATTCATCTGCAGCGTGTTACATGTCATGCCATTATTTCATATCAAAAATGCACCTCTCTACTCCATGGATGGTAGCATCAACTTCAGTTCTATATTCGGGTGTCATCAGAGTACAATTGGTGAGACACTGGGTGATGATCTATGACACTTGAGAGCGGCTGAGTGTATAGAATGAAGACAACAGGTCTAAGAACAGAACCCTGTGGAACGCCACAACATAGGTCAATTGGGCTGTAATGTATTCCATTTGCAGATTCAATTGATGTCCTGTTGACTAAGTAGAACTTGAATCACTGTAAGGCTATATACTGAATGCCAACGACATGCTGGAGACGGTGAAGTAAGATATCATGGTCTATTGTGTCAAATGCTGCAGACAATTCATGAAGGGTGTGGACTGTAATCTTTCCTCTATCCAAAGTATAGAGAATCTCATTAAATACTTTCAGAAGATTAGTTTCAGTAATTTGGCAAGGGCGATATGCAGATGATACATTACTAAAAAGAATGTTTGAATTCAAATGAGACCCACGTTGGGTTAGAACAACAATTTCTAAAATTTTATTATATGAATGAGAGATTAGAAACTGGGCAGAAGTTTTTTTTAAATCGTCATGGTCAAGAGTTGGTTTCTTCAGCTGAGGCTTTACGATGGCAGTTTTGAAAATTGATGGGAAATCCTCCGATGAGAGAGAGATATTAATAACATCAGTTAGTGAAGGTAATATTGGGTCTAAGCACTCAAGCAGCAGTGTTGTTCGAACTGGATCAAGTTCGCAAGACTGTGGTGCACTCTTCATAGCGACTATCAGTACTAAATCAATAGAAACATGTTCAAATGCTCCTAATGGTTGTCGCTGAAATTCTGTATCAAAACTGTACCGTGTCAAGTCAATTGAAACTGTTGTCAAGCGAATCTCTAATGGTTTGTACCTTGTTGCGGAAGACATTCGCAAATAGGTCCGGAAGGGCTACTGGAGAGATGGTAGTTGGAAGTGGTGTACATTCGTTACTTGACATTAGTTTATTAGTTATCTGGAACAGCTCTTTACAGCTGGAACTCTCCGTGATCTTAGTACTGTAGTGGGATAAGTTAGCTAAATGGACTATGTTTGTGACGTTCTTAGCGGATTCATAGATTTGTTTTTAAATAGTGAGTCTGGTGGAAAGCCAAAGCCTCTGTGATTTTCGGCGATGTATGTTAGCAGTGCGAAGCTGGTCCCTAACATTGCTATACCATGGAGAAACTTTATTTGTAATTGATATTCTGCATTAGGTGGCTGGGGAATATTTTTAAGCAATGAACGCAGGAGGTTATCTAGTTGGTCTGCTGTATGACGAAAGTTGTTTTCTTGTCTTGGATGTCATTCATTAATTTGGTTCTATTTATCATACGGAGGTTTCTCTTAGTAGCAAATACAGGTGGAGGGTTAGGGACTGATACGTCGAGATGGCAAATAATGCAGAGGTGATCTGATGCAAGTTTGTGGGAAACAAGGGTGGATTGCAGACATTATTATCAGGTCTTTGAAGAAACCAGTCTAAAATGTGACCAAGTTTATGGGTGGGTTGGTTAACTGACTGCTTAAGGTTACAAACATGACTGGATTCTAGGAGTTTTGATGTGTATGTGTTTCCAGGACAGTCAATGTGAAAGTTGAAATCGCAAAGAATAATTAGGTTGCCACCTATCAAATTTCCATACTCCAAAAGATTCGGAAACTACTCCAAAAAGAGAGATTCAGTCAGCTGTAAATACAGATAAAGGGACTGAACTTTGTTCCAGTGTGAGTCCTTTTTGAACTAGTTCAAATGATGTGTAGCAGAAATCGAAGGTTGTGTCGTACTTAAGGCATTTCATCATGGAATTCTTTGTGATGACAGCAATTCCACCTCCGCGAGAGTTCCGGGGAAATGACTTGATGGAGTTAGCGGTGGGTGTTAAATCTGCGCACTTGGGTTCATCGCCTGATGTTTTTATCCATGTTTATGTCAGAAAGAAGACGTCGATATTCTGGTTGTTGATAAAATTAACTATTTCTGTGCGCTTTTCCGGTGGTCCTATTGATTGGACGTTGAATAATGCAATACATAGTGGAGTCCCTAGGACAGTTAACACAACGGTTGACGATTTAAGATGAATTTGCACCAGGTTATCAAAATTAACGGCCGAAGTTTTAAATTGTTTATATGTTACGGGCGAAAGGGAGATAACTGGAATTCTTGTTCCTGGTCTACGCCGGCCAGCTTTGAAACAACGTTTCTTTTATCGCTTCCGTTTACATTTAATTAATCATGAATGTAGTCCCAGGTCGTTTTGTCTTGAGCCTAATGTAGTACACGGCGTTAGATATAGTTTCAGCTGAGCAGAGTGACAAAAGTGTATCGAGTGATTAGAGTGATCGGAGTCGACGCCTTATCAGCTGAAGAGCTAACTATGAAGTCGACCATATCAGCTGTAATACTAAACCATAGCAGCCATTAGAGCTGAATAGTGTTGCTGGTCGAGTAGCAGGTGATCGTGCGTTGATGACAGAGATTGGTGAGCACCGATAGCTTGATTGAACAACCTGGAATACTGACGGCTTGATTGGCCAGTGTGACTTGTAACCGAGCGTGCGTGCGACGCAGTGCATTACTCCATACGTTTAATGTGTTTTAGATGTCGGCTATTTTGGGAGGTTTGAAAATCCAGTGTTCTCTTGGGACGGTAGAGATAATTGTATCTGATATTTTGTGTTTTCGCACATTCACTAGATGAGTGAATACATTTGTACGATATGACTAAAATACTACATCTTTTACTGTTTTAGTAAAACGCATCATTCTTTTCGTGGTGAAATCTGTCAATCATTCACCGGTTGTCTTCATACTGTGTAAGATCATTTAATTGTATTTTTATTATAACTCCGTGCGTTTTATGTTAATTGATCCAATATGTGGATCACGTAGATGCACATCATAATCCTAATTAATATATAATTAAAGTATTCGTCATTAAAAAATAAGCAAATGTTTGTAGGATATGGCGAGATTAGGGTTGAAAAACTGAAAAACAATTAGGTTAATAGAAATTTCCAGTATATTTACGTCATGTCTCAGAAATATTTACCACGAGAACCTCGCGTGAATAGAGGTATTTAACGTTCCATAATGCTATGCGCTATGTTCTCTAGGTTAGATCAGGTAATAACTAAACACTTTTACCGAGACTATAGGTTTGACTGGTCTCAGTTTTAGTATCAGTAATGTATTTAAGAAATTAGACAATAAGATCAGTAACTTTTAAAGAGAAGTGCCCTGATGGGCAATGTTTGGTGTAGACTGATTTGGTACCAATAATGCGATTTATAATTAACTAACAGATCAATTCATATATGTGACACTGAAAGCTTAATGGTTTCACATTTATTAAAAAAATACAAGCAACTAAGAATATTTTGGAACAAAATAAATTTAAATTCCGAAACAATTTTAATTTGTATCGAAAACTATTAAAATTCAAAGCAATCAAGTTATTTAAAACTTAATTAATAATGCAATGACAATTTAGAAGAACTTACTGTATTATGCATTAAATACAGTCATTTTAAAAGGTATTAAACATATCTCAAAGAAACGATTGTTCCGAATGAATTCCGGATTACGTGACATTTATATATATATATATATATATATATATATATATATATATATATATATATATATATATATATATATATATATTACGTGGCATATATATATATATATATATATATTAATTAATGAAAACGTATCTCTCATTCAGATACGATATATATTGTTGAAAATTAAATGATCTAAAGAACATATTCCATCAACACGGAAAGGACAGCATCTATTTAGTACACGCGATAAAGGTCACGCGTCATAAATTCGTCCTAATTTTTTTTATTAATCAAGTGTACAGAAAAAAACCTTTTTTCAAAAGAAGTTAAAAGTCGAGGCTATGCCTGAATTCCATGTGCCAATCAGTAAAAAGCAACTGATGCGATTTTTGGTTATGGCTGGAAAATATCGATCATGTTGCTCTAATTATGAAGATAGCTGATTGTACTGGCCACTGACATATGTTGTGAACACAGATTACATAGCTAATATTTCTCTAAGAATCTGGACTAAATATTCAGGTTATTATTTATGTTTACATCTACGGTAAATATGTTTATTTCAAATGTAAACATTTTTACTTCCATTTGAATAAAGAAGAAGTCTTCTATATGACCTTACAAACTTCTATAATATAAGGTTTCCATTACGTTGACATAATTTTCAAAAAATGGTAAATACAACCTAGGTCTAGAAGTGGGGTATATAACCTTGTTTACCTAAGAATTACTCATTCTTGCCGTAACATCTGAATCAGAATCAGTATTATTGTTAAGTTCGGTTTTTGGTTGATTTATTTATTCCGATTATTATTCACCGTAATTACAAACTGCTCAATAACATTTTAGAAGTAAAGTATTTATTTGGAATTATAGTGAATTCAGACGAGGATATTTGGATTATATTATTGTGATAAATTAAAAGAATGTTAGTAGATTGTCACACTCCAGGCCATTGGCACATTGCACGTTCGAGACTACAAAAAAACCTACACACACACACACACACACACACACACACACACACACACACACACACACACACACACACATACATACATACATACATACATACATACATACATACATACATACATACATACATACATACATACATACATATATACATACATACATATAAGGGCATATTAAGTAGAATACGTATAAATCTCATTAAGATTTTGTTAGCCGTGTTTATTACAAACGAGAGGTTAAATCTTCTAGCAGACACTTCTTATAAAGAATCCAATCTTCTTTGATCTGTAAATTTTCCTGAAATGTTTCCTCGTCAGGAAATGGACGGATATTGTACCTCATTCTTTTCTTGACCAATTCATTAGCATGTTTCACATAAAATGCCTTGGATAGCATGACACACTCTGCACCCTGGCTGACCTAAAGAAAAACCCAAATACAAATTATATGATGCACACATTTTGTATGGCATGTTTATTTATTTAATATAGACCTTTTACGGGTAAACACGTAGAATATAACCCTTTGCTTATAGTGTTCACAGCATAATATGTTTTAAATGTTATCACATGACCACGTTCCTTGAAGAAACACTTTCCTAGTATAAAGTAAAACGTGTGTTTCACAAGACTGCGGAAACAATTCAAGAGACTCGCAGAAATTGTTCTTAAGTTACTCTCACCTGACAAGAACTCTGACTAGTTCCAAAGTGATCTTACTTAATTTTCCAAACAATTGTTAAAGTAACTTGTACGTGATAAAAACTACAAATAGTTGATAAGTTACAAATACAAAACATGAGCTCTAAAAACTAGTAAACTAATGACACTAGACGTGTGCTTACAAACAGTTACTAACTTACTGACACTGAACGAGTGCTTTCAAACAGTTACTACATTACTGACACTAGACGAGTGTTTTCAAACAGTTACTAAACTACTGACACTAGACGAGTGTTTTCAAACAGTTACTAAACTACTGACACTAGACGAGTGCTTTCAAACAGTTACTATATTACTGACACTAGACGAGTGTTTTCGAACGGTTACTAAACTACTGACACTAGACGAGTGCTTTCAAACAATTGATAAGCTATGCGCACCTGACAAGAGTCTCGAAACAGTTAACTGCACACAATACCAAACAGTCATCATTGTAAGCAAAATGAAATGCAAAACGGTATTGTGCATGACATAAAAGCATATATATTTACTAGAGTTCACTAGAGCTGAGCTGTCTATAGCTGTCTAAAGCTGAATAGAGATGTCTAGATCTGTCTGTATATATGTACGTATGTCGGTACATGTGGTGGAGCCACGAATGTAGACGTAGCTAATTTAGTGGTGCTGTATGTACGTGTGTATACGTAAGACTGTACATGTGGTGGATACATGAAGGGTGTGAACGGCCGATACATGTATGACCCAACCCAAGGACTCTGTGAAATGTGCGGTTCATCAGTTTATGAATCGTACGACTCTACAAGGGTCAAGAAGCTTATGTTTGTTCCGGTAATTGTTTCAACTGGGTACATGTTCTTTTATATGAGATTATTTGAATCTCAGTTGTGGAGATTATGTGAATCTCACTTACAGTGCATAACATTATTTGAAACACATTCGAATACATTGAGAGTATTTGAATCTCAAACGTAGTCCATTCGTGAGATTGTGCGAATCTCTCTTACAGTGCATAAGATTTTTTGAAACACATTCGAATACATTGAGAGTATTTGAATCTCAAACGTAGTCCATTCGTGAGATTGTGTGAATCTCTCTTACAGTGCATAACATATTTTGAAACACATTCGAATACATTGAGAGTATTTGAATCTCAAACGTAGTCCATTCGTGAGATTGTGTGATTCTCTCTTACAGTGCATAACAATTTTTGAAACACATTCGAATACATTGAGAGTATTTGAATCTCAAACGTAGTCCATTCGTGAGATTGTGCGAATCTCTCTTACAGTGCATAACATTTTTTGAAACACATTCGAATACATTGAGAGTATTTGAATCTCAAACGTAGTCCATTCGTGAGATTGTGTGAATCTCTCTTACAGTGCATAACATATTTTGAAACACATTCGAATACATTGAGAGTATTTGAATCTCAAACGTAGTCCATTCGTGAGATTGTGTGATTCTCTCTTACAGTGCATAACAATTTTTGAAACACATTCGAATACATTGAGAGTATTTGAATCTCAATCGTTGTCCGTACCGGAGATTATGTGAATCTCTCTTACAGTGCATAATAGTATTTGCCACGTATCTGCAGACTATAAATTGCTATTCAGACAATAAATTGATATTCAGAGTATAAATTGCTATTCAGACAATAAATTTATATTCAGAGTATAAATTGCTATTCAGACAATAAATTGATATTCAGACTATAAATTGCTATTCAGACAATAAATTGCTATTCAGACAATAAATTGATATTCAGACTATAAATTGCTATTCAAACTGTATATAAGTAGTTCACTTACCCAAGATTTTTGTCGGGATCAAGAGCCGTATTTAATGCATTTAATGTCGGATTTGCCAAAACAGTTGGGGGAAAAGTATGTTGATAATAGAGAGATATATTAAGATATTGAATTTGCTTTCTATTGTAATTGTAATGGATGCTCCGTCTAATATGGAAATATTTAACTCGTGTATTCTAAGACCCACCAGTATGCTAAGACTGCGAACCATATATTTAGCTCACGTATTCTAGGAACAACCATTATATTCGGTCTGGAAATCACATGTTACACTCAGGCGAGTTTAGAGACTAGTGAGAAAGTCATTAAAACCTAGAGACAGTATATGGGTATCCGCCATGTACGTTATCTCCATGTGGGTATCCGCCATATCCGGTATGTGGATTATCTCCGTGTGGGTTTAGAGACTAGCTAGAAAATCATCTTGGGTCAGTAAGTGGGTTTCTTACTGACCAACTCGAATGTGCCAGCACAATTGTTACAGTCTAACTTAATAATTCAGGAGATTAAAAACTATAAGTAAATTAGTACTGACAGTCAGGGCAAATACAAGAGCCGGAATATTAAATCATTCACTGTTGATAGGAAGATCGATATTTCCCTCAAAAAGGAAGTACATGTTAATTATCTACCCATCAAAAGAGGCATCTGCGGAAACACTACTCTCTGTTCTTGTAAATGTTAACAGCATTCCAAGGGCTGCATTCGAAAGCCAAATAGATAATGAAGGTCCATATGTATGTGTCTCCTGTCATAGCAGTAATAAAGCTTCCAGTTATTATATCTGTACCGATATCATATATAGTTTTTAAACATACTGACGTAATTGTAGTAAAGTCTTTTATAGAAAACAAAACTCTTTAACAAGTGTTAGCAATTTGTTTTAATGCCTAAACCCAGCATTACCCATTTAAAAAATTGAATAAAATCAAGCAACGAACTTATTTTAAATGAAATATAGGTAGCTCTAAATAAAACAAATAACTTTGTTCTGACTTAAGTCTGTAGAATGCGAGGTCAGGGCTAATTGCTATTTGTCAAGTTTCTTGGGAGTGATGTTTGTAGTTTAGAATTGCTGTATAAATAATAAAAATAAAATATATCAAAACTGATGTCTAAATAATGATACCAGAATGTACCTCCTGTTGAAATGATGTTTAAATTATAATAATAGAATATATCTCCTTTATAATTGCTGTTTAACTAATAATACTAGAATGTATATCCAGTAGAATCGATCTATAAATAATAATGCTGGAATCCATATCCTAAGGAATTGCTGCTTTGTTGTAATTCAGTCTCAAAGAGCATATACCATAATAATAATAATAATAATAATAATAATAATAATAATAATAATAATAATAATAATAATAACTAATGAGAACTTTGTATAGCGCCTAATCTTTAGAAGCTCCAAGCGCTTTAAAACATTAATAATGATATGACTACAAAATAACTCTTTTTTAAAAAACATGAAATTAGAAAACATAAAAAAATGCTAATATTTGAGGTAGGAACATTATTAGGTCTTAACATTTGTTCTTGCAATCGAAAAAGGTGAATTTTAAGACCACTCATGAAAGGGATCACTATGTCTGTGTGTCTAATGGGCGATTCATTCCACCTTGCTGAGCTCTGGTATGCAGAACGTTGTCCATATGACTTTGATTTTATAATGGGCATAATGAGTATACGATTGTCAGAAGAGGAGCGTAAGTATCTTGCTGGTGTATACACATGGGTGAGGTCGGATAGGTATGCTGGACTGGCGTCCGTTAGTGAAACGTTGCACAGAGAACAAATTCTGTTTGATTCTGGATTGAATGGATCGCCAGTGTAGGGTACAGAGCAGCGGGAAGGTGTTCTCTGAACGTGGTACTCTAAGGGTGATCCCAGAACCTGTGTTTTGACCTTTTTGAAGTTTCTGGAGTAGATATTGAGGCGAACCAGACAGAATTGAGTTAGAATAGTCCAGTCTTGAAGGTACTAATGAACACACAAGTGTTTTAATGGCATCAACTGAAACATATTTACGAATGGAGGTGATCTGTCTCAGCTCTAGATATGCAGCCTTACATATTTTCATGACATGTTGGTGCAATGTGCGAGTACTCTCTAGATAAACACCTTGGTTTCGTACCGACTGTGTGAAATTACTGTTGATGTTGCTGATATTTATTGTTGGAGGTAAGGGATGTGAATCAGGAAATATTTGTGTTATGATCATAACAGCCTCAGTTGTATCATCATTCATTTGCAGCTTGTTACATGTGATCCATGATTTTACATCAGAAATGCACCTCTCTAGTCCATGTATGGTAGCATCACCTTTAGTTGGGTGGCTATATTTCCATATTTGGGTGTCATCTTCGTATGATTGGTGAGACACTGGGTGATGATCAATGACACCTGTGAGCGGCTGAGTGTACATAATGAAGATACCAGGTACAAGAACAGACCCATGTCGAACACCACAACATAGACGAACTGGGCTGGAGTGTATTCCATTTGCAGATAAAATTTGTGTCCTGTTGACTAAGTAGGACTTGAACCAATGTAAGGTTGTATTGAGCATGCCAAATACATGCTGGAGACGGTGAAGTAATGTCATGGTATATTGTGTCATATGCTGCAGACAAATCAAGGAGGGTAAGGACTGTAATCGCACCGCTATGTAATGTCGTTAACTACTTTCAAAAGAGTAGTTTCAGTACTTTAGCAAGGACGATATGCATACTGTATGACTGTACATTGCTACAAAAAAGACTGTTTGGATTCAATTGAGATACAGGTTGGGTTAAGTTTTTCTAAGTTTTTATATCAACGGGTGATATGAAAACTGGAATGTGCTTCTTTAAATCGTTATGGTCAAGATTTCGTTTCTTCAGCAGGAGCTTTAAAATAACAGTTTTAAAAAATGATGGGAATTTTCCCGGATAGGACAGGTATTAATAACATCAGTTAGTGAAGGCAATATTGGATCTAAGCACTCAAGCAGCAGTGATGTTGGAATTGGACATGACTTTGGTGCACTCGTTATCACGAATGACCGTACAAAATCCATGGAGACAGGTTCAAATGCTCCTAAAGGTTGTTGTTGAAATTCTGTATCGTAACTGCATGGTGGTGACTCAATTGAAATTGTGTTGTCAAGCGAATCTTTAATGGTTCGTACTTTGTCACGGAAGAAATTTGCAAATAGTTTCGGAAGGTCTACTGGAGAGGAGGTAGTTGGAAGTGGTGTACATTTGTTCCTTGACATTAGTTTGTTTGTTATCTCGTAGAGCTCTTTAAACATACACCTGCCTGCTCAGCAGAAGTTTAGTTTGTTAATAAACTCAATAAACTCTTTGCATCTGTGATTCTCCGTGATCTTATTACTGTAGTGGGATAATTTGGCTAAATGTAGTATCTTTGTGATATTCTTTTTAGTGGTTTCATAGAGTTGTTTATGAATTGTTAGTCTGGTGGAAAGCCAAAGCCTCTCTGCTTTTCGGCGATTGCTTTTAGCAGTGCAAAGCTGGTCTTTAATACTGCTATACCATGGAGAACACTTTTTAATTGACACTCTGCACTTGGTGGCTGGGGCATGTTTTTTAAGCAATGAACTCAGGCATTTATCGAGTTGGTCTGCTCTAGGAGGTAAGAACTTTGTCAGTTTCCTAGGATGTCATGCATGAATTTGGTTCTATTTATCATACGGAGGTTTATCTTAGTAGCAAATAAAGGTGGAGGGGGATCAGGGACTGATACGTCCAGATGGCATATAATTCAGAGGTGATCTGATGTAAGTTCATGGGATACAAGGGTCAATCGCGGAATATTATCATCAGGTCTTTGAAGAATTCAATCTAAAATGTGACCATGTTTGTGGGTGGAAAGGTTAACTGACTGTTTAAGGGAGAAAACATGAATGGAATATAGGAGTTTTTACGTGTATTAGTTTCCAGGACAGTCAGTGTGAAAGTTGAAATCTCCAAGAATAATCAGGTTGACACCTATCGAATTTCCATACTCCAGGAGATTCGGAAACTTCTTTAAACAAGCGATTCAGTCAGCTTGTTATTTTCTACTAGTTAGAGGCATAAAAAACTGGACTAACCTTTGTTCCCGTGTGAGTGTTGTTTGGACTAGTTCAAACGATATGTGGCGGAAATTGAAGATTGTGTTGTTTTTAAGACATTTTATCATGGAATTCTTTGTAATGACAGCAATTCCGCGAGTTTGGCGAGGGAACGCCTTGATGAAGTAACCGGTGAGTGTTAAATCCTAGCACATGGGATTATCGACTGATCTTTTAATCCATGTTTCTGTAAGGAAAAAGATGTCGATATTTTTTGATCGTTGATAAAATTAACTATTTCTGTGCGCTTTTCCGGTGGTCCTAGTGATTGGACGCTGATAATGCAATACACAGTGGTATTTCTGTGACAGTTAACACAACAGTTGACGATTTAAGGAGTTGCACCAGGTGATTTAAATTAACGGCCGAAATGAAATTTAGATTGTTTAGCTGGAAAGGGCGAAATGAAGATAATTCTTCTTCCTGTTCTACACCAGCCAGATTTGAAACAACATTGTTTTCGCGTCCGTTTACATTTAAGTAATGATAAATGTGGTGCCAGTTCCACGTGATGGCGTTTTTGTTCAAAAACAAGGATGTCGTAACACTGGAGCAATACAGCTGAGAAAAATTATAATTGTTCTCTTTTCCAAAACAAAGAGATGAAGAAACACATATAAACTGAACAACCACTGCATGATGAAACACAATAATGTAGACGAAGATGGACAACAAGCACGTATGTTATGAAAAACAACACAAAAGCGGAAGAGCCAGGTCAAACCGGTTAAGAGATAGCGGTCATCTTTTCGGAATCTCAATTCCATGCAATACAATCCCCAGCAGAACATTTCATATTAGACACATAATAAAAATGGTACGTTAACATCATGACAGACATGTCATATTTGGCAAATAATGAAATGTCCATGAAAGCATACTGTAATTGTCATGTCAATTAATATAGAAAAATACCATATCCGTCATGTAATTAAATATCACAAAAATACCACATTCGTCACGTAATCAAATATCACAAAAATGCCATATTCGTCACGTAATTAAATATCACAAAAATGCCATATTCGTCACGTAATTCAATATCACACAAATACCATATTCGTCACGTAATTAAATATCACACAAAAATACCATATTCGTCACGTAATTAAGTATCACAAATATGCCATACTCGTCACGTAATTAAATATCACAAAAATGCCATATTCGTCACGTAATTAAATATCACAAAAATACCATATTCGTCATGTAATTCAATATGACACAAAAATACCATATTCGTCACGTAATTCAATATCACACAAAAATACCATATTCGTCACGTAATTCAATATGACACAAAAATACCATATTCGTCACGTAATTCAATATCACACAAAAATACCATATTCGTCACGTAATTCAATATAACAAAAATACCATATTCGTCACGTAATTCAATATCACAAAAATACCATATTCGTCACGTAATTAAATATCACACAAAAATACCATATTCGTCACGTAATCAAATATCACAAAAATACCACATTTGTTACGTAATTCAATATCACACAAAAATACCATATTCGTCACGTAATTCAATATCACACAAAAATACCATATTCGTCACGTAATTCAATATCACAAAAATACCATATTCGTCACGTAATTAAATATCACAAAAATACCATATTCGTCACGTAATTAAATATCACAAAAATACCATATTCGTCACGTAATTCGATATCACACAAAAATACCATATTCGTCACGTAATTAAATATCACAAAAATACCATATTCGTCACGTAATTAAATATCACAAAAACACCACATTTGTTACGTAATTCAATATCACACAAAAATACCATTTTCGTCATGTAATTAAATATCACAAAAATACCACATTTGTTACGTAATTCAATATCACACAAAAATACCATATTCGTCACGTAATTCAATATAACAAAAATACCATATTCGTCACGTAATTCAATATCACACAAAAATACCATATTCGTCACGTAATTCAATATAAAAAAAATACCATATTTTTCACGTAATTAAATATCACACAAAAATACCTAACTCGTCACGTAATTCAATATCACACAAAAAAACCATATTCGTCACGTAATCAAATATCACAAAAATACCACATTTGTTACGTAATTCAATATCACACAAAAATACCATATTCGTCACGTAATTCAATATAACAAAAATACCATATTCGTCACGTAATTCAATATCACACAAAAATACCATATTCGTCACGTAATTCAATATAACAAAAATACCATATTCGTCACGTAATTCAATATCACAAAAATACCATATTTTTCACGTAATTAAATATCACACTAAAATACCATATTCATCACGTAATTCAATATCACACAAAAATACCATATTCGTCACGTAATTAAATATCACAAAAATACCATATTCGTCACGTAATTAAATATCACAAAAACACCACATTTGTTACGTAATTCAATATCACACAAAAATACCATTTTCGTCATGTAATTAAATATCACAAAAATACCACATTCGTCACATAATCAAATATCACAAAAATGCCATATTCGTCACGTAATTAAATATCACAAAAATGCCATATTCGTCACGTAATTCAATATCACACAAATACCATATTCGTCACGTAATTAAATATCACACAAAAATACCATATTCGTCACGTAATTAAGTATCACAAAAATGCCATACTCGTCACGTAATTAAATATAACAAAAATGCCATATTCGTCACGTAATTCAATATCACACAAAAATACCATATTCGTCACGTAATTCAATATCACACAAAAATACCATATTCGTCACGTAATTCAATATCACACAAAAATAGCATATTCCTCACGTAATTCAATATCACAAAAATACCATATACGTCACGTAATTCAATATCACACAAAAATACCATATTCGTCACGTAATTCAATATCACAAAAATACCATATTCGTCACGTAATTAAATATCACAAAAATGCCATATTCGTCACGTAATTAAACATCACAAACATGCCATATTCGTCACGTAATTCAATATCACAAAAATACCTTATTCGTCACGTAATTCAATATCACACAAAAATACCATATTCGTCACATAATTCAATATCACAAAAATGCCATATTCGTCACGCAATTAAACATCACAAAATTGCCATATTCGTCACGTAATTGAACATCACACAAAATACCATATTCGTCACGTAATTCAATATCACAAAAATACCATATTCGTCACGTAATTCAATATCACACAAAAATACCATATTTTTCACGTAATTAAATATCACACAAAAATACCATATTCGTCACGTAATCAAATATCACAAAAATACCATATTCGTCACGTAATAAAATATCACAAAAATACCATATTCGTCACGTCATTAAATATCACAAAAATACCACATTTGTTACGTAATTCAATATCACACAAAAATACCATTTTCGTCGCGTAATTCAATATCACAAAAATACCATATTCGTCACGTAATTCAATATCACACAAAAATACCATATTCGTCACGTAATTCAATATCACACAAAAATACCATATTCGTCACTTAATTCAATATCACAAAAATACCATATTCGTCACGTAATTCAATATCACACAAAAATACCATATTCGTCACGTAATTCAATATAACAAAAATACCATATTCGTCACGTAATTAAATATCACAAAAATGCCATATTCGTCACGTAATTAAACATCACAAAAATGCCATATTCGTTACGTAATTAAACATCACAAAAATGCCATATTCGTCACGTAATTAAACATCACAAAAATGCCATATTCGTCACGTAATTCAATATCACACAAAAATACCATATTCGTCACGTAATTCAATATCACAAAAATACCATATTCGTCACGTAATTCAATATCACACAAAAATACCATATTCGTCACGTAATTCAATATCACACAAAAATACCATATTCGTCACGTAATTAAATATCACAAAAATACCATATTCGTCACGTAATTCAATATCACAAAAAAATACGATATTCGTCACGTAATTCAATATCACAAAAATACCATATTCGTCACGTAATTCAATATCACAAAAATACCATATTCGTCACGTAATTCAATATCACACATAAATACCATATTCGTCACGTAATTAAATATCATAAAATACCATATTCGTCACGTAATTAAACATCACAAAAATACCATATTCGTCACGTAATTCAATGTCACACAAAAATACCATATTCGTCACGTAATTCAATATCACAAAAATACCATATTCGTCACGTAATTCAATATCACACAAATACCATATTCGTCACGTAATTCAATATCACACAAAAATACCATATTCGTCACGTAATTCAATATCACACAAAAATACCATATTCGTCACGTAATTCAATATCACACAAAAATACCATATTCGTCACGTAATTAAATATCACAAAAATACCATATTCGTCACGTAATTCAATATCACACAAAAATACCATATTTGTCACGTAATTCAATATCACACAAAAATACCATATTCGTCACGTAATTAAATATCACAAAAATACCATATTCGTCACGTAATTAAATATCACAAAAATACCACATTTGTTACGTAATTCAATATCACACAAAAATACCATTTTCGTCATGTAATTAAATATCAAAAAAATACCATGTTCGTCACGTAATTCAATATCACAAAAATACCATATTCGTCACGTAATTAAATATCAAAAAAATACCATGTTCGTCACGTAATTCAATATCACACAAAAATACCATATTTGTCACGTAATTCAATATCACACAAAAATACCATATTCGTCACGTAATTCAATATCACACAAAAATACCATATTCGTCACGTAATTAAATATCACAAAAATACCATATTCGTCACGTAATTCAATATCACACAAAAATACCATATTCGTCACATAATTCAATATCACAAAAACACCATATTCGTCACGTAATTAAATATCACAAAAATACCATATTCGTCACGTAATTCAATATCACACAAAAATACCATATTCGTCACGTAATTAAACATCACAAAAATACCATATTCGTCACGTAATTCAATATCACACAAAAATACCATATTCGTCACGTAATTCAATATAACAAAAATACCATATTCGTCACGTAATTCAATATCACACAAAAATACCATATTCGTCACGTAATTCAATATCACACAAAAATACCATATTCGTCACGTAATTCAATATCACACAAAAATACCATATTCGTCACGTAATTCAATATGACAAAAATACCATATTCGTCACGTAATTCAATATCACACAAAAATACAATATTCGTCACGTAATTCAATATCACACAAAAATACCATATTCGTCACGTAATTCAATATCACACAAAAATACCATATTCGTCACGTAATTCAATATCACAAAAATACCATATTCGTCACGTAATTCAATATCACACAAAAATACCATATTCGTCACGTAATTCAATATAACAAAATACCATATTCGTCACGTAATTAAATATCACAAAAATGCCATATTCGTCACGTAATTAAATATCACAAAAATGCCATATTCGTTACGTAATTAAACATCACAAAAATGCCATATTCGTCACGTAATTTAACATCACAAAAATGCCATATTCGTCACGTAATTCAATATCACACAAAAATACCATATTCGTCACGTAATTCAATATCACAAAAATACCATATTCGTCACGTAATTCAATATCACACAAAAATACCATATTCGTCACGTAATTCAATATCACACAAAAATACCATATTCGCCACGTAATTAAATATCACAAAAATACCATATTCGTCACGTAATTCAATATCACACAAAAATACCATATTCGTCACGTAATTCAATATCACAAAAATACCATATTCGTCACGTAATTCAATATCACAAAAATACCATATTCGTCACGTAATTCAAGATCACACAAAAATACCATATTCGTCACGTAATTAAACATCACAAAAATACCATATTCGTCACGTAATTCAATATCACACATAAATACCATATTCGTCACGTAATTCAATATCACAAAATACCATATTCGTCACGTAATTAAACATCACAAAAATACCATATTCGTCACGTAATTCAATATCACACAAAAATACCATATTCGTCACGTAATTCAATATCACAAAAATACCATATTCGTCACGTAATTCAATATCACAAAAATACCATATTCGTCACGTAATTCAATATCACACAAAAATACCATATTCGTCACGTAATTCAATATCACACAAAAATACCATATTCGTCACGTAATTCAATATCACAAAAATACCATATTCGTTACGTAATTAAATATCACAAAAATACCATATTCGTCACGTAATTCAATATCACACAAAAATACCATATTTGTCACGTAATTCAATATCACACAAAAATACCATATTCGTCACGTAATTCAATATCACACAAAAATACCATATTCGTCACGTAATTAAATATCACAAAAATACCATATTCGTCACGTAATTCAATATCACAAAAATACCATATTCGTCACGTAATTAAATATCACAAAAATACCATATTCGTCACGTAATTCAATATCACACAAAAATACCATATTTGTCACGTAATTCAATATCACACAAAAATACCATATTCGTCACGTAATTCAATATCACACAAAAATACCATATTCGTCACGTAATTAAATATCACAAAAATACCATATTCGTCACGTAATTCAATATCACACAAAAATACCATATTCGTGACGTAATTCAATATAACAAAAATACCATATTCGTCACGTAATTAAATATCACAAAAATACCATATTCGTCACGTAATTCAATATCACACAAAAATACCATATTCGTCACGTAATTAAACATCACAAAAATACCATATTCGTCACGTAATTCAATATCACACAAAAATACCATATTCGTCACGTAATTCAATATCACAAAAATACCATATTCGTCACGTAATTCAATATCACAAAAATACTATATTCGTCACGTAATTCAATATCACACAAAAATACCATATTCGTCACGTAATTCAATGTCACCCAAAAATACCATATTCGTCACGTAATTCAATATCACACAAAAATACCATATTTTTCACGTAATTAAATATCACACAAAAATACCATATTCGTCACGTAATTCAATATCACACAAAAATACCATATTCGTCACGTAATTCAATATCACACAAAAATACCACATTTGTTACGTAATTCAATATCACACAAAAATACCATATTCGTCACGTAATTCAATATAACAAAAATACCATATTCGTCACGTAATTCAATATCACACAAAAATACCATATTCGTCACGTAATTCAATATCACAAAAATACCATGTTTTTCACGTAATTAAATATCACACAAAAATACCATACTCGTCACGTAATTCAATATCACACAAAAAAACCATATTCGTCACGTAATCAAATATCACAAAAATACCACATTTGTTACGTAATTCAATATCACACAAAAATACCATATTCGTCACGTAATTCAATATAACAAAAATACCATATTCGTCACGTAATTCAATATCACACAAAAATACCATATTCGTCACGTAATTCAATATAACAAAAATACCATATTCGTCACGTAATTCAATATCACAAAAATACCATATTTTTCACGTAATTCAATATCACACAAAAATACCATATTCGTCACGTAATTCAATATCACACAAAAATACCATATTCGTCACGTAATTCAATATCACAAAAATACCATATTCGTCACGTAATTCAATATCACACAAAAATACCATATTCGTCACGTAATTCAATATCACACAAAAATACCATATTCGTCACGTAATTAAATATCACAAAAATACCATATTCGTCACGTAATTCAATATCACAGAAAAATACCATATTCGTCACGTAATTAAATATCACACAAAAATACCATATTCGTCACGTAATTCAATATCACACAAAAATACCATATTCGTCACGTAATTCAATATCACAAAAATAGCATATTCGTCACGTAATTCAATATCACACAAAAATGCCATATTCGTCACGTAATTCAATATCACAAAAATACCATATTCGTCACGTAATTCAATATCACACAAAAATACCATATTCGTCACGTAATTCAATATCACACAAAAATACCATATTCGTCACGTAATTCAATCTTCTGGAGGACATGCCATATTCATATTTAAATCTTTAAGAAAACACATCACATTCGTCATATAATGTAAACTTCAAGAAAACATTCATAATGTTAATATAGATAAATCATAAAGAAAACATGCCATAATCTGCTTGTAATTTAATCCTTTTTAAAATATGTCATGCTCATTATATATTTAAATCTCATGGAAGGTGTGTCATATTAATCATGCATTTTAATCTACTGGAAGGTTTGTAATATTTAACATGCATAAAAATCTCCTGGAAGGTGTGTCATATTTATCATGCATTTTAATCTCCTGGAAGGTGTGTAATATTTATCATGCATACAAATCTCCTGGAAGGTGTGTCGTATTTATCATGTAATTAAGTCTCCTGGAAAGCGTGTCATATTTTTCTGTTCACGCAATTTAATCTCATGGAAAACGTGTCATATTTGTCATGTAATTAAATCTTTTCAAGAACATGTGATGACACATGAGGGCTACAAAGGAGAAATAACACATGCAGTAAGACTGGAGATAATGATCGTAATGATGATAGTCATGGTGAAGGTGGTAGTACAGTAGTGTGTGCGTGTGTGTGTGTGTGTGTGTGTGTGTGTGTGTGTGTGTGTGTGTGTGTGATTTTGATTTTTAATGTAGCTTTAGCAATTCCTAAGTCATATAGTTAATATGTCTGCAGTGTTGCAGTTTAGACATGTAGCATGATGTCTCACCCAGTCGCATTATCCTGACACCAGGCTGACCAGTCCTAACACTAACCTCTTAATGCTGAGCGCCAAGAGAGGCAGCTGCTAGTACAATTTTTGTAAGTCTTTGGTATGACTCGGCCGGGGTTCTAACCACTAGGCCAACGGAACGGTCTAGGTAGTATAGATAATGATGGTGTTGAAGATGTGGATGATAAAGTTGTGGGTGGTAGTAATTCAGCTCCTACTGCTACCTGTGGTCTAGCAATTAGTAATGAATTGAATGATGATCACGATCATTCATGTTCGTTGTTGTCAATAATGATGAGGATGACGATGATGATGATAGAAGTGTGGTAGTCATATGTTACTCTTACTAGTGACGAATGTGAAAACTGACGGTGAGGGTTGCGATAGTAAAGTAGAATTATAATAGGCGGATTAGATTTCTGCTATCGCTCTGGGTCAAAGTCTTCTATATACTCCATTACGTTACCAAGTTTGACCTCCGCATTACACGCAGGTGTATTAGTTACGCGTGCTGTATGACTAAAATTTGGGAAGTTAAAATTAATTTTTGGCTTCTGCAAAAAATTTAGCAAAATCAGCTAGTTTAAGCGGTGTTATTAAAGCATATATGGCGAGTCTAGCGCGATATAATCCCTCAGCAGGTGCCCCCCCCCCCCCGGTATCCCATTCCAAAAAAATTGGCCACACGATATCCTAGTTAGACAAATACACCAACATAAATACAGCAAATAGTAATTATTAGGGCTCTACAGCATATAATATATTTACATAGATACATTTTGTGTGAGTGTATATTATAGTGATGATGGCTATACAGTAAATATAATATTCTGTTTTTGTGAGAGAATATTTTATAATGATTGCGCCTTTACTTTGCATAACAGATGAATTTATTTTCCTTTTACGTCAAAATATTTTATATTGGAGAGTTACAACGTTATGCATAATAGTAGTGAAAATTTCGCCAGATGTAGTTTGAAAGGATTTATGAGCGTTGCTAATGCGGGTTTTACATTACCAGAACAACATAATGCTTATTCTGTAAAACAAATTTATGAGCGTTGCTAATGCAAGCGAGACGTTACCATAACAATATAAGGGTTAGAAAAGACTCAATAAATCTTTCTCCTACACATTTGTAGAGAGGTTCAAAAGATGTTATAGACAGTTATGTGGCCTAAAACGTTAGAGCGTCCGCCTTGGAGGCGGGAGGTAACGAGTTCGAACCCCGGTTGAGTCATACCAACGACTTATTATAATGGTCAGCTGTCTCAAACGTTGCTCATCATTAAGAGCTTAGTGTTAGGATTGGTCGGCCTAGTGTCATGATAATTTGAATGGGTGGGACATCATGCTACGTGTCTGCGGCAAGATGCTACAGTGCTAGACATCACTATAAAGTGCCACACTGCAGACATCGTAGCAATATTGCGGAACATTTGTTAAAGCTACGTTAAAAGTTTTAAAAAAAAACACACACACAGACGCGTACGCACACACTCAAAAGATGTCATATGACTTTTTAAATACTTTTCCAGAATATCGGGATAAATTAATCGAGTTAGGGCTCATACTGGAATAAGAACGACGTGAACATGGTTAAACCCAAAATACGAACAGTGTAATATTATTGCTGGATACTGCGCAAGAAACGTTTAAACCGCTGATGTTAACTAAGTCTTCAGTTGAATATAATGAATGCAGTATGTACATCACCAATGATAGTGAATGTAGTAAGAAGCAAATCAATTACAAAGCTACTTTTGACAGTAATATAGAAATGACATATACACCGAACGACCATGAGAGAATCATATAAAGAATATATACAACGAATTAGATCAGCTGCCTATATGTGACAAATTTACAAGAGACGTAGTTAAGCATGAAAACAAATGCAATAGATTATATGCGCAAGAGGTAAGAGACTATTGGATACAAAAATGTAACACATATGTTATACGAGTTGGTGTATAATAATATAATGGAATATTTTGGATAATTTGGTCTGATTCCAACTTGAAAGACATTTAATCTAACTTGGGTCTTACCCTCCATTGAATGGTTCAGGAAGATGGCAGAAATTACACGTGGTATTGACGTAGAGTAGCATAATCAGATTTATATCCATGTCGTTTGTATTTAAAATCACACGAACGCCGCTTTGAATCCACGACATTGCAAGTTTTAAGTTACCATCATCGGATGAATTAGGGCGTAATAAAGTGAATACAGTGAACATTACCCACCTTAACCCTGTTCGAATAGGTTTCACAGCATATTTTACTAGTTTATATGGATGGTTGTATGACAGTCTATGCAAACACCATGATAAAGCTAATCTTTGTAACTTGACCTCGAGGCATTTGGCGCGTTGCTGAATGAACGTCGCAGCTTCAGTAGCAACACGTGGCAGCGATTCGCGTGTGAGTTCAGCCCACTTGACCCCGTGGATAAATTGTGTTACAGAGAGCTATGCTGCTGTTTCACTAAGCGGTTCTACAGTCCAACGCGTTTCTACTTCGAGTCATAATAATGCAAAGTTCAGGAATCAGATTGTAAAGAAATCTGTATTCTCTACAGCTCTAGTAGGGAATATATGTCACAAGTTAGCTCTGGCTTGTGATAGAGAGTATTATCAGCCTGAATTCCTTAGTGGATAAATAAAACCTTGATATATTTGACGAACAAAACAAAGATTAACCGTCATCCAAATTCATTATATGGAATAATTTAAAATAAAAAACACAGAAATATACACTATCTCTTACACTCACGGGCGGACAGGGATAACAATACACCATATTTTACATACTTTGGCTAACCGACGGTGTTCCTCAATCAACTCAAACCAGCTTTGTGCTGGGGAGATTACCGAGGACCAACCCCCCCCCCCCCAATAATGCAAGTATCTAAACGGTCCGTGGCGCTCTTCATATTTTCATTCCGATTCTTGCGGGTCGATTTGTTTGTATTAATTTTAAAGTTCCTGTTGCAACCAGCTGTGGTTCACTCGAGGAACGTTGTCTCGCGGTTTGGCGCAGGTCGTCCAAGTGTCCTGAGAGTACGTAAGTTAGATTTTCTTATGCCTCTCAGTATCCCTGGACCAGTGTCAGGCAATTGTATTAGCTCATTCACAATAGGCATGCTGATCTAGAAGGTACAGCATTGTCTAACTGTCTATTCCTTCAATATATTGCGGTCATCAATCGTTATATTGACAAAGGTATGGCAAAGATTCTGTAGACGTTGGAAAAATACAATAATCGAGGATCAGGATGGATTCTTGACAAATCAATCGAAGTTCATTTACATTCTTCCCAAATAGGATTTATGGCGGGTCTAATAATAGTCCAACTTCGCCGGGTTCACAGTGATTAAAATAAAATATGACAAGATGTGTTTAACAAGGACTCTCGAGTCCCGCGTTGCATCCCGCATGCGTTGATACAGACCAGCGTTGACAATACAAACAACTCCTTAGGTGAACTCAAGACTAAAATAAGTTTCGTGCACATGTTACTACATACGTAGTCAAAGCGTCTGAAGAAACCAACCCTGGTATCACGTTAACACGTACGCTTGGGATAATTTCCTCCATGCGCTTGAAAAATACCTACATGTATAAAGCAACAATGAATATGGATTGACACAGGTTTATCTTCTGCTAATAAATGACATGGATGATTCAGAGATGCGACACATTTACGTGTGGATAAATAACATCTTGCATCGGTTGTTTAACCGGTATGCAAGCAACATGATCAACAAAATCTGTTTTGACATTGCTGAAGTAATTTAGCACGTAATAGTTACGTACTTGACCGACACGGCCTTTACTGTAGCGGATTCAGTGAAAAGGTATAATGTATATTCATAACAGAAAAAAGCAGGAATATCCCAATATTTATCGTGGTTCAATAAAAAGCGAAACATCCTGTATCCGATCTGCGCAGACTTAGAATGTTTGAGTATTCTCGTGACCAAACAACACCGCGGGTCGGTCATATACAACACAAATTCATTTACATATCCCATGTATGATCTCACTGCCCTACCCAGTTACATCATGTATCTAGACGCATACATCTTGTCTGGCTTGGCTATGATGCAACCAATAGGCGAGTTTCATTGGATCAATTGGATGTAGACATTCGCACCATCAATTATGGATACTTCTTTGACCTTAGTGTACCCGGGGGTAGACATTCGCAATAGTGACCTTGGATACTTCTTTGGAGTTGATATTAGTGTACCCAGATGAACTTTACTGCGGCCACAGTGATTATTGGCTGGCTATGAAAGTGCCTTGGGAGTGACTGTAGCCATTCCAGCAGGGATAATGGGTGGTTCCGGTAGCAAATACACACAAATGTACCAAACTGGTGCAAAACCTGCGTATTAAGCTTATTTTATACATTTAATCAATTTGTAATATCTACGAACTTGCTGTAGCGAAAACGTTGATCTTTTAGGAAAAGGGAGTAGGATTAACTTCGGAGGATTTCAGATGCACGAATATTCTATTTGGTGGCTGGACCATAAATGTTTTCACTCTCTCTTACCAGCGGATGCCAAAAGATAGCGTGTTGACTGTTATGGTATATCAATCCTGGCTTCTCTCGATTGTTAGCGTCCCATTTTAAACAATCCAGGCCGGTAATTGTTGCATTCAGAAATATGTATTTCATCAGAACTGCGAAATCCCGCCGGCAACTTTAAAAGAAAAACAACGTAACGTTCTTTGCTCCAAATCGAACACAAGTTCGGTGATCGCGGCATTATTGTTATGTGTTGGAACACAAGTTGGATTTGCAGTAGGTGTTTTCGTGCGGCATCGCACACATTAAGAAAGCATGACTTAGTTGTACAGCAAATGATATTCTAAAAAATAACTACGAATATATCTAGTTAGTTCTGCTTTACATTTATCATTAGAAATTGAATTCGTTCCAATACTGCTTAGTATTCATGTTCTCTGTACTGTGCTGAAAACCCGTAGCAGTAAATAAACCTAGTGTTGATTGACAACAGAAAAAACATCTTTTGTACCATGTGAAGTGGAATATTTATAATTAAAACGAAAATATCAATAGCATCAGGAAATAATCGATTTCAACTGTGAACAGGTTAAAATTGTCTATCATCCCAGAAATCTTGCTAATTTGCCAGATTCATTGACCATTCCAAGTATGTCTCCAACAGATGTGCTCTGTTTGCCGATCATTCATTCCGCGTTTGATTAAGACTTCCATTCTTTGATATGTAGTACGACGGATATGGTAACTTATTCTGTCATAAAAGAAACAGAAAACAGATGTTTTGCGTATTCTGGCATTATTACAGCGTATAAACCTAGTTCAACATAAGAAAATTATAGAACATGACAACCGTTCTCTGCTGACATCTAGAATTAGATTCAGAAAGGATTAGAATGCCGTCTGGATAAGATAATGAAATTTAAATTTTGCAATCATAGTAAATTAAAGTAAGCACAACAAAATTAACGTGTCCTAGATTGGTACCATCCGGATCAATTTTTACTGAAACGGAAAACACTTTTCATATACTAGTGACATTGTGAATGGACATGTTATCGTGTGTGTGTGTGTGTGTGTGTGTGTGTGTGTGTGTGTGTGTGTGTGTGTGTGTCGGTAGGTAGTTAGATATAAAGATATATAGCGTGCTTGGACGGACGGACGAGAGAACGAACGGACGGACTGACGCACATAGATGGATAGATAGATACATACATACTTACATACATACATACATATATACATACATACATACATACATACGCACGCACGCACGCACGCAGACAGACAGACAGACAGACAGACAGATAGATAGATAGATAGATAGATAGATAGATAGATAGATAGATAGATAGATAGATAGATAGATAGATAGATAGATAGATGTGACATGATAAAGGATGAACATGAAAAAGAAGAATCTTTAAACTGTGCATAGATGGTCTTCAGAATGTGAGATATAAAGCAAGCATCATGAACAATAGGCAAACATTCGAATTAATTAAATAACGATCTCAAAACATTTACACTTAGGTGTGTGAAATATAACAAGTTAATTAAATATCGAACACAAAACATTTCACTTAGATGCGTGAAATAAAACAAGTTAATTAAATATCAAGCACAAAATAGTTCACTTTAATAGGTTAATTATAACAAGTTAATTAAATATTGAACACAAAGCATCACACTTCGTCTTTTTTTCTAACGTATTCAAAATCTGTGTAATGCAAAAGCGAATTGGCATTAGAAGGAAGGAAGAATCAAGCATAATTATTAACAGCTCGTAACGTAGAAAACGGCTGATGTACTTGATTCTTAAATTGCTAAACTAAAATAATTGCTCAAAAATCCTTGCCAGTCTTCTTGAGTTGAGTCAATACCGGATATATTTATTATTCTCTTATGTTGTTTTTTAGCTTCCTTAATTGAGATATATTATTAGTTCCCTTATCGAAGATATTTACTGATTTATTCCATGATCAGGGATGGTGCATTCGTCAAATCAGAAAGAGGTTTTCATTTCAATTGGATTGAAAAGCAAATTGAGTGAGTTTTAATTTAGGCACTTCAGTGATTTTGATTATGTTTCTACATAATGTTTCTACAAACATTTTCTGCAGGACGTTTCTACAGGATGTTTCTATAGGATGTTTTTACAGAATGTTTCTATACAATGTTTCTACAGGAGGTTTCAATGGGATCTTTCTACATTATGTAAATATGACGCTATATATTGACCATTACAGGTGTACAGGGGAGTAGCTTTAAACTAAGATACATGTCACTGAGAAAGAATTCAGCCAATACTGAGTATAACGTGATCCTTGTTTATTTGATTAAGAATTGTTTTTTTTTTTTTTACGTAGCTTTAACAAGTTTTCAGTCATATCGCTACGATGTCTGCAGTGAGGCAGTTTATATTGATGTCTATCACTGGGGCATCATGCCGCAGATATGTGGCATGATGCCCCACCGAGTGACACCAGGCCGAACAGTCTTAACACTAATTTCTTAATGCTGAGCGCCAAGCGAGGCAGATGTTAGTAAAAAATTTGTAAGTCATTGGTATGACTCAACCGGGGGATCGAACCCACGACCTCCTGCTTCCTAGGCGGAGCTCTAACCACTAGGCCACTGAAGCGGTCATGATCCTTGACCAAAATTATGATATAACAGAGACCGTGTTATAACGGGGGGGGGGGGGGGGGGGTAGGGAGGCTTTATATTGCGGGCTGCTGTACAATTTTTCTTGAAATATTTAGTACAAAAAATAACATTTTGAGCGAACCTCAGATTTTACGAACAAGTTTTACTTTTTGAATTGATTTACTTTTCTAGCTTCTTTATTGTTCAACTTCTAGAATAAAAAATCTAGGACAT
The DNA here is from genome assembly GCA_029339505.1 of Unio delphinus. Classification (NCBI taxonomy): domain Eukaryota; kingdom Metazoa; phylum Mollusca; class Bivalvia; order Unionida; family Unionidae; genus Unio; species Unio delphinus. The sequence continues at coordinate 19,002,884 of JAQISU010000108.1, forward strand.
TCAAATAAACGTTGCTTTTATAAAGATCCCTTTCTTTTCTTAAGCTTTAGTTTTCATTTCCATTGGTTTTAAAAACATGATTAAAGCATCAAAAAATGCCACAAAAAAGTAGTGCACTACAAACACAACATGGTTAGCTTCTTGTATGTTTAACACACAATCATTAGGTTACTTGCACGTATATCCAAAGGAGTTGCGAAAACATCTGCAGAACTGGTGTCCAACAGTAGGTAAACCGAATATTGAAATGCATTTACAATTTATTTAAGTTATTGTTATGCTTTAACTAATATTGTGTTTATATCATCCATTACATTCTTTCCCCTTTCACTTTGTCGGCGTAATGGTGCAACAAATTTGTAGATGTTTTGTAGCAACGCATTTTGTCGAGGTCAGAGTGACACTTAACTATTAAGATTAACGTATGAGCTAGGCATCTATATGTAGCTTCCTATGGTGACCTCTCGCTGTTTCCTGAATGAGTAAATTTTAATTAAAACAAGTTAGGATAATGGTTAATGTAGAGTAAAGTAGAGGAATCGACAAAGCTGAGTCAAGTCAAAGACAACATTTGGTACATCTCGGTCCATTTCAAAAGTAGGTGTCATACACAGATATTTTCCAGAATAGTTATTAATAAGGCGGACCAGAGATAAATATTCTGATTTCGATGAAGAACGTTAAAATGTAACGGTTAGAAAAACGTTATTCCTGATTGGCTAAGCTACACGAGGGTATGCGCTTCCCAGAGAAAATCCTACGTTTTAAGTAACTTCCCATGCAAAAATCGGCAGTCCAAGTTTTTCTGTGGAAGGGGACGCTCTCTCCAATAACAGTAAAATGTATTTTTCTCGTTAAAATTGTTACAACAAGTGTCTGGAAGAAGTTGATGGACACGGAATGAGAGATTCTGATACATAGAAAGAGCTAGTTCCGAAAAGACATAAAGGGGAAAAAGAGCTCCATACACAGTGAGAAGTAATACAGGCTATACCAATTTACAGTTGATGACCAGAAGAGTTTGGAAACAGAAAGACAATAAATAAATAAATAAATAAATAAATAAATAAATAAATAAATAAATAAATAAATAAATAAATAAATAAATACAGCAACGCTGACTTGCTGTATTTGAAAAGGACCGGAAGCAACAAGGTTCTGTTGACAAGCCGGCACGTTGAGTTCGATCAGTAACTCGATTATATCATTAAATTGTTTTCATCGAAATAACACAATGGCAAATGGCATTTCGTAAAAAATTTGTTTTATTTATATTCAAATATCAGTTTCATTTTACTTATGTAATTAATTTACTTGTAATATTTTATAACGGGTTTTGTCCTATACTATGTCTTTAGATTTGTTATTCCATCTATTAATTCCATATTTTTTAAATTTTATTATTCGCTACATCTGAGCATTATCACAGTGGTCGATCATCTCCTAGATAACGATAATCAATGCGCCGTAACGTAACGTAATATGATGGTCCCGAGAGAGAGAGAGAGAGAGAGAGAGAGAGAGAGAGAGAGAGAGAGAGAGAGAGAGAGAGTCAGACAGACAGAGAGAGAGAGAGACAGAGAGATAGAGAGAGAGAGAGAGAGAGAGAGAGAGAGAGAGAGAGAGAGAGAGAGAGAGAGAGAGAGAGGAGTATTGAAGGTTTGTATCATTGATATTGTTAACACTGTAGAAGGTGTAGTTCAATACATTTTAGACAGCATTTGGCCCAAAGTTATTTTTATTGCATATTTATGAAAAGCTCCATACTCCAAATGTCAAAACAAGATCATATAATTGAGACTGACGGCATCAAAATAGATGCATTAGCATCTGTTATTCTTACGATGTGTATTATTTTACATAATTACTGGGAGTAAAAGTCACTGAATAGGCTCCATGGTTCTGATACATTTATTTATAGTGGCTTCAGAAACTTTATTGTCGTGTGTTAAATTTCCCTAGATTTCAAGAATATGAAAATATCTTGTACAAATGATGTGAATCAATACACGTAGCCTGTGAAATAAGATCCTGGATCCGTGTTAACATGCTCGTTTGTAATATTTAAAAAGAACAAGAAGAAAACAAGAGAAAACACCCCCAGAGCGAGAGAAATTTTTAAAAAAAAGTGTTTTGTGTATATTTTATTTATCAAATTTTTATGATATTAAATAAGATATCTGGAAATGTACGCCGTGGTTGCCGGTAATGAGTTACCCATACTATCGTTGTGTTATATTTACCAAGCAAGCGTAAAAGACACATTCTATGTCTTGCTTAGGTCTGACGAGGTGTGTGTGTGTGTGTGTGTGTGTCAAACCTTCAAACAAGGTGGGATTTTTGAACCTACTCCATTGCGGTTTATAATCATAGAAGCCAACGCCCAATGCCTCTTTTTGATGGATTCGCATACAAACAGTGCTCCGTCATAACAGTCAACGCCCAGGACCCTCCTAACACTTAATCGCATATATATAGTGTAGCAAATATTGGGTAAGATAAAGAAGGAAACCGACTTTTAAGTCGAATCTCATGTTCCACGAACAGAGCAACGAAAACGACGAATGGTTCTCAGACGCTGATATAAAAAGTCTAAGGTATATAGACCCTCTTAAATCGTCAACCGTTGTGTCAACTGTCCCAGGGACACCACTACGTATTGCATTATTCAACGCTCAATCAGTAGGATCACCGCAAAAGCGCACAGAAATTGTTAATTTTATCAACGACCAGGATATTGACGTCTTCTTCCTGACAGAAACTTGGTTACATTCGGAAGGTGATGAATGTAAGTGTGCGGATTTAACACCCAGCGATTACTCCGTCAAGTCGTTCCCCCGCAACTCTCGCGGAGGTGGAATTGCTGTAAATACAAAGAATAACATGATCAAATGCCTCAAGTACAACACAATCTTAAACTTCTGCCACATATCGTTTGAACTAGTCCAAACAAAGCTCACACTGGAACAAAGGTCAGTCCATTCTTTCTGTCTCTACCGTCCTCCTCCTAGTAGAAAAAACAAGCTGACTGAATCTCTCTTTTTGGAGCTGTTTCCAAATCTTCTAGAGTATGGAAATTCAATAGGTGGCAACCTAGTTATTCTTGGAGATTTCAACTTTCACTATGACTGTCCTGGTAAACCAAACACGTCAAAACTCCTAGATTCCATTCATGTTTTCAATCTTAAACAGTCAGTTAACCAACCTACCCATAAACTTGGTCACATTTTAGACTGTTTTTTTTATAGACCTGATGATAATATTCTGCAATCGGATCTCATCTGCATTGTATGACATCTCGAGTCCCTAACCCTCCACCTCTATTTGCTACTAAGAGAAACCTCCGTATGATAAATAGAACCAAATTCATGATGGCATCCAAGAAAACCTAACAACTTTCTTACATCCAACAGCGGAACAACTTGATAACTGCCTGCGTTCATTGCTTAAAAAACATGCCCCAGCCACCAAATGCAGAGTATCAATAAAAAAGTGTTCCCCTTGGTATAGCAGTGTTAGGGATCAGCTTCACACTGCTAAAAGACATCGCCGAAAAGCAGAGAGGCTTTGGCTTTGGCTTTGGCTTTACACCAGACTCACTATTCATAAACAAATCTACGAAGTCGCTAAGAAGAACGTCACAAACATGGTCCATTTAGCCAAATCATCTCACTACAGTACTAAGATCACGGAGAGTTCCAGCTGCAAAGAGCTCTTCGAGATAACTAACAAACTAATGTCAAGGAACAAATGTACACCACTTCCAACAACCTTCTCTCCACTAGACCTACCAGACCAATTTGCAAATTTCTTCGATGACAAAGTTCAAACCAGTAGAGATTTGCTTCACAGCACAATTTCAACTGATTCGTCACCATACAATTATGATGCAGAATTTCAGCGCCAACCGTTAGGAGCATTTGAACCTGTTTCTATAGATTTAATACGGACAATTGTGATGAAAAGTGCACCTAAGTCTTGTGAACTTGATCACATTCCGACATCACTGCTGCTTGAGTGTTTAGACCCAATATTGCCTTCACTAACTGATGTTATTAATATCTCTCTCATCAGGGGGATTCCCATCATTTTTCAAAACTGCCATCGTAAAGCCACTGCTGAAGAAACCAACACTGGACCATAACCATTTAAAGAACTTCCGCCTAGTTTCTAATCTCCCATTCATATAAAAAAAATCTTAGAAAAGGTTGTTTTAACTCAACTTGTATCTCATTTGAATTCAAACAGTCTTTTTAGCAATGTACAGTTTGCATATCGCCCTTGCCACAGTACGGAAACTACTCTTCTGAAAGTATTTAGTGACACTCTCTCTCTGCTTTGGATCGTGGAAAGATTACAGTCCTCACTCTCTTGGATTTATCTGCAGCATTTGACACAATATACCATGATATATTACTTCACCGTCTCCAGCATGTATTTGGCATTCAGAATATAGCCTTACAGTGGTTAAAGTCCTACTTAGTGAACAGGGCACAAATTATATCTGCAAATGGAATACACTCCAGCCCAGTTGATGTATGTTGTGGTGTTGCACAGGGATCTGTTTTTGGACCTGTGCTCTTCATTATGTACACTCAGCCGCTCTCAAGTGTCATAGATCATCACCAAGTGTCGCACCAATTGTACGCGGATGACACCCAAATATACAAGTCTAGCCACCCAACTGAAGTTGATGCTACCATCCATGGAGTAGAGAAGTGCATTTCGGATGTGAAATCCTGGATGACATTTAACAAGCTGCAGATGAATGATGATAAAACTGAGGTTATTCTGATCACAACACAAAGACTTTCTCATTCACATCCTTTACTTCAAACAATAAATATCAGCAACACCAACATTAAATTCTTACAGTCAATATGGAATCTAGGCGTTACTCTAGACAGTACTCTCACATTGCACCAAGATGTCATGAACATCTGCAGGGCTGTATATCTTGAATTGAGACGCATCAGTTCCATTCGTAAATATCTTTCAGTTGATGCCACAAAAAACACTTGTGTGTTCATTAGTACTTTCAAGACTGGACTATTGTTACTCAATTCAGTCTGCTTCATCACAATATTTACTCCAGAAACTTCAAAAAGTTCAAAACACAGCCGCACGGATCATCTTTAGAGTACCTCGATCAGAGCACACCTCACCACTGCTCTGTACCCTACACTGGCTATCAATTCGATACAGAATCAAACACAAAATTTGCTCTCTGTGCTATATTTCAATGACAGACTCCAGTCCAACATACCTATCCAGCCTCACCCATGTGTATACACCAGCTAGATCCTTACGCTCTTCTTCTGATAATCGTATACTCATTGTTCCCAAGGTTAAAACAAAGTCATATGGACAACGTTCGTTTGCACACCAGGGCCTGGCGATGTGGAACGAATTTCCCATTGAAATTAGACACAAAGACACAGTGGTCCCTTTTAAGTGTGCTCTCAAGACTCACCTGTTTCGACTGCAGGGACAAACTTAGCGACCTAATCATGTTTTGTATCTTATATGTTTGTAGCATGTTTTTATGTTTTCCAATTTCATTGTTTTTGTCATTTGTTGTTCTATTGTGTAGTCATATCATTATTGATGGTGTAAAGCGCTTAGAGCTTCGAAAGATTAGTCGCTATACAAAGTCCTCATTATTATTATTATTACAAGGCCTCTTAAATTTTAAGGGGCAGTAAACAAAACAAACATGAATACTATACACTATGAGCTGTAAATGTACGCTTGCAGGGATTCCTTAGAAATGCTGGCAGTATTTGAACGTGCCCCTTTGTTGAATGCATTTAAGAGGCCTTTGATCTGAACCCATTGGCCACAGACGCACACTTATATAAAACATCAAATCATTCATATGGTCAAATTTACAACAGACATTTCTGGTGTTACATTCTTGTCCACAGAACACAGGCGAGGTACACCAGGGCTAGACAGGTCGGACATCAAACCCGCAACCTTAGGATTACGAACCCGAAGATATTCAAACTGAATTATCGCGGCAAACCACAAAAAAAAGATGATGACGACGAGAAGGAACCAAAGTTTCTTCCTATCGATATGTGTGGTAGCAAACAAAAGGACCGAATACCGTTACCAACATTTAAGCAATACACGTTTTCTAACAAGAAAATAGCAGACACGGATATGTTGTAAATAAAGAATCCCTCGCTTAAATAAACCAGATCCGCTGCAGTAAAATTACTTGTAACAATTTTAGACTGATCCATCACATTTGAGCTTTTTTCAAAGTAGTAAATCAGACGTGATTATTTATGAACGTGATTGTATTCTAGTTCTAAGTAATCCAGTTCAAAATGTGCATTTTGATTTCTCCTGGAAGGCGTTTAACTCAGACAAAACTCAGTTTAAAGAATATATGATCGTTAGCGAGGTATCGCATCTGCTTATATTTGGCAGATTTTAAAGTTCCTATTTGCATGTAAATATGTATTGTGTTGTCATAATATTTGCCACCAAGGAAATTAATTATATGAACTCTTAACTACTTTTTCCAGTATTTGGTATGGTGTTATTTAAATGGTATACTGAGTTAGTAAATAGTACTATGTAGATGGTACACAGAGTTAGTACTTAGAGCATGAGGGAATTATCATCTGGAACACTGACACCATGTTAATGAATACATATACTTTTAATGGTAAATCTCTTATACCTACCTTATGGCTTGCTGACCTGATACCTCATAACACATATATATAAAAAATCAAATTCATATCACAGAAAGCGTATCACTTCCATATCCGTACTCGTTTCTTTGTACATATGGCTTGCTGACCTGATACCTCATAACACATATACAAAAAAATCAAATTCATATCACAGGTAACGTACCAGAAAGCGTATCACTTCCATATCCGTACTCGTTTCTTTGTACATATGTTTGCAACATTTTGACATGAATGTCCCTGGTTTTATTTCAGATCAGACTAAAACGTAATTTGAAAAAATGGAATCTCATAGACTAAAATCACTAATCATATTCAAATTGTATGTACAAGATAAACATAGACTTTGTTAACTCTTACGAGAATGATCGTACTTAAAAAATGGTCTTACCAAACTGACGCTGGTTTGTGGCCGTATGATGTCATCTTGGAAAACTATTGTATCTAGACCCTGAAATTACAAATTTCATTAAGATATGAAATGCAATAAAGACACTTTAAAATAAATTCTATCACTCATACTTTGTCCTTAATTCTTCGGAAATTTATATTTAAAATAAAAGTTTCTCAATCAATTTAACATGGAGTGATTGAATACTTCCTTCAAAACCGTATCAAAGAACACGATGACTTTATATTTTCATGCATACCATTGTCATGTAAGTATTGTTAAAGTCAATTTGCTTTAATTTTAATTAAGTTTAATAATTCTAGATTTTAGCTTCACTTTTTTCATAACTTTATCTTAATACCCTACTTTAAAATAAAAGCTGATATTTAGTAATTGATTATCCATATTAACTCCTTTTTTGAATAATCATTCTAGATTAATTCTTTGTTTTAGAATAATAACTCTAGATTAATTCTTTGCACTAAACGTAAGACTCCAATTACTAATTGAAATTTGTTTTAGAAATCTTACGAAAGCATCCCTCCGTTTCAGGTTCGTCACTTGCACGAAAACAGCTACTGGTTTCTTAGGCACTATGACTTTTGGCGGAGGCTGGGGTTTACTCGGTATACAACGTCTCGGAGGTTTATACCTCTTCCTCTTGGAGAAAGCACTACTGACTTGCTGTTTAATAGATTGATTTGGTATTTAATGTACATTTTCAGTCATTTTGACCTATCCACAAACTATACTCTAAACACTCACAAGGATAACAAATATGATAAACTTCTCAAATGCAATGATCAAACACACACACACACACACTAACACACACACAAACACACACACACACACACACACACACACACACACACATATATATATATATATATATATATATATGTAATCAACAATTTCAGAATTTCAGAACCAGCATTGTACTAGTCAGTAAAGAATCGTGACTTTCTCAAAATGCTGTTGTCCAGAATTACTCTAAATAATTCACAAACGTTAAAGAATAATATTATGTCCATAAAAAACATGAGAACTTTCTATATTCAATGAACGGTCCAAAACAAATGTTTTAAAAATATATCCCTAGTATAAAACACTCTTGCACACTTGATATTACAATATAATAAATAACAATGACTCCAAAATATACAACCTCAACAGCCTGTTACGACTACATGTCACAATATACTAGTACGGCTCTATTTTATTTGTTAAACTACCTATTCGTGTGACCTAACTCATCCAATAAGACTTTACCTAATTCTTCAAATTTGCCACTAATGGTACCGTTCCATGGGAAAAGTGAAGAATCTTGAATAAATATTTAATAATAGTTTTATCTTTAGTAATTGATTATCAGCATGCGCGTAAGCGTCTGATAATGGGTACTATGTAATGTAAAGTCATTTATTATCTTTAAACAGGCCCTATGCACGTAAGCGATATGTAACTAAGGATAATCACTAACGTTTACATCTATTAATTATAAGTATAAACATATATTTAATCATGTATGTATGTATATATATATATATATATATATATATATATATATATAGAGAGAGAGAGAGAGAGAGAGAGAGAGAGAGAGAGAAACAGAGAGAGAGAGACAGAGACAGAGAGAGAGACAGAGACAGAGAAGCGGACGGACAAAGGGACAAAAAGACAGACAGAAAAAAGACAAACAGACAAAAGACAGTCAGACAGAGGGGTAGTGGGATTACTGTGTATTTAGGTTTAGTTAACTATAATATAAAAAAAAAACTTTCAAGTGAATTCCAACTGTCCCTATTGTTTCTAACTTACATGCTGTGCATTCCTTTTCTCGGGCTTTTGAACGTAGCCTTCTTTTGAAAATGTTTTCTTATCGCCAGCAGCTGTGGAAGACGAAATCTCCGTCCTTTCCTGTATATAAAATGCAAATGGTGCTTGTAGGAATACGATCTATTTATGGGGTTATTAGGTTTTGCCTTCTAACATTGAAATGCAAATTGGCATGGTTCCTCCGGATAGCTGAAAATTTGACATTGGAAGATCTCTTGTTTATTAATGTTCGATCATGCAAAGATAACGAGACTCGGGCTCTAATTAAGGGACGCCTTAGCAATGTATTGCATCAAACTGCCTCTCTTGCCTGTCTCTCAAAAATATTTCGTAGATATGGGTAAGACTTAACGGGTGATACTTTCTTTTATGAAAATGATTTTAAAACAATCTAATTTCAATCTAATTCACAAACATATTCTCAAGCTAACATTATAAAGTTTGATTAACCGTTATAAAATATTGAAAATTATCCTCATCGATACCATTAGCATGATAAACATAGCTAAAGGCAGAATCAAGTTTCACGAAATAACACTGTCATAAAAAAGAAAATCAATCTCAGTTCATTTTCAAGGCATTCAAATAATACTGTCACTTTTACAGACATACCACACGAATGTCTCTCCATCTATTTGACAATATACTAAAGTCTCATTTCTACAAAATGAATTGTACAACACAAATAATAGTTGATATTAATTTAAGTCAGATCACTATCATTTTTAATATTCACGAATGCTGGTGTTAATTGTTACATTTTTCAAGTGGATCGATATTATCATCGTTCTTGATATTGTTTGTCAGCAGCCATGGAAACATGCTAGATAAGAGCATTTTACAAATAATCTTACTACATTGACGAGTGAGAGGGTATGGTGAAGAAGAAAAGAAAATTATCAATTAACGTCCACCGATGCAATATTATCTAAACTAATATGTCTATTCAAAAGTGGAGGCAGAAAATTTGATCATGTAAAGGTTTAGGATGGAATTGACCTCTGTATATGTATTTATTTAGATCAATTTGCAAACTATATTTATAAGTAAAATAAATAATCTCTAGATTATTTTATTTTTAATTCATGAGCGTCAATTGAGCATCAATATATACACCTCATACTATTCTTATTATTCATTAAATCTGTCTAAGGAACATTATCAAATTTATCGATAAAGGGTGAGGGGGAACCAGGGTAGCCGAGTGGTCTAGAACTCGTCATTAAAAACCACTGCTATTTCATCTCAGGTAGCGTGGTTAAGAGTCGGGATTCAGACAATATAGGTATGTGATAAAGACGGCAGAAAGCTTCCAGTTATCGCCGTTCATATATACCATTTTGTATTAACAATGCCTTACAACCAAACACATCATGATAACTGGTGATGTGAACTGTTCATTAAAGTGAGGACAGTTGCATGCGTTTTTTTTAACATGAATCAATACATTTTCATTGACGTTAACGTGAGGCGAAGTATTGGGGTATTTTACAATTGAAATTAATAAAATCTAGTGCCTGCGATAAAGAACAAAAAAAAACCCAAATTTCTAAAAATAGTGCATACTGCCTAGTATTGGGTACTGCCATAATAATGGACGTATATTTTAATTACATGGTACTATCATGGCAATAGACGTGTGTTTTAATTACATGGTACTATCATGGCAATAGACGTGTGCTTTAATTACATGGTACTATCATGGCAGTGGACGTGTGCTTTAATTACATGGTACTATCATGGCAGTGGATGTGTTCTTTAATTACATGGTACTATCAAGGCAGTGGATGTGTGCTTTAACTCCATAGTAATATCAAGGCAGAGGATGTGTACTTTAATTACATGGTACTATCATGGCAATAGACGTGTGTTTTAATTACATGGTACTATCATGGCAATAGACGTGTGCTTTAATTACATGGTACTATCATGGCAGTGGACGTGTGCTTTAATTACATGGTACTATCATGGCAGTGGATGTGTTCTTTAATTACATGGTACTATCAAGGCAGTGGATGTGTGCTTTAACTCCATAGTAATATCAAGGCAGAGGATGTGTACTTTAATTACATGGTACTATCATGGCAGTGGATGTGTGCTTTAATTACAGGGTACTATCATGGCAATAAATGTGTGTTTTAATTACATGGTACTATCATGGCAGTGGATGTGTGCTTTAACTACATGGTAATATCAAGGCAGAGGATGTGTACTTTAATTACATGGTACTATCATGGTAATAGATGTGTGCTTTAATCACATGGTACTATCAAGGCAGTGGATGTGTGCTTTAATTACATGCTACAATCATGGCAGTGGATGTGTACTTTAATTACATGGTACTATCATGGTAGTTGACGTGTGCTTTAATGACATGGCACTATCAAAGCAGTGGACGTGTGTTTTAATTACAAGGTAAAATCATGGCAATCAATGTGATTTTTAATTACATTGTACTATCATGGCAATGGACGTGTACTTTAATTTCATGGTATTATCAAGGCAGTGGATGTGTGCTTCAATTACATTGTACTCTCATGACGATGAATGTGTACTTTAATTAAAAGGTACTATCAAAGCAATGAATTTGAGCTTTAATTACATTATATTTTCATGGCAATGAATGTATGCAGTAACTGATCCGTACTTGATAAAATGCTGCGATATTTTCAGAGAATATATATGCTTTGAGTTAATTTGAAAGATCTACCTGACTTGGTCATTAATTATTACGAAGGCCGATAACGGCCGACAGAATACAACATCAAAGTAACATGAATGTGTATAAATTTGTACATGTACAATTTTTTTGGTTACAAATCTACCTATTAAAGAGAAATACTTACATGTACATGTTTTGCTCAAATCTGTACATATACAAATCTGCGTGCTATTTCTATCAAGCGAGAGTTTCTTTTTTCTTCATTTCATCGTTTTTACCTGATGTGCCTGCCACACACCGTTGGCTGCCGACAAATAACAGACACTCGTCGAGAAATGCAGAGGTATGTAGAGGTTGTTAAGCCAGAGATGCCTTGTCTGAGCTAGTTTTTAAATGTTGTAAACGTTATTTTGATATTACAGGGATGTTGATTTTCTCCCGCTTTCTTGTTAACGTATACCAGTGTACTTTGGTTCAGAAGAACAAATAAATAAGCCGAGAGGTTAATCGTTATGAGAAAGGTGAATTGTTCTTTCTAATTTATTACTGTACATGCAACGTTGTTAATTGACTTTTACGTGACTAGAAAATAAAAAAAGACCAAACCAGGTCATTAGGTTGCATACATGACTTGAATTGACTATTTCGGAGTATATGTGACTAGAACAAAATGGGCATGATCAGGTCATTATGCTGCAAACGTTATTTGATTAGATGGAATGACATTACACTAGATACGTGATTAGAAAATATAGACTGGACCAGGTCAATACTCTGTATGCACGATTAGAAAAGATAGAACGGACCAGGCCTATACGTTGTATCCATAAATAGAAAATATAGAACATACCTGGTCATTATATTGTATACACGACTAAACAATATAGAAGAACCATGTCATTATGTTGTATACATGAATATAAAATGTTTAACTGACCAGGCCATTACGCTGTATACGTGACTAAATAAATAGACCGGACTAGATCATTACGTTGTATAAATGACTAGAAAATATAAAACGGACCATGTTATTACGTTGTATTCACGACTAAAAATATAGAAGAACCATGTCATAACGCTGTATACATGACTTGAAAATTTAGAACTGACCAGGTCATTATCTTGTATACATGACTAGAAAATATAGTCCGGACCAGGTGATATGTCACTAGAATAAATATACTAGATTAAGTCATTATGTTGTATACATGACTAGAATAAATAAACCAGATCAGGTCATTACGGTGTATACATTACTAGACAATATAGAACGGACTATGTCATTACCTTGTATACATGAGTAGAAAATAAAGACCGGACCAGGTCATTATCCTGTATACGTGAGTAGGAAAAACAGTATACCGGACCAGGCCATTTAGCTATATAGGTGACTAGAAAAGGTCATTACGTTGTAAACGTGACTACAAAAGATAGACCTGACTAGGTCATTATGCTGTATACGTGACTAGAATAAATAGACCGACCAGGTCATTATGGTGTATACGTGACTAGAATAATAGACCGACCAGGTCATTATGCTGTATACGTGACTAGAATAAATAGACCGACCAGGTCATTATGGTGTATACGTGACTAGAATAATAGCCCGTTTGTTTGTTTGTTTGATTAGGATTTTTAACGTAACTTTAACAATTTTTTAGTCATATCGCTACGATGTCTGCAGTGAGGCAGTTTATAGTGATGTCTAGCACTGAGACATCACGCCGCAGACATGTAGCATGATGTCTCACCCAGTCACATTATCCTGACACCAGGCCGACCAGTCCTAACACTAACCTCTTTATGCTGAGCGTCAAGCGAGGCAGCTGTTAGTACCATTTTTGTAAGTCTTTGGTATGACTCGGCCGGGGATCGAACCGACGACCTCCCGCTTCCGGGGCGGACGCTCTAACCACTAGGCCACCGAAGCGGTGAATAATAGCCCGAATAGTTCTTTAAGTTGTATACGTCACTAGAAAAACTAGAGCAGATCAGGTCATTACGCTAGAAAATATTGCCCGGACCAGGCCATTATACTATATATACTTGATTAGAAAATATGGACCGGACCAGGCCATTACGCTGTATGAGAAGACATAAAGTAAGACAACTGGTGAAAAATTTAAATGAAATGGCAATCCTTTACACAAATACAAGGTATATACCTAATATAGCAACAGACATATAGCACCAACACAAATACCAAACACAAGGAAAATAGGTGACCACTAGCCATGGTCAAAACAAATACAAAAGTAGACTACTAGTTGTGGGTAGATCAATTCCCACCTAGTAAGGATCTACAGAAAAAGCACTAGGGATACAAAAAATACCCCGTATCAAATATATAACCCCGATGGGGAAAAATTAAATGGGGAGCTAAATGAAAATAAAAAACAACAAACAACATACCTGGGGGAACACAAACACACATAAAAAACTTTTTACCTTTTTTAATGGGGTGGGGGGGAGCATATGTCTGCCCCCTCCCCCCCCCAAAAAAAGAAAATATTGCCCGGACCAGGCCATTATACTATATATATTTGATTAGGAAAGATAAACTGAACCAGGCCATTACGCTGTATACACGACTAGAAAAGATAGACCGAACCACGACATTACGCTGTATGCGTGACAAGAAAAGATAGACTGAACCAGGCCATTACGCTGTATACACGACTAGAAAAATAGCGAAGAGGTTTAATGTGAATCATCAATAAAAGTGTCGTATTTTTCAATAGTCTTCACCAAGATTATTTACGCTTGATTCACGGCATGGATAATCCCATTGTCCTTAAAATGATACTAAAGAATTTATGAAAATGTGATTCGATAGAATCACATAAGCCACGTCGGCAATCGCTTAAAGATAATTTATACATAACAATAATTTAGAGACTCGTTGAATAAAATTATTCTTAGTATGGAAATGATTTTAAAATGTATTAATCGAATATATGAATGGTATCGATATACACTAATGATTTATAAATGTATTGAAACAAATTATGGATGATATCGATACATTCTAATAATGTAGAACAAATGGACACGATTATGAATGGTATCGATACATACTAATGATATCGAAATATATTGACACAATTTATAAATGGTGTCGATATATACTACTAATATAGAGTTGTATTGACCCAGTTTATAAATGGTATAGATATATACCAATGATTGATAAACGTATTGGCACAATTTATAAATGGTGTCGATATATTCTAATGATTGATAAATGTAATGACTTACAGTAGTTTATGAATGGTAACTATATGTGATATTAATTTAAGGACTTATTGGCCCAATTTACGAATGCTATCGATATATTATATTTATTTATAAATGTAATGACCCAATATATGACTGGCATCTATATGTCTTACTAAAGTGGAAACGTATACCCAATATATGACTGGCATCTATATGTCTTACTAAAGTGGAAACGTATACCCAATATATGACTGGCATCTATATGTCTTAATAATGTGGACAATTATTGTCCCAATGTATGTCTGGCATATATATGTCTTAATAATGTAGAAAGGTCTTAACCATATATATGACTTTTAAACGCCAGATTCTTTTGTCTTGAGTGTGTGGCAACCGTAGTCGTAAGCCATGTAGGTGAAAATTTATTTTTGGGGCAAAATAGCATCGCATGACACACTTGTAATGTAAGATACCGTCCAGACGAATATTTGACGCCTGCTATCTATACGTAGGATGAATCGAAGAAACGAGATGATCAGTGGGACAAATATATAAAATTTTAAAGTCTAAATCCGGTTTATTACAAGAAAACATGCTTGGCAATATCTAATAAGTAAGATAATTAATTCATGGATAACGCTTTCTCGACTATGACTTAAGAACCACTTGAATGCCACAACGTATACTTCGGATCCCATAGGATGGACTTCAAATCTATCTCTGTCGGCAATGTCAGCATAACTATACCCATCACCTTTTTCTTATTATCTGAAATCCTCTAAGTTATTTTAATACTACTGCGACAGCTATGTTTTCCTGATAAATATTTTACCCCGCATTAACCCGGATCACTCCTCGAAATTGTTCGTCTTTAGGCACAGACACTTTCATAGGAATACCAATCAACGAAGTTTAATTTCAGAAAGGAGGAAATTAGTTTCAAGTGTGTTGAAAAAATAATCTAAGGAAATGAAAGGTTGCTGCTGTTTGCTGTCAAAAAGCTTAAAACGTTGAGGAATGTATTAAAACAGATAACCTAACTAATTACATCGCATGGCAAGATGGCATTACTTGTTAATGCTTTCATTCCTTCAAAACATCTGCACAAAAGATAAAAGCCGATCCAATTCAAAGTATACATGAGAAGTTATTTCAGTCGTGTGTGAAGCTTTTACCAACAAGATCTTGTTCATTGGGATAGTCAACCATTACAATGAGATGATATGCAGTAGCAATCATGTACCACACAAACACACGCGCGCGAACAGGCCCGGCCCTAGGATGTGCGTGGCCCAAGACAACAAGAGATGAGCGTGAGGCCACAAGCAAAAAAGAAAAATTGTATTCCGGAGTCGCTTTGCTAGGGCCGATCATGCGCTCGCAAATAAAATATAGCAGCGATTGTATTAATAACGAACGAGTCTATTAATTACTAGCAAGACAGGTTAATATTTTAGTCACTGTATTGTGTGTTAATTACTATATGGAGGGGAAATCCATTTTAAATTTTAAATTGAGCCATTTTACAAATAAGTCTACAGCGCATATTTGGTTTATTTATTTTTCTTTACTTATGCTTTATCATGCGATTTAAAGATAAAGATGCGATGTTTTTTCTAGCAGTGAATTTGTACTGTCTGCTAATGTTTAGATAAGTATTTCGTATATTGTATGTGATAACAATGAGATATTTTGATCATAGTATGTTATAACAATGACAGATTTTTTTATATTATGTTATAACAATGACAGATTTTGTTTATAGTATGTCATAACAATGAGAGATTTTGTTTATAGTATGTTATACCAATGAGAGATTTTGTTTTTTTTATGTTTCAACAATGAGATATTTTGTTTATAGTATGTTATAACAATGATATATTTTGTTTATGGTATGTTATAACAATGATATATTTTGTTTATAGTATGTTATAACAATGAGATATTTTGTTTATCTTATGTTATAACAATGTTATATTTTGTTTATAGTATGTTATAAAAATGATATATATTTTGTTATATTATGTTATAACAATGAGAGATTTTGTATATACTATGTTATAACAATAATATTTTTCTAGTCATCTTGTCAAATATTGAAGACAAATTTGATATTTCATTTTTATTGCATTGGCCCAAGGAGACGTCGGGGATTATATTACTAAAACTGAACGAAACGACTGTCGGAGAGGTCAAAAGAAAAATTGCCATCTTTAGCGATATTTGTTTATCTACCCAACAATGAACTATATTCATAATATGTCATGTATACCTTACATGGCAATCTATTTAGATTACACCATGTATGCCATACACAAATATAATCATAATATGCTATGTCTATCCTACATGTAAGTCTATTCGTCTACACTATGTCCACACGAGTAGGAAATCTTTTCATAATATGCCATGTCTACGGATACATAACATATTCTCATAGTATCAGTAAATATAAATCTACTCATAATAGCATATATCTACCCTACATAGAAATATATGTATGCTACACCATGTCCACCCAACAAACAAATCTGTATTTACTATGCCATGTATAGCCTACATGAAAATCTGTTCACATTATACCATATCAATAGGAATTCAATTCATACTACAGTATGATAGTTAACTGATCAATATTTTCAAAAAGGTTGTCGCACGTGACCAGTTTCATAACATGATGTCCGCAATGAGATGAAAGAACAAATAGGTGGCACTGATGCCTCTCACAATGTATTGAAAGCAGTGGAGTGTAAATTTGAAAACAGTGGAGTATAAATTTACAGAGAAATGGGCAAGAGGACAATAATGATGTATTAAATTCGTTAAAGAGAAATGGGCAAGAGGACAATAATGATGTATTAAATTCGTTAAAGAGAAATGGGCAAGAGGACAATAATGATGTATTAAATAAGTTAAAGAGAAATGGTCGAGAGGACAATAATGATGTATTAAATACGTTAAAGAGAAATGGGCAAGAGGACAATAATGATGTATGAAATTAGTTAAAGAGAAATGGGCAAGAAGACAATAATGATGTATTAAATATGTTAAGGAGAAATGGGCAAGAAGACAATAATGATGTATTAAATAAGTTAAAGAGAAATGGTCGAGAGGACAATAATGATGTATTAAATTCGTTAAAGAGAAATGGACAAGAGACATTAATGATGTATTAAATAAGTTAAAGAGAAATGGGCAAGAGGACAATAATGATGTATTAAATATGTTAAAGAGAAATGGGCAAGAGGACAAATAATGATGTATTAAATAAGTTAAAGAGAAATGGGCAAGAGGACAATAATGATGTATTAAATAAGTTAAAGAGAAATGGGCAAGAGGACAATAATGATGTATTAAATATGTTAAAGAGAAATGGGCAAGAGGACAATAATGATGTATTAAATAAGTTAAAGAGAAATGGGCAAGAGGACAATAATGATGTATGAAATACGTTAAAGAGAAATGGGCAAGAGGACAATAATGATGTATGAAATTAGTTAAAGAGAAATGGGCAAGAAGACAATAATGATGTATTAAATATGTTAAAGAGAAATGGGCAAGAAGACAATAATGATGTATTAAATTCGTTAAAGAGAAATGGACAAGAGACATTAATGATGTATTAAATAAGTTAAAGAGAAATGGGCAAGAGGACAATAATGATGTATTAAATATGTTAAAGAGAAATGGGCAAGAGGACAATAATGATGTATTAAATATGTTAAAGAGAAATAGGCAAGAGGACAAATAATGATGTATTAAACTCGTTAAAGAGAAATGGGCAAGAGGACAATAATGATGTATTAAATTCGTTAAAGAGAAATGGGCAAGAGGACAATAATGATGTATGAAATTAGTTAAAGAGAAATGGGCAAGAGGACAATAATGATGTATGAAATTAGTTAAAGAGAAATGGGCAAGAGGACAATAATGATGTATTAAATTCGTTAAAGAGAAATGGGCAAGAGGACAATAATGATGTATGAAATACGTTAAAGAGAAATGGGCAAGAGGACAATAATGATGTATGAAATTCGTTAAAGAGAAATGGGCAAGAGGACAATAATGATGTATTAAATAAGTTAAAGATCATTTACAAAAGAAGACACTACTGATGACCTATAACACTGGCAACACGTGTGGTATCATGGTTATAAAGCTAACAACACGTGTGGTATCATGGTTATAAAGCTAACAACACGTGTGGTATCATGGTTATAAAGCTAACAACACGTGTGGTATCATGGTTATAAAGCTAACAATACGTGTGGTATCATGGTTATTAAGCTAACAACACGTGTGGTATCATGGTTATAAAGCTAACAACACGTGTGGTATCATGGTTATAAAGCTAACAACACGTGTGGTATCATGGTTATAAAGCTAACAACACGTGAGGTATCATGATTATAAAACTAGCAACAAGTGAGTATCATATTTATAAAGCTAACAACACGTGAGGTATCATGGTTATAAAGCTAACAACACGTGAAGTATCATGGTTATAAAGCTAACAACACGTGTGGTATCATGGTTATAAAGCTAACAACACGTGAAGTATCATGGTTATAAAGCTAACAACACGTGTGGTATGATGGTTATAAAGCTAACAACACGTGTGGTATCATGGTTATAAAGCTAACAACACGTGTGGTATCATGGTTATAAAGCTAACAACACGTGTGGTATCATGGTTATAAAGCTAACAACACGTGAGGTATCATGATTATAAAACTAGCAACAAGTGAGTATCATATTTATAAAGCTAACAACACGTGAGGTATCTTGATTATAAAGCTGCATTCAAAACAGAACATATCCTAGAAACCAGAGTCTAACAGAACATGTACCCTAGAAACACTTACAGTCTAACATAACATATAACAACGGTAAGATGAGACTGGTTCAGCCGAGGACTTTTACTAATGCCAAGCCTACGACTGCAATTGTTTAAAATCCGATATGGAATCATACTTGTGCAGAAACGATTGTAACCTGACAGTTATGCGCCTTCATTCGGCTAATTGATGTTGAATGAAGACAGTTGAACACGATATCACCAATATACAACTCCGTAACAAATGAACTTCAAATCCAATTAAAACTAATCAAATTATTGCGGTAAAGTGAAGATGAATGAATCCGAACCCCAGGTGATAAAATTCCGCTAAATAATGACCTAAAATAATAATATCCAGTATCGGTCAATATTCTCTAAATATCAACCTGTATATCAGACTGACTTGAAATCCAATCATAAACAAAGGAGTTGTTCTGCAGAAATGAAATTAATTTCTTTTTTATCTTCATTATCCCAGAGGTAAGTTTATATCTAACGGAAATAAAAGCCGTTGGTCTCTCAGTCAGGGGTTATAAGTTTGGTAGACGTTTATGATGTAGAATGCTGACAATAAAGGGTCTCTTAGTCAGGGATTATTCGTTTGCTAGGCGATTATGATGTAGAATGATGACAATAAAACTCAAAATAGATCTTATCAAGTACCATTTTGTTGAGAGAAACATATAAATACTTTAACTCTAATAAACTATGCAGAACGATGGAAATTAAAAATCGCCAAAGTCTCATGAATATATAGTATTCCGTTATTATGCGAAGAAAAACGTTGGCAGGTCCGGGGCTGTAACTACTCAAAGGGTGATAAAGTAACAATCAACCACAACCAATGTATCATCGTCAAGCAGAACGCCAAAAGTTGATCAAATCAACTTTTTTTCAGAAAATATTTGTGTGTATCTGAAAATGAAGTCCAATGCTTTTGCTACGTGATTACATATAATGTCAACGATTAAACACATGCCAAGTCTCGCCAATATCACACTGTATACTTAACTTGGATGAAATCGAATAACAATTGTGTAATGTATTGTGCCGAAACGAGAGAAGGTGTGTCTGCAAAGAGAGACAGGCAGGATATAAATGTGGCCAAGTCCTTGTGAGGCGCTGACCTGCTAGACAGACAACCGCCTCGTCACCAAGCTCAACATTCGCATTCGTCCCAAAATCATCCTACACGGAAAGAAGGCTCCTTAACGGCTGAACATCACCAAGCTGAAATGCACCAGTACCAAACGGTCTCTCGTGGATGCCCTGAAATCCATCCCTCTTGACAATCAGAATGTGGAGACCAACTGGACGACATTCAGAGAGCTGATCTACAGCACAGCTTTGGACCTAGGACCCTCAACTAGAAGGCACAATACTGGTTTGATGAGAACTGCGACGCGATCAATCAGTTTCTGGATGAGAAACACTGCCTCATTGAAACCTACATCAACAACCCCAAGTCCACCTCTAGGAAAGACGCGTACAACATGCGCAGAACTGTACAGCAGAAGCTGCATCAGATGAGAGACATATGGCTGAGCAACAAAGCTGATGACATCCAGTGCTACGCAGACCAGCATGGCATGAAAGAAGCGTATGGACCTACATCCTTTGGATCATCCTAGGTCTCAGCGCAGACGGGAACACACTAATTACTGACAAAGAGAAGATTCTTCAACGATTGGCTGAACACTTTGACAGCTTCCTGAATCGCCATTCATCCATCAATGGTGATGCCATCTGTCGTCTCCCCCATTTACCCGTCAACGAAGCACTGGATGACTCTCCAAATTTGCTGGAGACACAGAAAGCGGTATGTCTGCTCTCCAGTGGCAAAGAGCCTGGTTCAGATTCAATGACAGGTAAAGTTTTAAAGGAAGAGAGACCAGCCCTGATAGAAACGCTCACCCAATAATTTTTACTGATGTGGAAGCAAGAGACAATCCCCCAGGAATTAAAAGACTCATCTACAATCCACCTGTATAAGTTCAAAGGGAACCGCCAGGCCTGCGACAACAACCGGGGTATATCCTTACTCTCAAGTGCAGGAAAGATACTCGCCAGAATGTTACTGAACCGCCTCACTACGCACCTTGACCAGGGACTACAGCCAGGAAGCCAGTGTGGGTTCAGAAAAGAACGTGGAATCATCGACATTGTGTTTGCTGGGAGGCAGCTACAAGAAAATTGTCAAGAGCAAAACACCGACCTTTTCTCCATATACGTCGACCTGACAAAGGCTTTTGATACTGTCAGCAGAGAAGGCTTGTGGATTGTAATGGCCAGGTAAGGATGCCCAAGAACATTTATATCCATTGTGAAGTAATTTCTACGATGGCATGTAAGCACATTTCCAGGACAATGGAGAGACAGCTGAGCCATTATCAGTAACCAATGACGTCACGCTTGGTTGTGTTCAGGCACTGACACTGTTCTTTCTATTGTCCTCTGCCGTGCTGACTAATGCTTTCAGAGATGGAAAGGTTGGAGTCGGCATCAGGTACCGTACAGATGGAAAACTATTCAATCACAGTAGGCTTCAATCGAAAACCAAGGTCTAGACAGATATCATCAGGGATCTTTTGTTTTCTGATGACTGCGCTGTCAATGCTGGCTCAGCAGCCGACCTGCAATGCAGTGTTGACACGTTCTCTAGCTCCTGCACAAGCTTTGGTCGCACCATCAGTACCAAGTAGACTTAAGTCTTGCATCAGCCGGTCCCTTGAAAGCCATATGTTGAGCCCAACATCACCGTCAACGGCCAAAACCTCAACGTAGTGAACCACTTCATCTACCTTGGCAGCACACGGTCACAGAGCTTCACTACTGACGACGAGGTGATCCTTTGCATTTCCAGAGGTAGCCCAACGTTTATCAGATTGTATGCCAACGTCATAAATAGAAGAAGCTTCAGCATCCAGACCAAAGTAAAGGTCTACAGGGCAGCTGTGCTTCCCACACTACTTTACGCATGCGAAACGTGGACACGGTGTACCAACACCACGCCAGGAAGCTGAACCAGTTTCACACCACAAGTCTCAGGACAATCGTCAACATCAAGTGGCAGGACAAGGTTGCAGACACTGAGGTACTCGCCCAAGCAGGTCTACGCAGCATCCATACAATCCTGATGCAGTTCCAGCTACGCTGGGCAGGACATGTTGCGCGCATGCCAGACCACCGGTTGCCTAAGAGACTCTTATATGGGGAGCTACAGCAGGGACAGCGGTCATATGGAGGTCAGAAGAAATGCTTCAAAGTCAATCTGAAATATGCATTGAAAACGTTCAACATAAACCCTGATTCGTGGGAGCAAACATCCAGCGATCGAGTCACTCGGTTTTATGTCACTATGTAGCGTGTGCGCTTTGATTAGCGTATTTGATCTCGGGGTTGGTTTTTGTTTCCTTTCTACCTTGCTTGTTTCCTTTTTGTTTCCTTGCTCGCTTGCTTCTTTGTCATGTTTTTTCATGATATTATAACCTTATGCGAACAATAATGGAAACGTATGACAGACAGACAGACATACATACATAGCTTCATTCGTCCTGACTTCCCACTTAATAAATAAATCATGACGAGTTCTTTAACGTACCAGCATCATATCGTGGATGCAAGTTGTGAGATGGTATCTTAATACACACACACACACACACACACACACACACACACACACACGTGAAACTCAGTTCATGTAAAAGATTGAGATAGATCTAATATAGCCAAAAAGAACTTTTTCTCTCCTGGAAAAATTGTCCTCATCACTATCTTGATTCATTTCCGCCATTAATACGAGTTTTCGTATTAATATAAATACTGACCATTCATATATTGGTCTTAGATATCAATAGTAAATACTAGTCTTACAGATCAATAGTAAAACATTGTCTTACATATTATATTAAATACTGGTCATAAATATCAATGTCAAATAATTTTCATATCAATAGTAGACATTGGTCTTACATATCCATAGTAAATAATTGTCTTACATATCCATAGTAAATAATAGTTTTGCATAGTAAATACTGGTTTTACATAGTAAATAATTGTATTTCATATCAATAATAAATACTGGTCTTTTATATCAATAATAAATACTGGTCTTTCATATCTAAAGTTAATACTGGTCTTACGTATCAGTAATAAATACTGGTCTTTTACATCAATAGTAAATACTGCTCTTTCATATTATAATAAGGTATGGTCTTTCATATCAATATAAAAGATTAAAATATAGTATAAACAATAACGTAATATGTGCACTAAACGCTTGCCTCTTTCTTTTCATCTTTACATTTGTGTTTCTTTTTCTTTCGTCTGAGTCCTGTGTCAATCTTAGGTTCTGTAATATATAAAATTATGCAATAAAGTAAACATTTGAAACATAACACAGGATTAGTATAGCTTACTGCTAAATAAATGACAGAGTTCTTAACCATGTTGACGTAGAAAAATGCAAGGTAATGTATTGTTGACATTAACATAAATTATTTTGTTAAAACTAAGAAAAGATGGATAGGGATACCAAATTTTCGTATGTTCGATGTACATGCATTGGAATATCAAGTTCTCATCATTTCAATGCACAGGAAATCAAAATAATAATAATTATAACGAGGACTTTGTATAACGCCTAATCTTTAGAAGCTCTAAGCCTTTTAGAACATCTAAAACGATATGACTACACAAAAAATACCATGAAATTAGAAAAGATAAAACATGCTGAAAATATTTTAGGTAGGAAACATTATTAGGTCTTTAAGTTTGTATTTAAACCTAATTTCAATGGGCAACCACAATTTCACCATTTTGATGTACAGGCATTGGGGCACTGAACTGTGATAATTTCAATTTACAGAAAGTTTTACGAATTGGTAGGATTCCTTTATAACCTACATAACGATTTACAAATTTGTAGGATTCCATTATTAACTACAGAAAGATTTACGAATTTGTAGGATTCCATTATAAACTACAGAAAATTTTACGATTTGGTGGGATTCCATTATAAACTACAGAAAGATTTACGAATTGGTAGGATTCCATTATAAACTACAGAAAATTTTACGATTTGGTGGGATTCCATTATAAACTACAGAAAGATTTACGAATTGGTAGGATTCCATTATAAACTACATAAAACTTTACGATTTGGTGGGATTCCATTATAAACTACAGAAAACGTTACAAATTGGTAGGATTCCATTATAAACTAAAGAAAACTTTACGAATTGGTAGGATTCCATTATAAACTACAGAAAGTTTTACGAATTGGTAGGATTCTATTATAACATACATAAAGCTTTACGAATTGGATGGATTCTTTATAAAACACAGAAAGATTCACGAATTTGTAGAATTCCATTATAACCTACAGAAAGCTTTACGAACTGGTAGGATTCCATTATAAACTATATAAAACTTTACGAATTGGTAGGATTCCTCTACAAACTACTAAAAACTTTACGAATTGATAGGATTCCATTATAACCTACAGAAAGATTTACGAATTGGTAGGATTCCTTTAAAAACTACATGAATTCGTTTTCAGAATAGACTCATCTGCTGAGGTTGGAACTGATTGCCAGCTATTTTAATGCTCGTTTGTTTCTAGTGAGGTATGGATCTGTATATCAAGATATGAGACTGAACATTCAAACCTATTCTTTCAATCGATGAATATCATAACACTTCGTATTGTGCATTAAGTCTAAACACACGTGCGATGAATATTGTGTAATCAGTAGAACGTCACGCGCCTCATACCGTGTAATCATTAGAACGTCACGCGCTTCATAATAATAATAATAATAATAATAATAATAATAATAATAATAATAATGAAGACTTTGTATAGCGCATAATCTTTAGAAGCTTTAAGCGCTTTACAACATCTATAATGATAAGACTAAACTATAGAAAAACAAATAACAAAAGCCATAAAATTGGAAAATAAAAACATGCTGAAAACATACAAGATACCAAATATTATTAGGTCTCTAAGTTTGTTCCTGCAGTCGAAAAAGGTGACTTTTAATAGCACTCTAAAAAGGAACCACTGTGTCTTTTATATTAGTAGTAGAACGTGATGTACTTCATGCTTTGCAAACAGCTGTGCTTCATAGTGTGTGATCAGTAGAAAGCCAGGTACGTCATATAGTGTAATCATTAGAACGTCATGAGCTTCATATTGTGCAATTGGTAGAACGTGATATGCTTCATACTGTATAATCAGCTTTACTTCATATTTTTCAATTAGTAGAACGTGATGTACTTCATACTGTATAATCAGCTGTACTTATATTGTATGATCAGTAGAACGTCATTCGCTTCATATTGTACAAGCAATTGAGAAACAGGAAAATTATTGTTCATGGTCGGACATACCAAGTACAAAAAATGATTAGAAAACATTCTGAGTAAAGACATACATACGAAATACTAAAGCCATGTTGCAAAGTTCGGCAATTTTTCCCGAATCAGCTTTAGGTTTATACTTCAAGGTAGCTGTCACTCCTTTTAGCTGCTTTAATACTTGACACGAACCCTTAAAATAGTAAATGGAAACGTAAGCCATTCAACCCTTAAATAGTAAATGGAAACGTAAGTCATTCAACCCTAAAATTAGAAACTGGAAACGTAAGCCATTCAACCCTTAAAATAGTAAATGGAAACGTAAGCCATTCAACCCTTAAAATAGTAAATGGAAACGTAAGCCATTCATCCCTAAAATTAGTAAATGGAACGTAAGCCATTCAACACATTAATGATAAACCACAGACACACATACGAAAAAAAGGGGGGAAATAAAAAAAGGATTGATGGTAGCAACAAACCTGGAACTCCCTCGGCAAAGTTTTAATTTAAAAGTTCATACCGCAAACATTTGGAAAGCAAAAATATTGATTTGCTAATTTCGAGAAGAAAATAATATATTTCAAATGTAAATGATGTCGCCCATGCAAGAGACTTGCACACACGCTAAGTACATAAATATGGGTGTGTCTGTGTGTGTGCGCGCGCGTGTGTGTGTGTGTGTGTGTGTGTGTGAGAGAGAGAGAGAGAGAGAGAGAGAGAGAGAGAGAGAGAGAGAGAGAGAGAGAGCATTTCTTGAGAGGGTGGGGGTGGCGGGTCATCTAATGAGCCTGAAAATGGATGGTATGCATGTATCTGTTTTGTCTTTTTTCGTTTTGCTGTAAGTTTGTATATTGCATATGAACCATAAATACGTTTTTATAAGTTTAAACATTACTTGTAATGATGAATCTTTGTTAGTATTCATTTTACATTGGCTGGTTTAATCACGTGGATTGCAACAACGAATAGTATGACACCGGTTACGTGGTAAGTATTGCGACATGCGATGTTGAGTCATAAGGGGTTTATCAGGACAATAGTTTATCAATTAGTTCATTTTTATTCCTTGTGTTTTTGCATTAATATAAGGCTCTATATGTGTTTATTGGTATTTAGATATAATTTGTGAGGAAACTTTATTTGGAATGATCATTAGAATTACAAAGTGCTCATCGACTCTGGACTAAAATATTATCCTGTGATTATTGCAAATTTATTCAAAAGAGTTCTGGTCAATGTCATTATTGTACATTAGGACTGTTGGTACACCAGTACATTCGAAACTCTGAAGTTCATTCGGAATTCTATTCATTTGGTCTGACGCTTAACCATTATGATTATTTTGGATTTAAGCAAAAACTGAAAGTTCTTCTTACATTTACAATATATATATATATATATATATACATATATATATATATATATATATATATATATATATATATATATATATATATATATATATATATATATATATATATATATATATATATATATATATATATATATAAAGACCATAGAGTTGTAACTTTATTTTGCTAATAGCTTCTCTTGAAAAGATTTGTAGGATTCATTTATTCTTCGCATTACATGAGAAAATACCAATATGTTGAAAATTAAATTACTTAAAAAATACATGCTTTAATGAGAAAATAAAAAAAAAGTATTTCAAATTAATTCATTCTCTATTTCAAAGGACCAAATTCCTCCAAACGTTAAAAATGATGATTATTCTTCCCATCACTTTTATATTACAAAACAAACAATTGTTGCAATCATTCATTCATTACTTTAGAAAATGCATGTGATAGTTGAAAATGACAAAAATATACTTAAATACATCTCACGAAAAACATTATACAAAATAAAAATATTTGTAATTTCTTCAAAACTTGAAACGACTATCGTTTTTTTCTCTTCATTTTTATGTAGGTAATGGGCTCTTTTTTCTTGAGGAAAAACAAAGCATGCCTTATTAAGAATACAGGTGATAGTGTGTTGTCTCTTCTTTTTGAAAATCTACTTTCATTTAACGGTAAACTTAAATGTGTTGTTTCCAATGTTTAAGACAGATACATTTAAAATCCAAATCATATAAGCAAGGTATTCTTTAACTATTTGAGTTTGTCATAATATGGTATGGTTGGTAGAATGATAGAGTCAGTAGACAATGTTTTCGGCAATACTTGTTGACGATAATATGTGGATCCGCAAGACTTTTTGGACTAAATTCCTTCGAGGAATATTAAAGCTAAAACCAAACTAAAACCTAGATTTAAAGAGGTTTTTGCCTTTTACAAAATGTCGATCTTATATAGGGTGAAATTGTATGTCTAGTCATTTATATGCATGAATTAGATATCCAGCAGTTTAAAAACAAGGTATACATAAATTAGACATCTACCAATTTAAAAACAAGGCATGCATGAATTAGACCTAAAACAGTTAAAATATCAATGTATGCATCAATTAGACATCCAGCTGTTTAAAAACAAGGCATTCGTGAATTAGACATCCAGCAGTTTATAAACAAGGGATGCATGAATTAGACATCCAGCCGTTTAAAAACAAGGCATGCGTATGGTCAATTGGTTCATATTATCTTTAAGACGTTAGGACTTAGAACGTTTTA
Source organism: Unio delphinus (assembly GCA_029339505.1). NCBI lineage: Eukaryota > Metazoa > Mollusca > Bivalvia > Unionida > Unionidae > Unio > Unio delphinus. The sequence continues at coordinate 19,031,543 of JAQISU010000108.1, forward strand.
ACTATCTTTGTACATAATGTCGTGGACCATTGAAGTTAATAAAAGACAAACCATTTTTACTCTGATTAGACAAAATATTTGGGTATGGCCGACATGCAAGCGTTTGAGCCTGGAGATACAGTTTTGGCTCTCTTGCACAAATATCAAAATCCTCCTCAAAGTATTGTGGTGAATAGAGAGTTGTAAAGAAATTAAGTCGTCTAAATTATATTAACACTAAAGAAATTAAGTCACTTAAATTATATTAACACTCCCGAGAGACGATAACAGAAACAAAATTTGCCATATAATATATTACAGTGTTTCAACAATAGCATATTGGTACAACAACACACTACAAGCCCACACAGGCATAACATCACATTCGGCATTGGAATTAGCTTGGATTTCCATTAACGTTTATTCTAAACATTTCTTTTATAAGATTTTTGTCGAAAACATCGTTGTCACGTGTATGGACTTGTATCATGTGAGAGAAGTATTATATGAGAATTCGATGAAAACACTTTATGATGATGAACGCCACAGTCTTAGGGCTTTTGAGGGGACGTGGCTTATATAGCAATTTATACCAATTATGTTATGGCCTTAAATGATTGACTTTTAATGTTTGTATGTGCATCATTAACGGAATTTAAGCATGTTTAATTTTTCATGTTTTATTTTATTGATTCATTCATAATTTTTACATTATCTAAATTTACTTTTGGTTGAGTTTTAATTTGATGAGGTGCCGTAAAACATACATACATACATACATACATACATACATACATGCATGCATGCATGCATGCATACATACATACATACATACATACATACATACATACATACATACATACATACATACATACATACATACATACATACATACATACGCCTTACTTGCTTCTGCAATGCAAGTTTCCATAGAAGGCACTTTTTGTTAGCATAATTTTACGAAAAATTGGCCATGAGTAGCGTTTGGACTGAAAATACATCAATTCTTGATCTCCAGTCTTCTCCGTCACCGAGTAATACTGATGTAAAGAATGCGTGATTGGATGAGAGAGCACAATGGAATTAATTTCAGAAACACAATTATTCTTGTTCGGTTCAATGTTAATATTTCGCCTACATTACACTTAAGAGACTGCCCTAGCACCGTTCTATTTGTCTTTATCATTTTGTACATAATGAGTTATTTTGAAGGAAATAAGACCGTTTATGGTCTAGTGTCCTTTCTGTTAAAATACCATTCTGTAAGCGGTTGTTAGTGCCTTAAATGTGAAATCAGTTTGACGTAATAGTAACTGCTTTTCATGGATTTCGTGCGTCGTGGATAAAGTGGTTTCAAAGAACATGTCTATGGGGTTTTACTTCATTAGCAAGTGGCTTTATAGATGAATGGTTACGAACACGACAATAGCTAAAGTCGATAATCACATATTGATATTTTAATGACCGTTTTGCTTCTTTGTATTTTAATTTCGTAGTAGAAATTGATTGATAATTACCGTTATTCCTGACATAAAGTTTAGTTTAGGTCAAACTTAAGCTACAAATACCGAATCATCGAGTAAAATGACTCACTCACTACATTGTTCCTAAATTTCAACTTACATTCTATTTTACTTGTAACAAAGGCAATGGTACTATGTAGGAATCTGAAAAGTTCCCAATTATTTAAGACTTAAATAACAGTGCTACCATATGGTTCTATGGTCCAAGACCTGATGTATAAAATCATTATTCCTGTCCTCGTAGATAGTTTTATTTAATATAGCTTTAGATTGCAATCAGAACGTGTGTCCAATAGACTACGAAGACAGTGTTTATTATAAGGTTTTACTGTTGGTGGTTATATGTAACTAATGTTTATCATACGTCAGCACTGCCAACGAAACTCAATGCACAACTAAATGGTATTTTAGACTGGCCTACTGATAAATTCTAATTTAGATTGGTCTGCAAGTACATCGTACTTTAGACTGGTGTACATGTATGTGGTACTTTAAATAGATCTACAAGTATATTTTACTTAAAGTGGCCTATATTAAATTGGCCTACATGTATACGGTATTTTAGATTGATCTACACGTATACAGTAATTTAAACTGACATACATGTAGATGGTAATTTAGATTGGTCTAGATATATAGAGTACATTAAATTGGCTTACAGGTATACGGTAATTTAGATTCATCTACATGTATACCTTACTTTAAATAGGTCTACAGATATACGGTACTATGAGTTGGTCAACAGGTAACTCTCGTTTTCTCTCATCAAGGAAAACACAAAGGAGCATATAAAAATGAAGAAAGGCTTGGGACGATGGTGCAAACATACCACTTTTCACAGGGTAACACTAAATGTATCGCGTGTAATTTGGGGCGTAGGATGAATAATAAATTGAAGAAATAGGAAGGTAAACACACACACACACACACACACACACACATATATATATATATATATATATATATATATATATATATATATATATATATATATATATATATATATATATATATATATATATATATATATATAGCGTGTCTGTAATTTAATCTTTAATCCTATGTTTATATTTTATGCAGAAGGGGACGATTCTACCTGAAATAAACTAAAACAATTGATTACATTTACGATTGTTACCTTTTTGGTTGACGTACGAGTTATTCGCATATGAAATATGAGAAACTTATTTGTCAAACTTTACTGCTGTTATTTTTCTTGTATAACTTACGGTCTTCACAACATAGACCCAGTCTGAAAAGTTACTGTCTTTAACTATGACGGTGTTCCGCCTGGAAAATGAAAAAAAAATCGTTTTCTTTACCGGAGATAATAATAATAACATTAATAATAATAATAATAATAATAATAATAATAATAATAATAATAATAATAATAATGAGGACTTTGTATAGCGCCTAAGAAGCTCATTGCGCATTACAACATCTATACTGATATAATTACATAGAAAAACACAACGAAATTATAAAACAGAAAATGCTGAAAATATTTAAGGAAGGAAACATTATTTGGTCTTTAAGTTTGTTCTTGCAGTCGAATAAAGTGAGTTTTAAGAGCACTCTTGACAAAGATCACTGTGTCTTTGTGTCTAAGTTCGATGGGCTATTCGTTCCACGTTGTTGGCCCTGCTTTGCAAAAGAACGTTGTCATATGACTTCGTTTTCATAGTGGGAATAATGAGTATATGATTGCCAGAAGAGGAGCGTAAGTATATTGATGGTGTATACACATGGATGAGGCTAGATAGGTATGTTGGACTGGTGTCCATCATTGAAACGAAGCATAGAGAACAAATTTTGTGTTTGATTCTGGATCGAATGGATAGTCAGTGTAGGGTGCAGAACAGCGGGGAGGTGTAATGATCCGAGCCGCTGTGTTTTGAAATTTTGTACGTTTCTGGGGTAGATATTGAGACGAACCTGATATAACTGAACTTGAAAAGTCCAGTCTTGAAGGTACTAATGAACATAACAGTATTTTAGTGGCAACAACTGAAATATAGTTGCGAATTGAGCTGATGCATCTCAGCTCAAGATATACAGCCTTGTATTTGTTCATGACATGTTGGTGTAATGTGAGAGTATTTTCCAGAGTAACACCTAATGGTTCGTACTGTGTGAATTTAAAGTAAGTGTTGCTGATATTTATTGTTTGACGTAAAGGATGTGAATGGGAAGGTCTTTGTGTTGTGAGCCTAAATTACCTGTATCTAATTACGATGAATATAATGAGTTTATTTATTTGCATTTCTTGCAATACTTAATCAAGAAAATAGCAGTGGCGGGTAATTAATAATCATATATCTCATGAATAATGAGTCGTGTAACAATGGAGGCAGCATACAAAATAGGTGGCAATATTAAAGAATGCAGTGAATTATTGGAAAACAGGACAGAGGTACCTTTCGTTTGCTAAGATAGAGGATCCAAGCTGCAGTCTCACGAGGATAGGAAGTATGACGCCAGCGAATGTCCAGTCTTACGACACATTTACTCACAAAAACTCCCTTAAGCCTGGTATCAATGTAGCCAATGCCAAACTGTATCAGTGTTTACAATTATCGAGGCCGATTAATTTTAGACTGTTTTTCCGTCACATTTTGACTAATTAGATGTAAAAACAAAATACTCGTAATTCTCCAGTCTACGGAGAGAGAGAGAGAGAGAGAGAGAGAGAGAGAGAGAGAGAGAGAGAGAGAGAGTCTGTGAAATAATCATGACAACTGACTGCAATTCAGAAAACAAGGCAAGTTACCAGTGTTCTATTCAACAATCTAAGCATATTAATGCACATAACATAAGTATGTATTAGACAGAGCACATGATACCTGCACAGCTCAAACACGCCTTCAATTTGACACGCCACATAATAAATGTACTGGTAAAACACGTTTTCATTCTGACATACTACATGATATTTGCACAGGTAAAACAGGTTTTCACTTCAGCACAATAATCTTGCAAATCGTTTGACTTTGACATGATAATTTCCCTCATCGTTGCACTTTGGCACAAACTCATCGAGTACATAACTAATAATAACGCAAGATTTCATTGTTCACGCCTTCGTAAATTTACGTTTCAACGTCGTAAGTGCATAGCTGATACATTTATATTTATCACAAATATGCACACATGCATACAGCTATATATATTATCTATCACGTATGCTCGCATGCATGCGTTTATATTTCTCACATATGCAAACATGCATACAGCTATATATATATATCACGTATGCTCGAATGCATGCGTTTATATTTATCACATATACACGCACACACACACACATACACACACATATAATATATATATATATATATATATATATATATATATATATATATATATATATATATATATATATATATATATATATATATATATATATATATGACGTACGCTTGCATGCATGCGTTTCTATGCGTTTCTAATTATCATGTATGCACGTATGCATGTGTTGATATTTGTCACGTATACAAAGATTCCAGCATAAATGTTTACCATATATGCACACATGCATGCATTTATAAGTATTACATATGCACGCATGCATGTATGTTTATCAAGTATGCACACATGCAACCGTTTATAATTATCATCTATGCATAGTTATGTATATTTAGTTTAAATTGTTTGTTTGTTACATTTAAATTTATTTTTTTTTATTTTATGCTTTTGGAATATAACATCATTTACTGGACATGACCTAGTGTTCAGAACTTTGAGTTCAGTTTTGTTTGACCTGAATTACTTTTTATGTTGTTGTTTTATTTAATTCATTGATGTAAACAACTATTAATAGCTTGGTCGTCCGCAATGAGAAATGAATCATTGTATCTAGTTACTGCCTTTATTCCAAAATCAGTGACAGTTTTGATAACAGCTTTTTTAAGTTTCCTTTTCTTTTCTCAGAGTAAGAATCATCAAGTTGAATCAATGTCATACCTGGACTACGTAATGTTTAATCATGTGCCAATAGGAAAATAAAACCTATTTGTTCAGAAGGATGAACTTTTGACCCTCATGCTGGAATCTGTTTTGCGTCTTTGTTGTATAACAGACGTATTTGATCAAGAAAAATCAGTTGGGCCTAAAACATTTGAAACGTTAAGTTTTATTATGTTATCACCATTTTGGGCAAAATTTTATAAAAGAAATTAATTCAAGATATTGTTTTCCCTGTAAATACAAAAGTACTCTGACAAAGACATTCTTTGGAATTTATACTGAATTCAGACTTGAATATTCTTTTATGTGATTCAAGAAGAGACTGTTGTCTAACCTACACTTTGTAGAATATTACAGACGCGATCGTCTTCCATCTAAATTTCATCGGAATTTGAAATGAAATTCACTTAGAACTTTTCAATGATAAGACTTGTGTTTTAATTCTTGGATTATTCTTGGGAATTAATGTGTAATACTATAATTTTCTTTTTTCACATTGTATTCTAAGAAAAAAAATTATTTGTAAATTTTACAAACTTTGTTTTTTTCCTCTCTTTTCTGTTACTTATTTTAAAGTCATACTATCGTAACAGCACACATACATGCGTTTATATTTATTATATATGCACACATGCATGCGTTTTTATTCATCACCTATTCACACATGTTTATCCATACACACATTCCATTCAAACTGTGGCCCTTCCTGGTTGACGACAAGAATTTATTTTAGTTTATGGTAGTATGAGATTGGAATTCGTTATTGTTGATGTCATTGAAAGGGCATATATGTCAATCCATCACGAAATAAAATCCTTACAATGATATGTACAATGACGAATTACAATCCCATAATAACATAAACTAAAACATTTCATTTTTATCCTGATTTCAACAAGGATAAATTGAATCCGTACTCTGGCATCGTCAAGTATGAAGGGCATCGTCAAGTATGAAGGGCAATCCTTAGAATGTGATATGTAGTTTATTTACACACATAGTATAACAAAATGCAATAACTGTCTCCAGCTTCTATAATTATTGCACACAGATTCATGTCATGATTTCTCTATACCTCTTTATTTTCTCTACGAGAAAAAGCACTATTTTGTATCGAATGTGTCCACATAAATGTTGCATATGTGCATAGACGATTAATATACATGTATTCATGTGTGCATATATGATAAACATAAATGTATGCTTTTGTGATTGGATCATAAATATAAATATATGCAGTTGTACATGGGAGATGAATATAAATGCATGCAAGTGTATATAGATGACAAATATAAAGGTATACATGTATAAATAGATGATAAATATAAATATATGCATGTGTGCAATGATGATAAATATAAATGTACTGAAAGTGGAGTTACATTGGATAAAGTGGATTGAAGACGAGTTGACTAATTTGACAAAATTACCCTTACTTGAAAAAATGCAATAGACACTTATCCGAATTTTCCAGAAGTCTTTGTATTGGCCAGTCTTTCATGAAGTCTAATTGGCTGAAATAATAATAATAATAATAATAATAATAATAATAATAATAATAATAATAATAATAATAATAATATAATCATACTATTACTACTACTACTACCACTACTACTACTACTAAAAATAATAATAATAATGATGAGAATAATAATATAATAATAACAACAATAATAATAACAACAACAATAATAATAATAATAATTATATCAATAGTACTACCACTACTACTACTACTACTACTACTACTACTAATAATAATAATAATATAATAGCAATAATAATAACAGCTATAAAACTAACAATAATAATTATAAGGAGGTGGAGGAAGAGGAAGAGAATGACAATGGTTTTATTATTAATATTTTTTTCATCATATTTATTTATGTGATAGTTGTAGAACTTATATGAATGGTCGCGTTCACTTAAAATGAAATAGAGATATGATAAGAAGGCAAAAGAAACAGATGAATGCTGGTGTTGTTAGTTTTGTTAAGGTATGTATGTATGAATGTATGTATGTATGTATGTATGTATGTATGTATGTATGTATGTATGTATGTATGTATGTATGTATGTATGTATGTATGTATGTATGACTGATTAACTGACTTACTTTTTTTCCTCTTCAAAAGAGACTACACATTAGTCAAATTCAGTATAATACAAGATGATGAAATACAAAAAATGACAAAACTACAACAGTAGTACTGAGTTCTGTGTTAGCTACCTTATTGACAAAAATAAATATCTAATCACCTGCCATTATGAAAATCTGTAGTCAAAGCTAACCGGCATTTGGGTTAGCATGTCACTGATCGTGTAACACTTGCTTAATGATGATATTATTTCGAAAATGACAATACCTCTAAATTGTTATATAAGTAACATTAAATTTGAAATAATAACTGGTATGCCTGTATACATATATAAATACATCCACCGATATATATATCTACAATCACACAGATATACAGATACTATAGACATCAACTGGGAGTTAAAACAGTGGAGGAAGACCTGCGGGCATGCTTCTGTGTTATATATGCCAGTCTTTATCGTTATAAATTCACACAACGCGAAAGAAAATTCAGGCGTGCTCTGTTATAAATCCTCAGAAGAGTTGCATCTAGACCGTTCGCACAAAAACATCCGTTGGACGAGCAACGTAGAACAATATGAATCGTCCTTTAACTGTAGATTAGCTAAGCAACGGTCAGGACCATGGTACGGTTCCTAGGTGCAACAATGGAAAACCTTTGACGTGTCGCTTAACGGCCCCTTGAACTAGGCAGAGGCCCATTTGTTGTCACTTGGTTACCAAGCCTCGCGGTCAAAACCGTGGTGCGGTGCAAGGTGCGACAATGGAAAATCCCTGACGTGTCGCTTAACGGCCCCTTGAACTAGGCAGGGACCCATCTGTTATCACTTAGCCACCAAACCTCATACCTGCCAAAAAATAGAGGAAAAATAACTAAACAAAAATAAACCGCACTATCAGGGACCCATTAACGGGGGAAAATAATTACAATACAAAAAAGGTCATAAATAAATACCTCATAAATAACAACACAAGCAAGTTGTAGGGTGACATAAGAATAAAAGCATAATAGACAGTAAGGACATAGGACAAACAATAACCTCTCCACTTCCTCTGCTTCATCCTTTCTCTAGAAACCTTTTCTCTAAAAAAATACAATCGAGTGTACAGTGTTCAAACATACATCATTAACAACCAACAGAATAAGGAGAACCAACCGGTGCACCGAGACCGGTGCACAAAAACTAGATAGTAAAGTATGATAGAAAACCCAAATTAGTACATATAAGGTAGTCTAAAAGTCCAAAGACTATCAGGCCCAGCGACACAAGGTTGCAAAACAAAAATAAGATAAGATAGAAATTACATAGGACCTCAAAATTAGCTCATATAAGGTAGTCAAACATCCAAGACTATCAGGTCCAGCGGCACAAGGCTGCAAGTAAAACCATACGACTTAAGATAATAAGGCTCAACTAGAACCCTAAATAGTGTATATAAGGTGATCAAACCCCAAGATCATCAGACACAGCAACACAATGTTGCACAAAAAATATTAGGTAAAACAACAATAAATAAATACACACTGAGCACCACATACAAAAAACACTGTACCACGAAAGTTGTATACCCCAAAAACAGCACAGGGTATATGAATAGGGATAGGTCTCCATAACGGAAGTCGCCCTTGCCAGGCACTTCGACTCGCCCGCTACCTCTGCAGCAGTAACTACACGTGCTTAGCACGTCCATGAACAACCAAATAACACCGGATGAATAAAATATGAGTGTGTGCTGGAACTATTCCCACTCATACGGCATGAGGCCCTACAATCACACAGTAGTAGCTTAATAGCTACTCAGATGTGACGGCCTAATTTAAATAAGTGTTCCCTGAACACATAAACGCCTGCAGGGTGGTGGCTCATTTCCCACCCTCAGGACCAATTAAATAACCGTCCATTGACGGATAAAACAGTGATAAGAGCCCTCGGGACGAATCACTTTAAACAAATACTCATCATCATCATCGTAGATTAGTGTCTTCACTATCGGCATGCAAACGTCAGTACTGTGAACAGCGTAGCACCAGACCTGCCGCACCTTAGTACTCAGACAACGCAGTCTATACTATATGCATGACGTCAATAGAACGAAAATAAAGGAGACATCTGCCTTTCTAGTTTGCTCAGACAGACCAGTCTACACTATCCGAATGAAAACAGCAATAAAAAGGAACAGGTTAGAACAAGATCTGCCGTCCAAGAATACAGACAGGGCCGTTTCTACACATCCCACAGCAGAACGGATACCATAGGACCAGACTTACAGTTCTATATTGCTCCGGCAGGGCAGCGTCTACACCATTAAAATGCCATTATGTGTGTAATGAGCAACGTAGAACTATATATACCGTTGAAAATTTGAGAATATATCTGGCATTTTATGGATTAAATGTTGTTGCGTTTTATATTTGCTTTGAATTTAAGCGTATTTTATATAAGTTCTAATTCTGACGGGTATATGCTTGAAATATGGCTGTTTGTGGGGTATATGGAAACACTGATACATTAAGGAAACTGCGATTAGAATGAAAGAAAATTGTCTCTGTACATTTAGAAATCTCTGTGATCAGAACAAAAGATAAATCTGCCTTATTACATTAATGAATCTCTGCGATTATAATGAAAGATAAGTGTCCTTGGTACAATAAGGAAACCAATGAGATACGGATAAATTATAATTTTTAAAAAAAAAGTACTTAAAGAAAGTCATGCGAATGGAATGAATGATAATTTGTTTTCGGTACTTAAAGAAAGTCATGCGAATGGAATGAATGATAATTTGTTTTCGGTACTTAAAGAAAGCCATGCTAATGGAATGAATGGTAATTTGTTTTCGGTATTTAAAAAAAGTCATGTTATTTAATGAATGATAAATGTATTTTCGGTACTTAAGAAAGCCGTGTTTTATGAAAGAACTATTACAATGGTTTAGATACTAAAAAAAAACCATGTGATTATAATGAATGATAAAATTATTGTAAAACTTTAAAGAAGCTACGCAACAGAAGGATTGTTTTACGTATTTTAAGGATATAATGATATTGGAATAAATGATGAATTCTTTAGGTCGATTTAGAACGTACAACCTTAAAACGAAAACAGTTTTCTTTTTTAATCTCTTGTTTTTTATCTGTGATTCTGAGAAAGCTTTGAACCTCAAGTGCAATACACATTTTATTTTTATTTCTTGATGAAGTGATGGTTTCAGACGAACGGCATATGATGTATTTGACAGCATTTAGATTAGTTTTAATTATTCTCTGGACGGCCATAAGAAACATCAAAATATTCTGCCCGTTAGAAGGTCTAATTTTATTAATGCATCTGGCGTCAAATCGCAAGAACAGATAATGGAAAACGTTATGATTTAATGCTAAATTCCATTTTCCATGTATATATAGCGAGCGAGTCGTCGCCATTTAATGTGCATGCCGCCTCTTTAGGAATTTCGCATTCGTCTTATACTGGTGACAGTCTTTTAAGACCTTTTGGGACTGTTTTTGATGGTTTATATTTGACACTGGACAAAAGATAGAATTAACTAGCTCTGCATGCCTCATTCTGAATTTCAAATGATGTAGACAGCATATAGCTCAAACATGCTTGATAATGTTTTAAACACGTCCGTCAAAGCTCAATAATACTTTATAATAGCGTAAACACATCCGTCAAAGAATCTTGAGATTTTGGGTGGTAGAAAATGCATTCACTTTATTTTCTTAATTCAAGATAATCTACCAAAATATTTACAAGAAATGGTAAGTGAGTTGTCATCGATATTGAAATAGTCGTCATCGATATTGAAACAGTCGTCGTGGATATTGAAACAGGCGTGCTATCGCAAGCACACACACACACACACACACACACACACACACACACACATTATATATAAAGCAAACATGATAAAAAAATATTCCTGTAGGTTAAATATCAAATGATAGTTTTTAAAATAAGACGCTATAAAAATGATTTTAATACTTTGCAGGATAAAGCTAACGATTCGCTATCAATATCAATTTAACATTTAAAAACCCAAATAATACTTCACTATAAATATCAATTTAACATTATATATAAAAATAATACTTCACTATAAATATCAGTTTAACATTTAAAAACTAATATAATAATGCACTATAATATCAATTTAAAATTTAAAAACCAAATTAATACTTTATTATAAATGACACTTTAACATTTAAAAACCAAATTAATACTTCACTATCAATATCAATTTTAACACCTTAAAAAGACTATTTATAATTTTCTATAAATATCAATTTAACACCATACAAGATAAAAAAAATCACTATAACATTAAATTAACACCTTAAAAAGAAAAATTCAATCATAAAAGTAAAGAAACACAATTTATCGTTTCAAAATGTTTTCGGCAATGTCAAAACGACGAGAAAAGGAACATCAAATTTAACTTAATAATGTAATTCTTTCATCAGATTATACCGTGTAAGTTTTATTTCCTATTTGCTTATGTCTCAAAAATAAATGACCATTATTCTACACAAACTTTACAATCGTGACCAGGGCAGTGATATTGTGAAATTAACATATCTTTCAAAACAATCCAGAAAATAATTCAGTGTTAATTAGACTTGGAGTAAATTCTAGAACTTTCCAGTAATATAAATAGTATTAAATATACAGGGGCCTTACGATCACCAGTTCAGTTTAGTTCTAGCAGCCTTAATGGGCAACTATCGCATTTTTGTGAGAATGCAACAAGAGGCAGCAAGCATTAGTCAGACGCATTTTGCAATGCATCAAGACAAGAACGAAAATGTAGCCCGTGGATTTCATCTGCTAAGATACATGAGGCATGCAAGGCATATCTCGGCATACCTGCTGGGAATCAAGACAAAACATGGGCACATCATTTCACCCGAGCACTGCAAAATAATCCTCTGGATCGTAAGATGGACATATGATGCTCTGAAATTTACGGTATAAAATGTGTTTAAAAAATTAAATTGTACACGCTTTTAATTTTAAAATGTTTTACAATTTTCAATGTTATTGAAAGAATATGTCCTATATGCAAAATGTTGCGAGAACCTCTTACACATTAGTCAGGAGTGAAATAAATGTATCTTTATCTCTCGTCCAGGTGCCACACTGCCCTGAGCTCCCCGTACCCACTCATCCGTCAGAGAGCGGGGAAGACGTTGTTGATCCAGATGAAAATTTCAGAGGTGAAGCTGAAAAAATAAAGCCATACTAACCCAAACAAATAGATCTCAAAGACATGATCAGGGATCTTGATCTCACCAAGTCCTATGCCGCGCATTTGACGTCTAGGCTCAGGCAGTGGAATTTGTTGGATAAAAGTGTGCAAGTCGCAGATCAGAGAAAGCGTCAGCAAGAGGTTTGCATCTTTCTGACCCGTCAAGATGGGCTGTGCTTCTGCTACATTGTGACCAGTATATTAGATGAAATTGGAATCGCCTGTAATCATAATGAGTGGCGCCTCTTCAGTGATAGCTCGTCCAGGAGCCTCAAAAGCCGTGCTGCTCCATAATGGGAGCATTTACCCATCTCTTCCCCTGGCTCACTCGGTACACCTGAAAGAGGATTACAACAGCATCAACACCTTGCTGGATGCCTTGAGGTAGGATGAATACGGTTGGAAGGTCGTCGGAGAGTTTAAAATGGTGGCTTGCATGATGTGTTTCCAATGCGGCTTAACAAAGTTTTCCTGCTATCGTTTCCTTTCGAGGGACACCAAGGCTCACTTCCAAAGGCGGTGCTGGCCACAGTAGACCGAGTTATTTGTGGGGATGAATAACATCAAGTGAGAACCACTGGTGGATTCCCAGAGGGTGCTGATGGCACCACTGTACATCTAATTGGGCCTTGTGAAACAATGTGTCAGAGCTCTAGATAAAGAGTTGACAGCTTTCAAGTACCTTCAAGACTTTGTTCGCTAAACTGTCAGAGGCAAATATCAAAGACGGTCTTCGTCAGCCTAGAGAAAAAATGATCCTGGATTGCAATGAATTCCCCAAAAAGCTCACTAGTAAGGAGAATGCGGCTTCAAACATAACAAATGCATTTTTATTCCTCTTTTGCCATGAATAATCTTTACACTGCATGTGTAAGCTCTCCACGTTGAATTATCTGAGGTTTCATGTATTAATCTTTGTGTATTCTTCACATTATTTTTTCCTTTGGTGCAATTTAATTTATGGCATTGGTACAGTAGTGTGTTCATGTAATTATGTAGGATCCACCTACTCTGCAACAGATAAATCCTATCTTTTGTCTTCCTTTTGTCTATCTCATGACGAAATCTTTTCCATCTGGGCTGCTATTATACGGCGTGCTAATATTGTGTTTGATGTTCATTTCTTCGGGGTGTAAGCCGTCTTTTAATCCGTGCTTAACGTACAAAAGTGCTTACTATGGCTGTTAATGTTGTTTGTCTAATATTTGTATTATAATTCAGGTATACCTGTGCATTTCTTGGTATGAGCGTCAATCTACTCCATTTAGTATAACAAAGTTCAATAGCCCGATGATTTGTTATGTACAAGCACTAACAAGATTAACAGTTTCATCAAGTTTTATTTGTTATGTCTCTATTAAATCATAACAAAGGGCTTTTAGATAATTAATCAAAATATTCAACAAGCTCAACCATGTTTTGTTCATTCATAGCCACGAATAGAACAAAACACAAAAAGAGTTTGCACAACGGTCGTGTCATAGACAATGTGCTAAGGCCAGGATCAACTAGAGAAGTAATTGGGATTTACAAATATCTCAATGTCTTTAAAACCGAAAGAGTACGTTTATTAATTGAACAGAGCGTTGCAAACAGAACATACAAAGAGATAACCAAAAACTAATTAAATAAAAAAGTATTGACTGGAAACAAATTAAGAAGATGGATTAAATCATCTGCAATATATTTGATTGGAAGCATCAGATGTAGACGCTTAACTGTGCCGAGGCCAACATGTTAAATTATTATTGTTGTAAACTGGATCATCTGTATGGTGACTGGAAACAAATTAAGAAGATGGATTAAATCATCTGCAATATATTTGATTGGAAGCATCAGATGTAGACGCTTAACTGTGCCGAGGCCAACATGTTAAATTATTATTGTTGTAAACTGGATCATCTGTATGGTGGAACATAAATCAAAAAAAAAAAAACATAGAAAAGGAAAGAAACAAAAAATAAATAAATAAAAGCAGTGGTTTATCACATTTGTGTTAATGACTGTCTTTTCTTTTTATAAGTGTTTTACTTGGCACGTAGAATTATAAATCTGTTTATGAACTTGGAGCAATCATTCTGATGTGTTTGTTTTGTTGTGTATCCGCAAGCATTGCTGACGAGACGGAGGTAGTGGTGGTGCGGAATATATATTCCCACGACTCGAACCTATAAGAGAAAATGTTTGTTTTAACAACAACTGGAAGAGAAGCGGGTGTTTCTTGCCACCTGGCCCGTGGCCGCTCTATATGGCCCTGTCAGCTATAATCAAAATTACCGATACAATATCATGCAAGCAGACAATGTGATCTGATATTACGGTCGTTTACGCATTATCGTGTATCTGAGACCACAATTGGAGCATTTATTAAAATAGAGTATATATTTTTGTCTCCGAGTCTAAATAATTTCAAATTCAAAGTCTCGCAAACTGGTGACAGTAAAATATTTAAGTTTTCCCAAAACAATTGTCATGTCGTTCCTACGTAACACGTTCTCGTTGTCCATGACCCAAAAACCTGTCCATGACCTAACAAGCTTACGAGTACTTAAAACGAGGAAGATATAAGATTTATTCGCCAGTAAAAATACTTGAAGACGACGATTTCGACTTGTCTGGAAATGTTTAATTTGATTTCTAAGGTGGGTGCACAAGAATGCTAGTGACCTTGCAATTTTAATATAATAATGTTTGATATTCTGCGTGACTTAGAATGAAAAAGATATATTGTTTAAAAAATCAAATTTCTCACCTACTGTCAGCTAAGGTGTAACTATAATTCCTGCTTTATTCATGATCTTTCCTGTGTCATATGTCCTAAACAAAATTTGTTATAATTTTCACAAAAATCAAACTTTAATTTCTTTAATTCTATATTTGGTGACATTTTTGTATTTTATGGCAGTGAAACTGTCTCTTTTTTTTCAACAGTCGGCATGCACGAAAGATCAAATGCAGTCTCAGAATAATAATGTTGTGAATTCTTAATTCAGCTAAAAAAAAATCGTTTAATGTATAAAAAAATAGGTGAGATTGTCCTCTAATATCAGAAATTACACAACATATTTTGAATCTTTAAAGACCATTACATTTTTAAAGTTCGTTGACCTCCCCTTTCCTTTGTCTGTCTGGGTTTGGTGTCCATACTGTCTGAATTGGCATTTACGCTATAATACGAAACCTTACTTTGAAGAATACTTGAGATAATACGTGTAACTTGTAAAAGGTATATAAGTGAGATAATAATCAGGTCAGGGTGGGACAATGGCCATTGTTTCTAAGGAGGAACAATTGGATCTCAAGCTATGCTAGTGTTAGTGACGCAGATCGAATCATATGATATATTACCAATATATTTGCTGAGATTTCGATATGTTATCATGAATATACAGGATTAATTACAGAACTTTAGTAAAACAAGTTCATCTACAAATCTCTATAATTTACAAATCCCATTACGCTTCAAACGGCAAGAATACCTTTAAAGTGATTAAATACGCCATGATAAACGTACTGTTAGTTTGATGGATATATAACTGAAGTTAAAAGAGAATCACTAGAATTGATTATATCACATTTTTTATGACACATACCAAGCACAAAATGACCCAAATACATTAATTTGTGTTTAGGTGGATAGATTTATTATTAAACTGATCTCTATGGTGTTGAACTGTATTGTCGCTTAATGCCCAATATATTTTATTTTCTATCTGTGTCACTAGTTCTGCTCAACGCTATCCATTACGTTAAGTACACATGAGTACATAATTTCAGCTTTATGTTTCAAATGACATTTTGCCAGCGTCAGCGATCTAAATCAGTGCTCAAATGTATCATTCTGCATCTCGCGTTTAGTACTTCATACCAAGTTTACACTGTTTATTCGACAGTGATAGTAAAATGGTGTGATAAATGAGATGATTTATATACAGATAGAAACAACGTGAAGCAATGGCATCCCCCTCCCCCTGAATTGATTTTCATAGTTTTTATTAAAAGTGTCTTTGATAGTCTATATTTTTGCATAATCAGTGCTTTCAAAGAATCGAACTGTACTATAGCCATTGTTGTTCTAATATATACAATGATTGGAACTGTCCAATTAGTCTACTTTTTTTAATGAGAAGTAAATTATTTTAGTGATTACTTCCATATCAGCCTTTATAAATTCCACATATTGCAAACTTGATTTTTAACCGTTTTGCACTTTGAAACATTCGGAACTAATATAGAAAGTGTTTGGTTATATAATGTCAATTCGCTCAAATTCCATGCAAACAATACCTAAGCTCTGAATATATAGAAACCGGAAACTACTGTAAACGAACATGACTATGTCCCTAGGTAGAAAATCTCCGTTATGGCTGGTTTTCTGCAATACGGAACAATAACACAATTAGATAACCTGACCTCAAAACAATTGGGCTCATTTGACTTTCCCATAAGACTTGAATTCATACATCCATTTTCACTTATATCAGATAACGTATCGAGTTTCTTAGTGCTACATTAGCATGATTGAGTTTCTTAGTGTTACTGTAGCATAATTGAGTTTCTTAGTGCTACATTATCATAATTGAGTTTCTTAGTACTACATTAGTATGGCTGAGTTTCTTTGTGCTACATTAGCATGATTGAGTTTCTTTGTGCTACATTAGCATGATTGAGTTTCTTAGTGCTACATTAGCATGATTGAGCTTCTTAGTGCTGCATTAGCATGATTGAGTTTCTTAGTGCTAAACTAGCGTGATTGAGTTTCTTTGAGCTCCATTAGCATGATTGGGTTTCTTAGTGCTACATTAGCATGATTGAATTTCTTAGTGCTACATTAGCATGATTGAGTTTCTTTGTGCTACATTAGCATGATTGAGTTTCTTAGTGCTACATTAGCATGATTGAGCTTCTTAGTGCTGCATTAGCATGATTGAGTTTCTTAGTGTTACAGTAGCATGATTGAGTTTTTTAGTGCTACATTAGCATGATTGAGTTTCTTAGTGTTACAGTAGCATGATTGAGGTTTTTAGTGTTAAACTAACTTGATTGAGTTTCTTAGTGTTACACTAGCATGATTGAATTTCTTAGTGCTAAACTAGGGTGATTGAGTTTCTTTGAGCTCCATTAGCATGATTGGGTTTCTTAGTGCTACATTAGCATGATTGAATTTCTTAGTGCTCCATTAGCATGATTGAGTTTCTTTGTGCTACATTAGCATGATTGAGTTTCTTAGTGCTACATTAGCATGATTGAGCTTCTTAGTGCTGCATTAGCATGATTGAGTTTCTTAGTGTTACAGTAGCATGATTGAGTTTTTTAGTGCTAAACTAGCCTGATTGAGTTTCTTAGTGTTACACTATCATGATTGAATTTCTTAGTGCTAAACTAGCGTGATTGAGTTTCTTTGAGCTCCATTAACATGATTGGGTTTCTTAGTGCTACATTAGCATGATTGAGTTTCTTAGTGTTACACTAGCATAATTGAGTTTCTTAGTGTTACACTAGCATGATTGAATTTCTTAGTGCTAAACTAGCGTGATTGAGTTTCTTTGTGCTACATTAGCATGATTGAGTTTCTTAGTGTTACACTAGCATGATTGAATTTCTTAGTGCTAAACTAGCGTGATTGAGTTTCTTTGTGCTACATTAGCATGATTGAGTTTCTTAGTGCTACATTAGCATGATTGAGTTTTTTAGTCTAACATTAGCATGATTTAGTTTATCAGTGTTACAATAGCATGATTGAGTTTCTTAGTGCTACATTAGCATGATTGAGCTTCTTAGTGCTGCATTAGCATAATTGAGTTTCTTAGTGCTAAACTAGCGTGATTGAGTTTCTTTGAGCTCCATTAGCATGATTGGGTTTCTTAGTGCTACATTAGCATGATTGAATTTCTTAGTGCTACATTAGCATGATTGAGTTTCTTTGTGCTACATTAGCATGATTGAGTTTCTTAGTGCTACATTAGCATGATTGAGCTTCTTAGTGCTACATTAGCATGATTGAGTTTCTTAGTGTTACAGTAGCATGATTGAGTTTTTTAGTGCTAAACTAGCTTCATTGAGTTTCTTAGTGCTACATTGGCATGATTGAGTTTATCAGTGTTGCACTAGCATGGTTGAGTTTCTTAGTGCTACAGTAGCATGATTGAGTTTCTTAGTGCTACAGTAGCATGATTGAGTTTCTTAGTGCTACATTAGCATGATTGAGTTTCTTAGTGTTACAGTAGCATGATTGAGGTTTTTAGTGTTAAACTAGCTTGATTGAGTTTCTTAGTGTGACACTAGCATGATTGAATTTCTTAGTGCTAAACTAGCGTGATTGAGTTTCTTTGAGCTCCATTAGCATGATTGGGTTTCTTAGTGCTACATTAGCATGATTGAATTTCTTAGTGCTCCATTAGCATGATTGAGTTTCTTTGTGCTACATTAGCATGATTGAGTTTCTTAGTGCTACATTTGCATGATTGAGCTTCTTAGTGCTGCATTAGCATGATTGAGTTTCTTAGTGTTACAGTAGCATGATTGAGTTTTTTAGTGCTAAACTAGCTTGATTGAGTTTCTTAGTGTTACACTATCATGATTGAATTTCTTAGTGCTAAACTAGCGTGATTGAGTTTCTTTGAGCTCCATTAACATGATTGGGTTTCTTAGTGCTACATTAGCATGATTGAGTTTCTTAGTGTTACACTAGCATAACTGAGTTTCTTAGTGTTACACTAGCATGATTGAATTTCTTAGTGCTAAACTAGCGTGATTGAGTTTCTTTGTGCTACATTAGCATGATTGAGTTTCTTAGTGTTACACTAGCATGATTGAATTTCTTAGTGCTAAACTAGCGTGATTGAGTTTTTTTGTGCTACATTAGCATGATTGAGTTTCTTAGTGCTACATTAGCATGATTGAGTTTTTTAGTCTAACATTAGCATGATTTAGTTTATCAGTGTTACAATAGCATGATTGAGTTTCTTAGTGCTACATTAGCATGATTGAGTTTCTTAGTGCTACATTAGTATGGCTGAGTTTCTTTGTGCTAGATTAAGTATAATGAATTTCTCAGTGCTACATTAGGTAACTTGAATTTATTAGTGCTACATTATCATTGAGTTTCTTTCCGCCTCATTCGCTCGAGTTTCTTGGTGCTAAAATTAACATGTGTGAGTTCCTTATTTTCATTTGTACTGACGGTGTATCAAAACCTTTTCATAAAAGTAAACTGCAGAAACTCAAGCGACCAATAACTTATATATAAATAATTCTTTATTTCACGATTAATTGCATTGACAGATACGATATCAGGATACAACAGGATATGACGATCGCATTGAGAAATAGGACAACATGATTAACAGGATATGGCATTCCCATTGACAGATATGACGGCAGGAGATAACCATCCGTTCTGACCGTACAAGTGTACACATTACGATATTTGTTCCGTTCTGTAGGAGTTATTGTCGTACAGGTAATGGCTTTCGGTAGTCATTTAAAACCTTTGTTTTATTTTACATCGATAATAATGATAAATTTTAGCACAAATTTGAGAGAGTAACTTGAATTCTGCTAATGGCTGATATATCAAATGATAGCAACCATTCGCATGATCATATTGCTCGGTAATAGAAAGATACTGTATTCACCGACAAGCATTCTAATTTTATTTTTCAATCAGAGTGTATTGTTTGATCTTTAGGATCATATTTTAACACAATCCTAATGATTCTGTCTTACATTTAGTTTTAAACTGTGCCCGATACTGGCAAAGCGTCAAATACTGACTAAACAGACCGTGACTAGCATAGCGTCCAATACTGACTAAACAGACCGTGACTGGCATAGCGTCCAATACTGACTAAACAGACCGTGACTGGCATAGCGTCCAATACTGACTAAACAGACCGTGACTGGCAAAGCGTCCAATACCGACTAAACAGACCGTGAAATGGATGGTGTGTTTTGCAACCGTACATCTAATATACAGATCACACTTCAATTCAATCAAGCGTTTTCCGCATTAAGTATTTGTCTTCAAGAAGCAAGTAAGTCGAGCCACTAGTTTTCTATTTGCCTGCCCTAGAATTACATTTTTCAAGTGACACAGTTCCTTCATCAGTAATATTTTAATAAGAAAAGGTATGGACACTTTCGGCCGTTTCCTCTTACATGGCACTCATCTTATATTAGCTTCTTCCTCAATTCCTGTTGCAAATCCTACTATAGACTAATACATTTCTGGCTACAGTTGTTCGTCTAGCAGTGGACATATTTCAAATTAGGTCAATATAAAATTCAAACATGATTGTATGACACATGCATAAGACACGTGTATTTATTTCTTTATTTTGTCGAAATAATGCGCTTTGACCGTTTAATTTTAATGCATGGGGCCTTTCGGATGATAAGTGCAAGTTCTTTGAAGACCTAAAACACACTAAAATGACCAGGATGTCGGTCAGAAGTTCCCTTCCAGAACACTCGTTGTTTCTGTAAATAAGGCAAGAACTTGAACTCAGGTATCAGTAAAGAACGTATTTAAAACTTAACTACATGTGGTGCCCTTGATCGTGATGTTGTACCAATATTACTTTTTCGAAATTCAGTAATATAATACCAAGTTTGATTCGCTATAAACTCCCGTATGACATTGTCCAATAGTCGTATTTTTATGAGCATTCTGTATTTCCAGAGACAAATAAATTTGAACAATTCCAAAATAAATACTCGTTACAACAATAACTTGATTCTGTTCGAAAGTTTAAGCACCAACTAATAATCTTTCCGTTGACAAGTATATATGGATAGTCCTCTACATGAGCTCACGTCACAGTTAGCATTTTCTGCCAAAAAATCTTTAAAAACTTTAAGAAACGTCTAAATAATTTTAATTTAAATCCAAATAATTTATTTCCCGAGAATTGGTCATTCATACATAACTCACTCTTACAAAAAGTAACTAAAAGACTGAGAAAAAAGCGTAGTCATATTAAACAAATAAATTATTTCCCGAGAATATAAGTATAAATGAGAAGAAAAAGAAAACTTTCGGAGTTGCGAATTAAATTCAAAATAATCCTAAAATTACAGGCATAATTCCAATAATTTAAGGCATTGAATAAAATTCAGAAGAAAAACAAATTAAATCCAAAAATTAAGGTGATTATGTGTATGTGGTAACTTGTAGAATTTTGATGTGCCAACAGGCTTTTTTAATTATAGTAATTCAGGTTTTAATTTACTAAACATCCCAGTGAATGTCTCTGTCTAAGACTTTAATTAGAGCACTTTTGCATCTCTGCATGGGTGAATGGACTCCTTCCTACAGAACTATCCGTAGGGAGGAGGTTATCATTACAAGAATCAGAATTGGTCATTCATACATAACCCACTACCACATACTAAAAGGTGAAGATCCACCAGAGTGCGTCTCTTGCAATGAACCATTCACTGTTAACCTACGCGTGATA
This sequence comes from Unio delphinus, assembly GCA_029339505.1. Lineage (NCBI taxonomy): Eukaryota > Metazoa > Mollusca > Bivalvia > Unionida > Unionidae > Unio > Unio delphinus. Next base: position 19,053,829 of record JAQISU010000108.1, read on the forward strand.
AGTACTATAATGTACATGACATGAAGAAACCTTTTGATACTATACCTATCACTTGTATTCCTGAAGGAAGTAAATCTTTTTTTTAAAACTATAACTTATATGCATTTCCCTAAAACATTTTTTTTCTAATGCAAATAACGCCCCTTATTTACATCATCTTATCATCAACATGCACCATTTACATCTCCCGTTGATTGGGAAACTTCATATTTTACTGTTACCAACATCTTACCATTTTACTTTGAACTATTTGGTGTTCTATATCGCTGGTCGATATTAAACATTTTAGTATTTTTAAACATGTAGAAGTACAACCTATTGTATGGCGCTAAATAGCCTAAATGTGCTGATGCGCCGTTAAAAATCATTCAAACAATCAAGCATTTCTAGAGAAAAAAAATCACTTGAATTCAATAATTTGAAAAACATAGATTCCAGAAAGACAACATAATTGTCACAGCATATAACTAGATTGTGTTAGAACTCAATAAACAAATAAATTTTCCCTTCTGTGACAAGATCATATAATTTTCTAAATGACCTAAAGTCACATTTAGTATTTTCCAAACAAAAACTATTACCGAATGGAAAACAACCTTCTAGACTGGTCCTTGTATTTATAAAAATTAAAAAAATGTTAGTTGTTTAAAAAAAAAACAGAACCTGGGTTATGTCAATTACACTGAGGAAATTCCAAATCCTAGACCTAGACCCAAATAAACATATTTATTTATAGTAACAGTAAAGTCTACCTTAGATAATATTTCAGCTATGTGTTATTTACTTACTTAATTTCTGACAAATTCAAGTCCAACATACAATATTAAATTATAAAATAATAAAATGAAATGCAAAAGTAAAAATAACAAATAATCTAATTCAAGACACACTAATACAATGAAAATGTCAGTTATAACTGGAAAGTTTGTTGCTAGAATAGTAAGATCTAACCTAACCTGCACTATGTTATGAATACCAGATAACAATAGTAGAAGTATTCTAAAAACCTAGTCCCAGACTCTAAAAAACATGTTCACCGCTATTAATATTGATCCTAATATTAAACCCATATACATAGAGAATATGTCAGCTATGTATTCGTTTTTTGCAGAATTAAGAAAATAAATAGTTCATGTCAAATAGAAAATAAACATGATTTTACGCACAGTATACAATGTTACAATTACAACAGCATAAGATGAAATACAATAGAATTAAAACTCTAACTAGCAAACAATACAATTGAATATACAAAACAATACAATAATTTTAATAACTAAAAGTCAATGCGAACAATATTAGGGGTCCTAAATGCAGAGACAGAACGACGTTCTGATCAAATTAAAAATACACCATGAAGTTTAGCCCGATAAACTTCATAAAATACTTATTTCAGAACAAATAATCAAGTTCGGATTTAAATTTTGTGTTGCTTCAGAACAAATAATGAAGTTAAGATTTAAATTTTGAGTTATATTCTAAATAATTTAAAAACAAATAATGAAGTTTAGACTAAGCAATATATTCTTTGCGTGCATACTTACGATACTTTGATAGAACGGGCTTCATAAGATGTGATTGATAGCAGTGGGGTGTCAAGAAATATTTAACAAATGATATCAAGAGTGTCTGCATGATATTTTAAAAAAAACCAAAGTAATAATTCATTTAAACGACACATTTGTGGGTCATTAGCGACAACTAGAGTTAAATATTAATCAATATAACACGATATTTACACAGGGATGACGTTAACACATTTGCATGCATGCTATAGCCCTGTTTCTGATAATGCAAAACAGTAATATTTCGCGGCTCCCCATCAATTACCCTGTCGCAAGCTTTTAAGAGCTTTGATTAAAAAAGTATGTTTTTAGAAACCATGGGAAACGAATACACTGGCAAACCTTTTGTTCTGACAAGAACACATTCAAAATCGCAGTATTGCATTCATTATAAAAGATAGGCTATGAAAAAAAAGTAAAATGAATTATTTGAGATCAAAGTATTCCATTCCAACATATACTATAATTGCTATATTACATGAAGTCTAGTGACTCAGATACTTGTTCCACTTAGAATGTAACTTGTATCGAGTGATTATAATATTCATTCCATTTGATATATTACTTGGGATCATGTGACTCCAATATTCACTACACGTAATATATTATTTGATCTAAGGATTTATACCCACCCTTCCAAATTAGTGTTCGTAATTGATCGATATGGCGCTTTTGACATCCCAAATAACTGATCAGCAATCTCAAAGTATTTCTAAATGTAGTCATATAACAATCTATAAACAGAGGGATGAGAAAGTATACACACCCGTCTAGATAAGATTTTTTAAAATCTTTGTCTCAACCGTTCTATTAGTAAAGACTTAGCCATGTTTTGAACGTTGATTTAAATTTTATTTGAATTGGAGTACAATTTGATTGAACCTTTTCGAATAATGCCTGAAAATATCAACGATCCCTGCAAACGTCAAGATATTAATGTTGTATCCTTTTGCTACGCTTCTCAACATTTTGTGATAAACAGTAATATATATGTATTAACTTTACATAAGAGAAACTAAATCTGGAAAATGTACTCAAAATAGTTTTCCTTACAAACCAGAATATAATACATGCCTAACATCATGACGATAATCGCCAAGCTGTATAATATCTCATTTTCTTGTATGTCATCAGTTGTATTGGTTCATTTACTTCGATAATGATCAAACACGTACTTCGCTCTTTCATGGCGTTGGTTTCATCCATCAAAACTGAGTTGTTACATGGACATGCTCAATAAAACCATTCCCACTGTGACCTGGTGTAGTATTAATTTATCTTTTAATTGAATCTTACAATCATTTTGAGCAGATAATGATGCTGTGGACGATATTTTATACTGAGCAAGATGATTGAAAATGTGATTGAAAATAATTTACGAGCGGCCTAAAATCTGGAGAGTTTCGAGAGTTAAGACGGTTCATACCTCTTGTCATTGATTAATTTAGATCATGTTAAAGTTTTCCTTGTCAGTGACGAAATAATGATTACGTCTTTGTCAGGCAGTATGTAGGTCTCCAGCGTCATATATTAGTGTACATGTCTTTCTTCGGTGAGTAGTTACCATAGAGTATCCATTGTTGAACACGTTATAGTTAGGCTGTAAGTAGGTAAAATACCATATTACTGAACACTTCTTTGTTAGGCTGTAAGTAGGTAAAATACCGTATTGTTGAACACGTCTTTGTTAGGCTGTAAGTAGGTAAAATACCGCACTGCTGAACATGTCATAGTTAGGCTGTACGTAGGTACTACGTCTTTCGAAGTCGGTAAGAAGGACCCCTAGTATATCCTATGATCGCATCTATTCGTCAGTACAAAGAAACATTTTGAATAATTACATTGAATAATTCTGTCCCTTTCGTATTCATATATAAATACAGCACCTTAGAAAGCTTATCCATGAAATTGCAGTCGTAGTACATCAAATGATCCATGACATTTCAATCATAGTACATCAAATGAGCCATGACATTTCAATCATAGTACATTGTATCATCCATGAAATTGCAGTCATAGTTCATCAAATGATCCATTCAAATGATCCATGACATTTCAGTCATAGTACATCAAATTATCTATGACATTTCAGTCATAGTACCTAAGAGCATTCATGATAATTTCAATTATAGTACCTAAGAGCATTCATGACATTTCAGTTATAGTACCTAAGAGCATTCATGATAATTTCAATTATAGTACCTAAGAGCATTCATGACATTTCAGTTATAGTACCTAAGAGCATTCATGACATTTCAGTTATAGTACCTAAGAGCATTCATGACATTTCAGTTATAGTACCTAAGAGCATTCATGACATTTCAGTTATAGTACCTAAGAGCATTCATGACATTTCAGTTATAGTACCTAAGAGCATTCATGACATTTCAGTTATAGTACCTAAGAGCGTTCATGACATTTCAGTCATAGTTCATTAAAACATCCATAAGATTTCAACACTAGTACAACAGATTATCCATGACATATCAGTCATGGCGGTGAAAATTGGTTCCGAACAACGGTTGGAGTCCGAAAGTGATGTATACAGTCACATAAACTCTTCAACATTTTTCTGATTCTTGGTGTTGTTGTAGGGTTTTACGGCAATTTTCGGCACAAGATAGGCTATATAATATATGACGGTCAGTATATTATGGTGGAGGAAGAACCCTGAAAACCCCGGAAAGAACCACCGGCATACAATAACCTACTGGCAATCTTTCTCACATACATTGGCCTAACCCAAGAATGAAATCCACGCAGACAGAGGTAAGATGGCAGTGATCATTAACTGTGAGCGCTTGAGACCACTCGACCACTTGGGGCCTCTCGTGTTCCTGAAAACATCTTGAAGGATACGTTGCATGATCACAAAGACACGTCAGCATCAGAAGAACAATCACTAACCTTCGCTTTGCGAACGATATTGAAGGTTTAGCAGGAGATGAAAAAGAAATTGATGACAAACAACACCATTGGTGTCAGTGGAGAAGTAAAGGTCAGTAAACAGAAGCTGGAAAGAGTCACAAACTTCAATTATTTGGGATCAATTATCACTGGTCTACAGTTAAAATGCTTCCCAAATAAATGTGTACTAACTTAACTAATTATTGATCACTGAGAACAAAATTGATACTGATTGACTCTAGTTTTAAGGATATGATAATGGGCCAGAATAATAATAATAATAATAATAATAATAATAATAATAATAATAATAATAATAATAATATGGAGCACTTTGTATAGCGCCTAATCTTTAGAAGCTCTAAGCACTTTACAACATCTATAATGATATGACTACAACAACAAAAATACCACCAAGAAATTAGACTACATAAAAATACACTTAAAACATTTAAGGTAGGAAATATTATTAGGTCTTTAAATTTGTTCTTGCAGTCGAGAAAGGCGTGTTTTAAGAGCACTCTTGAAAGGGATCACTGTGTCATTGTTTCTAATTTCAATGGGCAATTCGTTCCTCGATGATGGGCCCTAGTAAGCAAAGAACATTATCCATATGACACATGACGTGGGAATGGCGACGAATCAGGGAATTAAAAGGGGAAGAGATCACAAAGCTGAAGCTGATATTGCGTTATAGACGATATGAATTGCATTATATTATTCCTCGAATTCATGGATGGTGTAATCATAACTAAACGTACATCACTCTGCTGAACAAATTGCGATGCATAAGCGTCGTGCTCTTAATTGTCCGTGTTTGATTGTGCAAAGGGGCACATTTTTTTAGCCACAGCTAGCATATATTCCTTGTACTTATGTGAGCAAAGGCAGAAAACCTCTGCTTTAATTTGTAGTGAAGTGACTTTCCCATCAAAAAGCATAGTATACCTATTATTGGTATAAAACAAATGCACATCGCCTTTATTTTGGCTGCAAAATTGGATATCAGGACAAGAAGTGGGCCCCACACAACATATACTGCACATTTGTGTAATAAATCTTTCGCCTGCGGTTGAACAGGAAAAGGAAATGTATGCCTTCTGGAGTGCCAATGATTTCGAGAGAGCCAATATATCATAGCAGCAATTATTACTTCTGCATGGTGTCTCCAGTTGGGAAAGGTGTATCAAAGAAGACAAAGTGGACTGTTCATTATCCAAACATTCGATCAGCTATTTCGTCCAGTACCCCACGGAGGACTGCTGGTTACTGATGCACCAGAATGAGTCTAACTTGAGTCATACGAGTAGGAGGAAGAGGATGAATCTTCTGGTCCTGAACCATCAATGTCACATGATTCATTTCTTTCCACCCTTCTTCTCTGATTGACACCTCATAACATTGTGAACCCAATGAACTTGTCAGGGATTTGGAGCTATCCAAGAATAATGCAGAGCTCATGGACTCCAGACTACAGCAGTGAAATATCCAGGCAGGTGATGTTAGGATTTCCACGTTACGTGACTATTAGAAGGAACTTATCCCATTCTTCCTCATGAAAGGTGATCATGTGACCTGTAACAACATCGATGGTGTGATAGCAGCACTCAACATCGTTCATGATACAGATGATGGAGACTGATCATTTATTCTTTGACGAAGAGACATGCTCTGTTTTGCTGCCCAACAGCAATGTTTTGGCATAGATTCCAGTCAGGCCATATGAAGGGAAGCTATAAAACATGATCCAGCCTTCGAGATGCATAAACTATGACCAACATCAGAAACAGGTTTGTAGCGATTTGAAGGTTAGGGTTAGGGTTAGAGTCATTAGAGCACAGAAGGAAACGTTTTAAGCCTCCACCAATTGTTGAATCACGGAACATTTTATTACCACCCTTGCACATCAAACTGGATTTTATGAATAAATTTGTCATGGCCATGGGCAAAATACAAGCAGCTTTCAAGTGCCACTGTGGAAAACCGTATAGGTTAAGTGAAGATAAGATAAAGGAAGCTGTCTTTCTTGGTTCTTATATTCATGACTTCTTCGAGATGATGCATTTAACCGTGCACTACGTGGCATGAAAAAGACGGCAAGAAAGCCTTCCAGATAGTGGATAAACATTTATTAGAAACAGCAATTCTCCCCCCAACTGTGGAACAGCTAACTACGCACTTGGCGAAAAGTTTCACCAGAGCATGCTATCAGGTCAACTGGAGCACATCAATGCTTGCAGACTATTGCTGGACAGTGACAGGAGATGCTCTATTCAATGAATACAAGAGAAAAGACAAAAAGCGCCAAGTAGACACATAACAAAGACAAAACTATGTTATTATATATACATTAAAGTGTTTGTCATTTGTTTCACAACACATTATATTTGTATAATTCTTTTGATGTTTTTTTTTTTTAAAGTTTACGTACATTGATAGGTGAAATATGATCAAGTAAATCGACCATAAACACGTGAAAAGTGCTAGCATTAAAACTGATGATTATAATTACCCTATATACATATACATAAAATGTAAAACACAAATATATAGAAAAGAGCAGCCAATCAGTAGTGTTAATTGTCATATTTTAATTCAGCTCATCAAACTATCAATAAATAGTACATGTATTCTTTGAAGCAGACGTCTTCTAAAAACTTGTTGACCAGATAAGGGCTCTAAAACAGATTTACTTGTCCAGATAATAGCAGCAATATCAAGATTCAGACCAATATGGAAAGATACCAACATTACTCATGGTTCCAAAATAGAACTGATGCGCTTTCTTGTTCATTGGTCTGTATGGTCACATCAGAGCTACAAAGATGGATTCAAGCTTTGGAAATGAGATGCTACCGCAAGATCTTGGGCATCTCATACATTCACCATGTAACCAATACTGAAGTTCACCTCTTGACCATTTAAAAAGCGAAAACTGAAGTGCTACCGTCATGTCTCAAAACCATGTGGAGTGGTAAAAACAATCTTGCAAGGCACAGTGCGAAGGTGCAGAAGAAGAGACATACAGACCAAAAGGTCGGAAGACAGCATTAACGAGTGGACAGGCATGGGATTTGGAGATTCCCAAAGGGCAGTAGAGAACATATAGAGATGGAGATAATTTGTTAAAAGGTCATCCGTGGTGGTCCAACGACCTATTTGTTTAAGTGATTGATGATGAGGATGGTGACCTCCTACGGATTATTCATGGCCTTTTAACCATATATCATTACATAAATTATCCATGACATTTCATCTATATGGCCGAAGACAAATTATCAATGGTATTTCATGTTCCTATAAGTACATAACGATCTTTGTATTACTTTAGACATATTATACATGACATTTCGTCCATAGTACCTTAGACAGAGTATCAATGACATTTCAAGTTTTTAAAGGTACATAACAACTTCTGTATCACTACTTTCGACACCTTATCCAGGCATTTCATCTATATTATCTCAGACATATTATCAATGGCTTTCCATGTTCCTATAAGTACATAACGATCTCTATATAACTTTCGACGAATCATCATGACATTTCATCTATATTACCTTAGATTATCAATAGCATTTCATGTTCCATAAGTACATAACAGAGTCCCTAACACTAATTTAGACAACTTATCCTCGGGGTGACACTATCTCAGAGGGGTGACACCAAAATGAAAAATTGCAAATTTTACAGAGCGCACTAAGTTTAATGTAAAAATAACTATAACTTATCGTTGTTACGATTCTTAAATACTTTAACCTTCTGACCTTCAATTAATTTGTTTTTGTTCTTGTCATTTTCATACTGTGGACTTATTTTAAGAAGAAGAAATCCATGGTGGAAGTCTGGAGGGGTGACACCATGAGTTTACCGCACTGGTGACACCAACTCTAGCGACGCCGCTGCATGTTACCTCAGACAGATTATCAATGGTATTTCATGTTCTTATAAGTACATAACGGCTTCTCTATTACTAGGTTAGACAGAGTATCCATGACAGTTCATCCATATTACTTCAGACAGATTATCAATTGCATTTCCTGTTCCACAAGTACATAACGATTTCTGTATCCCTACTTTAGACGGATTATACATGACATTTCATCTATATTACCTTATGCAGATTATCGATGGCATTTCATGTTCTAGTACATAACGATATATGTATTACTGAGACATAGTATACATAACATTTCGTCCATAGTACCCAAGAAAGATTATCAATGACATGTCATGTTCTAATAAATGTAAACAGTGACCATCTACCGATTGGCAGAATGCCAAAATATTAAACTGTAATGTAACCTTGAAAAGTAACCAGCAATCAGATCTTAAAGAAATGAGAAAATCAGAAATCCATTATACACGTAATAATTAGAAATGAGAATATCAAAAATCCGTTTTATACGTAATTTAGAAATGAAAAATCAAAATCCATTTTATACCTAAAAACTTAGAAATGAGAACATCAAAACTCCATTGTGTATATAATAACTTAGAAATGAGAAATTCAAAAAATCCATTTTACACGTAATAACTTAGAAATGAGAACATCACAAATCAATTTTACACGTAATAACTTAGAAATGAGACCATTAAAAAAACATTTTAAAGTAACTTAGAAATCAGAACATCAAAAATCAAATCCATTTATCTAGTAATAACTTAAAAATGATACAATCAAAATGCATTTTGCACATAATTACTTAGAAATGAGAACATCAAAAACCCATTTTACCTGTAATAAATTAGAAGTGAGAACATCAAAAATCAAATATATTTAACACGTAATAATTAGAAATGAGAACATCAAAAACCCATTTTACACGAAATAACTTAGTAATGAAAACATCAAAAATTCAGTATACACGTAATCTTTCAGTAATGAAAACATCAAAAATCCAGTTTACACGTAATCGTTCAGTAATGAGAACATCAAAAATCCAGTTTACACGTAATCGTTCAGTAATGAGAACATACAAATTAAAATCTAATTTAAACGATATAACATATAAATGAGAACATAACAAATCCATTTTAAACGTAATAAATTCAAAAGAAAAATCAAAAACCCATTTTGAACGTAATAAGTTAGAAATGAGAGAATCAAAAATCCGATTTAAACGTAAGAACTTAGAAATGAGAACATCATTCATCCATTTTACATCTAATAAATTTGAACTTAAAATATCTCAAATCCTTTTTACACGTACTAACTTAGAAATGAGAGAATTATTTAAGAACGATTTTACTCGTAATAAAGTAACAATGAGAACATTGACAATGCATTTTACACGTAATAATTTAGAAAAGAGAATATAAAAAATCAAATCCATTTTACACGTAATAAGTTAGAATTGAGAACTTCAAAGATCAGATCCATTTTACACGTAATAACTTAGAAATGAGAACATCAAAAATCCATTTTACACGATAAAACGTAGAATTGAGAATATCAAAACACAATTTTACACGTAAGAATTAGTCAATGAGAACATCAAAAATCCATTTTACACATAATAACTAAGAGATGAGAACATCAAAAATTCATTTTGCATGTAATAATTTTGAAATGAGAACATCAGAAATCAAATCCATTTAATTAGAAATGGGAACCTCAAAAATCCATTTCACACGTAATAATTTATAAATGATAACATTAAAAACCTATTTACACGAAATAACATACACATGAGACCATCAAAAATCCATCTCACACGTAATAATTTATAAATGAGAATAATAAAAACAGATTTTACACGTAATAACTTAGAAATGAGACCATCCAAAATCCATTTTACACGTAACAGTTTAGATATGAGAGCTTCAAAAATCAAATCCATTTTACACGTAATAACTTAGAAATGAGAACCTTAAAATTCCTTTTTTGCATGTAATAACTTTCATAGGACCTCTAAAGCTAAACGATGGTAACCGCCCTTTTGATGAGACCTACGATTCACCATCTTTAGCAAGATGGTTGATGCTGTTTTCAACATAGGAGCTCCATTTAATGAAACTGATTCAAAGCTTACAGTCAACATATGGCGACACTAGTGTTAACTTGAACATGGTTGGACATTTTTACACTTATAATAACTTTGCACTTCAAAGAAATGATATTCGCCTTTGAAGATACAATAAATTGTATCTTTATTATTTACATTAAAACAATTTTATTAATACTTTAAACTTTGAAACAGTCTTTATTATTGAAAAAGACGACTGACGTTTATTTTTCTATTAACGTTAATGACCTTCATACGACCTCAACACTCGTAGCACCAGTAAATATCTTCATCAAACAGGTTTGGATATGCTAAAACCCCATTACACACAGACACAGTGATATAAGATACATTATAAAACAATTATTTTTGAAAGTATACTGGTTCAAAAATGTAAGTCTGTTGCATTTACCGTTAGAAGAGCGATCGTAAATGTCTCATGAACAATATATGTCACTTGAACAGTAAATGTTATCTGCAACGAAGCTTTCATAGTTACCTGTAAATACTGTGTAATTGACTTATGCCGGATACTCTAATTCAATTTGACCGCGTGCTTGTGACATTTACACAATATTTTACTATTGTGGATGATTTTCTTTGGCTAGATAAGACTACATAGTACAGTTTTGATTGTTCTATAACGGACATATAAAGAAATAGTAACGTCGACTTCGGTACTCAAACAAAGCGATCATCACCCTGGATGAAGTCATGGTGGTCACTTTCCCTTCTAGGTAGTACGAAGGTGCACAAATCCCATGTTTGCGTCCATAATAACATTACAAAGTGAACTTACAACAGTATTTTCATATGAAGAATCATACATTTCTTTACATGGTACTGTGTTATGCAGTAAGGATTAGATAGTTTCAGGCCAGTGTGTGAGGATCTATTTTTAAAACCGAATTGTTCCGTTACCTGATAAACCGGATATGCTCAGGCATATTGTCTGGGCCTTGGCCGCTCATGAAGATATCAAAGAAATCCTCACGACCAATGGACAACAACTGGACCGTGTCCTGACTAGTTACTGTGGCCGTTCTTTTCGAATGGTGCAGCAGAGCCAATTCCTGCATGTACATATCAATCAATGAATCAGTGAACGAATGGATCAATAAATCAATCAATTATTAGTATGACAACTGGTGATTATGTACATCACAATACAGGAACTTGTGTCATTAAATATGTAATTTTCAATAAGTAAAGTTACACAAAAAGAGATATGCCAGCCATGTGTTTTAAGGATTGCACATGTGTTAACTTAACCTTTTTTTTAAATACAAATTATAGAACTTTTAGCAATGTATCGTTACACATCTTGTATTTTAGTTTTTCGTGTTTATACTTGCTGACAATATTTTATCTTTCTTTTGAATGTTTGTGAGGCATTAGATCTTAAATTTTACTTGGTATGTTATTGCCACTTTTGCTTTGATGGGTTGCAAAACGTTTTAATGCATAAATGCCTACACGGGTATTCGAATGAACTATTGATAATGTTTCTCAATGCCCAATCAAAATAATACAAATAAGTAATAGTATATAGTGGATTGTCAAAAACGTAACAACTGTCATATGATTATATTACTCAAGTGTTTATGTTGCAATGAGGTAGACTATACTGTTTGGGTAACATGATTATATAATTTTACAGCTATGTACATGTACTTGTAGGATTATGTCAAATTATATTTAACTGTCACGTGACCATAATAGTCGCCTTCGGAGGCAGATAAAATAAGTAAAAATGAAATTTCTGGTCGCGAACAAACGGACACACGCTCGATGAGTGGAAGAAGAAGAGAACTTGATTCAGCGATAGTGCGATTGGTTTACATCTTTGTCGTTAAGAATACGATTTCCTGGTCTGCTCAAATAAGTAATCATGACGTTCTTTCCCAGTCCAAAGGCAGTAGTTTTATTGGGTTTTTTTTTTCTTTTTCTCGCTGATTATACACAACTTGTGCGTGCCGTTTACAAGAATACAGTTGTAATCATTTATACTCAAGTGTGTGTGCCTTCAAGGACAGAATGGTTCTATATCTTAACGGACGAGTTCTCCGTAGTTCTATTTATTGTTTTAGAACATATTAATGTTCCTATAACTGTGCTCAAATGTTAGCTCGCAAAATTTGACAAAAGTTTAGAAAGTATTAGTTTGAAGACTAGACTTTGTGCCATTAAATGATAAATCAGTATATTGTTGCATTAAATGATAATTCAGTATTTTGTTGCATTAAATGATAAATCAGTATTTTGTTGCATTAAAAGATCAAATCAGACTGGGTCATTAATTAATAAAATCAAATTTTCAACCATTAGATAATAAAATTATACTACGGATATTAAGTGAGAAATCAGACTTTGAGCCATTACATGATAAAATCAGTCTTTCGACCATTATATTATATCTTTGCTAAACCAATGTGCAATTTATGTTTTAACACATTAAAGCCACAGAAGACATACGGACGGTGAGTTTGTTTATTGTTCAGTTTGTTCGTCCCCATATGACATGTTCCATCTCCTTCTTGGTATTTACCAAACCTCGTACAGTTACAGTCCATAAAAATGAAATTTTACAAAACACTATTATGGGATATTTTTCATTCATGTGTGTGTGTAGGGGTGGTGTTGGTGATAGTGGAGATATGAACTTAAAATTTCTTACACCAAAACTCATCCCTTTCTTCATCACAGTCGCTGTTTTATTGAAGGATTGCCCGGTTTTGGGATCACGGATTAGAATCGTTACAACAGCTGAAATAAAAATCAAAGATAGGAAGTATACTTAAATATATGATTCAAGCTTGTAATTTTTATTACAACATTTTGACAGCTGACAATTCTTTGACTTGCTTCTTTGACTTGCTTGAATGCTACACAGAGCTTTACCACCTCATAAGAGAAAATGGTCAAATATACATCAGTTCTTTTTGCTATAAAGTCACAATTCTATCCAAGGCAACAAAAGAGGGTTGGGGTTAGGGGGTGGGAGGGCCATGACGGAGGTGGGGTGGCGTGAGGTCCCTAATCACTTAGAATAGCAATAAACACTCTGATTCTAAACTACATCAGGATATAAGACATGTACGAGTCAGTCGGGCTAATAGTAAATATGTCTGGCAAACAGGCAGGAGACATCACACACAGGAACTTTGTTACTTCACTAAACAATAATTACTGTCTAGACTATTAAACAAAGAAACATATAAAAGCACTATTAGCAATGCAATATTTCTAAACAACGCTGATTTTGTAGCGCCATAGTGTAAAATAATTCGTAATTAAAATAGTTTGTTCTATCTGCCACTTATCTTTCCTTGGATAACCAATTAACAACCGGAAACGGATAAATATCAGAGCGAGGCGACAGCACGCCACCATGTCATTAACGTTGAATACACAAACGATCTCATAAAAATGGAACGAAAAATTCTAAAAATTAAATGCATATGATGTCTTTATCAACGAAACCTGTTATTTTAGTCATTTTATGCTATATTACTCAACGATTAACTGAGTCTTACATAAACCCCCTCGCGGTCTGTGTATCTTTCTTTAAAGGTCATGATGTACGCATTATACGTAAAAATGCACAATATATTGAGTTACAAGCAGTTTAGCAAGTTCTATTATCAAATTATTACCAAATCATCAAAAGTGTCAAAATATGTAAATCCATTTCCAGAAATAATTTAGATTTACAGATTAAAATATTAACTAGCTCGTAAATAGTTAACTAATAGTATCATCATGAGTTTAAGAAAAACTGATAATAAAAGGCAAAGAGAAACGAACAACACAACTAATACTATTTACCATGCAGCATTGAAGTCACATCGTACAGTTACGTACAACACAACTAATACTATTTACCATGTAGCATTGAAGTCACATCGTACAGTTACGTACAGGACGCTTTTTAGGAGTATTTTTAATTTTAAATCGATTAACACAATAATCAAGGTCATCGAAAGAGTATTAGCTATAAAAATTTACCTGAGAAAGCGGTTTCTAAAAAACAAAAGGGAAACACCAGACAAAATATGTAAATACTTAAATGGTATGTACGTTATCTAAACAACGTGGAATTGATTGTAAGTTGACGAAAAATTATTAAATTAAGAATGACTTACTTAAGGAGGTAGACAATAATGGAGATGCAAAAGAAGAGAACATTGTACAAGTTGATAAGGTTTGTGGAAGGTGGTGTGGCAATTGCTGAAACTTTAGTTATAGCCGCTACTTTATGAGATTAAGCGATCATAGTGTAACCTCTACCAGAAATAAGTGGAATAATATTGCCAAAGTTTAGCATCATTACAGTGAAGAAAACAAATGGTTGTTAGATCGTCAGAGGTTCTTTGCTAGAACGTAACACGAATGATACGCCCAGAGTACGTCGGTAGAACTACTTAGATACGGATGTTTTAAAATGATTCACGCTACTTATATGTCGAAGAGAAGTGACCAAACAACCACAAATTAAGATTCACTACTGTGGAAGAACAATTTGTTGAAGAAAGACATTTTCAAATTTCATTGATAGCAGAGATCATACAGATGCTGAGAATAAATATATTTGTACTATTATTATTCAAACATTTTAAGCAGACAAAACAATAGACTTAATTTTCAATCGACACAAATAAAACCCAAAACTACGTGAATACTTCAAGGATTGTGTAACCTTGAAAAATACTTGGAGCGGGTAAAAGAAGGATTCACTGCTAACTGACAGTGAAGAAAGCATAGTGTGTGTGTGTGTGTGTGTGTGTGTGTGTGTGTGTGCTACGATGTCTGCAGTGTGGCAATCTATAATTATGTCTAGTACTGGGGCATCAAGCCGCAGACAAGTAGCATCATGTCCCACCCAGTCATATTATCCTGACACAGACCGACCAATCCTAACACTCGTCTTTTGATGCTGAGAGCATAGCGAGGCAGCTGTTAGTACTGTTTTTAGAAGTCTTTGGTATGATTCAGCGGGGTTCGAACTCGCGACCTTCCTTAACCTAGACGGAAACTTTAATCACAATTGCCATCGAAACGGTCCCGAAAGCATAGATACTGAATGTCATTAAGATAACTCTAAAGCTCAAATAATACTCATATTACTGGAAGTTGCAATGCTAAAGTCTAATTTACGTTGATATCATCTAATGCGATGTAAATAGTCTTAATACAAAATTACAAAAGATATAAAGTACCATAAAGATAATAAATATTAGAATTGAAGATGAAGATTGAAATTAATTTATTTTAATAGCATACCAATTACAAATATCGACAGAACATGTCACGCACATCACTTTGTCTGATTTATCATGAATTTATTTTAAATAAATTGCAACATAAGTATATTTAAATGGAAATAAAGATGTTAAATCCTTTGAGTAAAGTATGCTATTGTCTTGCACAAAAACAGTATTTAAAATGTAACAGATCCAACATAAAAAATACATCTAAGAAAAGTTTTATATTACCAAATATTCATATTTCTAAATATATAAGACTTTTGAGGATAACTTGAATGTTAGACAAAACATGAACAGAGAAAGTAAAGAATAAAGTAAATACTAAATGAACATCAAAGAACCAGATTCTCATATAAACCCCAACTTAAAACATTCGATCATGAGAAGAAAAATATTTCAGCTGCCTAATATTTATTCATTGAGAGATTAAGAATTGTATCAAGTTTTTTATTAGCTTTACATATAAGGTATGTAAAGTTGTTATTTTTAAACAAAACATTGATCAAATGATAAATGTTGAAATATCAGCTTTAGGCTGTGACGTTCGAGAAAATTATAATGCAATGTAATCACAGCTTCTTCAATTACAGAAATAATTTAACCGTCAGAAGATCTTTACTCATGACGGTATTAAATATCAAATGGAGACTTACAAGCTGCTGTGAAATTCTTGGAAGACAGCGTGTGAGAATCAACAATAATCTTTCATAGTTAGAGAGAAAAATGGCTTTGAAGATTTCAATAGAAAGCTAGTCGACTTACAGAATAAAGTAAAGGGATCTGAAACTACTATTGGAATTTAGACGACGATTTACGATTCAATAATTTCAAACTTGATTGCTAATTTAGTGCTTTTAGAAGACGTTTTATGAACTCTGAAATATGACCAACCAACTTTCTAATGACTAGTAAAGTATATAATAATAAAGAATGTGCTAATATGTTTCGAATGATACTAGGAAATATTAATGAATTTGATGAAAAGGTTGAACGATTAAGAGATTATAATTATATAAGTGTTATGTCTATTTAATTTGCATTGTTGTGCTGATTTCACCAACCTGAGGATGTTAAACTATAATAAGAGTTTTCCAGAACAATCTGTTGCGCAGTAAGTAAAGTGTGTTTTGTGTATATGCGGATATTTAATAAACACTTATTCATACCTGTATTACATCAGTGTTTCGGACCTTATGATCAGAGTCTTTCAGATATCATTTGAGAGGAATTATTTATTAAAATTATTAATTGGAATTGCACAGCATTCATCTACATTTTAGACTAAAACACTACTTTGGGATGGTTGAGAAGTGACTCAAAGATATTTGGCATTGTATCATTGAGGTACATCAGAACATTCCAGAGCATTGATAAAGAACGACACTCTCTCTCATAAAGTTTCATCATGGAACGTATAAAAAGTATATTTGCTGATCTTATTACTAGTTGATTTCGCTTTCTTTCCGTTACATAGTTTAAAACCTATGTTCGTATCTTATGATACACTATAATAGTATCAGAAGATACATACATACATACATACATACATACATACATACATACATACATACATACATACATACATACATACATACATACATACATACCTAGAGAGAGAGAGAGAAAGAAAGAGAGAGAGAGAGATAGATAGAAGCAGCAGAGGAGGTGAACATACCAAGTTTTCAAACAAAAAATAAGGCTTCTACGGAAACCGAAACTATTCAGACAAACCGAAACTATTTCAAACCGAAAAAAATATTTCACAAAAATAGGCTGCTACAGAGACAGAGTCTCATTACAGAGAGAGGCGTCGTAAATGTTAATAGAAGCGTCCATTTGGCAAACCGAGGCTTCCTCGAAAACGACGTCAATGTCGTTGTCGCAGCCCCGTTGCTGCTAACGGGTTAACAATCCTTGTCTGTGAAGTCTTAAAGACTTTAATGCTAGCAATTTATATGATGAATTAGCGATATATTTTTTATATAAATGGCAAACGTCGGAGAAGCACAAATAACTAGATTAACTAGAGAGCGGTTGGCTGCGATCAAGAAATTTCTCCCGGTTAGAGATTCTTTCAGAGATAATTTGCAAGCTCGACAACAACAAAAATTAGTTACGGCAACTGGAGAAGTTGTAACCGCGATAAGGGAGAGTAAACCAGAGGTAAAACCAGAGGTAGAACAAGAGGAAAAACCGACAAAGAAAATTGAAAGTAGAAATCAAGAGCTACAAAATAAATTTACTGAAGAGTTTTTTAGCACTTATCGATAAGAAAACAGATGATCCTGTAGAATTGATAAAATTTATAGCTGCTAGTTTTGTTGATAGATATAATTTTTTAAGACCAGAACAAAAGAAAGGTTTTATCGGTGATTTTAAAAATTGAATTGATGTGGTTTATAAGATTAGTACAGGGTTAAACCAAGTTAGTAAAGTTGATAAGAGGTATAGTGCATTTGATGCTGCGGTTAGATTAAAAGATTTTGAAAATGAACTAACAAGAGAAGCTCAACAAAAACTTATACCATCGCGAGGACGAGGACGAGGACGAGGACAAGGACGAGGACAAAGCCACGACCACGAAGACAAAAAGATCCTCAACCCGGAGAAGAATTCGAAGAATTTACCGGCGAGGGTTATGACGGTGGTAATATACCATGTTCAAGAAGTATCCTTGATGATATATCACGGTTAGAAGTTCTCATCGGAAGAAAACGAGCTAGAAATAATTCTCCGGAGATAATTAACGAAGCGGCTGAAATCTGTCAACGGTTGTTTCAAGGTCGTGTAATGAATATTGGACTATATCGTAATTTCATCGATGAACTTACCGATGATTATTACAGCGATTGATCATCGATTAGATAAATAGTATTTAAATAAAATGATAGTACATCGTAGTATGAGCAGAGCAAGACCTGTTTATGTCGTAAATTCACGATTGCCAGTGTACAAGGTGACATACGGAGATGGATTAGGTGATGTTGTCACTGGATTATTTACTCGAGTTGCTCCAAAACTGCTACCGATCGGTAAAGAAATAGCGTCAAAAGCTATTGGGGTTCTCGGTGATAAGATTGGTACAGAAGTTGGTAGCAGGGCTAGTAATCTTGCTACTGACGCGTTTGATTCCACAAAAGAGAAGCTTATGTCGTTGGCAACGGGAAAAAACAGTAAAATTACAATCTACGAATCAAATCCCACCTAAGGTAGTTAACGCAATTAATAAAATGGCAAAACAGCGATTGAGATTAATTGCTGGTTCTGGTCTAGCACGATTAATGATTTAGATCAACGTCTATATAATAAAATGTTTAAACATGAGATAGATGATGCTTTTGATGTAGATGCTCGTGTACGAAAAAATGATTCTATACGCGATTATCAGAATGTTTCGTATAACGCTCAAAATCCAAATACAAGGTCACGAATTAAACTTAGATTTGATGACACATCTAAATACTTCTTGCCGTGTGAAGCATTCATCGAGGTAGAGGGACGACTAGTAAAGCATGATCATACTGGATTTATTGATACTGATCACCTTGAAAATATTCCGATTGGGTTTGTCAACAATGGCATAATGGCGTTATTTAGCAGCGCGCAGTATATAATTAATTCTACTAGAATCGAATCCATCGATAACGATGTTAATGTTGCAACCACAATAATAGGTTTAGCTTGATACTCTGACGATTTTATTAAATCTGCTGGCCATTCGATGATGTTTGTGAAGGATACTACCAATAGCGTTGATTATAATGAATTTTGTTGTAAGATGACCACAAAATAATGCAAAAAACGCTAACGCTGATGTTGAGAATATAATTATTAGTAAAGGTGATGCTTACAACGCAGGATTTTCAGCGCGAAAAAGAATATAGACTCCCTTGGTAGATTTTCATGTGTGATTCCGTTGTCGCACATATTTGGATTTTGCCGAGACGTTAGAAGAGTTATGTTTGGTGCTAGTCATACTTTAGCGCTTACGAGAAGATCAACTTATGATTATGCTCTTCACCGTGGTGATGCTTATGCTACTGACGGGTATGAAGAATTAATAAAGTTAGCGCTATAGATGCCAATTATGACTCCATCGTTGACTGTTGAGATGCGGTTGCAATCTTTTATGGATCATATCATGGAGGAAAATCATTATTGAGCTGGTCTGATATTACAACAGCTACGTTAACTAGTAACATTGTTGGGGTTTTCACTTGGCAGCTTGCGCTAAAGAAAAAATGTTTCCGCGCCAAGACATGTCTTTGTTGCGCTACAAAATGTATCGCGGACTCAAAAAATAGCGGGGGTTGCAAATGATAGTTTACAATTGCGGTCTCATATGATATTTGATAAATGTGGCGTCAGTGAAGTATCATTGCAAATAAGCAATCAGCAAGAACCCGCAGAACAACTTATGCTCGATTATGGTAACAATCAAATAGGACGAGTATCTCATCGGTTATGGTCTTATATGTGACGTGATCGAAACATCGATACTGGACTCCAAATATCACAATGGGATTTTAAAGAATTGTACCCGATTCATTACTTTTCGTTGCAGCATCTTGATCTATCTTAACATTGAACCGTTGATGTAAAATTTCAAGCTCGTATCGGTGATGCTCTTGGAGGATTTAGAGCAATTGCTAATATTCTCAGTGATAAATCTATGACGCTCAAAGGTGGTGGTGGAAGAATGCGAGTCATTGACGCAAACATGTAACGGGATAATTAGATTATTACTATCTAAATAAAATGTCGTACAATCATGTTAATGTCACACTGACACCTGGTCAGGTAAAAAAAAAACTACAATCGAAATATTCTACTGCGTGTGGCACAACGATAACGCTAAAACAACAACAAATGACAGGTGGATCCAAATAAATTATCGCTGACGAAAACTCAGCTTAATCATTTTAATAGCGCGTTAAAATCTGGTACAGGAATCAAGTTAACCTTTTCACAAGCTGTGATCAAAGACATGATTAAAACCGGCGGTATATTCCCGTTGTTAGCTGCGATATCAGCGTTGATTTCAGCAGCGACCCCAGCGGTGGCTAAAGCGGCGGCATTAGGAGCTATTGGTACCGCGGCAGGGATTGCAGTAAAGAAAGCAACCGGTGGATCCGTTCGCGGATCTAGATACAAAAAAGGGAAAAAGATTGAGATTACCGGGAAGTCGGTACACAAAACACTATGGGACCGGATCAAGATAACTAAAAGTTCTGACGTTGAGGAATCTTTGATTGAGGAATCTTTGATTCCCATGTCTAATTTTGACCTCGCTGATGCTGTAAAGAAGCTCCCAATAAAACATTTCAGAGGTGTATTCATGAAAGATCAATTACCGAAACAACCACAAATCCCAGAAATAGGTATAATTAATCTAGATGACAACACTGGGCCTGGAACTCATTGGGTGTGTTACGCAATATATCCAGCGTGTATTATTTATTTTGATTCGTATGGATTACCACCGCCGATGGAATTTCTCAGTTATGTATCTAAGTTATCTATGACAATTCCAGTTTGGTATTCAACGCTGCCCACGCAGGCATTAACAGATCCTCTGATATGCGGACGAAAGGTTCTTAACGCGCTAACAGCTATCTCCACGAGTTCTAAATTACCTCACAAGGCCATCCACGAGGACACGATGATAAATCACTTAAAGAGAAATAAGTATTATAACATGGCAGATATTTTTGGGAGATCAGTATCACGTCGTTCCGAAGAAGGAGTTACCATCGGGCAAGTAAAAAAGATGATCAGGAGAGCTATCTCATCGATAACAAACTTAGATGAATTAAAAAAATTACACGATCAAATAAATAATTTTTCAGGTTTACAAAAATCCGTCGATGTCTTTAAAGTCTCCGCCAGTGACAACGTCACTGATATGAAAAAACTACGTGACGAGTATAATGACCATATAACCAAATTTAATCAAATCCAACAGGATATCATTGACACCATTGAAACTCCCATAAATAATTTCTTTGGTGTTCCCCGTGCACACCCTGATTTACATATCCCACAAGTAAAAGCCACCGTCGACAATTTACCAAAATTGAGATCTGAATTTGATTCTCATCTCGGTCAATTTAATAATTTGCGTAAAAAGTTTAGAAAAACTGATGATGCTATCGACAAATTTTTTGATAAGGATATGAAACCAAAAGAAATTAAAACGACCTTTGAAAATATTATTACAAAACTCGATGATATAACCGCGATTAATAACCGATTGGGTGTTATTGGCGAAGATAGATCATTTTCAGATCAAATCGCGATTATTTAAAAATCCATCGATGATCTTAAAATATTCAACGATGCCATCACGGATGATCTACCGAGAATGATAGAAAAAGTTGAAAAAACAAAAATTCCTCATGAGAAAACCAACGTAGTATACACGATTCAATACGGATCATTTGCGTGGACTCCACTAAATAACATATTAAGTATTACTGCAACCGTCAAGGGTATTTATCGATTAACACTAGTATCACCAACTCAGTTTAGTATATCATCGTCGAGTTCATCTGGGGTCAACAATACAAAATCAACGATTATCGACAAGGATACAATTGAACAATTTACAATAACATCCACTGATAATAATTTGGCTAGGGTTTCAACAACGTGGTATGTGGAATTCGTAGCGGATTTAAGTAAGCAATAAGCATCTGAAGGAATTTCACTGGAAATTGGAAAGCAATAAAAATCCGAAGGATTTTCACTAGCGGTTTCAATTGAAATTGTTCACTGTTGTAATAAATAAAATTTCATCACCGACGATACCTTCAGTATCTCAATACCGTTATGATTCTGTCAAAGAGTTTCAAACTAGCCTAGGAATACTCGCTGAACAATATCGCGTAAAAATAAAAAAAAACGACGAAACTTCAACGTCATTGACGTAACTGTGTATTCGGTATCTGGTGTAATCACTGGTGCTGGAATAATACTATTTTCGGTTACAATGGTTGCCCCGATCGTTGTTCCAATCTGTATATCTGCGGCGACATGCATCGCGGGGGGGGGGGGTGTTATCAATAATAACAAAACAAATATCATCGTGTTCCCAGCGAAAACTACAAGATTACGTTGTTAAACACGCTACAGTATCCAATGCATACTCGCAATTATCCGCGATGATTTCCTCGTCGCTCGATGACGCATTTATATCCGATGACGAATTCTCGAGGATGGTTCGGTTGTATGATTCAATGATGTCAAAATTGGAAATTGTAAACAATTTCAACAATGACAATTACAATAACAATAATGTCACAAGAACTGCTTCAACGAATAGCAGAAAATACAACTACGACAAAGACAAAATTGATATCGCTGGTAACGAAAACACCAGAGTTCAGCGTTGAATTTAACCCTCCGTTGGTAGCATCCGAGATAGCGTTAACGCAATTAAGATGTTACTATAGCTGGCCTAATGTGCGATCAGAACCATTTAATGGTAAACCGCCCAATAACAGTTTTACATTTTCAAACAAGAATAAAGTTAATCCGGATGGTACCACTGAACCAGAATGGCACACAACATATTTACCCGCTGGCGCATATGACATCGAAGATATCAACGTGATGATCATAGATTCCATTGAAGTAATCACAGGAAAAAATAAAATTGACGTCGAAGATGGACCTGATAAATCTCCCATTAAAATAAAAGGACACGAACCTCTACTTTCAACAACCATCGAGATAAATTGACCTGACTACGCCGTGTATATATACAATAGCTCAATTAGAACTGTGTTGGGGTACCCTGAGCATATTCCAGGCACCGTTGATATAAAAGATCTACCACGCGAGCCACTAAAATCCGACTATGCATCCACGAAGCAAGATTATCATGGGTTTCTTGATTGGGGTCCTGATAGTAGTATTCTTAAGTTAACATATCCGTTAGCAACTAATCCATTTTGGAGTGGTAGTAATATACATCCATGGGACGACGATGATTATAGAAAAATTGACAATATATTAACAGCGATGAATAGCGATTTTGAGCGATTTAGAAATTATTTGATAACAGCTATCAGTACAATCCCAACTGACCGATCCGAGGTAATCAAATACATACAAGTATGTAATCAAATTATTGCCGACAAGGAAAAATTTAATTATGATGTTATTCAATTTTTTACAAGCACATCTTACGAAAAGAGAGCATCATTTGCAGCAAAGTATAAAATCCGCATTGAAGATATCCCCGATTTTAAGCTTCCAGGATATAATGTACCATAGATGCGCCAAAAACTCAGCGACACCATCGGCGAATTTTTTCCCACGGATTCAAACAGCGTGGTTGAATAGTCTTCCTGCGGTTCATCACGCGTTACCTGAGCCTAAAAAATCTGATTTCTCCACTGATGAATTACCTACTCAGGATCCAAAGTGCAATTACAATTTTGACATTAGTTTTCTACGACCCAGTGATATCTATGAAAAGTATTCATATGATGTCTGCGATGGAACAGAAACTGATACACTTGGAAAATACTCATACAACGAGTATGGTAGAATATAATGGCGATTTGCTCTAGGTGCTCAAGGTGTATTTATAATCACAGAGAAAAGTTTACTTGTAATCTTCAATACGATGAAACAAACATTTCAAACAAAGCTAAACCAGCTACGAGATTATCTGCAACGATCTCTGCTACTCGATTTAACAACTCAACGTGATATAATCAAGCAACAACAACAACAAAATCAAATTATTTCCGATATGATATACCTCAACGATAGATTACTCTCGTTGGTCTACGAAGATAAATCCCCCAACAAAGAAAAATTCAAAAAAGTATTTTCACGCACTGATTTAGATTTAGTCTTTATGAAATTTCCAGGATGGGATGAACCCGCGATGAAGAAGTCACTGAGGGATCTCATTGACGAATTTTTCCCACAAATTCACGCGCTGTGGTTTAAAATAAATACCATAAAGGAAATTTTAACGTGGAATAATTCAGTGTACCGCAATAAAAAAACACAGCTCACCCGGCAACGTTGATATATCGTCGGTGATTGCCATACACGCTATTTCCGATGCTGTGTTAGATAGTTATGCCGTTGATGTATCAAAATCAGATAATGCGGATCTTGGATATATCCTATATATGTTTTGTCCAAATGTTTCCCCGGGGAGTCTCATCGTGATGAATCAACCTCATTTAACCTACTTGGAAACCACTAATAATCTTATCACAAGGATGAATTTTAGAATAACCGACCAGGGTTTTTCCTTGATTGATCTTCGAGGGGAACAATTACAAATGACGTTAGATGTAAAAAGCTAGCTTTTCATCGTGAAAATCGAAGATTTGCCATTGCAAAGCAATTTCAAGGATTTTCGTCGTAAATTGCTTTCCCCATTAAACACTGAACCCGTACAGATTTATATATAATGTATCAACACGAACGAGTATTCATTTACGACAAGAATAACTCGAAGATGCTATCAGAAAGTGTTTTTCTGATTCGGAATCTCGAAGAGGTTCAAATCAAAGATTTTCCATTGATAAGTTTGATCTCTTGTTAGACAGACTCCGTAATGAAAAATTCCTACTGACAGGCGACCATTTACAACAGTTAGATCGAGATATCATAACGGTGATTAGTTGTAGTCGAGATCAATTTATGCAATATGTCCATTCTTGCCTGCGTGTTGAAGATTTAATGAAAATATTAAACAGGTGATATTGACCTACAAACAACTCTATCATCGTATTAACACAAGATAAACTTCAAGGGTATCAATGCCGTTTTTAACACTTTGATATCTATCACTGTTTTTAACCAAGTATGCTGATTTTACCTGTCCATTTGACTTTATTTTTTTAACTCCTTGATTTAAGAATGAAAAAAAATGAATAAAATAAAAAAAAACTATCCACCCACCCCATAAACTACTATTCTACTTCCGTGTAGTCCATTGATAGAATGTTAATATGTGCCGCGTTATTGATAAAAACCTGTATAGGCTTTTGTTCTGGTTGAGTACGCGCGCGTTACCTCTTTCAACAGGTATTTACACATGTCGATGTATAGTGAGAATTTTACCTGTCCATTGAAGTATTATATATTTACAAATTACTCCGCTGAGGTAACAAGTGGGGCATTTTCAGTTTCGCGAATAAGCATTTTAATATTTCTAATTTTTGAAATAATTTCGCGTTTGATTTCATATTGATGACCCAATTCTTTTCTAAAATTTTCCACAATAGTAAATAACGGAATAAACTTGTTTATATCATTTTCTTTGAACGAATCATAAATCGCCTGTTGGATACGTTTAATAAATGCATATGACTTAGGGAATGTGTATCTATTCCGTTGCATGTTATTTTGTATATCTTCATAATCGGAAAGAATCTGGTCACAATTTAACTTATTTGACAATTGAATCCCTTGATTTTTCAGATCTGATATTTCAGATATAATCTGATTAATATTTTCATAATTCATATTCTATATAATTATATATTTCTAATACAAAAAAAAATAAATATATTTTTCAAAAATGAACTCTGTCCATGTTAAGATGTTTGTCATCTTAGCACGTCCAGATATATTATGCGATTATATATAATGATATTTGTGAACCCCGTTCGTGGTAAGTTGTTTAGCATCTTACTCACGCCTAGGGATATTATGCAATTATATACGATGAACCCCATTGTGCGCCTGAGGTGCCATCCACATCGGAGACGCATAGAGGTTACATATATACGACAATACAGGTACCACTAAACATAATCCCCGCGAAGATATCTAATTCGTCAAACAACGGGTTAGAAATCTAAGAGGTTATGCTTAGGGAATGGACGTCAGACAATATGCATATTATTTACATTAGACTGAATGAATGGATTATATACAATGAATGACGTCAATGGCGTGGTATTATATACATAATGAATGAATGGATTATATACAATGAATGACGTCAATGGCGTGGTATATTTATACACAATGAATGAATGAATGATAATGAATGATAATGACGGGAGCGGGGTATACATTCATACGTGAAAAAATCATACGATCCAGATAAAATCCAGGTTGTATGAATACAAAAAGTACCCAGACACGTGGATAGTGCGTGGGTTGTATGATTAATTCACGTAATGATTTTCGACCGCTTAAAACTCCCAGTAATATAACAGACGATATGGTATATAAGCTGTTTATACATCAAAAACAAAACAAAAAGGTGTGTGATTATATTCTTTGGTGTGTTTAATAATGATCATTGACAACGCTGAAGCAACACTGAATACCTAAAATAAACACTAAAAAAGCGAATACAACTGTTTTTAAACACCGCGTATTTGATTTGTTTTCTTACAAAACAGATAATCGATTATATCCGCTGAGAATCATGACAGCGAAATCAACCAATCAAAAACTACCATCGAAATTAGGTGACACATCAAAACTCATTGAGATTACCTCTCTTTGTTAAGCCGTAACATACCTACACGAGTTATTCCCCTTAATGCTATCAAAATACATATATTTAGACGTATGAAAATTGAATCCCTTGTCCATTTTTTCTGGAAATCGTCGTCTTGGTTATATTCTCTGCAACGCATCGTACTAAGAATTCGCAAATATTGAATTATCTACCAGCTGAAGTAATTGACTGAAATACTATTTCCTCGTTAGTTACCGTATTAAATGATTTTACAGGTCTCTTCCCAATTGATTTATAATTACCTGTCCCTCCTCGTTTGGCGTTTTCACTCTGAGAGATTGCTTGTAGATTCGATAAAGAATTATCAGTCTTAATACTATTTATATGATCAATAACAAAACCATCTTTGATCAATCTATTATATACTTCATACACTATAAGATGATTATAATATTTCTTCTTCCCAGCACCAAACATCAAATACCCCATATTATTCACAACACCAACTGACTTCTTCAGCCTACGATTTCTAACAATACCATCACGGGATGCCTCAAAATTTGCAATCACAGGATGCGGTCGGAATTCTTGGTTCATTTATATACATAATACTATTATTTGTCTAATTAATATTTTGCTTGAAGTATAACTTTGGAATCTTTCAATGTAGTCTTGAGGAGTTCTTATAATTTTGTCGTTGACAGAGTCAAGGACACAGTCAGAGGTAGAGTCGTTGATGGAGTTCTTGATGGAGTCTTTAACTCGTTTATCATAATAACGCTTCAACTCTCTATACCGCTTACCACCACAACCGAGACACAACTGCGATTTTCTATTCACTCCTACCCCACATTGTATACAAGGTAAGGGGCCATAACTCCCCCGACAAAAAATTAAATATGATGCCCACAGAATTCCTTTTTGCATGATTTGTTACATGGGGTTACTGATCCAAGCATAGGCCATTTGCAATGATTCACTATATAATAAATTCTCTATTTAAATACTTGTTTTAATTATAGTATGAAGGAAAAATGCTAAATTCAATCTCGATAGAATCTCTGATATACCAAAACGTCTAATAGACGATAGAACCATATTGGGTAAAATTCGTGTTGAGTAAAATCAGCGACTGTTTTAATGAATTTAAGCGTGATGGAGCATCTCATACGTGGTCAACATTTCGAATTATTGATGATGATGTCAATGTATCCATAATCGATGCTACCATGAACGACGAAACAGCAGCTGAGATAATTTCACATCTTGGACGAAAAAGCTATTTTTTTAGAATGAAATTCATTATTAGTTTAGATGGAGATTGGATTATCAGAGATAAATGTGAACCAATCTTGAAAGATAAAAACTGTTATTGTGAGTCGAGATTCCAAACCAGGAATTCTGACTGGAATTGACAAACCATACTACGAAAGAGCTTATCTTGTAACAGTAGTTGTTTATGAGATATATCCGTTAAATGATAAACCGAGTAATGAAAAACTAGCACCTATGAAATATTCGTCAAGAATAAATTGTGTAGCAGAACAAATGATAGAACACTTCACGAATGCATCCCGGGGTAACAAATTGACCGATCTAAGACGCAAAAAAAATAACCGAATGGGGACTAACAGTGAAGGAGCACGGGAAAACAATTCAAGACGTGGCAACGTTGGAACGATTACTAAAATTTTCAATATCGGTAGCGACGATAACAGGAGAAATATTATATGAACCGAAATATAAATTAAGAGGAGCTCCAATCAAAATTATTGACCATAACGAACACTTGTGGACATCCGCAGTAACAATATTTCCACGGAATAGAACCATAAAGTATATACCCGTGGAGTTTTTCCCTGAATTCTCCCCGGAGGAGAAATTATTTGATTTTATGTATCAATTAAGTAAAAACGATCCTGTATCAGTGTGGTTACTTCATAGTTTTGAAAACTCCGAGGGTAAATTCGATCAATTTGTAAGACCAAACGGCGAATTATACCGTACTGAAGCCCTGCACAACTTTATGAAAAAACTAGCTAGTGGTTTTTCAACGGTGAACTCGAAGAGTTTGAACTAGAAGAGTTTCGACGACGAACATTTACTAACAAATTGTTTTACAATTCCATCAGTTGCGAAGATATCTGATCCAATATGTAGATATAAAACCGTTCATTTAAACGGTTGTGGTGGGTCAGGAAAGACAACTCGTGCGATTGAATTATTTCGTGGGAAATTAAACATGATTGTGCTAACACCGACCCATAGAATTGCCAGTGAGATTAAACAACGAGGGGTGAATGCCTGTACTTATCACGGTTTCTTTCGATGGAAAGGCGACGAATGGACTCCTGATCGAATGGGCAAGAAATTTTTTCCTGAGGTCAATATTTGGGATGAAATATGCACGTTGTCATTGCATGTATTACAAAAATTTCTTGATTGGTTATTGCTAGCGAATACAAAAGTTGTCATGTGCGGCGATCATGGCCATCCACGTCCATTTATAGGTTTATCCCCACATGACTAGTTGAAAAATCATGTAGACTATTATGAAGAAATTAATACTGATCATAGAGCACTTGATGAACAATTACGCGAGTTCAAGAAACTAATCAGATTACAACCTGATAGAATCCAATGTGAAATAGCCCGTGATATAATTTCAGAAAACCCCATGAATGATTTTTGGGAGGCGTGGAGACCAAACGATTTGATAGTAGCAAGCAGAAAAATAGTCAAAGACACACTTCAGATAAAGTTATTTGAATTACATAAAGAAAAATTTGCAACACTTAAAGTGCCGCTCTGTTATAGACCTTCGGATACACGGCTACAAAATATTGAAGTTGATATTCCTGGACAGCGTGAAAAGCAAGTTCTTGTGTTAAATAATATTGTGTTAGTTGATATCAATGTCGTCGAAGATGCATTGCGCGCTGATAAATCCCCATGGACGCTAGGTTACGCAGCGACAATACACTCATCACAGGGATTGACTATATCAGACACAATTGTTTGGATAGTAGATAATCGCATCGAATGGTCAAATTTAGTTTACTTGGCAGTGTCCAGTGTACGAAGAATAAATCAACTTCGAAGAATGGTTTTAGATGACAATGACACTACAATAAGTGATATTGTCAGCGCTGACAACGTCAAGGACATAATCAGAAAAAAACTCTCTGGTTTTAAACAACAGGATAAAAAAAAATAATAGAGAATTTGATATTGATGCTAAATTAATAATTGCACTGAAACAACAACAAAATAATCACTGCGCGAGTTGCAATTGTATAATGAGATGGAGTTGGTCGGATAAGGACTCTCGACAATTTACCGTAGATAGAAAGAATAGCAGTATTGGTCATACCAGAGATAATGTGATGCTGACTTGTCTTGAATGCAACAGACGAAGAGGTGCTAGTTAAGACCACGCGGTGGTACTTGAGTATCTTCGGGTATCACTTGTAGCTGTTGTCGAGTAAATCCTCGCTGAGGAGCAGTTGAATCCAATCTATAGATTGCTGGTCTACCCGTAGATCGTGTTATACTAGATATTTTATGTACAGTAACACTCCAAATAGGATCAGTAGCTCTTTTTTTTACCACCTTCGGGCTCTCTTGGTTCATATAAATATCTAACAGTGACATTACCGAGAATTGGTTGTTTTGAAAAATCGTTTTGTGGTTTTTCAGGTATAGACTTTTTCTTAATCGCGTTGTTAGGTTTCATGTTGATTGTTCGAGTAATCTCATTATTTAGCGCGGTAATTACGCCTGGTAATCTCTTGACCCATTCACGAGATCGTTAATCCTGAATAAATTCCTTCGCGTATTGATATCCAAATAACCGCCCAGCAAGTGTGCGATTAAATCGTTCAACAATTGCCTGATCGCGATGTAATGCAGTATGCCCTAGTCGTATCGTGGTATTATGATGTTTCATTGTTGATAGAACCGCATCTTGAAATTCCTTGCCAGGATCAACTTGTAATATATTTGGCCAGCGCAGAGGACCCCTACGATAAATCCTTTCAAACGCAGAAGCCACTTCAGTTGATGATTTTGTTTTTAATGGCTCTGCTTCTTTGTATCGACTCGCAACATCAAATACGGTTTGCGCGTATTTGTAACCACCATCATGTGGCAGAAATAATATATCAGCCTGATGAACTTCATTAGGGACGGTCACATCAAAGTGCGAGTAGTTAATTTGTTTAGGCGGCGGTATATAAATTTGCCATATCGCCTGTTTGGATAACCAATCCGCTGCAGTGGTATATTTCACCGCTGCTGCACTAGCGAGTTACTAATTGCTGCCTTACTCCTCTAGTATCCTTTTGGAGAATAATAAATAGATTCCATGTTGTTATTAATTATCAGCACTTAACATCAATTTACCTTTCATCGCCGATTTTATCAACCATGAAGCCAATGTTTCTTTGAAGGATTTATCAGTGAAGAATTCAACGCGTGAATCAATTTCACATCTGCGAGATGACGTTGCTGTAAATCACCGCTCCGGTAAGCTATATCATGTACCGACACGCTTCATCAATTGAATTTATTGG
Organism: Unio delphinus; assembly: GCA_029339505.1. Lineage (NCBI taxonomy): Eukaryota > Metazoa > Mollusca > Bivalvia > Unionida > Unionidae > Unio > Unio delphinus. The sequence goes on from JAQISU010000108.1 coordinate 19,085,605, forward strand.
ATTTTCTCCCGGGTTAGAATTATCCTGACTATAAAGTCTGATATCTAATCGTGTTCCCGGTCCACAATAACTATATCCTGGAAGGTGTTTTTCACCTGGATACTTCGCCGTTGGTAACCCTGGAAGTTTAGCTAGCTTGGCGGCGATATCACCACGAAGCGCCATCCGTGGAAGACTTGGATATCGGAGTTAACAATCTTGTTGTGTTCGACGATGTAATGTTGGAACAACAACAAAAATCCAGCCATGTTATTTTCTCGAGGACGTCACAAAAACACGGACGTGATATATGTCACTCAACGTTACACACAGATCCCGAAGGTCATCAGAGATAATTGTAATCTATTGTGTGTATTTAACGGAGTTGATACTCATACGTCACGAAATATCTGGCAGACTTGGTGCGACGATATGGATTATAATCGATTTCAAAATTTCTTTAAGGCACCAGAGCCATCCCTAATGGATTTGTAACGATAAGTATACACGATCCTCGGACACGATATCGCGTCGGATTAGATCGTATTTATGGCTAATTTTGTTAACCCGTTAGCAGCAATGGGGGTGCGACAACGACATTGACGTCGTTTTCGAGGAAGCCTCGGTTTGCCAAATGGACGCTTCTTTTAAGCATTTACGACGCCTTCTCTCTGTAATGAGACTCTCTCTCTCTCTCTCTCTCTAGCAGCCTTTTTTGTGAAATATTTTTTCGGTTTGAAATAGTTTCGGTTTGTCTGAATAGTTTCGGTTTCCGTAGAAGCCTTATTTTTGTTTGAAAACTTGGTCTGTTCACCCTCTCTATAAGGAGACTCTGTAGCAGCTTTTTTTGTGAAATAGTTTCGGTTTCCGTAGAAGCCTTAATTTTGTTTGAAAACTTGGTCTGTTCACCTCCTCTGCTGATGGATGGATGGAGGTATGGACGGACGGACAGACAGACAGACAGACAGACAGACAGACAGACAGATAGATAGATAGATAGATAGATAGATAGATAGATAGATAGATAGATAGATAGATAGATAGATAGATAGATAGATAGATAGATAAGGGTTTTAGACTATCCTAAATTAATAGAGTTAAAAGAGAAATGGACAATTTAATTAACGAAATTAAGCAGATATATTGAAGTAAGGATTAATTAAATTGGTGATATTATTTAAAAGTTAGATTATTATTATTATTATACGATGTTAAATGATGACAAAATAAGATTACATCTTGTTTTAAGAATTAAGACGAATTATGTTACATTTTCATTTTTATTATAATAGAACAGAGCCTTAATTCAGCTAATACAATGTACTAATTGAGTTTACACAATGTACTAATTCAGTTAATACAATGTTTAATTCAGTTAATATAATCTGCAATCTCATTTAATACAATGTACTAATTCTGATAATACAATGCTTTAATTCAGTTAGTATCATGTGCGAATTCAGTAATACATTGTATTAGTTTAGTTAATACAATGTTTTACTTTAGCTAATAGAATGTGCGAATTCAATAATACAATGTACGAATTGAATATAATACAATGTACTAATTCAGTTAATACAATCTACTAATTCAGTTATTACAATCTACTAATTCAGTTAATACAATCTACTAATTCAGTTAATAGATTGTACTAATTTAGTTAATACAATCTACTAATTCAGTTAATGCAATCTATTAACTCGGTTCATACAATCTACTAATTCAGTTAATACAATCTACTAATTCAGTTAATACAATTTACTAATTCAGTTAATACAATGTACTAATTCAGTTAATACAATCTACTAATTCAGTTAATACAATGTACTAATTCAGTTAATACAATCTACTAATTCAGTTAATAGATTGTACTAATTCAGTTAATACAATCTACTAATTCAGTTAATAGATTGTACTAATTCAGTTAATACAATCTACTAATTCAGTTAATGCAATCTATTAACTCGGTTCATACAATCTACTAATTCAGTTAATACAATCTACTAATTCAGTTAATACAATGTACTAATTCAGTTAATACAATCTACTAATTCAGTTAATAGATTGTACTAATTCAGTTAATACAATCTACTAATTCAGTTAATAGATTGTACTAATTCAGTTAATACAATCTACTAATTCAGTTAATGCAATCTATTAACTCGGTTCATACAATCTACTAATTCAGTTAATACAATCTACTAATTCAGTTAATACAATCTACTAATTCAGTTAATACAATCTACTAATTCAGTTAATACAATCTCCTAATCAGTACTAAATGTACTACTTCAGCTATAAAGCGAGCAATCGTTGGCTTCCAATTATCAAGAAGATTATTATCAAACTAAAACGTATTATTGTATGTGAGTAAAGGTGATATATTCACTGATTTGAAAACATAACTAGCAGTATCTACAACTCGTCGATCTGAACATGTTGCTTCACTTTATGTTGACAACAAATAATACAATAATATTAGAGAGGCCAGAAATTTAATAGTATATTTTGTAATAAGTAAATTCAGTTAATACAATCTACTAATTCAGTTAATAGATTGTACTAATTCAGTTAATACAATCTACTAATTCAGTTAATGCAATCTATTAACTCGGTTCATACAATCTACTAATTCAGTTAATACAATCTACTAATTCAGTTAATACAATCTACTAATTCAGTTAATACAATCTACTAATTCAGTTAATACAATCTCCTAATCAGTACTAAATGTACTACTTCAGCTATAAAGCGAGCAATCGTTGGCTTCCAATTATCAAGAAGATTATTATCAAACTAAAACGTATTATTGTATGTGAGTAAAGGTGATATATTCACTGATTTGAAAACATAACTAGCAGTATCTACAACTCGTCGATCTGAACATGTTGCTTCACTTTATGTTGACAACAAATAATACAATAATATTAGAGAGGCCAGAAATTTAATAGTATATTTTGTAATAAGTAAATTTGGTTTATAATATTCAATTTTTTAAACCTCAATCAACACTATAACTACAAATATCATAAAATGTAATGTTGTATTTGTTGTAGAATATACACGAATGAAAGAAGAAATTGACATTTATTATTAGAAACGAACCAAAACTTATATTATTTTCAATCCTAGTTTGATCTTTACTTTAGAGAAGATGGAATTAATATTCCTGTTTCTGTAAATATAGAACTAATATTAGTGGCAGAATAAATAATTACTATTATTACAAATGATGATAGAAATTAATGTCAATTACATATATGTTATGATAATTAAGACAGATTAATTTCCATCGCTCGTCATTAACGTTCGTGAAAATAAAGATTCTCATGAATATCATTAACACTCAAATTTTTATTTTTTAACAGGAACAACTGATTTAGATTAATTTTCTGACAGAAATACAAAGCCATCATGAAACTATATTTTTCAGAACTGTTGCGCTAACAATAAAAAACAACTCTATTTCAAGTTTTGGTCAGCATGTTAATAAATGTATCTATTAAACAGTACTCGAAAGAAGAATTGACAAATACAGAAGAAAAAAATTAGAAGAAAAATATTTGAAAAAACTTTAAAATATTTAGGCAGGACAGTAAGCAAATAGTAATAAATAATAATGATAACGATAATATAAATAATAATGATAATGATAATATAAATAATAATTGTAACGATAATATAAATAATAATGATAACGATAATATAATAGAAAATGTTTAAATTAAAACTAAAGTGTATACAGATACAAAAATAAGTTTTTCTTATACCATTATAGCCGTCATAAGGAACTGAATTACAGGAAGTTATTAGATTATTAAAATCGGAATGCGTTATGAATATTTAACACAAAGGAAAAAAGGATAAATCTAAATGGTTTTTCGATAATTTTAATAAACGGTTAGCTGAAAACAAAGATCAAATTGAAGACTTAACTACGTTGTATAAGATCAAAACCTGAATAAAAGCAAATATTGGTGAATTTTCAAAAAGGTCTAAAGACGTTACGCCATTAGCGTCAACTTTGGAATTAAATATAATAAACGTAATAATTATTATATTACAATGTATTAAACGTTGCCTGTGATGATATATTGTAACTAGTTAGCTAAATGAATTTCGTAATACAATATATATATTTCTTGGTACCTCATGAGATATTGACCGTGTTTATTAATAATAGCATCTGAAAATAACATATTGTGTACTTACTGTCATATATTCGCCTTATTACGTCAACAGAAACAATAAAATGTAATTTGAGAGAGGATCAGACAGCACTATATAGCTGAATAAGTCTAAGGAAATTATTATTTGTTGTTAACAGACGTATGTTACTGAAAGAAACCCATCTGGGTTTTAGACAATCGTATTATACCGAAAAGTACGATTATAATATTAATTGAATATTTAATGTTTTCTGCTGTTGGAAGATAGCAAATCTCTGTGTTACTCAACATATAAAAGAATGTTATATGCAACAAAACCATTGTGATCAAGTTTGAAATGATCGACTTTTATTATCGATTAATAATACTTATACTAATACTAATAATAACAATTTTGATTATTTGTTTGTTTGATTAGGAATTTAAACGTAGCTTTAACAAGTTTTCAGTCATATAGCTGCGATGTATGCAGTGAAGCAGTTTATAGTGATGTCTAACACTGCGGCATCATGCCGCAGACATGTAGCATGATGTCCCACCCAGTCACATTATCCTGACACCAGGCTGACAAGTCATAACACTAACCTCTACATGCTGAGCGCCAAGCGAGACAGCTGTTAGTACCATTTGTGTAAGTCTTTGGTATGACTCTGCCAGGGATCGAACCCACGATCTCCCGCTCCCGCGGCGCACGCTCTAACCACTAAGCCACCAGAGCGGTTAATAATAATAATAATAATAATAATAATAATAATAATAATAATAATAATCAGGGCATCGTGTAAAGTATGTGCCAAGCCTCATGTCCCAGCAGGAATTCGTCGATTGTGCAACTCGACCAATGGTGAAGACTATGAGTTTAGAAACCTGACGTGCTGATAAACATTGTAATGCTACTAGGTCTTAATACCATTTTACGGCTAAACATTGTAATGCTACTAGGTCTTAATACCATTGTACGGCTAAACATGACACCCGCATACTATTTTAATGACTCGCCCAACAAAATTGTCTGTGGGGTTGATTGGTTCCAAAGATGTCCTTTCATTTATATACGTGCCACTCTACTCTGGGCGCATTAAGCAGTGCACATGGGCCCATGTTGAGACAATATGATCTATGTAACAAAAAGTATGTCGAAACATTATTCGTCAAGTATACAGTTTGAGCAAATACATTTAGAGGATGAAGTGAAAGAATAGTACGTGACGTACGGGCGCAATACTCTACGAGGCGAGCAGATATTAGCTGCGAGGTGCCAATGGTAAGCAACCAAATATCAACAAGCAACGACAAAACCGACGCCGATCTAAGTCGCTAAAAAAAACATGATATGTCACGACGTGTTGTGTTGTTTTTCGGAGTTTGTCTCCATTTGTATGACGGTTAAAGACTTCTGGTGCAGTGTCTCTGCAAGGTATGTCGATTTCATTGGCATAACATACATGCTTGAAAAAACTGTGATGGATCTCTTCTAACTGGTTATGAAGATGCCTCGTTTGAATTATGAACTATTAAATTCATCCTGAACCCTGCTAAAACTGTTAACATCTATCTCGTTGTCGTCCAAAATTTGCGTTAGTTTAGAAGTTACTGAAAATACTCTATCCTCTGATAAAGTGTGAATTTCATGATTTTATTCATATATTTAATCCTTAATCCTCAGCGAAAGAACTTTACTGATATTATTAAAACTCCAGATAAAGCTTCAAATAATAAAATAACTAATATTTGTAAGAGAGACAGAAACTAAATTACTTCGCTGTCGTCCTCGTATGCATAAACAATGGGACATATCATTTTATCAATGAAACCCTCGAGTTGATATAATATTTGCAATATCGTTCTATATGGCAAAATAGGTGTACATCATTTCTAGTACTATGTTCCCCAGTATTTTTTATATGAATTTTATTTCGATTATATTGCCTGCAATACCATTCTAGTTAATCTGTGATAGTTTATTACTTTTATCCAAGTACTTAATGTCGTTCTATGACGCACACACTGTCATTAGCACTGTACTCAATTTGTATTTTAACTATTCACGATAACAAGGAGAAGCAAGAAATTTGATATAATACTTTGTCATCAAATTATATGTCTCTGATGTAGTGAGTAATTCAATAATTTGTCTGCCTTTTGTGTGGGCTTCGCCAGTTTTGCGGATGACAGCGGGCAAACGAACATTCAGTTTTGAATATCTAGGTTGATAGAACACTCCAGCAATGTGATTGGTTTATTAAATTCGTTTGAAACTTGAACAGCTAAAGCTTCAAAGTGGCCATCACGCGCAAAAAGGTCGTAAATAACAATATTTCTTGAATAACAACCCATCAACCATGTTACTTGTCCCTACAACTGAGAAACCCGTCCGTTTGCCACGTGCACAAATTAATCCTATGTTGATCTGCACATCGGTGTGTGAACCAATATCAGTATAAAACTAGATTATAAAATTGAATGATTTCACGGTCGTGATTATCCCAAACAATGGTTTATATGAGGTATCTTTCTATTTTAAAAACAAAAGCATTTCGTTCCTTCCAAAACTTGACCAACAGCATCCGGAACATCTCCTCTTACAGTAAGCAAATTTTGACCAGTAACAATTAAAGTCTGTGTACACTTCTGCTTTGCATTAAAGTCTACTCTTCAATCGGCCAAACATCTAGATGCACACTCTGCGTTATGGACCCAAGATCTCCCATGCAATCAACATTCGAAAGTTTAATTTCGACTTCCGTTGCATCAATTGGTTGTTTCCGAATATGCATGTAAGCTTGTATAACTGGTAAAATACGACCTTTGTGATTGGATAGTTTTCTTAATAGAGCATCAAACCCAATTGTATATAATCATGTTGACTACAACTAGGATAAACCTGTGAAAAGATCAACTTCACTAATTTTATAATCCTGTTGATTATACCTGGGGTCAAACTGTAAAACCATCAACTCCATTTTATATATATATATATATATATATATATATATATATATATATATATGCAGACAGACACACCCACTTGTATAACTGTTAAAATATGACCTTTGTGACACACACACACACACACACACACACACACACACATATATATATATATATATATATATATATATATATATATATATATATATATATATATATATATATATATATATATATATATATATATCGAAGAAGATCTTGGTATATCATTTATGGATATGATGATAAAGTTTTATATTTAGATCTTGTTAATATGTCATTTCTATTGGTCAAGAAAGAATTTTCTTTAATGATATGTTAAAAAAGCAAGGGAAGTTGAATTTCGTATCATCAGTGATAAGGGAGTACATAAGTAGGTGCTGATACAGTAAATGAACTTTAGTAATGATTGGTTTTCGACCGCGGAATCTGGCTGTCGTTGTTTGCTGTCGATTGGAGATTACCGTCAGTATTCTATGATCTTAGTTCAGTTAGGTTAGAAATATAATCTGGAGAAAGACCAATTAATGACTTGTATGTCATGATTCATTTTTTTTAAACTACGTTTTTGTACAGGTAACTATTGCACACGTGAAAACAACGCATTCGAAAAAGTCATAGCAAGAAGTTTCAGTAATATTCGGACTGCCCTTTGCTGGAGTTTATCAATTCTGGTCAGATTATAATTGGATATCTTTTCCCATATGGTATAGCAGTAATCGATCAGTGGAAGCATATACCCGAAAAATAAAGTTCATGTGATTACGGAGGTAGAAATTTTGAAAGCAATTTTAATTTTAACATGGTTATCCTTTGGACTACCATTGCACATAGGTGATCGAAATGTGCATCATGCAATCATTGATGTAGATTCCAAGAAGTTTTTTTAAAAATACTTTTGACAATATATCCGTCTAAGCCATTTTTACGTAGAAGTAAATCCATGGTAGTAAAGAGACGCTGCCTTGCTCCGATTGTCATACATTTCGTTTAGAGATGTCATTTTGTTTTGATGACACCAATTTGATATAATGTTAAGGTCGATTTGAAGTTTATTTTAATGGAGTCTAGAGATTTAAAATATAAATGCAATGCAGAATTGTCAGCAAAATGATCTGTGTTAGAGTGCGCCGGATACAAGGATATGTCATTGATAAATAGCAGAAAAGAAGAGGCCGTAATACAGATCCTTGATGAACACCACTTAAGATCTGACTTGGTTCGGAGATATGTATACCCGTGAAAACAACCTGGTGTCTGTTAGTGAGATAAAAAGTGCATGCATGCTGATGATAAAGCATCGAAAAAGTTTTGAAGGCTTTGAGTATTTTATTTTTGATCACTCGTAAAGATTTACTAGAGCAGGAATCAAATGAATAGAGGTCAGTGTTTTAATCTAAGTTCTGACGTACTGGCAAAGATTATGACCTCAGTTGTAGGCGAAATTAGTAAACTTAGTGGTAAGCTTGCGGTAGTATAGAGGATGCCATCGCTGACATTGATGATATGCCAACAAGAAAAAGATGTCATACAAGAAGCCGGTGAAATCTTGAACAAGGTTGCCATACTATATGCTAGAACTTTAAGGTATCGAAGGTCCGTTTTCAACAAAACCGAGACCGTGTTTAATAATATTATGAACTCACATTTTTTGAGCCTAGCAGCTATCGTTACTCTGTTCGAGTACTTAACGCAATTCGCCATTTGCTGAAATAAATATATGGGTCATTTCTCAGCGTAATACGTATCGGTAGAGAGCAAAGGGTTTCGTGGGTTGATCCCGATTGCTATGATGATGACATATGACTCAAAGAAAGAGAAACACCTTATTCATTTAGAAAAAAAAGCACGCATATGGTCTTGTATTAATGATGACTAAACTTCAGGTATCGTCTAAGATATGGAGTAATCAACAAATCTTTGTAATTTCATTGCTACCGAGAGTCTAGCAACAATCATGGTCCTTTTCCTGTACATTGGAGTGGCAGTTATAAAGCTTATGCGACAGATAATTACAATCACAGTTCGTAGATCGAATACATCTAGGGTTGACGAATCAATATGGTAAATATCGACGAGCTATTTTTTTTTTATAATCCGCTTGCAGCAAAAGCTCTAAAACTACAACGGAAGATAATGTGAGACTGGTGTACCAAACCTTTATTTCTAGGTTCAGGTGAAAGTAGTTCAATACAAACATATTCGACGCGGCATAGTGACGTGGAATATTTACCAGTAATAAAAATATGAAATGAAACGAAAACCTTTTCCCTGAAACAAAAAGAGGCGCGTCGAATGAACCTTTTACTCGGGCGCATAGAAACACGCTGTAGTCACAACTATTTATACCCTGTTCTTGTTTGTAGATATACCATCGTTTGTATATACGTCCCCAATGTGCGCCTTGTACCAAATCTGCGCAGAACGTTTGTTCGCCTTTCGTACATGTAGTATTGATATGCTGTTGTATGTACGGCCGCAGTGGCGGTGCGTGCGGGGGGGGAGGGCCAAAGGAACTGCCTCCTGGCGCCAGGAGAAGGTGAAAGGTCACCGTCGGGAGCATTGTTAGCTGAAATGTATAGTTGTTTTACCTCACATTACTGTAGCGAGGAGATTCTTGATAAAACGTACGTTTGCGATTGGTGGAGTCATAGAAGTAAGGTTACCCACTGACATAAACATTGCTTTCTGCGACAAAAGTATGGACGCCAGTAGAGATATTATAGAACATTGCCTAATTGAACCAAAAAACTGTCAAACTGTAAACTAGTGAAACAAGCTATCTTAAGTACTGTAATACAATATTATATCAGGACTTATCGCTAAGGAATCAAAGACGTATCGCTAAATAATCAAGCACTTTAACGCGATGAAATCAACTTACTCGTCATTCTTGGCGATTTCAATGCAAGAGTAGGCTGTCATGAAGTTGCCTGGACTTGAGTGCTAGCAAAGCGCGGATTAGGTCATTGTAACTTCAACTGTCTCCTTTTGCTCCAGCCCTGCGCCGAGCATGAACTGCTATCACCAATACAGTCTTCCTTCTCCATACCCGTAACTTGACATCACGCTCGAAGCACTAAAACCTCATCGACTACATCATTTTCAGGATGTACTTGTGACGATGTCCTTGTGTGGTGATGACTGCTGCACAGACCACCACCTCATCCTCACCAAGCATCAGGTACCGTACAGATGGAAAACTATTCAATCCCAGGAGGTATCAAGTGAAAACCAAGGTCATAACAGACATCATCAGGGATTTCTTAGTTGCTGATGACTATTTGCCCTCAATGCTGGCTCAGACGCCGATCTGCAATGCAACGTTGACAAGTTCTCCAGCTCTGGGAAAGCCTAACATGTCCTTCAACGGTCTAAAACTCAACGTAGTGAACCGCTTCAGATACCTTGGCTGCACACTGTCATTGAGTGTCACTATTGACGACGAGGTGAACCTTCGTATTGCCAGAGCCAGCTCAACTTTCGGCAGATTGTATGCCTATGTCTGGAATATAAAAGGCATCAGCATCCAGACCAAACTAAAAAAAACATATATGACAGTTGTGCTCCTCACACTACGTTACACATGTGAAACGTGGATGGTGTACCAACGCCATGACAGGAAGCTGAACCACTTTCACACCACAAGTCTCAGAACACCCTCAACATCAAGTGGCAGGGCAAGGTTTCAGACAATGAGATACACACCTAAGCAAGTTTCACCAATATCCACACAATCCTGATGCAGTGCCAGATACGCTGAGTAGGATATGTTGTTCACATGCCAAACCACCGGCTACCTAAGGAACTCTTCTATGGCGAGCAACAGCAAGGACAGCGATGCCATGGAGGTCAGAAGAAACGCTTGAAAGACATCATGAAAGCTGTATTATTAGCGTTCAACATAAACACAGCTGAAGAGGCAAGCCTCCTGGAGATGTCCCATTCATCCCTTGTCCCTTACGCAAACGAATATTACGTGCAAGGGTTGACATCATCTTCCACCTGCGCACACACAGAAAAGAACCAGCCCCTTCTACTCTTGGATGACTAGAGAGGTCCTCGTCGAATCGACAAACCAACAACAACTAATAAAATATTATATCAGGACTTATCGCTAAGGTATCAAAGACGTATCGCTAAAGACTCACGGACGTTACGCTAAAGAATCAATCAACCAATAAATCTTTAAGTATATAATTTCTTTTCAAATTGTTCTTTTTTGCTTTATTGATTTTAATATCCATTAATTCTTTCCCTCCTGTGTTCTTTCATTTTAAAGGAATGGTTCAAGTTAGAGCTACAAGAAAGAAAACGTACAAGCAGTATTATGCCTACTTTGTTCTAGTTAAAATTTATTGCACCTGAAACTGAATGTCCTCCTCCTAAACAACAGAAATCTCGAGATGATGATGACGACTAGTATGACGATAATGATAATCATAATTACGATAATGATGATTGTAGCAATTTTATCTTATTCTTCTGCTGCTGTTTCTAGTACAGCAGACACTTATGCTGATGTTGTTGCTACCACGACAGATACCCTCTATTTCTGTATGTCTGTCTCAAAAGAACTCGATGCTTTGATGCACCGAGTTTCATTCTGACGTTTAACTGATAACGAAATTATATTATTCGTGATGTCGGGACGGAAATTAGTTACTCGACAAATGCAGTCACTGACTACATACCTCGTTTCCCTAACCCTTTCAAATGGTGAATAATTCACACAATCAGAATGCAATACAGTGAAGCTTCACACATGACAAGGGTTACACTAAGATGATTCGCAATGTAGGGATCCGCTAGTGACATCGCGCACTCCAGTTACGGACACTGACATGATTATAATTGATTTAGATTTTGACATTTTACATTGAAACATATTAATCTAGATAAGCATTCACCGAATTGAGTTGATAGTTTTATGTGCTGCCTAAATTAGTATCGTTAATCGGTATATTTCAAACCTTGCTTTAGAAATCTTATGTTTACTTTGAAGGACTTAGTTTGCCTTTCTTTCGACGAAATTAAACGAAAATCTGTCAACTACACTTTATAAAGCAATGTGTTTACTTTGAGTGCAATTTGCTTGCAGATCCTTTCATGATGTAACTGAACTGACCATTCTAGTGCTTAAAAAAAATTGATTCAATCCAACATAAACATTCCCGGTTTTAAAAAAAAATTGTAATCCCACAAAGTCTAATGTGGAGACTACCTTTTTCTTTAAAACCAACCCTGTCAAAAATATTAAATTTTAGAGTAGAACCTTCAGTAATGTTGACGTACGGGAGACAAACTCCTCTGTGTTTATCTTGTTTCCCTTCAGCAACATAACGATCACTTGCCCTTGAGACGGAAATGTTCGCGATGATTGCATATATATTTACGCTATTCATGTGACGTGACACGTCATTAAAGCCGGTCATAATTTAGGGTGATATCCTCCTATCCGAAACATTGTAACTTCTCTTTTCAAGTTTAGCTCTTACGAAAACGTTCTTAAACTTAATTTGTGCGGAGTATTCCATAAGATTTACCAAGAAGATTTTAGTATGATGCAATTTGCCTGAAGTATTTTTGCACATTGAGATTAGTTCCCCGTAAATTTTCTGAAGATTGTCTCCATTGTACGTTGTAAAGCTCATTAAAAGTATATCCAAGCAAACTAATTTCCACATGTAGCTGTAAATAATGATTATACATGCCTAAAACATTTTAACCACAGAGTATGTCTCCTCTGGGATGTTCCGGATCATTTCAGTCTCCAATTTTGGCACACAAAAAAAAACACGAAATGTTGACTGATAGGCATTATTATGGCATAAGAATTTTACAGTAACCGTGGCTTATTGCGAATTCCTTGTAAAATCAGGTGAAATCACGAGCTGGCACTTCTGCAGAACGGTGCTAAGTTTAATTTCGTACATTGACAATTCGAGGAAAGAAGGTATATGTTTGATTTCCTAGGTGATGTTTCCGTTCGTGAAACTTGTGTTCCGATTGCTGCCGGTGCACTTGTACAACACAAGTTAGGGCTGCGTGCACGTAACACACTAGTACTAATCGTAATACGAATTTCATGAGACTATCCGGTATTATGTTATATTGACACCCTAAATATTATAAATCAAAATTCTGCGATCGAGAAAAAAAATCCAAAAACTAAACAACGTTCGTCTTAACATTCTGTAAGTGACTTTGACACTAAGAATTTCAGGACATTAACCGTTTCTAATTTTCTCTTCTCTTCATAGCTGAATTATACAGGTTAGATGTGTTGTTCCATTTTCTAATTTAATAAGAATCAAGAATAACCAAATACTAGATTCCTGATATTATCAAAGTGAGACTTACCATGACCAGTTAAGATGAAGTAGAAATTCTCTGCAGACTGTCCCTGCCTGATGATGATTTTTTTGGGAGGAACTCTGTGGACGAAAACAATTCAAAGTTATTTCAACCGATATACATGGGTTTAGATCCTTTTGAACATACACTGCGAAATTAAATCTGAATAGATAATTTACTGGTTATTAAAGCAAGGCTAAATATAATAAAGAACACAGTCTCACGAAGGGTAAAATAAAAATGACCAATTCTTCAGAATTTTGAAAGTATTTTTTTTTTAAAAAGTCTCCATGTTAGCTTTACCCAATAAAGGTTCTCAAAATAGTCATGATTTAATATTGAATTATGAAACGAGTTAAATAAATCTCCAGCTTTTCAAAACGTTTCATAAATACACTATTAAATCATTACCGGTTTGAAATTATATTTACCACAGTTTTTATTTCTTGTAGAGTGGAAAGAAAGAATGAAAACCATGTTTGTGGCATTTTAGACTGTACCAATTCTTTCCTTTAAGAAATAGTTCCGATCGTGTCCAGCATCCAAAACTTTGCTAACTAATTACATTTCGATGAATAGGTTTTTATGATTAACAATTAAAGCAGGATATGCCCTTCTGAGCATAAAATGTATCACCAACAGGATAATTGTTCAATTGGACCAATGGTGGAAATTCCTGTTTTATTACAGAATTCACATGTGTATGTAAGATGTAAGGAGTAACTTTAGCGCAATATGTACTAATATGCATGCGCCTGTTTAGACTGTTTCTATCGACACGTTTCCACCATTGGCATCTGCCACACCTGCAGTATTGTGACTTGGCTATATATAAAAAACGCAATCGACGTGAAGTATATTTTGCTAAACGGAATATTACTGGATGCAGAAACTGCGCTCGATGTAGAAAAGGGTCTTCCCGAGAACTAAAATGCATCGGTGCTGATTTGCCTTCATTTGACTATAGTTATTAACTAAATGGATGTTTCTGTAAGGTTTATCTTCATTAACTGATCTGGATAACTGCTGCGGTTCGTTAACTTTCGATAATTTTGTAAGACCATTATTTGTCAAAATTCTCTTTCAAAATTAAAGATAAGTTTATCTACTTTTAAACCTAAACGATGGCATTTAAACTACGCCTCTTATGGTAGTGAGGTGCGAGTAAAAGGTATTGATTTCCGCAAAATTCCATCAACTGACCATTGCTCGTAATTGAATTTGTAACGACCTCTGTAGGATACAATCGCCTGATTCCGACAGACAATCGTTTTAAACTATGTCCAATGGTCAACCAATTTAAACTATGTCCAATGGTCAATCAATTTAAACTATGTCCAATGGTCAATCAATTTAAAACTGGGCATACAGTTTAGTTTTTATGGTAGTAGTAAAATACCAAACCACCAACAGGTCCAGAAGGCGGAGCAAGGAAACTTTCCATGGTCACAGCCAATCAGATTTAAGTGCTTATTTGGACCAATCATATTCACACAAAGTACTGTACTATATTCTCATGTTGACATATGAAAATATTAAACTGAAAACGCCATGTAAAGTTTGTCAACTATGTGATAGATATAAAGCAACTGTAATCTGGACCAAGTTTTCCATTCGTTTCTTTTAAGCACTGTAAATATCATACAATGTGTGTCATGTTCAGTTGTTTGGACAGATTGGGCACGTCGGAGATCAACGTTTTCGAACCTTACAAACCGTATATGAGTGCTGTAAAGGCAAGTCCCATAATAAAAAACATCAAACATTTATTCAATCATCAGATCATGACATTTTCATGTCCGAGTCGAGCTGACGTCTAGAAATAGAACGAAACATTTATTGATTATCAATTCTTATGCCCTATTTTGTTTGTAGCAATTTGAAAGAATATTAGTTTTCAAATTCATTTTGGACTATTGATCGCGAATATACGTTTTATCATCCATGCTTTTATTTATTTGTGAATCAATGAACAATTGATACTCTGCTGGCATCTTTTTAGAATAAATGACTCAAGCGTAATTAAAGTGAGTAAATATTTGCCACCGAATCCTCTTTATTTTATATTTGTCGACGTTTTTAATATCAATTTCCGTACAGGCTTGTTTTATGTATTGTTTGGCATTTAAAGAGTTGTTCATTATATTTGTATAGTTATCTTTAGCGTAAACTTTGATTGCGTGTTAAGTCCTTCCGTTATATAGAAAACTAAGCACGCTGCCGAAAGGTTGACTGGTTCTTAAATTTCTCTCTCTAACGGCTAGAACTGATTATCTTTAGTTATCTAAGCAGCACCATTAGCATATACCATTTTCTTTAAAGATTAATATTTTGAATTATGCACTTCTGAAAAGGAAACAAAATTTCAAACTGCAGATTCTTTGAAAATGAGTTGGTTACACGATTATACAAGTTATATTTTGTTTGACATGTGCGATATTTTTCTGTCAACCTTACTCTAAAACTAGAAGTACACGTTGTTTTTTTTGTGTTTAACAAATTTTTTGTAGAAATTTGTATAGAACTAATGTTTAAGTTATTGATCTTCTAATAATAACTTCTATACGCATTTTTGTATTAATATCGTTTGCACTTGCGCTTAAACTCTTTCCGAATACTTGGGAAACCAAATATGTTTTTCATTGTTGTACAGACAAAATATTGCACTCGAATTCTCAACTAGAATTTTAATTGATATGTGTTTTTTATCCATCATTATACATAACTCAAACACTGCAAATATGTGGCACAACATAACAGCTGCGCGGAAGAAGAAAACCATATTTGCTTATATTTTTTTGCTAAAAAGGCGACAGCTTAAATACTTTAAAAACATCACCACTTACATTGATCTGCAAAATAAGGGAAATAAATATAATTACTGACTCAATGAGGCAGCATAAGTGGAAATAAATTTATGCAAAATGTATAAAACTTTAAATCAGGAATAACTATAGGACCCTAACCCTAAGCTTGGACACGATACAGAATGGGTTAGTAAGATTGAAAACGATACGTTGCACTGTCCACGATTACGTAAGTCAAGGGAAAAAAGAAACGAATAGAAGCCATGTATACGTTAGACAACGTGGCTATAGTAAAAAGGTTCAATAAACCAGATTTGTTGGGTGCAAAAAGTTGCACGTGGACGTTGAAAGCTTTGTTCACGAAGAAAGGACCCTTATTGGTGTCATAAATCTCACCACTTTGACAAACGGACCGGTGCGTTGTTTGCAATGTTGATCAGAACAAGGAATGATCGACTTCTAGTCGGAATTTTGAGAGGGTGTGGTCATGATTTTAATCCGAATTTAACTTAATACTTCGAAACTAGGAAATCAGTCATTGCCCAAACATAGTGCTGGAAGGATAAAGTAATACTCGAGGAAGCCACTCGTAATTTGGTGGGATAACCTATAAAATTCTAAGAAAGACAAAGCTTCGTAAAGGTTAGTAGGTTCTTTGCTAGATTGTCACAAAATATCACGGCATTGTAATTCGAATTATGTGCAGTATGTATACTTCATTACTAGAATCGTTTGTACGAAAAATTACCTTGGTAGTGTTTCATTTTACATGCATGAGAAATGAGCCATGCTTATGTAAACAAGTATGTAGATTGGTAGCTCATGGTCAAAGTATATATTGTAATTTGCTATTTGGTTCCTTCAAAGTAAACTAGTGCATTTATTTATTTATGTGATGTTCTAGATTTTGCAACCGTTAAATTGATTGTAACTTTGGGAAATGTCTGAAATTAGTTAATATGGATGTAAGGTTATATCAGACCAATGATATTTAAATATTTGTGTACACTTTGTAGGTATATAATGTATATAAATATGCCTGATTATTGTGATGTAGTTCAGTATAATGAGTTGAGGAAAATATATATATATATATATATATATATATATATATATATATATATATATATATATATATATATAGCACGAATGCGTGACTGGAAAATGTAATAGTCTTTATCTGATAATTGATTTTTGGTTAGTGTGGGACCAAATGGCTAATTAAATATGCTAACGCATTAAGCTTTCAGGGGGACCGACTTCCAGTATAGTTAGTCCCGAGTGTCTAAGATTGACGGAAGTGAGACTAGCGAAACAGTCAGAGTCGACAAAGTAGTCAGGAGAGAGTCAAAAAGGAGGAGGAGGACAATGAATCGAGGGGGAGACATTGAAGAAGGTTGAAGATTAAAGAGAAGTCGAGAGTAGAATGAACTGGGAGCAAGTCGGGAGGAAGAGAAGAAGGAATCGGAAGAATATGATAGAATACACAAATGAGTAGAAAACAAGGACAGGTCGAAAGCTATCTCACACTACATATCAAGTGATATACTGTTACATGCTAGAAAGGCAGAGAAACGAGTGACTGAGTGCGATTTCTATAATAATTTAAATAAAATATTGGGAGCACCCAACCTCAATAATAACAACACCGCCACACAGTGGATGGCACAGAAAGACGAGTAATGTCAAGCACATAGCACAAGTTCAAAGTTCACAACATTAACAAATTATTTTTTCTGCCTAATAATACTCGTATTCTATTAATAACTATTTCTTTTCATGTGTTTTATTAAGCTATAAACTCCTGCGCACGATTTTCATGACTGAACTAACGATATATTAGGCAATGCATACGAGTTATTTCCTAAAGATCTCAAGATAAATAATCTTTACCATACATGATATAGTACTTTGACCGTACACTTACATTTCATACCAGGCAACCTTGGCCAGTTTTTCCTGCATGTGTAGCGGGTACTCTGCAAATGATTTCAAACACTGAAGCCCGAACATTACCTGCAATAATAATAATAATAATAATAATAATAATAATAATAATAATAATAATAACAATAATAATAATAATAATAATAATAAGAAGAAGAAGAAGAAGAAGAAGATGATGATGATGAATATCAAGATTAATTTAAAATACGAGAAGGAAAAAAACAATGAGAATGACTCGTTGAAGTGGATTTTTTTCGTCGTTACTTTTAATTTCTTAACCTTTAATCTTATTTTTTCATCAAGATTTGAATTCAAAATAATAAATTCCTCGTGTTTAGCAGCAGAGGGGGCGAATCAGACAACTTTTTTTTGTTTTTATTTTTGATTATACCCCCTCCAAAATAACACTAGACCCTTCTCGCGAAAAAATAAGTCTCCGACCCTTGTCTGAAAACATTCGCGTCGCAACGTCGTTGTCACTCACCCCCTCTGCTGCTAGAACTTTCAGTTCTAGGTTTACGGTGATTTTAACCGAATATTTTATCAAGTCCGATACGATATCGTGTCCTAGGGTCTGCTAAATTTATTGTCACAAATCCGTGTGGTTTTGACTGAGCGTGACTAAAGAAATTTCTAAATTGATTATGATTCATATCACCGCTGCACCAGGTCTGATGAATATTTCGTAGCGTATGAGTATCAACGCCGTTAAATACACACAACACATTGCAATTATCTCTGATCACTTTTGGTATTTGTGTGTACCGTTGAGTGACATAGATCACATCAGTGTTTTTATGCCTGCCTCGGGAAAATATTCTAGCAGGATTTTTTTGATTATCTAACATGATATCATCGTATACCACTAAATTGTTAATACTTCCATCGATGTCTTCCACGGAAGGGGCTTCCTCTATATCAGTAATAAACTCAATAAAATCTTCATCGATTTGAAATTCTTTTGCTTTCTCGTTAAAATCCTTTAGCACTTCATAGCATCGCTGATCGTCTACACTCGGGGCTATTAAATACAATTTGTTCCATTTCATCCATCTCGTTATCAAATTAAGTAGCAGTTGTGTCTTTCCGCTTCCAGATGGTCCGATTATAATCATTCTAATTGAATTCGGCAACATTTCATGATGTTTAATAGGTTCCCGTCGTCGGCTAGCTGAATAATCAATTATATTCATGCCGTTATATATAAATTATGGATCTATATTGTGTGAAGTGTAAAAAACGTACTGGCACAGATGACTTGACGACGATTACAACTAAAAATAACCGATCAGCGCTTTCTGGTAAATGCGTACAATGTAGTACAAAGAAATTTAGATTTGTTTCTAAACCCAAGGAACTCAAGGAACCTTTAAAAAAAAACGAGGAGGTGATATCGCAGCCAAATTAGCAAAACTCCCTGGAACCCCATGGGCAAAATACCCCGGAGAAAAACACCTTCCAGGATATAGCTACTGTGGACCGGGAACAAGACTTGATATCAGACTCAATGATCAAAATCAGCCCCGACCCGGTGAGGAACCAATAAACGCTATTGATAAGGCCTGTCACCTTCATGATGTATCTTATAAAAGCAGTAATCTGCAGCACAGGCATCTAGCAGATGTGAAATTAATTCATGCGTTAAATGCTATTTCTGATAAATCTTTCAAAGAAAAATTGGCTTCCTTTTTGATAAAATCGGCTATGAAAAGTAAATTGATGTTAGGTGCTGGTAATTAATAACAACATGGAATCTATTTATTATTCCCCAAGAGGATACTGGAGGGGTAAATCAGCAATCCATAAACTCGCTAGCGCTGCAAAAGTGAAAAAAACCACTGCGGCTCATTGGTTATCCAAACAGGCACTATGGCAAATTTATCTACCACCGCCTAAACAAATCAATTTCTCGCATTTTGATGTGACCGGACCCAATGAAGTTCATCAGGCTGATCTATTATTTCTGCCACATGATCGTGGTTACAAATACGCATTAACCGTAGTTGATATTGCAAGTCGATACAAAGAAGCAGAACCGTTAAAAACAAAATCAGCCACTGAAGTGGCTTCTGCATTTGAAAGGATTTATCGAAGGAGTCCTCTGCACTAGCCAAATCTATTACAAGTTGATCCTGGCAAGGAATTTCAGGGTGCAGTGTTATCTACAATGAAATATCACAATGTCGCTATCAGACGAGGGCATACTGCACTGCATCGTGATCAGGCCATTGTAGAACGATTTAATAAAACCCTTGCTGAGCGGTTATTTGGATATCAATACGCAAAAGAATTCATCCAAGAAAAAAGATCCCGTGAATGGGTTAAAAGGTTACCAGCTGTGATTACTGCACTGAATAACGAGATTACTAGAACCATCAACATGAAACCTATCAATGCGATTAAAAAGAAGTCAATACCTGAAATGGAAATTCAAAAAGATTTTAGCGTTTCCCAACCAATTCTTGGTAGTAATGTCATTGTGAGGTACTTATACGAACCAGGAGAGCTTGATGGTGGCACAAAAAGGGCTACTGATCCTATTTGGAGTGTTACTGCACATAAGATATCTAGTATAACACGATCTACGGGTAGACTTCCAATCTATAAACTGGATTCAACTGCCCCTCAACGGGGTTTTACTAGACAACAATTACAAGTGATACCTGAGGATACTCAATTACCACCGCATGGGCTTAACTAGCACCCTTGCGTCTATTGCACTCAAGACAAGTCAACATCACATTATTTCTGACATGACCGAGATTGTTATTTTTTCTGTCCACGGTAAATTGGCGAGGATCCTTATCCGAATACTGCCAACGCATTATACAATTGCAGCTTGCGCAGTGATTATTCTGTTGTTGCTTCAGAGTAATTATTAATTCAGCATCAATATCAAATTCTCGTTGTTTTTTTTTGTCTTGTTGTTTGTAACCGGAGAGTTTTTTATCAATAATATCATCTATTGCGGTGTCATTATCATCGCCACCAATGATTTCATCATCGAAGACAATTCTTCGAAGTTGATTTATTTTTCGTACTCTAGACACTGCGAGATAGACTAAATTCGACCATTCTATGCGATTATCTACCATCCAAACAGTTGTATCCGATATAGTCAATCCCTGTGAAGAGTGTATTGTTGCTGCATAACCTAGCGTCCATGGGGATTTATTAGCACGCAATGCATCTTCAACGACATTGATATCAACCAGCACAATATCATTTAATACGAGAATCTGTCTTTGAAATCCTTCGGATTTTGGTCCTGGAATATCAACTTCGATGTTCTGTTTTCGTGTATCCGATGGCCTATAACATAACGGTACTGGAAGTGTTGCAAATTTTTGTTTATGCAATTCAAATAACTTCATCTGAAGTGTGTCCCTGACTATTTTTCTACTTGCAATGATTAAATCATTTGGTCTCCACGCTTCCCAAAACTCATTCATGGGAGTTTCCGAAATTATTTCACGGGCTATTTCACACTGGATTTTATCCGGTTGTAATCTAATTAGTTTCTTAAATTCTTTTAATTCATTATCAAGTGATCTATGATCGGTATCAATTTCTTCATAATAGTCTACAAAACCCTTTAGCCATTCATGGGGAGATGCACCGACAAATGGCGGTGGTTGCCCGTGATCACCGCACATGACGATTTTTGTATTCTTCAATAACAACCACTCAAGAAATATTTTTAAGACATCTTCTGACACTGTGTCTATTTCATCCCAAATGATAATTTCAGGAATAAATTTCTCTCCCATGCGCTCAGGAGTCCATTTATCTCCCTTCCATCTAAAGAAACTATGATAAGTGCAGGCATTTACCCCTCGTTGTTTCATCTCTCTGGCGAGTCTGTGAGTCGGTGTTAGCACAATCATGTTAGAAACGCTAGCGTTTCCACGACGGAATAACTCAATTGCCCGGGTTGTTTTTCCTGACCCACCACAGCCGTTTAAATAAACTGTTTTATATCTACAGATTGGATCAGAAATCGGTGGTGCACTAGAAAATTCTGAACACTGATTGCTTTCTAAGTAATTATTTTCAATGGTAACATCTGCTGATGGAATATAATCATGAAGCATTTCCTTCTTAATTCTCCATGACCCCCAATTCTCGTTGCCAGTAGCCTTAAAATCAGCCATTTTGCTATTTATGTAAAATGAGTCAGTAGCAACTCTAACTGCGGTGGTAGGAAATCTATTGATCATTGAAAACAGATTGATAGAAGCATAACCAAGCATAGAAGCTCTCAAATATGTGTACTGCGGATGGTATCCATCAGTGTAAGTAACAATTGTACGCAATTTGGTTCCATCGGACATAAATGCGTCCTTACGATTGACATATAAGCCCCTATTCGTTAAATCTTTGATTACAAAATCGTATTCAGCATTGTCTATAATCAATCGTGAAGAATATCTCGTATTATCATCTTTGCCACCTTGGGTAAATTTACCGATTATTCTTCGTCCAAGATCTTTTGCTTCATTGTTTCTGATTTCAAATAACTGTCTGGACCAATCCATGATTTGTTGTTCATTAAAATCAGGAAACAGTTTTCGCTCTTCGCTAATTATTTTTTCTAGATCAGGTTGTGGTAACCAGACTGATTTCTGTGCTCGATAGGATATAATTGCTTCACTGACAATTAATGATTTTAACATCTTACAATCAAGCATATACCGTAATAACACTATTGGCATCCAGTGTTTTTCAGACATGTGTTTACCAATCCAAAGATAACTACACGGATGAAGTCCTTCAGCCATTTCAAATGATACTACACAAGCGAATCCGGTTAAATCGAAATGTGGCAGTGGTCCATTAATAGCAACACGGGTCATTTCGTGTGTAGGGTGTCCAAATCGTTTGAAATATTTCTCACACTCTCCGTACCCAAGAAAACTTCCTGGATAACATGCAATCATATCAACTGAAATAACGGTATCAGCGGTGTATTTTGTGTTCCATAATCCTCCATGGCTGTATTCAAGACAGGACAATTCGACATCTGATAAGAACTCACTTCAGGTTGGTTTCCACGCGTTTTTCTTCCTAGCAAAATGTGCTACAACTGATGGAAGTGTAAAACAGTTTGCTAATAATTGATCGTTGTCTTCCCCCAGAGAACTCTGGGGAGAAAACTCACTAGCTAGTTGTTTCATTTGATTATGCAGTTCTTCAGTACGGTACAATTCTCCGTTAGGCCTTACAAACTGATCAAATCTACATTCTTCGTCTGAAGTACTATGAAATAGCCACACTGACACAGAATCGTTTTTACTCAAATGGTAAATAGCATCAAATAATTTCTGCTCTGAAAAAAACTCTTCGGTTCCAAACAGATATTTTACGGTTCTATCCCGTGGGAATATTGTTACTGCAGATGACCACGCGTGTGCGTTATGATCAATAATTTCAATGGGAGCTCCCTGTGATTTATATTTCGATTCGTATAATACTTCTCCGGTGATTGTCCTTACCGATATTGGAAATCTCAATGATGTTTCTAATTTGGCTATATCTTGAATTGTTGTCCCATGCTGTTTCACTGTCAGTTCCCATTCGGTTATTTTTTTTCGTCTTAGATCAGTTAGTTTATTTCCCCGGGACGCATTTGTGAAGTGTTCCATTATTCGTGTTGCTACACAATTGAGCCCTGTCGAATATTTCATGGGTGCTAGTTTTGAAATATCAGGTTTTTCATTGAGCGGATATATCCCGTAAACAACTACTGTGACAGGATAAGATCTTTCGTAGTAGGGTTTATCAAGTCCAGTCAAAATTCCTGGTTTTGAATCCTGAGTCACAGTGACAGTTTTTTTGTCCTTAAGAATAGGCTCGTATTTGTCCCTAATGATCCATTTTCCATTATCACGGATAAGGAATTTTATTCGGAAAAAATTTCTTTCTTCCCCAAGACGTGAGATTATCACTGCTGCTTTTTCATCATTCATGGTAGCGTCAACAACACCATCAATTCGAAATGTTGACCAACAATGAGCTGCCCCATCACGCTTGAATTCATTAAAACAGTCTCTGATTTTACTAATCAAGGTTCTATCAAGAATTTTATTCTTTGGTGTATCAGAAACTCTATCAAGATTGAATTGAACACTTTTCCAGGGCTTAATTTTCGATAATCTCTCGAACTCCTCCATACTATAATTAAAACAAGTATTTAAATGAAAGATTTAAGTATAATGAATCATTGCAAATGGCTTATGATTGGATCAGTGACACCGTGTAACAAATCATGCAGAAATGAATTCTGTTGGTATCATATGCAAAGCTTTCGTCGTGGAAGCCTTGGTCCGTTACCCTGTATTCGATGTGGGGTTGGGGTCAGGGGGAAGTCGCAATTATGCGTTACGTGTGGCGGCAAACGATACAGGGAACTAAAACGCTATTATGATAAAAGAATAAAAAATACTGTCATTGACCCCAACGATGACAAAATAATAAAGACTGCTCAAGATTATATACAGAGACTTATAATTAAACCAAACAATGAATTAGAAAAATAGTGTTATTATACAAATGAACCAAGAATTCAGACCTCACCCCTCCGTGCTTGTTAATTATGAAGCATTCCGTAATGGTATTATCAGAAAATTCGATTTTCGTATGTGTCTATAACACCAAGGGAGACAACTCTTAAATGATATAACCAAGGGAGTTATCATTGTGATTTAGCTTCTGAGTATTGTTTTATAGGAAAAGAAATATTTTCTTTTTTTTTAGTGTTTAAGTCAAATATTCTGTCTCACGTGCGATTAATGCGTATTTCATAAACATAGGATGTGATCCGGAGATGCAGGCGTTACAGGATAACACACGTGTATACTTTCTCCCTTAGATTGTGTTAACTTGTTTAATGGGTATTGTGATTCAGCGCTGGGCATTGTTTTGTAAGAAAAGAAATGTTTTCAAACAATTATATTCTTTGTTCTAGTGTTTAAGTCAAATATGCTGTCTCATTTAAATACTGTGAAACACCATTAATAAGTAATTCAAGAAAATAAAATAGCATACCTTGCGGATTGATGTATTAATTCCCTTTATATACTCTCTCCCTTAGATGGTGTCGTATGTTTTGTTTTTGCCATACAGGTTCTCTGTATCAAACAAGTTACAGACCCATAAAGATACTAATGAGCTGATAAGGGAGGGAATAACAACCTCCCCTCCCACCTACTCATATATGTTTCTACTATTATGTGTAAATATAAGTGTTTTTAAATGTCTGTATGTAGTGAGTGTGGTGAAAATGTGTGTATGAGTGACGGATGCTGGGGGGTTTTGACTATCAGTTGTATAATTTAATATGTAAATATTGAGTAAAGATTTAAAAAAAAGAGGATGCCGACATGGCACCTATAAAAGATGTACAAATGCTACATCTATAAAAATTACATTACAGTATGGCGTGGGTTATTTCCCCTTAAATTGTGATTCAGCGGCTTGGGCTATAATTAATTAGAAAAGAAATTAAATATAAAATGTTTTCAAACGATTATATTCTTTTTTTTAGTGCTTTATGCAAATATTCTGTCTCATTTAAATACTGTGAAGCACCATTAACAAGTAATTCAAGAAAATAAAATAACACACTCTGTGGATTGAAGCTGCTGTATTAGTCACCTTATATACTAAATGAAAGGTTTAAAGCTGGGGCTTTCAAGGCCAATTCGACCAGTCAAAAAATAACCCACGCCATTGACACGTGTGCGTGGTTGACTTTTTCTCAATCATGCAACCGGGTTTAATTTCATGGGTTGCTTTGATTGGTCGAATTGGCCTTTGAAAATCAGCCCCGTCGTTTCATGTTTGTGATGTCTGTGCCGTCCCATCATCATTACATCATCATTGAATTATAATCCATCCTTAATTAAGTTAATTAAGTATATGTATACCTACAATCTGAATGGAGATATATACGGTATTTGTGCTGTCCTTAATTAAGTTAATTAAGTATATGTATACCTACAATTTGCCACAACAGTCGAGTGGAAATATATACGGTATTTGTGCTGTCCTTAATTAAGTATATGTTGTGACGTCACCCCAAGCATATCTTCTGGGCGGTCTAAGATGGCGTTTGCCACGTTAGGCCTCCCTTCCGGAGATGTATGTTTCGGGTTTCCCTTGGGCTTACTTGGATGTGAAGGCAACCAAGGAGTTCCAAAGATGTGTTGTCGTATATATGTAACCTCTAGGTCATTTCACGTAAACATACCCTCTTGTGATTCTAACCCGTTATTTGACGAGTTAGATTCACTCTTAGGGGAATATGTTTCCGGTGAATGTAAATATAAATGACCTAAAATAAATAACATCCATGGATGTAATTAGCTCTCCGTCACATTTGGGTAGCCCCGTATGGTGTTCAAAAATGAATTACCGGCCAAATAGTGTCAAATCGAGATCGAAGAAATCTCAGAAAAAAATGGAAATACTCATAGAAAGAACCCTATGAAAGACACAGTGGCCTATATCAAGGGAGCCAAATGACTGATAACCGCTCATCATGGTTGTTATTTATTTTTGTCTGCATTTATATTTATATATACAGACTGAATTTTAAAAAAGATAGTTATATATACAGACTGAATTTTTAAAAAATATATTTATTTATACAGACTGAATTTTTAA